>OX246750.1:4241917-4854417 GCA_945910005.1 Isoperla grammatica
ACAGTAATTAGGGTAACACTGGAATAATAAAACTGTCATGTTTGGACTATCTCATTTACCCGCGCGCGTTGAGTGGAATGTTCCATATGCGCCCCTTAGAAACTAGGGGGTGTGGGGGGTGTTTATGAGGTTGGTATGTCGCGCGGGTTGCTAAGATGCAATTATCCTCACGCGCGCAACTTGTGCAGTGAAGAATAGATTGTTTTATGGATGGCATTATTTCTAGATGTTCATCTATTGTTTGTACGCGGTTTATTATTTTGTTTGTGAAGTCTGAGGGAGAATTACTGTCTCAAAGAGTTTTCGCACAATAGTTCACCAATCAAGTAATGATTTTGTTCGTTCAAATGTTCACTGTTCCATTTCTGTACACAAGGACAAAATTTTTTCATTCCCAAAACGCTGATTACGTCAACCGCATATATTCTGTGAATAAATTTATCAAAGCTCTTTGGTATTTGCAACCGACTTTCATTCGTCATTGTTGTCGATACTGCTGTAATTTTAGTTCAATTTTGTATCAAATATGGTTATCGATCGTTATTTCTCTTCAACGTAGCCTAATGATTCGTTAATTAGATTGTACCAAAAAATAATAGGGTATGCAGGAGAGTGGTTGGAGTAAGCACATGTTTCGTCCGATCCTTGATTTATTTATGTAGGCGAGTATACTAGACTGTAATCATCATTTGATATCAGAACTTGTAAGATATACATGTAGGTTATTTTATTTATGAAAGAATTAGAAGGAAAGAAAGAAAGAAAGAAAGAAAGAAAGAAAGAAAGAAAGAAAGAAAGAAAGAAAGAAAGAAAGAAAGAAAGAAAGAAAGAAAGAAAGAAAGAAAGAAAGAAAGAAAGAAAGAAAGAAAGAAAGAAAGAAAGAAAGAAAGAAAGAAAGAAAGAAAGAAAGGAAGAAAGAGAAAAAAAGAAAGAATGAAAAAAAACAGATAGTAAGAAAGGAAGATAGAAAGATAGAAAGAAAGGAAGAAAGAAAAGAAAGACAAAGGATAGATTGTTAGAAAGGAAGATAGAAAGATAGAAAGAAAGGAAGAAAGTGAGAACGGAAGAAAGGAAGAAAGAAAGAAAGGAAGAAGGAAAGAAAATAAATTAATAATAGAAAAAACTGTCTTGGTAATTTAGTCCAGCGACATTAGTATATTCTTGTGACGTAATTGCTAGTAACACACCACGTGGTTGGTACCATTGTTGCTCCACGTGTTATGCTAATAGTGCTTGTATTGAACGTGCATTTCCCCTCACAACGAACCCCCCCCCTCCCCCCCCCCCCAACACACCGTCGCTTCTCGAAAGCATCTGCTACATATAATATAACCTGTTATATTAATTTTGATCAATCCGTGCGAATCTTATTATATTAAAAAAAACATATTTTATGATTAATGGTTGTCAATATTATAATAATATCGGATCGATTTCTTTGTTTCCACGTGATTTTTCATCTTTCCGTCTCGAATTAGTGTTGAGAACTGACAGATAAGATTACAAATGGCTACTGATAGTCACGTGGGTTAAACACCCAATATCATATCGCTGGCTTATTGGTTGTCTGGGGCTATGATGAATGAATGGCTATAAACGATATTATTCTCAAAAAGATATTGACTAAGCTTTAAAGTTTTGAAATAAAAGTTTTTGCGATAGAGTTATTTGATAGATGTAACATTAGTGAAGTCGGTGGGATTTACTGGTAAATACTGCACGTACCGGTCCGGTACTGTTTTGAATTTTTCGCAATACTCATAGGAGGCCTGCCTGCCTTTCTTATGGAAAATAGCAAGCAATAGAACGATTCCATAGCAACCATAAACAAATTATATATGAATTTTTATTTGTATCCCCAGTAGGCGGTTCTTTACGACGGAATGCATAGACGACTTAAGAGCGAAGGATACCTCTACGTCAAAAACCGCAGAAAACTTTCATTTTTTAATTATATCTCAAGATTAAAACACAAAATCGAAAATCTGAGACACCATAGCGCTGTGGTTTGGTAAGCCCTACACATTGAATGATAAATGTATTTAACGTTATAATCAGTATGACTGTGATAACGATTTCCTTAGTTATTTAAGGAAATCGTTATCACAGTCATACTGATTATAACGTTAAATACATTTATCATTCAATGTGTAGGGCTTACCAAACCACAGCGCTATGGTGTCTCAGATTTTCGATTTTGTGTTTCAATCTTGAGATATAATTAAAAAATGAAAATTTTCTGCGGTTTTTGACGTAGAGGTATCCTTCGCTCTTAAGTATGTGATCTGTTGATGGTTGCTATGGAGTTTGTTCTTCTTATGGAAAATAGCATGTAAAAAAACAATTCCATAGCAAAAAATAACCATAAAGTATTAACAATAAAGCAGGGATTGGAACCTTTATTCATAAAGGTTCCGGTTCCGGTTCCGGTTCCAGTCAACGATTTTATAACGGTTCCGGTTCCGGTTCCGGTTCTGGATGTATAAAGGTTCCGCAAGAACCGGTTCGAAACGATTCTTAAGGGTTCCGGTTCCGGTTCCCAATAATTTTAGAAATCATAGAATATTGAAAATATTTCAAATTAAATATATTTCGTTATGGAATTTTGGAAAGCTAAAATTAAACAAAGTGGTAAAATATAATCACTAGGGCTTAATGTTTGTAGTAGAGCTGTACTTTTATTTTTAGGTCTTTATATAATACGTACATGCTTTGTTGTTAAACAAGATAAATGCATTGATATTATACATAGGATTTTAATTTTTACACAAATTACTTTCTTGTTTATGTGATCAATGTTTTACTTAGTAAGTTAATATATCTATAAAATATATCTAAACATATCTAAATCATAATATTTGTAAGATGCAAAGAGTATAATAAACGTGTACTGCTAAATATTTAATAGCAGTAAAAGAAAAGATGTATATACCTCTCGAATCTAGACACATAAAATAGAAATACATAATAACAATAACTGCAATTATTATTATTATTATTATTATTATTATTATTATTATTATTATTATTGCTTTTATTATTATTGTTATTATTATACACAATTTATTATAACTATGATGACGATGACGATGATTGAACAAGTAGAATAATTTTTCGTCTGAATAATTTCACGTCTGAACTCCGAAATGTACACAAAAAACGACGACCCTCTTAGTCTACTCGAAAGTGAACAACGGCCAAGGGTTAACTTTACTAGCTAAACTCGCAACTTATAGGTAGTGTAATATGGCCTGAGCCACTCCTTAGGGGTGCAGTATTAGCGAGACGAGAAGTGACCAATGGCATGACAGGATACAAAAAGATGCGCTCATAGAAAAAAGCGGGATGAGTCTTTCAGAAATAAGCGAGGGAACTTCAAACGTTTTTGGCACGAAAAGTTGGATTCATCATTTCTTCATTGTGCATTTTGGAACATTTAAGAACCGTTAAGAACCGTTAAGAACCTTACAGGATAAAACGGTTCGGTTCCGGTTCCGGTTCCATAAATCGTAGGTTTTAACGGTTCCGGTTCCGGTTCCGGTTCTACGAAGTGAAAAGGTTCCAAACGGTTCCGGGTTCCGGTTCCGGTTCCGGTTCCAATCCCTGCAATAAAGTATATTATGCTGCAATCACCATTGCTGTAATAATATGTAAGTGTAACTAATAATAGATCATACTGAATAGGGTAAAAACAAACTATTTGCACAGTTAATTACTTAACTACTATTAACAAATACTATCACCGATGTATTATAGATTGCGACCTACAATAACACTTACATATATTTTCTGTGAATACGATTGAATCGAAATGGAACGAGCAAAAACGTTCAAATCCAACAAGTGCGGCAGATGCGCATTCAAAATAACGCGCCATTAGTCATTTTGGACGTTTGGATGGTGGCTATAAGGCTCCATTTTCCTTTTTCTTTAAGTCTCGACCGGACAGGGTTCTTAAGAGAAGTACGAGAGAGTACAGAAGTGATGGATATGTTGCTGAATGCTTGAAAATGGCCGAATGAGTTTTATTAGATATTATTAGTGTGAAAATAAAGTAGGAGGTTGAATTAGTAACTAATAGTAAACGAATTAATACCAAGTGTAGATGTGGGGATACAAACCTTGGGAAGTTTCACGAAGCGCGTGAGGTGGAATTCCGTGGAACTACAACAACCAACAATTTCGCAGCGTTTCTAGCTAAACAAACTAGGTTTTCTTTATTATTAGCTAAAATATCAAACAAAATGTAAACAGGTTGTGTTTTTAATGTGGTGCAAACACATACCTATAAATAAGAATAGAAAACTATTGAAAATTACCATCCAAATCATTTTTGTAGCCGATAAACATAGTTAGCACTCAGCGTTGGGACACGCCATTGATTTAGAGGCGACAAAAATTTTCGGAAATTTTTTTTACTCTGGCTTCTCTTCAAATCGAACAAATCTTTCGCC
Source organism: Isoperla grammatica (assembly GCA_945910005.1). NCBI lineage: Eukaryota > Metazoa > Arthropoda > Insecta > Plecoptera > Perlodidae > Isoperla > Isoperla grammatica. The sequence goes on from OX246750.1 coordinate 4,246,372, forward strand.
TTTTACTAAAGATTTCCGTGGAGAGGAGCACAAGATGAGTCTATAACCAATTTTTGGACTGCCCGGCGAAAGCTGGGCACAGAATCGTGGGTGAAACTGGTGGGTAGATGACTGGGAGTGGGTGGTGGAACCAAAAATATAATATACAACTCATCCCTTTTTAGTCAGATTGTTGAGTATGTAAACTGCAAATCTGATCCGTGACGATGAAAATATTCCAGGTACCATAGCTAATGGAATGGCGTTTTCATTGTTAAATGCACACTTAGTGGGGTTTTGTACATCCATTGAAAAACGCCAAAAGTTCCTCCTATAGTTCAGAACAACATTTATGTTCATTATCAATGTTTATGTTTATCTATGTTAATAAACAAATAAACTTTCTACATAGAAAGTGCCCCGAACGAAAATTCGTAGCATGTACTAACATGCAGGTTGCAGCGGTTGGACCTCAAAAGCAGCGGTTTGGGCCGTGAAACTACGCACCCTGCATGTTAGTGCATGCTATGAATTTTCGGTCGGGGCACTTTCTATCTAGAAAGTTGATTTGTTTATTTTCTTACATTGTTGGTACATGTTCTAAAGGAACTCTCGTCCAAATCCGATCAATAGTTATTCACAGGGCTTTTTTTCAGCCGGTACGAGCCGGTACGCGTACCGGCTAACACTAGAGGCGTACCGGTAAAAGGCAATGAAGTCACACTATAGCCGGAACGCTACGATTAGCCTTGAAGCGCGTGAATAGCTTTGAAGTGTGCAGTGTGAAAGGCTTGTGACTGCAAAATATGAAACTATGACTATATGACTATGTATGATTGAAAAAATAATTTTATTTTCCGTCTTATTACAATGAAAGCATCACTATTGACACGTTTAAAAAAAGATATTTTATGTTTTCTGCGGACGCCAGTTCACGCCCACGCGCTGTTCGATCGTGTGGCCACAGGATCTAATCCCAGTCATGAGCTGTGCAACATAAGCTTCATATTTCATCGATATCTACGATACAAATCCGCCTTAAAAATGCGTTTTTGGCCATCAAACTTAATGCAGTACCCCAAAATTTTTTCGCCTACGGCGAATTTGCCTCCGGCGGCTGGGGCTTCGCCCCAGACCCCAGCTATACCACGCCAGTCACATGAAACATTATACCGAACGTACCGGTTAACTTTATTTTAGAAAAAAAGCACTGGTTATTCAACAATTTATGTTAAGAAAACAATAAGAAATTTTACATATTTTCCGATTTTTTGCGTGAATTGTTATAACAAGTCAACTACTGGGTCTATAATTTTGAAATAACCTTTATGATGACTATTGGCATTTAAACTAAATACGCTTTCCTATAAGTTTTTCCTTCAAAATGAATAGTATAACAGCTAGAACGAGATTAGTACCGCGTGGTTTGTGCGAGAATCCGCAGACAGTTAAGAGCGCTAGACCCGTTAGCTTAGGGATAATTTTGTCCGCTAGAGTATCGAAGTTTTGCGATCGCGAATGAGGTAAAGTGCCGTCTGCTACTTTTGCCAATAAATAAGAACGCTGTTCTACCGATATAAAGTCCGTGTGCTGCTACCTAGCGTGAGAAATGTAAACAAAGTGGTAGAATATATCGGCTATTGCCTGGAATGACAGTTATGCTCTGATTGGCTGAACGAGAAGTTTACCGTGTGCTGCTACCTAGCGTGAGAAATGTAAACAAACTGGTAGAATATATCGGCTGTTGTCTGGAATGACAGTTACGCTCTGATTGGCTAGAGTAGTTTACTGCGGCCAATAGGATGCGGGGCTCGAGAAAACGCATTCGGCATTCAAATTCCCGTGTGTGGCACAGTGGCGTAACTAAGGGGGGGTGTAAGGGATTCCCCCCCCCCCCGAAACTACATCGAGAATGATTTTACTTGATTAATAATTCTATATTAGTGTATAATAATCGCAACAAATAACATTTTCATTATATTTATCATACCACTTTATTTTGATAAGATATAGAATTTATTCAGGCCAGGGGCCCCCCAACAACAGCGCCGCAGGCGAATTAAAAAAAAACAGGTTTTTAGAAGGCATGGACATTTGGTGCGTTTTAGAAAAAAACATAGCAGGCTGAATGCACTACCAAAATACTGTAGTTTTCGTCGGTTAAAAGTAGAAAAACACCAGCAATAATATTGGAACACTGTGTAACGACTGATGAGAATGAGATCAAGTTACACCGAAATCCAACGAATCTACAATGTAATTTAAACCTTGCAACATCATGAAGGAAGGGGTAGGAGGGACTCCGATTTAAAGAAATTTAAATTTCAAACTTGCACATGTAAGCCCATTGATTTTTGAGTATATTATAGACAATGCAATGCAAAAGTTTATCGTGAAATCTATAATATCTTCTTAACAGTAACACATACATAGCAGTGGCGTAAAGGAGACCCCCGCCGCCCCTGCTGTGTAGCCCGGCCCGGCTCGCCAGACATACAGATCTTATTTTTTCGTCATAAAATTTCAAATGTTGTCAACTCGGATCTGTTCTTCTCCGGGGCCATACGGGGGAAGAAGTTAGAGGAATGGGAAAATTTTGAAGGAATATATTTAAAAACGCTTATGGGTGGAATTTTTGTAAAACGTAAAATTTAATCTTCAGCTATAAATTGTTTTTGATAATGCCTGTTACTGCATAAAAACCGTCATAAAACTCGCTGTAAAACTCTAACGGAAATTCGCTCAAATGGCTGGGACATGGCCCCAGGTCCCGTGCGGTGTCCACCAGTGAAGAGCTTACCCTACGTGGAATTTCACAGCACGGCCAAATACTACCACGGGCCCGGACGGGGATCTTGTATCATTGTCCCGATTCTGAAGCGTGTTTACACTTTACAGGCGTGTAAAACGTCATATATGAAGAAAAAAATTCGCCTTCGGCGATCTGACCTCCGCCGGCTGTGACTTTCGCCCCAGACCCCCTTCTTGCTTAGGATGTTCAACCCTCCCCTCCCCCACAGTGAATTCCTCGATACGCCACTGTCCCTTATGCTTTTTCTTACTATTCTGGTCACAGTAGCAACATACCGAAAAGTAATTTTCACTTTTCAGATTTTAAAATAACACATATTTGAGGAGGAGCAAACACTATTTGAGTAGCAGCACATGCAGCATGCCTCAAGACAGTCTTAAAGCTCTCTCAGTATAGAGTGTGAACTGTGAGCAGGCCAAGCAGTTGAACACGGACGGGCTTGCCAGTCATAAGAATGCTAGACGCCGAAACCCCTTCTATTGATAATACTAATTTAAGATGACTGTGTGGGGGTATTAGAGCTCAAGTTGAAATGTATTTCGTTGTGTTAACAGGGAAGGATACACCTACGTCAAAAACCGCAACAAATTTTCATTTTTAATTTATATCACAAGAATGGGCTTCGAAATCAAAAATCTTAATCAACAGCGCACTGTGGTTTAGTAAGCCCTACACATTGAATGCGTTAAGTCGTGACTTATATTATAATCAGTAAGTTTTTTTATGAATAATTAATTTTATTACTAATTATCGAATTATAATCAAAATACTACGCTAATGGTTATAATATTTTATTCAATCTGTAGGGCTTACCAAAGCAAAGTTCGCTGCTGATTTAGATTTTCACTTTCTTATTGCAATCTTGAGATATTATTTAATAATGAACATTTTCCGCGGTTTTTGACGTAGAGACTACCCTTTGCCCTTAACCCCATATAGAGGGCCCGAAACTATTCTTGCGGGGGGGCCCGGGCAATTTCCGTTACGCCACTGATACATAGTGTTATACATAATTGGTAAAGAATATAAAATTGTTGTGGGCAGCGCCGCCAGCGCGGCAACTTACCGCCGGCGCCAGGCAGTTTAGTTTATGCCTGTTCTAGTCGGACCAGGACAAATTTGGGCCAAAACAGGCAGGCCACCGGGCATTTGCCCGGCGTGCCTGTCTGCCCCTGCAGCTTTTACCATTGGACTCCTCCGTCCATCTTTGTGATTTTATTACACTGTAGGAAATGTCTTTCCAAGTTTTTACTTCCGATCTCTGCAAGGAAATGAAAAATAAAACCAACATGATTATATTAATCAACATTTTATTGACATTGTAGTAACATTACTCTCTACTCACAGACGAAATAGAAAATGAACATTAGACATTCAAACTATCCTATGTACAATTAGGAAATTAATTACAATATAAAATAAAACTTAACATGTCAAAACAACAGTATTAGTAGAAATATTCTTACTGTACAAAACAAATTAATTGTCGTTATCTTACTCGCTAACTATAAAGACACAATGATCTGTGATGTCATCGTATCACAACAAGGCCACCCAACTATCAACATCGTAACTCCACACAGGCCGAGTTTGATTTACCAAGTCCACATTACGTAGATTAAAGCTTTCCAAAAAGCGAGGGACGTAATCAGCCGAAAACGTGAGCGCAAAAAGAACGTGTCCAATAGAAATGTTACTGTTTGACATAAGATGGATTCTATATCTATAGAGTTGGTCACAACAGATAATTTCTTACCATAAAACAAGGGTATACTCTTTATTGTTTCATGTTACCATGTTGGCACAGTTTTTCAATTGCTTTCATAAGATCATACCACTGTACATCGGTAACACCTTTAAGCCTAGTCCCTAGCGTGATGTGGACTTGGTCAATACAATCAAATCTGGTAATTTTGAGGCAAAACATTTACACAGTTCATACTACATACATAGTTAATAAATACCACTATGGATCTATCAAAATAACATATGATACAGGCAGATAACTAATGACCTATTCTTGCATACACTTGATAACATTTTGGTTGAAAACACAATTCAAATTGATTTAGTTGTAACGGTTTTTCATGTTACACCACTATACTAGGTACTATAGTTTAAATGTGAAAAGCTAATTTTCTGTGAAATGTTTAAATAATTCGATTACCATAACATGGCACAACAACAGTCTACATTAAATGTAGAAAAGAACAATAATATGGTAGTATTATTCACATGTGCATTACATTTTATAGGGCATGTTTATACCTCATAGCTTTTAAATTGATTGTTTTTACTGTATATATTATCTTATATATTTGCTTGTTTTTACTGTATATATTACTTCTCTATGCTTCGACAATGATGGCTTGATGATGGTATAAACACGTAGACATTAAATCTACATAGCTGTAGACAAGTAGGCCTTGAATATATTTTCTATGTTCATTTCATTTTGACTACTGTGTATTTTTATACGAACATCATTCCACTTTAGAAGACCGTCAATAATTGCTAATTGTTTTGTTGCGTCAACATTTACGTACCGTTCAAAACATAACTGGCAGTTCTATCGTTGTTGTTTTTGATAATTTTATAATTTACTACATATATACTAAGAATAACTATTTAAATCGTGTGCGAATCCACGTCAATTGTATCCACAATCGACTTGCACTTGAATTATCTTTGACAATACGATATAGCTAGAGTCTTCCGACTGTATATAGATAAGTAGCTACCCATCTAGGCGGATGGCAAGGCTCGGACCGATCGGGCTACAGACAGAAAACTGACTAGTGGACGTTAGGACTTCGGTCCCCTCGTTGGCGGAAAGGCACAAATATACACTGTTTTAGTTCCTTGAAGTCAACTACTAGTAGCATTTAATGTAACACAGAAACAAGTACAGTACGTACATATCGCTGATCATAGTCGTCATTAGGGACGTACAAGTATTGAATCGAACTTCAGACAAAGTATCGAAAGTTCAAGCAGAGATTTCCTCTCGACGCTTACTCGTCAACGGTTTCGAAATTGAGCTAAAGACCTTGGAATTTCCTTGACATTAATGTATAGGCTTTATAAGAAACTTATTCAGAATTTTCTTAGTAAAGGCACAATATGTTGGTAGCAATCATCTTTAATATATGGGTATTAATCTACTATTTACCTCTAGTTCAGAATAATTTTGCTTAAGCTCTATTTTTTGTTTTTTTTGTTAGGTTGGGAAATTTTTTAGAAAGATTTGTTATCTTATTCGGTCTGGAATTTCGCTCAAAATTCAAGTTAGTTGTCTAGAATTGACTTGATCTCGATCGGACTTAAAACTCGGACTTGCACAACCCTAGTTGTCATGATTTGCGAGCCTTAACACCGAAAAAAAATAATCAAGTAGAGTATTTCATTATTCCCTATTAGTCATTCATTAGTCATTACATATTAAGTATTAATAAGCTATAATTTTTAAAGCACCACAAATTAATAATATAGCACATTTGAGATTTTTTCTAACATGCAGCGAAAGCCTGCCGGCACACGTAAGCAGCACAGATAGCATTAAAATAGCATAGTACCTGTAGAAAACACATGTTGCAGCCCCCCCCCCCCCCCCCAAGCATTAAAAAAAGGCACGCTTTATTATCACATCCCGTCGCAATGTGAGTGTTATGAGAGAAAGAGAATATAGGATAAGAACTTTCATACTTCCGTAGGTCTTATGCTTAGAAAAAAATAACTAGTGTCGTTAGTCTTGCCCAGGTGTTTCGGGTTTTCCAAATATCAATCATTACACGGGTGAAAAATTTAACTATTCAATATATTTTAATTAAACTCTGCAAGTAGAAAGAACAAACTAGAGCAGAAGAAATTACGCTGGTATTATTAGATTCGGCAATTCCGTCAACGTGTCAATTTGTGAAACGCTTCAGGCGTCTATAGTAGTATAAAATACTAAAAAAATTAGAAGAGGAAATAAAATACGCGAACTTATATGGAAAAAAACATAAAAAAAAAACATAAATGCATGAGAGGTCTCAATACTGAGCATGTACAGTGTGTCTGTCGAGGTGGTTCTCAATTAAAAAACTGAAACATAATTGGATTGGGTAAACTATACACGTAAAATATCGTAATCAAACTAAAATTAAATGAAACATCTATAAAAATAAAAACTTCGAAAAAAAAAACATCGACCACTAAAACTTTTCTATTTTTTCATTAACACCAGAACTTGTGGATCACGATCGGAAACACGCGTCGCGCATTTTGCCATCTCAAGCCGTCTTGATATCGTGTATTGGGTTGCCACTTGCAGCCAGTACAATACTAAGCATATCGATACTTCTGGCAAGTAGCTCGCAAAATCAGTAGAACGTTATTAATTAGTATTAGTTTGATTAAGGATCAATAACGCTTTTTACAAACTGTGAGGAAAAACTATGTCTTAATTTAAGATTATTATTAACACTTCAAAAAGAAATACAAACAAAGTAATCTGTTGATGTCAGCAAGAAATGTTGTATTGATAACTGTTAAGATAATTGAGAGCTTTATCCTACTAGGTTTTTATTGTTGGATTTGATAGACTGCTGGGTTAGTTTAGTACACATTACTTGCCAAACCTGAACATACTAATAATATATGTATACAACATTACTGTATTAATTTATTAATTTATTACATAGTCTTATTAAGATTCTAGCATTTTCTTCAGCTAATAATGTTTCAGGACGGACACTTCTTGCTGGTATAATACCAGTAACGACTAAGTCTACGAAAGATATTAATAGAAATATTGAAAATATGTGAGTGGTTGAATTTGTTTCTATTTTAGCAAAGTTTGTTCATGTATCTGTAGGGTTACCTGTTGCCTCGCATCAATCAACATCAAACATGTTTCACTCGACAATTATCTTTGTTGACCACAAAAAGAAATTCACATTTAGCATTGTTACACTTTGTGCAACTGAAACTACGCATGAGAAGTCCCTTCTTAAAACCTTGCATCATATTAAAACTACATATGATCAGCTCGCAAGCCTCGCTTTACCTTCGGCTATGTAAATAGTACATAAACATATGAATAGGAATCTAGATTATGTAATTATTGTCCTAGTTAAACAGTAAATAATAAACAACTATATAAACTAGCAGAATACACAACATGATCGTTACACAGTTTTCACTCTGGCAGCTCAATAATAAAACACAAAAATTGAGAAATAGTAAAGACGAAATTCGTTTACGTTTAAAAAAAAACAAGTGAGTTTTGTAGATGGCCAAACGGCTGTTAGCGGAGGGTCTATAACACCCCAAACTAATGCCCTGTTTGTTGAAGGCACTGAGATCTACTTTGCACTTGGCAACGTAACACCGTATTTCAACTCACCGTCACGTAACACATCTCGCATCGAGTAAAAACGTTCACAGTTTATGGTACAACAAGACAATTCGTTCTTTACACTCGAAATAACAATACCGTAACTTAAATAGAGGCTGGATTCCTTACATGTACATCCTACACACGTTTTGTGCATGGGGGATATCAAATTTATGTTCTTTCCCACAATTATCATTAACTTGTGTGTTTTTATGGCATATTACGTACATTCAAAACACTTGACAAATATGCAGTAAATATAGGTTTTAGCATACAGAAATGGATAGTTGATTGATACATATTTTTTAAACACCATCCATACGGTCTTAACTGCACAGTTTGATAAAAACACCAGACGTCACGTTGTGTATTCTTACAGATCATATATAATATTCACAACCACGTACTTTCATGTAACGTAACAAAATACAGGAACAGTTGTAAGTTAATGTTATGCAATATTTATAACAACCGAAAAATAGTAAATATATATACGTATAACAAAATTCCAACTTGTAGGTAGCATGTCTTAAACACATAAATAACCAAGTATTGTGCTTTTGTTCGTGAAGATAAGCGGTTGCAATTCCAAGAACTAGCATTTTGAAGTGCATAATTGAGAGTTGAGACTACTTTCTCCGTCTTTAAGCCAATTATCAATTCATTCTTTAATTTATTTGTTACTTGTGTTAATGTTTTAGTTAGTAATACTGCAATCAAACGTCTCTGAATGCAGTTTATATTATAGAACAACAGTTTCTTAGAACTGTTCACTATTTTTAAAAGTGTCAAAGATATATAGATTGAAAAAACTCTAATAAAGTTTTCCTACATTGTGCATTTGAGTAGTTTTTAGAAATCTGAATACATAGTTCTCATAATATAGTCTGTCATTTAAATGTTGACACATTTGTACCAAAGGATGTCTGGTCATTCCATAATAGAAATATAACAGAGATCTCATGGAATATGTTTTATGATCTGATTCTAAAAGTCTGGTTTAAATTCCACCCCACTTTTTAAAGAGCTCAAATCCTTTCGATTGCATTTCATGGAAAAAAAAAATGGTTATCTTCTTCCAAGACGGTATATTTTCATTTTAAAACGTCAATTATAGATTATACTGGTTTAATACAAAACCATGGCACATTTATAAGCTCTAATTGTTTTGTTAGCACCACTAGTGAACACAATTCAGAGTTTATAATAGATTCGATTGGTAAGTTTCTTAAAAAGCGAAATCTAAGGAAATCCAATCAGCTGTCCTAAGTTCGAAGGACGAACCAACCGTTTTTGTAATCGAAGTTTACCTGTTTCTGTTATTTTCGTCTCTCTATTTACAGTGTCTATTTAGTATTAAGGTTGAGAGCTGCACGATAATATTTTACACAATATGCGGATTCACTGAAATTCGCACACTTCGTAAATGTACCCTTCTGTTTAGTATAGGGAGCTTGCAATAACGTCATTTCCAATATATCGCACGGTAGCCATACTGAGGTACTCTGTAAACATTTGTTTACATTCTTCCGACACTGCATTGTTGCAATATAACAGATGTCCTTTGACTGACACATCAACTGTTTTCAAACAAAGGTTCCGTATTATGACTGAGAACCAAATAAGAACGCGTAAACTCTGTTTGAAGACAATCATTTGCATGTGTTGATCATTTTCTTGAACTTTTACTTGCACACATCAATCTATACGGCTTGAAACTGTGATATTTCCTGGATAACCTATGTGTACTATTGACAGAACAAAATATATAAACAAGCAATGAGTACCTCACAATGGCCGCCACGTGACGTCTATTTAAAGCTACCTATAGTACACTAAACTGATTCACTAGCCACGCCCTCAGTTCCAGGTAACCAACTAGGGGTCACAAATCATCCCTAATGGACATGTTTCAATTAGATGGTAGGAACTAGAGCAGTAAAAAATCAAGTCGCTACTGTAGTGATGCGAGTTGTGGCTGTGTTGAACTTGAAATACGTTTTTGTGTATTCGATATACATGTCATTGCATTGGATGTAAGTTGTCACTTTAAATAGGTGGGTCGTTGGTCCAGTGGTTAGCATCCGTGCTTCCAATGCAGAAGGTCCAATGTTCAAATTCCGGTTCATGCAAAAGTTTTTTAACTTCTATTAAGGAATCAGTTCCATTACTTCTTGTCTTAGCAATAAGTAAACGGTGACTTTGGAGCCGTCCTAGCAACGAAGCACTCAATAAATTCAAAGTTGTTCTAAATCGACCTGGTTGATTCTGAAATTTGTCCGAAGGTGTTCGCACTGTCCAATCACTGATTCATATGTTTTGTATTTGAAATATCGATCTTTGATTGGTTATCGCTCACTAGTCGATGGTGTTCGGAGCCTACAGGGTTGGTTTAGTCACTTTAAATTAAAGTCTCCCACTAAAAATCAGTTTCGTTACTGAGTGGGTAGACTCTAAATTAGATTTTATTTTTATTTATTTATTTAAAGCAACTGAAGCAAATGGCGGACACGATGAATATAATGGTAACTAGGGTTTTATTACTGAGTGGGTAGACTCTAAATGTGAATTTATTTATTCATTTATAATTGTTCATTCCAATGCAATGAGATACAAAAAATACACAATAACCTATATTTCAACACAATTTAACCACAATTCGCATCACTACACTACTATTGGATTTACTAACGTCGGGGCGCAAGTTAGTATCCTATACGTTAGGTTGTTAGCCGTCTGTGAATATGCGTTTAGATTCAGATCTAGTAGTAGTAGTAGTGAGAGTGAGAGACGCGAATCAATCGGGGCTGCTCCGGCTGTTGTGGCCTTGAAACCTGTCCACAGTGTCGCCACCGCTCTCGTTGCGACATGAAGATCTTGCGCTTGAGTAGTGTTCGGCGCTTGGCGACGCCCGCGCCTCCTTGCGGTACTTGACTATCGCCTTCCACACGCGGAGCTCCACGCCGCCCCTGCAGGCAGAACAAGTTCCTTCTCATTGGGCGGTGCAGCTTTTTTTTTTTTTTAGTTTACATAATATAGGTTTCTTTCAAACATACAATTTAAGACATTCTTCCTCTCTCTCTCTCTCTCTCTCTCTCTCTCTCTCTCTCTCTCTCTCTCTCTCTCTGGTTGGATGGTAGAAAATGCCTCACAGGCATTAATCCCGCCACTAATAAAGACGACAATCAATCAATCAATCAATCAATCAATCAATCTCTCTCTCTCTCTCTCTCTCTCTAATTACTTTGAAAGAAGCCAGCGTAGGGTAGATGATGATGATATTTGGGTTTTATGTCCTGTATTTTTGCAAATTGGCTAGTCGAGACGATCAATGAGTGAAATGTTTGAGGAAAGGGGTAAGGCGGGGAGAAAAAGTGAAAGTGGAGGAAGAGGGTAAAGGGGAAGAATTGTGAAAGGGGAGGAAAAGGGTAAAGGGGAGGTCTTGGATTGCCTTTTGTCCGACTTCTCCACCTCGACCTGTCCGGCTAGGGTGGCCCTACCGCAAGCATACGCTTCCTCGACAAGGCACGCAAACCTGCCCACCACAATAACGTAGCAGTCCCTGGGCAGGGGCAGTTCAGGGTCCAGTGTTTGTAAAACAGATATCTTGTCAATTCATCTACATTCTAATAAATCTTCAAGCTCTTCTGATTACAGATACAAAATGACAATTATTGTTGATTGATTGATTAATTGGGCTTAACGTCTCATATTTTTGCAACAATGGCTAATCGAGACGATAATAATTATTATCGGAATTATTGTTAAATTGGATTTCCAAAAAAGTAAACCGTTTCCATACCTACTTGACAAGAAATCATTATATCAGCCCACAACACGAAACTGTCAAACTCAAAGTGTTTCAAGCAGCCTCCATGAACGCAATCAACATCTATACCTTCTAATGTAACATTGTAACACAACGAGGGAATGTTACCCCCCACATGACGCATAAGAGCTGACGTGTAGTAGAAAGAAGCCCCTCAACAGTAAAATCCTATGTGCACAAGGAGGGGAGGGCATGTAGCATTCATAATCTCGTCTTTCATGTACATACCTAAATTAATTAAATCACGAGGTACTGGAAAATGTGGCGCGGATTGGAATCGAATGATAATGAGAAGGGGGGGGGGGGGATCGGTTGCGTGACGTGGTTTTGAATAGCTGGTCCCCGTGTGTTCGACAGATCAAACACATCGTAACAGAACGGCATGCATGACACTTCCACGGCTTCTAGCCAGGCTTGACACCACACACAGACCCGACTGTAATTAACTAATCAATACGCGCACGTGATGGAATTCTAGGAAATACGCAGTTATGGAGACATTTTCAATTAGGTACTACATAGATGGAATGGCTTAACAAAGTAATTAATGAAATGAATACCTACCCTAAATAGGCATAGCTTATTTCAAGTAGAGATTTTAGGGCCGGTTTCACCAAGATCAACTTTGGCCAAGTTCAGTTGAACGACACTAACACCAACTTTTAACTGCAAAATCCACTACATGAAGAGTGAAATGTTTTATTGATAATGCGTTACTTTATACGTCGATTTACAGATAGTTTCATTAATGATGTGAAACAAGACACACATTTAAATCCCATTTGCATGCAATTGTATCCTGTTAATGTCAAATATGAAGGATATTGAAGGAAGATTTTCTCACATTGGTAATAAATGTCAAAGATATTTACAGTCAATTGTTTAGCCATTGCCTACTGGATAACTTGTACACTGCTTGTGCATGATACGTACAGAAGGCAGTGACAGAACTGCTTTGGAGATTATCATCACAAATCTGAACGGTGGGCATCGAGGGTTCTATCCAACAATGCATTTGCAGTTTTTGTTTAATCATTTTGACATCAAAATACATCTGTACCATGAGTAAACAAACATGTATACCAATCTTTACATGGATTATTTTAAACTTCATGGTATTACAAAAGGCAATAAGTGGCATTGTGAGACATCATTTCCATCTCTTTGTAAACAATAAACATGCAGTGACAATACTTAAGTATCAAAACAACAAAAATGCGAGATATGTAAGAAATTAAATAGGTACAAGTTATTATTTTTGTCAAATTGGTAACATGCAGGTTCAAGCTGAACTCGACAAAAGTCAATGCTGGTGAAACCGGCCCTTATAGTGAGGCAACATTGTAGGAACGTTGTCAATATAGCGACGAGGCATTGTTTGATGTTTGTTTTAAATGATAGAGCAGGAGTAGTAAACAATTTTTGATATATTTAATTAATTAATTAATGAAATAATGTAAGGCTCACCTTAGACATAGCCTCCGTAAATCATCCCGATTTACATAAACCAAGATATCATCTAGGGTGTATTCTTCAAATAGGAACTGTAAGCAAGAAATACACATTAAATTAGCTACGTATATGAATGAATAAAATATGGACAATGTAGTACATTCGCTTGCAACGGTTTCACTGTTGTATCGGGAAAGTAAAGTCTGCCTACATGTAGGCTACTCAAGGTAATAATAATATCTTTATTCAATAAATCATGTAGCATTTATACATGAGATAAATAAATTTGTTATAGAATACGACATCAAATATTTTTTCTTCTTTTCATATGCCTGCATTGTTGGCTTACTGGGAAGTCAGTCATGCATTTTCTGGTTTTCCAGCAGAGACAGCTGTTTCTTTGCCCTCATACTTCATGCCAGGTGGAAGGGCAGCATCAACTTCGTCTCTAAGACTTGAACATCTCGTCAGATGCTCTCTGTTATGTTCCTCCCTCCAACATAGACTGCACATACTGCAATCGGTGATTCCCATCCAATGTAGGTGCTTTCCAAGCAGATCGTGTCCTGTTTAAAGTGGAATAAACTAGAACTAAAATTAAAACTAAAAGTCTAGATGTACTCTTCGATTGTGTATGGGCACATTTGAACCGGGTAGTTTTTTTTAGACGGCACTCGAGGCAGCGCCTGGTCACGTTCTTGAGGTGTCTCGAGAGCTTGTTGTACAGTACGACGCTTGAATACGCAGAATTCCCGATTACTATAAAGACCAGGTTGAGCGACGGAATACGAAAATCTTTTTTTACGTCTGGGGGGCTATTCCTGAAAGTTGTCACAAAACTCACTTTAAATGACAGCTACGTGGTTATCACAGTCTTGCTATTGGTGATTACTGTGGCGGACCGCGTGGAAAACGCTCAAAGTCACTATTGCCACCGTGACAACTTTCAGTAATAGTCCCTCCCCAGGTGTCGTGGCTATGGATATCTTTGTTGGTTAGGTTATCCATTGTCCGTCACAGTAAAACTTCTTTATACCGGAGTCTTGGGGGCCATGTTATTATTTTGCTGTAAAGAACATTTCTTTATAAAGATGCTACCTTTACATGCATAAGTACCTTTTGGGACCTCAAAAACAGTTTGTTATATAGATCATTTTGTTATAAAGATGTTTGTTATAAAGAAGTTTCACTGTAGTAGTTAGTTAGTAGGCCTATGTATTTTCTAGTTATTATTTAATTGTTTAATTAATTGTTTGTTGTATTTATTTTAATTGTTATTTGTAATTTTTAATGACGAGTTTCCAATAGACGTAACGCAGCGCCGTTGTTCCACCACTCACCCTTTCTATAGACGGCTGGTCCAGTCTCAGGCCTTGCAACCACTGTATCAGTCCGGTGTCAGCGGAACTGTCCGTCACGCTGATCTGCGGTAACAGTCTCACTGGCGAGTGGGTGTCCGATGACTTCTGGGAGCCGTACCTACGGGACACACCAACACCGAGACTGTTAACAACAAGACGTCAATACATTAAGAGTAAAGGGTAAGTCTACCCAACTCGCTACGGTGATTTTATCGATATCTTGAGAACGCTTAGCTAGATACTGAAAGAGTGATTCCTTCCGACGATTCGGTTTTGTATCGGCTGTAGCGACGAATTTAAACATTTAACTTTCAAACATTGTTATTGTTACGATTGTCTTTTCTTTAATTAATTAATTAATTAATTAATTTATTAATCATTTCCATTTACTACAAAAGTGAATGGGGAAAAATGTTATGTATAATTAATTAATTAATTATACATAATATTTTAATTGATATAAGAAATGACAGTCGCAAACAATTTTAATATTATACAAGCACAATAATAAATTAATAATTATAATAATAATCAATATTATACCGTTTTTAAATTAGTTGTGAAGTCGATACAAAACCAAACCGCCGTTACAAATCACCTTTCCCCGTATATCATGAAGTGTTCTCAAAAAATTTGTCAAAATAAAGGTTAATTTTGTGTCGTTAAATACTGCCGTCGCGTATTAAGGGAAAGGGTGGGATTACGTCACGTACCTCAAGGCCGGACAGTCTAAATAAATAAATAAATAAATAAATAAATAAATAAATAAATAAGTAAGTAAATAAATAAATAAATAAATAAATAAATAAATAAATAAATAAATAAATAAATAAATAAATAAATAAATAAATAAATAGATAAATAAATAAATAAATAAATAAATAAATAAATAAATAAATAAATAAATAAATAAATTCACATTTAGAGTCTATGCACTCAGTAACGAAACTGATTTCTACTCACCCAGATTCGTGCCTGGGCCTGGCCCCGCCCTCCAGCGCGTTCACCTGCTGCATCATCTGACTGAGCACCTGTACGTGCAGCTGGTGTTCTTCTAGACCCTGCTTGAGTAGCGCCTGGTACGTCCGCTGGCTCTCCAACAGTTCCTGCAGCAACCTACACGGCAAGACATCCATCATTGACGTGACCGGCAGGCTATTCAAATGTCAATATTATTTAAATTCGTTCTTGGGATAAGTTGGGATAAACATAGATGTGTAAATGAAACAACACACATTTTTACAATATTATTTCCACCCTTTTTGGGCTGCAAAAAAAAACTTGACCCGTAAAAACAAATCAATTTTTATATTAATTTGTTATGTAAAATTAATCAATTTCCAACAATAAAAACTCGTAAAATATACCTGCATGGATGTAAATATAATTGGAACTCGGAACAAGATAAGCATGTCATAGTGAGGGAAAGGGTACAGAAGGACGAAAGCTTACCTGAGAAAGTAGATAGGTCGCTTTGAGAAACATATGAGCAGACAAATAAATAAATATACTGAGACGTTTCGGCCAGCTCGTAAATATACTCACGAACATGAATGTGTGAGTAAATAAATACTGTATTGTAGCAATTCCTTGGAGAATGGTAGACGGCTCAATGCAACATTGTTGACATTAGTTTAGACCGTCAACCGAGTGATAGCTTAAACACAATACAATAACTTGACATGCATAACACTGACACGGTAGTCTAACTTCCATACAAATTTCAAGGGATCCAGAAATCTCCCATCTGACTTAAAAGAACATTTAACACTAAATGGACAAACATTCTGAAGGGACTTCATCATTACATACATTGAATTATACATATAAATTAGATTTAGTTGAACACATAGATCAACTCGAGTAAACTGCGGCTCCACCTAAAGACGAACGAGCGAGCCTCACCTCAGGTTCTCGGCCCTGAGAATCCCGAGCTGTTCCCTCAGTTCGAGTCGTATCTTGGGGCTGGGGAAACTGTCGACCGTCTTCTGAGACTTGATCGAGTTGACGGTTGACAGACCCTCGGTCGATCCCTCCTCGTGGCCGTCAACCACGGCCGGGCTGCCTCGATGATCCTGGCCCGCCAAGTTGGCGCCAAGCTCTGGACACACCATACAATCACATTCAATTTATAATCGTTTCATTCCCAAAATAAATGTATCAACTGAATCCGTTAACATGAGTGGCGGCAATAAGGTGAGGAAGCTACTTAACCTGACTGGCGGCAAAATGGTGAGGAATCTACTAAACCTGAGTGGCGGCAATAAGGTGAGGAAGCTTCTTAACCTGAGTGGCGGTAAATGGTGAGGCATCTACTTAACATGAGTGGCGGCAATAAGGTGAGGAAGCTACTTAACCTGACTGGCGGCAAAATGGTGAGGAAGCTACTTAACCTGAGTGGCGGCAATAAGGTGAGGAAGCTACTTAACCTGAGTGGCGGCAATAAGGTGAGAAAGCTACTTAACCTGAGTGGCGGCAATAAGGTGAGGAAGCTACTTAACCTGAGTGTTGGCAATAAGGTGAGGAAGCTACTTAACCTGAGTGGCGGCAATAAGGTGAGAAAGCTACTTTACCTGAGTGGCAGCAATATGGTGAGTCAGCTACTTAACCTGAGTGGCGGCAATATGGTGAGTCAGCTACTTAACCTGAGTGGCGGCAATAAGGTGAGGAAGCTACTTAACCTGAGTGGCGGCAATATGGTGTGGAAGCTACAACCTGAGTGGCGGCAATATGGTGAGGAAGCTACTTAACCTGAGTGGCGGCAATAAGGTGAGGAAGCTACTTAACCTGAGTGGCGGCAATAAGGTGAGGAAGCTACTTAACCTGAGTGGCGGCAATAAGGTGAGGAAGCTACTTTACCTGAGTGGCGGCAATATGGTGAGTCAGCTACTTAACCTGAGTGGCGGCAATAAGGTGAGGAAGCTACTTAAAGGGCATCACAACACTGTGATTTTCCGGCGTTAAAAAATGCGTTATTTTTTTTAATGATTTACGGCGAAAACTAGAAGTCTCTAGCTTGTACCAGAAATTTATAATAAATTATTGAAATGACCCACGTTTTGGTGATGCGCGCGCACCCGATAATCGTGACGTCACGCTTGCGCATTTTTCAAGTCGAAGCAGACGCCAAACTATGAGCCAGCGCCGTGAAAAACTCTCGCTGTAGCTGAAGATATGGTGCTCAGAGAAAAACAAATGATATCATCGTGTTCTGCGATCTTTTCTCTTCAATAACATTGTTAAAGAAAATATTTTTGTTGAACAGAAAATATAGTTTTGATTAATTTTCCAAATGCCTTCAATTTCACTAAATTAGCGTGTTTTTAACAACATTGAAAGCGGATAAGATAAACGAAATGTTAAGATATTTTCATACTGACATATAGCCACATGCATGCAGAAAAATAAAAAAAATATGTCACTTATAATTCTTTTCAAAATGTGCAAGTATTTGTGTGGTGTATCCAGGCGTGTTTTGTTGTTGATTCGCGCAGCAGCCTACCGCTGTATGACAGAAATCTCGTTGCGGCTTTTCAGAAAACATTAACCTTTTTACTACTCGTTTGAAACTTAACCCACGGGTAACACCATAGTAACCATTATTATTCTTATTATGCGGATTTGTTTGTAGTAATTTAATATTATTTATTACTATGGTAACAATATTATTTGTTATATTATTATATTATTAATTAATTAATTATTAAAATATATTATTAATATTATTATTATTATAATTATTATTTTTATTATTATTATTATTATTATTATTATTATTATTATTATTATTATTAATATTATTTTTATTATTAATATTATTAATAGTTATATTATTAGTAATAATAATAATAATAATTATTATTATTATTGTTGTACACTTTTATTAGATGATTTATTATAGAGATACATTAGAGGATGAGTGTATAATAGGTGATGATGACCGACAACATTTAACACATGCATACGGGATATAAACCCACGTCCCTGTGTCTCATACTAGGGTCAGGTGTGCGCCAGTTATGATCCATCACGAGCTACAGCGGTTGGGGTAAAGTTTACGTTTGTTGGATGAGTAGTATTCTGACAACAGTCGGCCGCGGGCGTGACTCGTTCTAGCGATCGCGTGTACTGCCGCCCAGTTGACCGAAAATGCATCTAAATATATTAAACGCACACGTGCACACGTTTCCCTCAATATACATGCCGTATTTTTTTTATTTTTCTGCATGCATGCGGCTATATGTCAGTATGGAAATATCTTAACATTTCGTTTATCTTCTCCGCTTTCAATGTTGTTAAAAACACGCTAATTTAGTGAAATTGAAGGCATTTGAAAAATTAATTTAAACTATGTTTTCTGTTCAACAAAAGTATTTTATTTAACAATGTTATTGAAGAGAAAAGATCGCAGAACACGATGATATCATTTGTTTTTCTCTGAGCACCATATCTTCAGCTACAGCGAGAGTTTTTCACGGCGCTGGCTCATAATTTGGCGTCTGCTTCGACTTGAAAAATGCGCAAGCGTGACGTCACGATTATCGGGTGCGCGCGCACCACCAAAACTTGGGTCATTTCAATAATGTATTATAAATTTCTGGTACAAGCTAGAGACTTCTAGATTTCGCCATAAATCATTAAAAAAAATAACGCATTTTATAACGCCGGAAAATCACAGTGTTGTGATGTCCTTTAACCTGAGTGGCAGCAATAAGGTGACGAAGCTACTTAACCTGAGTGGCGGCAATAAGGTGAGGAAGCTACTTAACCTGAGTGGCGGCAATAAGGTGAGGAAGCTACTTAACCTGAGTGGCGGCAATAAGGTGAGGAAGCTACTTAACCTGAGTGGCAGCAATAAGGTGAGGAAGCTACTTAACCTGAGTGGCGGCAATAAGGTGAGGAAGCTACTTAACCTGAGTGGCGGCAATAAGGTGAGGAAGCTACTTAACCTGAGTGGCGGCAATAAGGTGAGGAAGCTTCTTAACCTGTGTGGCGGCAATATGGTGAGGACGCCACGTATCAGAAATGAGGGAGCAAAGCAGAAAGTGCTATTCATGCAAGTTACTCTACCTATCAATGAGTTAAGATACTAGAAGATAGTAATAATAATAATGTGTTTTTATTGCTGGTATTGTCTAATATGAATGACAGATTAGTTTACTCACCGGGGGACAGTACAGTGATGGCCGCCTGGACCGCGTGTCGCACCAGGTTATCAAGCGCAAACATCCAGTGAGGTTTGATGCTGTGTAGACGCAACACGACGTTCACCTGAGAGATTGATTGATTGATTGATTGATTGATTCCTCTTTATTAAGGCGTGGTTAAGGCCAGTTGGGCCTTCTCTGCCACCCAACCTCACACAATATGATACAAAGTAAATAATTAAATTAATTCAAGTTAGAACATACTAAGCTATACCTACAGTTTAAACGTTGATAGTTGCAATCATGCATTCATCCATCCCACTCACTCTTTGCTATTAAAATTCACAGGCAACCGACAGAGAGAGAAAGAGAGGGGGGGAAGGGGGGGAACAAGACCACATTAGAACCCTTTCAATCCCGAATTAATTTCGTTCTCCACGGCACCAATCGAAGGAAGGAATGGGAAAATTACACAACAAAAACCAATCGGAGAACGAAATACACCAACAGAAAAGTGGAAACTGCCCAATTTCGACTGAATACCGGACATGACCTCCTAAAGCCGCACCTCCATAGAATAGGGCTGGCTGCGGACGGCGTGTGTGATCTGTGTGGGAAGGAGGAGCAGACCAGAAGGCATCTGCAGATTTGTGAGGGACTAAGAGCCGAATATGACGCTATGCCAGGGGGCATAAAGTTTCACGACAGGGAGGCGAATCTCTATTGGCTGACGAGATCCAGCATGATGGTCAGATAGATCAATAGTGGTTATATGAAATAATAATTTTTAAGAATGCAATCAAAGTACGTACCGCGTCTTGGAACAGGTAGATGGCAAAGTGTAGCTGGTTGATTGCGGCCGCATCAAAGTCCAGCTCCTCCTTGAGCGTGTGTATCGCGGTCTCTATCACCTCTCTGTTCTGGTCGGAGATGAAGTCCTTCAGGCCGCGCATCAGGATCTCCAGGTGGGCCTGACACAACAACGGACATACGCGTAAATATGCGGGTATGGATTATGGGATTATTTATTCTTGTTCTTGATTTTTATTCTATATAGTACAATAGTTTGTTTTGTGTTTGTTGTTATTGTTATTTATGATATCATTATTATTAATTGTTTGCATATAGCTTAGTTTTTTTAAGGTCCTACTTTGTAAATCAGTTTTTATAACTGAATAGGATAGACATTAAATAATTAAATAAATAAATAAATAAATAAAAAAAAAAATAAATAAATAAATAAATAAAAAAATAAATAAATAAATAAATAAATAAATAAATAAATAAATAAATAAATAAATAAATAAATAAATAAATAAATAAATAAATAAATAAAGAAAGAAAGAAATAAATAAATAAATAAATAAAGAAATAAATAAATGAATGGGAGACCGTACGACATGTATAGTCGTTCAAATGAATGTCCCCCGCCGAAAACCAGTTCTCGCAACCGAGCGGGTAGACTAATAAAGCAGCAGCTTACCATGGTGAGCATGGTCTCGCCGACGTCCTGGTGTATGTTCCGCATCCAGACCTCGCATATCTTGCACTCGTCCTGTCCGAGCACCTTGGACAGCGTCATGCGTCTCTGAGAGTCCTTCTTGAGCAGATAGAAGCCGTCCTGTTCCTCCCCCCCCAGCACGGGGGCGCCCCCCGGTCCCCGCGCCCCCGGACTCAGCCCCTCCACGTCGGGCGACATGAGGCCCCCGGACGAGGACCGGCGCGTCAGGCACGCGTCTGAGTCGGTGTCGGAGGTCGGGGTCGTGATGCTGAGGGGGACAACCACTTTAAAACTACAGTCCAGCCCACTTATAACGAACTTAAAGGGAGCTGATTTTTACTTTGTTAAAAAAGAACTTAGTTAAAACAGAACCAATTTCTATGCATTTTTGTTTTTAAGATGAATCAAAATTACTTTGTTAAATCCAGAATTTTGTTAAAAGAGAGTTCATTAAAAGTGGGCCCGACTGTACTTAAAACGGGAGTATTTCCAGAATAGTATTAATAATTTATGTAGCCCTAAGTTGAAAACTAAATGAAAATTTTGGAACAAAATTAAAATGCCAGTCTTTTAAAGTTTAAAAACATTAAAATGCACGTTTTAAATTTTATTCAATTCTATTCAATTGTTTTATTCAGTTACCACATATTACAAATCCATACCTAGATGACAATACATTTGTTTCTATGT
The DNA here is from genome assembly GCA_945910005.1 of Isoperla grammatica. Taxonomy (NCBI): domain Eukaryota; kingdom Metazoa; phylum Arthropoda; class Insecta; order Plecoptera; family Perlodidae; genus Isoperla; species Isoperla grammatica. The sequence goes on from OX246750.1 coordinate 4,268,523, forward strand.
TGATCAATACCTACTGACAGAAGTTAGTCTTGTGAGTCAGTAGGTATAATATCTGGTGTGCGGAGTACTGAATAATATATATATTTAACTAAGTATTAACTTAAAAACTAGACTATAACTATGCATTTAATTAACAATTATAAAGAACTAGTAAGATTTTGTGAGCTATTGGATGCTTACATTAATTATTAAACCATTCGCTATTGGGAATAGTTCTGTGGTTAATAAATAAGGTTTCAGTACAGTAATCGCTTGTTAATTTAAATGTTATCATAAATTAAATACAGTAATTGATGATAAAATGTAATTTAATTACTTCATTACTGGTACTACTTATAACAGAAACATCCGTTGACGGCAGAACAGAAAGAAATGAGGAGTAGCGTTTGTAATGCCGATTTGGTTGATAACTTGTAGGAAACTTGTCTGTTATAGCTTAGATATTATCTACTGAGCTTGTATTTCGATCAGTTAAAAAATAAACTTTGTTATCGGCACGATCGATATATTATATCGTGTATCGATCTGATGACGAACTTTCCTTTTTGATGGTTTAAAAGTTAATGATCAACTTCCCTATATTGTATTGTACCTACTTATACACAGGCTTACTCACACAAATCAAGGGCGTTAATTAAAATTCAAAATGCACAAAACTACAATCCATGCGTACGAATTAAGACATGCTCCAAGATCAAAGCGCTTAACATTCCAAAATAAAATGGTCAGTAGCTACTAGCTAAGCATACACAATCCGCACACATACAGTTAATAGTGATAATACTACCAAGTGTGCACTTGCCTAAAATCCTTACAGTTTCGGAGGTGCAGGGGGACTAGTAAGTATATCTACGTGAACCGGGCACTTTTCTACGTTTTAAGGTAATAAGTTTGTTATCTAGGTTACCGGTAATATTACTGCCAATATTAAGACTGCACAACATTACCATTTTTTAGGTTCCTACACAAAGTGTGGGTGAAATGTTCAAATGCAAATGTTTTCTTAATTCAAAATTTTGCAATTCCAATTTTGGGTTTAGGATCCTTTTAAATGTGAATTTAAGAGAGATTGCGTTAATATCCCAAAATCCAATGAAAATGCAATCTGCTTTAAATAATACGAGGAATATGCTTGAAAACGTTCACAGTACATACTAGGATATACAAACAGGTTGGAAGAAAATGTGTATGTATGATAGATACATTTAAGCTGGCATTTCATAATGATAAATATGCAATTAATTACAAGTTATAAATAATCATATTAAATCGAATGAAAAAGGTAAGATTCCAAAGAAAGGTTATGTATTTTTAGTTGAAATTGAAAAGCAAAGAGTAGATATTTTGCTGTTAAATATAAGTTTGAGTTAGTTAAACTTAAATCATATGAAACCCATTAAAACTATATAACCACAGGGTTAAATTAGCAAAACAAATCAGCACATAATGTATACTACTGTGTTTGTACTTGCAACTACCCAGAAACCATTTAAAAGGCATGGATTAGGAAATTAGACTGTGGGTTCACATCCTATCCTTGTTCCATTCATTGTGGTCCAAATAGTGATTCAAGACTTTGCTTTACTGTACTAAACAATTGGCAAACAATGCCAACAAGTAATAGTCCCTATCAAACATAAGCAACAATGTATTATGTTACACACAAAAAGTGTAGATATATTATTTTTTTTTAATGTTAGCCCAGTGTTAAGTGAATATTAGTTTTGAGAAGATATATTGTGAAGCTTTCATGAAATGTTTAAGCATTAGGCCTAATAAGCACAGTGACAAAATATGATCGGATACCTACGTACACACAAACCCTTCTAAAGAACAAGTTGGCTCTGCTGAAGCTAATGTTCAGGTTTTACCAACTTTCAACTAACATCAACTACTATTATAGTCTGGTACGATAAGCATTAACAAATACGGAAAACTGTTATATTATGTACAGACTAGATTTAAACAATACAACTACAAGGAATCAAATAAATATTAAATTTAACAAATACTATAAAATGAGGACCAGTTTTTACAGTAAATTTTCAGTTTTTACTTTAATTCAAATTTCAAGGGACCCTAAAAACTCCAATTTGAGTTACAAAATTTTCAGTAACTAAACTGATTTGCAGTGGGGGACTTAAATTTCAAGTGACTAAACCAACCCTGTAGGCTTCGAACACCTTCGACGAGTGAACGATAACCAATCAAAGATCGATATTTCAAATACGAAACATATGAATCAGTGATTGGACAGTGCGAACACCTGCGGACAAATGCCAGAATCAACAAGGCCGATTCAGAACAACTTTGAATTTACTGAGTGCTCCATTGCTAGGACGGCTCCAAAGTCACCGTTTACTTATTCTTAAGCCAAGAATTAATAGAATTAAATCCACATTAGAAGTGAACCCAGGACCTTCTGCATTGGAAGCAGGGATCCTAACCACTGGACCAACAAGCCACCTACTGGATTATTTGTTGGGTTGCCAATTGCCATACCTGGAGTAGGAGAGAGCCGAAGGCATGGTGATTGGGGAGAGAAGTGACAACCCTCTCTTTGCTCGAACCGGATTAGACTTAGTATCCAACCCACTACTGCTCACACATGAAAAAAACCCACAGCCAAAACACACAAAATGAATGAAAACATAAGAAAAAAAAACGGGATTGAAAAAAAATAATATTGACTAGGCGGTATCACCCTAGCTGGCTGGAGTAATGTGCGGTAAGATCTCGATTTAGCGAGCCACCATTTTTTGAGCTCGATTCGACCACGTAAAACATCAAAACAAAACATTAGACAAGATAACACTATCCAAATCATTCTAAGCACCTGTAGACTCTACATTATGCCATTTTGATTTCATTGTTGCAACCGAGTTTTCGGTTATCCGAGCCGTCGCTGATAATCGAGATTTTACTGTACATCCAAAATCATAGGGGTTGCGCCAAAGACAGAGTTAGTCATAATGCAAACTGTTGTTAACGGATATAAAACACAACATATTAGGATGTATGCAGATCGTTCATTGAGGCAGTTCCAGATGATGTTTACGTTTTCTTTTTTGCTAAAATATTAAGATATAAATAAATATAGGCTAGGCCTATTGAAGAATGCTATTATAATATAAAACTTTTTTTTTTTTTCTATGCAGAGTTGACCTCTTCAGCCATTCTTCTTTTTAGTAAGTTCTAAGTAATAATTTTCTCAGTGCATCCCCAATAAATATGCACATCTACGGTGTTGGTAGGTATCTATCTTTCAATTCATATTGCAGAAAAGAAAACACAAAATGCATCTGGATCAGCCTTAATGGGAAAGAAAGAATACTAGGGTATTAAAACTGCATCAAGTTTCCATTGTTTAGTAATATTTTGAGAGCGCGGCACAATATCAAAACACTGATGAAAAGAAGTCGGAATGTAGTTTCTCGTGAACTGAAAACTAGTTTAAAACAGTTTCCAATACTGTAGTCAATTAATTGTAATTTTGGATGCCAATTAAAGAATGAATGATTAATTTGTATTCAGATAAATAACCATTATAATAACAATATTAAAAATTTTGTTAATCCTGTTTTTAGTTAAAATAAAATAAAACTACATTCTGACTATCGATCACTTTTTTTAATATTTTGTCACATCCTCAAGATATAACTAAATAGTAAATAATATTTAAGTTACAGTTACAATATTTAAGTTAAGTTTTAATAGACTCACCTTTCCCCTTAACTAAAACTTAAAAGTAAATTTGAATCAATAACCTAATTCTATATCACTAATAATAAGTAATAACTTAGCATCAGTCACATCATTACCCAAGTGCAACCAATTCCTGTAAAACTTAATAAAAAACTAAAGACAAAACATACAACAAATTTAAATAGAGACAGCTTGACAATAGAATGTACAGTGGAACCTAAGTTACACATTTCCTAATACACTCAGTAATACATTGTGTAATATATCTTTCATACAGTATGTTATTTTTCTTTAGCTATACTGTATACATTTTTCTTGTTTATAAATATTTAAAGTTTGTATCGTAAAAAATTTAGAACTCAAGTTCCACTGTTCAGTCGTAAATCAAAGAAATGAACAGATGTTCAATAATTATCCTAAAGCACATAATAAAAAACTTCTATGTTTACCTCACCACACATTTTCTTTAACTTTTTACTAGACAAAATAGTAACATTCGTTATTTGTAAGAGTTCAATGCAGATAGCTTGGCAAGAACGAGAACGTTATCAAGCCTTGTGGTTAGTGGGTAAAGCAATGAGGAATGTCGTGGCTTACACAACACATTCCTGTGCAGATGCAACTAAAGCAATGTAATACATATTATTTACAAGGTGCACTTATATGGTTCATGAGTTATGTAATACTGTACTTGCTCTGCGTGGTTACGGGAAAGGGTGGTCTAGACATTAAACCGCACAAAGTTACCTTATTTAGTAACATTCTTAAGAAAGCTACACAATAGCAAAAAGTGATAAATAGTAGGTTATCATAAGAACTGAAAACTAGATTAAAAAAAGTTTCAAATATTTTAATAATCCTTACGGTTGTTATTTTGTGAATCTATTTATGAATTAATAATTGCCAATTGGTATCCAAAATGGCAAATATGATTACAATTTACAACATTCATGAATCTGCAATTTGGCTTCTGATTAGTTTTTTGATATTGTGTAGATAAGGCCTAGGCCTACTACCTAGTATTGATGTTGTGCTGTTTTAAGTTTCGAATCGCCTTTTACGTTTTAACTAAATTATAAAGGATATTCATGCAATGATGCAGCATGCAGCAGGCAAGTATATATTTTTTATCAGCAATCATTATCAGTGAAGTATCTGGAGAAGGCCGTTAACATCAATACAAGAACAAACACGGTAAAATACATCTAGAAAAGAAAAATTAACAGATCGAAAACATAACAGGTTATCGTGCACAAAACACGATGTCTAAAACTGTCTGTAACCTATGTCAATTTTGAACAAAATTTGATCTCCCCCCCCCCAATAAAATGCTATAAAATTGAACTTTGCAAAAACATCCAATTTACACCAAATCTTTTAATTATCTTCATAAAAGTACATATTTTTGCTCATAAGCCTAATCTTAGTCACTCATTATTATACTGATGTGTTCTACCCGTCGTTAGGCTAACGATGAGTTTACCCAGCACTCCTTTCTCTACACTTGTGTTTACAGTATGCCTATCTACATGTTTACATTTTGCCTAGCAGAATACTAATTTTCAATGTAAACAGGCACACCGACTCCCTTCTACTCTAGATATACAGTATTACAACATTTCTCCAAACCTCTTTAGGCCGTATATGTAAGCATAATTAGTTAGCAACTAAGTATCACCATTAGTTAGTTACCGTAGGCCCTACATAAGCTAGTTTTAGAAATTGAACAATAATGACATGCAAGAAGCTGAAAGAGAAACAATGAAGACAATGATGACAACGGTATCTGAGCTGTCTCATATTCTGGCATCGATAATAATCGAGACAATGCACGAGTGTCTACAAAGCTGTAAAAATATGCCCACCTTTGGGGCAAGGCCTGACTGAATCAAGGCACAACCAATGATAAAATAAAAAAAATGAAACTAATTTTCGATTTATCGACGTTATCACGAGTATCTCCTAGCACATACCTACTTCTCTTTCTGAACTGAAAGCAGCATCCTAATTGATATTTTAAACCCCATAGTATAGTCCTTCTGATTAGCTTTACTACCCTGACCACTTCAAAGGTTGTCATAGGAATACTAAGAAATGCATCAAGATTTGACAAACGTTTTCTGGCTGTCACTGACCAATGTCTCATTTGAACAAAACAAGGGTATTCCTAACCACGTCCATTATGAACTGTGTATAGATAGTTCTTGTTATTCCTGTGAAGACCTTTTATGTATTTATAATCATGTATTAACTTAACTGTGAGTCTTTGACTTACTGACTGATGTATTTTATATTATTTTATTGTATTATATAGCACTTGTGGGGCAGTAGCCCCGTTGCTAATAAAGAATACTACAACTACAGTACCTAGCAACTTGCGAACACAATAGTGAACATCATCTTTCACCTGGACTTTCAGCTGAATACCTACTACGTATAGCTCCCAACCTAGAAAGATAACTCTTCATAAAAACAATACACATAAACAGATAAAACTCTTACTCACCAACAATAACAAAAGGTCCATCCGTGCAGGTCGAGTACCCGATCCATCACGAAACCCCCCTGGCCCCCCTTAAATATCTCCAGATCGGCGAACCCTAGGTCGACCTTCATCGCGAGACAAACGCAGACGCGACCGGTCGCCGCTCCAATAATAAACACCGCTCCGCGACACCCCAGAAAACCACCAACGACGTCTTGTGGCATAATTAACTCGTTATCAGCCGAGACCACGACGATAAGACTAGTAGGCCACTGTTTATGTCAACATCCTCTCTCAATCTGACATCCTGGCCGGGAGGAAGTTACCCTGCTGTGGAATGTGGCCTGGCTTGCGAGATATTGCCGACTCGGAGTTGTTGCTCGTATTGATTGTGTACTAGTAAGCGGTTTGGTGGAGATGTAACGTGGGAACCAATTTGTTGATGTCGTGCATTTACGTTTCCTGTGATGACTGATAAGGTAATTGTTGACAACACCTTTATCTCTGCCGAGTACACGAATACACATTCTATTATGTGTAACAAGGTCCACAGTATGGGAATAACAACAGATGTAAATCAAATAAATATGCACTAACATGTTTTGGTAACCCTAGGCCTACATTTTTGCCAGATTTTTTCTCAATGATAGTAAATATTCAACAAGGAAAAGGATGAAATTTATACCCAATCCTTTTTTAGCATAACGGATCTTTTGACTTCGTCTTTCAAACCCGCAAAGTTGAAACTTAAATGCCATTCTCTGCCAATGCAATCAGCTAAAATATGAATATAAAAACTATCAAATTTGTAATTGTCACGAGTGTCATTCCAACAATTGTTATTTCTGTAATTAATTAAATTAATAAATAAATCAATTAGGGATGCACATCGATACTTTTTTCATTATCGATTATCGAAATGGCAGTGTCATTATCGAATCGATATTATCGATAATATCGATACATTGATAAACAAATTTCAGCTGGTAAAAAAAAAAAAAAAAATCGGAAATTAAAATAAACAAGCTCTTATACCTTTATAACTGTCGCTCTTGTCTTCGTTCTGCGTCTGCCAAACGCCCCCCCCCCCCCCCCCCCGACTTCCCGAATCAAACTTTAGCTTGTTCCGAGGTAAGCGGAACCTACCTCAAAGCGTGTGACAAGTGCGAGCCGTAACAAGAGCTCTCATTCCCGATCTCGTCTTGTTCTGCGCCTGCCGACCGGTTTGTCCCCCCCCCCCCCCCCCCCCCCCCAACTGCCCGCCTAGACCTGCTCAGGCGAAGGCCCGAGCGCCAAACGAACATTTGCCGTTGGGTCTAGTGACAGCAGCAGATGGCCGGCTGACCTTGCTTGGCCTTGAATACCTCGGGTGAGGATTGTAGCAGGAAAGTGTAGGCAAGGCTTATGTTATGCGTACACACACTACATAGATATCAAACAATGCGTTTATTAGACATATTAAACAGTTTGCGGGGCATTCTGTCTGAATGTATAAACAAAATACGTTTTAGGCCTATGCAAAAATAAAACTAGGCAACACTACACACACACTAAACTGTCAGTCAAAGGTCATATGACGGCGGCCGCGAACGAAGCCACTTCGGCTAGGAAAACAAAAACAAACTCGACACTTACAGCGGCGATCAAAACAAAACGTGAGCGTGCTACTTGACCTACCGACAAGACTATCTAATGCCGACTGAAGTGGATGGCCTTGGTGGATGGCGTCGGGCGTGTTCGACAATCATCGTCAACGTTCGTGGTATCACGCTGTATTAGCGAGAGGTAGTTCCAAGCGCGGGAAAATACGAATTAAGTATTTCGGTCCACATTCAAGTGATTATTGATTTTTCGATTATCGATAATGAGATTTCATTATCGATTCTCTAAAATTTTACCAATATTGATTATCGATCGATAATATCGATTATCGTGTGCATCCCTAAAATCAATTAATTGATTTATAATTAATTAACTATCAAGTATAGAAATAACAATTTTAACAACTTAAATATTTAAAAGTGTTTAATCTCATTGTTTAGCTGGTACAAAACCAAATCAGTCTTTCAAAACCACAAAACATTCTCAAGATATCAACGGAAAACACTTTGATTTCGTAAGGTTCGGCATTGCGAACTACCCGTATTGCCATTAACCGAGTGCGCTCGGCAACGTTCGACCGACACACTCAAGACGAGGACTGAAAGATGAAAAAACACTGTCGGACTTTCACAGTTAAAAAAACTCTGTTACTTTCTTATGCCAAGATGGCCTTCTCAGCCATTTTATCGTCCAACTATCCAACATAAAATGGCTTCCTTTTCTGCCCTGCTCATATCATTCGGCTCACATACTTTAAGAGAGAGAGAGAGAGAGATCGATTGATTGATTGATTGATTTCGGTCTTTATTATGGGCAGGATTAAGGCCAGTGAGGCCTTTTCTTACATCCAACCAGTAATAATACAGTAAATAATAACAATTTGATAATATACATTTGACAATACAGTAAATAATAACAATTTGATAATATACATTTGACAATGACATGAATTAAAGAGAGAGAGAGAGAGAGAGAGAGAGAGAAAAAGAGGGGGGGGAGCCAAAATATTATACAGACTTGACGCCGAAGGAAACGCGAGTTTTTCAACGGCGTGAGTCAAACCAGTGTTTTTATAACACACACCTTAACGAGAGTGTTTCTATCCATACCACCGAGACCAAAGTATCGTATCGCCTAGCGAGAGGTTTAAAGCACTCACATCTCGTCCGGCGAACTCTGTCCCCCGCGGCTGCAGACGCTCTGGCTGGCGTTGGACTTGACGATAGCCCGGTCGGCCGGCACAGAGATGCTGCGGTTGAACTCTGCCGCCGCCGACAGCCGGGCGGTCTTCTTCTTCCTGGCGGAGGAACCAACCGACCACGTGAGCTTATTTATCTATTTGTCGTCATTTGATGGCATCAGAGATTTTAATTAATATTAACATTAATATTAATTTATAACTAATAATTGTTTATAATGTTAACATTAATATTAGTTAATAACTAATAATCAATATTAATATTAATTTATAACTTATAATTGATATTTATATTAATTTATAACTTATAATTGATATTAATATTAATTTATAACTAATAATTGCTTAGGCCCTAATTAATAACTAATAAGTGATATTAATTAAGGCTGGGCGTCGACATCGATTAATCGATTAATAATCGATGTCGGTGACGATTTTCGACATCGATTTTTTTTGGTTTTAATCGATTTTCTCGTCAATTAATTAAATAACTAATCAATTGTCAATTCACGCGAGAAATGGGAACTTTCAACTATAGGGCGGCATAGTTATTCATCCACGGCCGCTTTTAGTCCAAACTGACCCGTATCAAAGGATACTGCACACTCTCAAGCCCCCCCCCCCCTAAGTATTTGCTGATCGCGCGTACTAAAGCGCGAGCCATCCCTTGGTTCAGGCCGGCACTCGACAAGTGAGAACAGATGCGGCCGAACGAGAAAGAGCGAGAGAACAATGGTCTGAGCGAGACGCGACGAAGTAGTTCGCCGTGTCGGCTGCTATCGGCCGCCGTGAGAGAGAGAGAAAGCGCTAGTCGCAGGACGCGTGAGTGGAAGCGAGATCGCGTGACGCAGGCGAGTGGAATGCAAGCGGCCGCCTGTTGACAGTTCACTACGCAGCAAGTAATCAAGAACGGATTAATGAAAAACGACTTGAATAAGCCTCTACAATCGGATATTGCGTTAAAATAAATTGAAATCAATATCCACAATTGTGTTTATGACGACAAAAATAAGCAGACCGGCCCGCATGGCCGTCACGTAGGCCTAGAAGCCTAGCCTAGGCCTAGGTCAGTTATCTCCCGTTGCAGACGAAAACTGAGTTTTGTTGCCGTTATTAACTGATTAAAAACCGGTTCGATTAACCGGTTAGTGAAATGCTTAACCGTCGTCATCCCTTCATTTAACAGGTGACAAAGTTTTTTTTATTAATAATTGATTAATTATCAATTTTTAAAAAAACGATGTCGATTATTTTCGTTTCGATGTCGATGTCGAAAATATTCCGACATCGCGATTCGACATCGATTATTTGTCGTCGATGTCGATGTTGTCGATTTACATCGATGCCCAGCCTTAATATTAATATTAATACTTTAATTACAAAAATAATTTTGGTTTTAATATTAATTATTAATATTAATAATATTAGTATTAATATTAATACTAATTAATATTATGAACATTAATAATAATTAATATTATGAACATTAAAAATAATTAATATTATGAATATTAATATTAATATTCACTAATATCTAATTAGGCTAATTAATTTGATTAAAAAATGTATAACTATTTTATGTATTTTTTTAAATTTAAATTTAAAAAACTGTAATTATTATTAATGTTTATTAAGAGCGGGACTCACTCGGAGAGGAACGGATCCTCGAGCAGGTCCGCCGCGGAGGCCCTGCGGTCGGCGTCTGGCTCGAAACACCGCAGTATGAAGCTCTTTGCCTTGTCCGAGAGCTCTGGCGGTATCTCGGGGTGCGCCTTGTAGTAGCCGACCTTGAACACGGCCGCCTGAGGTGACCCCAGCTCGATGAACGGAGGCTTGCCGGTCGCCATCTCCACGATGGTGCAGCCCAGGGACCAGATGTCGGCCTGCATGATAACGACTCGATAAGCGATGTCGGGTTTCCTTTTTTTTATTTTAGCAGTAAATTAAAAATATTTGATCTAAAAAATTTTAACATTTTTTTTTTATTTTAAATTTATTTAGCAACAGTTAAAAAACCAAGAGACTTAATATAATAAAGTCGACAAAACATACCACTAACATAAGTATATACAATTAATCAATTATACAGCATATATTATTACCTTGTAATTTTGTTTTTAACCATAGGCCTATATATATTTCTAAAAAGTTTTTAGAGTAAAAACATTTAAATTAGATTTTATTTAATTGTTTATATTTTTTGTATTCAAATTTTTTTAGATTTTGAATTTTTGGAATAGGCCTTTAGTCCTATAAGGAACAAATTTAAATTTATATTTTACTATTGCATCCCATAGGCCTATTCATCCACATATCCCTCGTAATTTGCATCGACTTATTCCGTTTGATTTGTGAAATTGTCCAACGATGAATGACCACTTTTGATACGAAACAATAACGCCCTGGAGACACTTACCGGAGCGCCGTACCCCCTGAGCCCCTTGTCAATGACCTCGGGAGCCATGTACTGGAGCGTTCCGGTGAACGTCTCGGTGCTGGGACACAGACCGGCCAGGCGTTTCGACGTTCCAAAGTCCGAGATCTTGACCACGCCGCTGTAAGTGTTGACTAGGACGTTGTCGCCTGCGGAGCAACGTCCAAAGGTTAAAATTAGCAATTACACATCGAACAATTAACACTTACAGTAAAATAATTAATTACCTCAAGTACATATTTTTAATTTTTACTAGGAAATATAAGCCTATTTGCAGGCAGCATAATTTGGCATTTAAATAAGGATTTAACTAGCTTCAAACTACAATAAAATTTAAAATATTTGTTTACTTAATGTAGGTATATTCTATTCAGTTATAAAAACTGATTTATAAAGGAGGACCTTCAATAAACTAGGCTATGCAAACTATTAATAATACCTAATGAAATCATAATTTTAACAATAACAACAAAAACAAAACAAACTACTGTACTATAAAAAAAAAAATTGAGAAATTAAATAAAATCAAATCAAGTGGATATGCGTTATATTAAATAATAAAAATAAAAGTATATAAATTCGAAAGAACATGAAGGAAAAATGTAGGAAGAAATATCTGCACTCGAAACGAGACCGTAGGCAACAAACACACACACGCATTGTTACAAACAACGGATGAATGCATCACCTTTGATGTCCCTGTGCACGATCTTCTGGTCGTGCAGATACTTGAGTCCCTGCAGGATCTGCTTGGTGTAGTACGATATGGTTGACTCGTTGGCCTTGAGCGGTCCCCACTTGGAACGGAGCAGAGCAGACAGGCTGCCCCCGGGCACTTGCTCCATGAAGATCTTGAAGTAGCCGTCTTCAGACACTGAGCCCAGGTACTGCACACACACACACACACACACACGATGTTAGGTCATAGCAACGACAACACTCGACAAAACTAGAGACATGTTGTTTGTAGCATTTTAGTTTAATTAATATATATTAATTAATAATAATTAATTTTAATATTAATAATTTTAATAATTTTATAATAATAATATTTTATATTTTTTATATTTTTTATTTAATAAAAATAATAATAATAATAATTAAAAATTAATTTTAATTAATTATTAATTATTTATTAATTATTTATTAATTTTTATTAATTGATATTAAAATAAATATAAATTAACAATCACAATAATTAATATCTAATTAATTTATATTATCATTAATATTAAAATTAAAAATTATAATAATTAATTAAATAATATTGACATTAATATTAATTAATATAAGACCCAATTACAAATAGGCTAATTAATAATTAATAAATATTAACATTTTTATTAATTAATAATTTAATTAAAAAATTTATATTTGTTTTATTAATATTAATATCAGGAATGTTGACGGTAATATCAATCAATAGGCTACCTGCACAATGTTGCGGTGTCTGAGCTGCGAGTGCAGCTTGATCTCCTCGTGCAGCGGCTGGACGTCTCCGAGGTTCTTCTCGGGTATCTCCTTGGCCGCGATGCGTACCTGGGTGTTGAGGTCGCGGGCTGCGTACACGATGCCGTACGTACCCTTGCCCAGCACGATGCGCTTGCCCTGGTCGTCCAGCTCGTACTCAAACTGGGGGACAGACGTTCAATTAAAAAAAAAAAAAAATAATAATAATAATAATAATAATTAAATAAATGAATTTAAAAAAAAAAATTTTAAAAATAAAAATTAATTAATACATACATACATACATAAATAAATAAATAAATAAATAAATAAATAAATAAATAAATAAATAAATAAATAAATAACTAAATAAATAAATGAATAAATACATAAATAACTAACTAAATAAATAAATACATAAATTAATAAATAAATAAATAAATAAATAAATAAATAAATAAATAAATAAATAGATAAATAAATAAATAGATAAGTAAATAAATAAATAAATAAATAGATAAATAAATAAATAGATAAGTAAATAAATAAATAAATAAGTAAATAAATAAATAACTAAATAAAAAAATAAATAACTGAGTAAATAAATAAATAAATAAATAAATAAATAAATAAATAAATAAGTAAATAAATAAATAACTAAATAAAAAAATAAATAACTGAGTAAATAAATAAATAAATGAATAAATAAATAAATAAATAAATAAATAAATAAATAAATAAATAAATAAATAAATAAATAAATAAAAAAATAAATAAATAAACAAGTAAATATATATATACATAAATAAATAAATAAATAAATAAACTAATAAATAAATAAATAAAAAATAAAAAATAAATAAAAAATTAAAAATAAATAAATACATAAATAAATAAATAATTAAATAAACTAATACCTACATAAATAAATAAATAAATAAAAAAAAGAATAAATAAATAAATATTTGAATAAATAAATAAAAAAATAAATAACTGAGTAAATAAATAAATAAATAAATAAATAAATAAATAAATAAATAAATAACTAACTAAATAACTAAACAACTAAGCAACTGAATGGAGCGCGAGGGCCGGACGCACCTTCATCTGCTCGGTGGCGAGGTCGGAGTCAAGGTCGGTCACCATCCCCTCCTGGTCGGCCGTCATCTCCAGGATGAGGTCGTAGAACCGCTGTCGACACTGGACCGACGGGAAGAACATCTGGAAGTCGTCCGAGTTGAGGTGGACGTACAGGAAGAGGCAGCGTTCGTCACGCTTGTACAGGCTGGAACAGACGCGAGTCTCTTCTGCATAGATTTAGCCTATTTATATATTTTATTTTTTATTTATTTAAGATAAGGAAGGAACTTGGAGTGGAGAGTCTAAACTTAAAGCTGGGAAAAGAAAGATTGCGGTGGTTTGGCCACATGTAAAGAATGCAGGAAGACAGGATCCCAAAACTGAGTTTGAGAAAGAAGCAATGAAAAAGAAAAGAAAGAGGGGAAGACCGAGACTGAGGTGGGAAGAAGTGATAGCAATGGACGTGGAAAGAAGAAATGCAACTTGGAAAGAGGTCAATCAGGAACGATGGTGGGAAGATAGAAAAGTAGGGACAGAATTTGTAGAAAGAGTAGAGGAAGAAGAAAGTGAAGAGGAGGAGCCAGAGGAAGTTAACACGAGGGAAGCGTCAGGCATGGCCAGCCGGCTTCGATGTACCTAGGGGCCAGAATATGATGGGATTAAGTTCCTTTCCCCTACCCGACTTCATTGTTGGACACAGGGAGCAGAAATAAAAAAAAAAATTATTTATTTTATGTCTATCCTATTCAGTCATAAAAACTGATTTACAAAGGAAGACCTTAAACAAAACTAGGCTATGCAAACAATTAATAATAATGAAATCATAAATATTATTTATGTGTAGTCATTTGACTCTTTACAAAAACATTTGTATAAACAGTGTTGACCATGTCAAGTTAAAAGAAAAAAATATATTCTTGTTCATACAGGTACATAATATGATAAACTAATACTTAATAACATTACAGAACATGGAATTATTTTCGTATCTCTTGACCTTCTCCCAGGAAGTCTTCGACGGAATAGAAGGATTTGTCGAGCAGGTACCCGTACCCCCTTAATGCCTGCCTGAAGGGTGGGTAGGTGGGATCAGAGATGCATAGAGGGGTTTGTAAATGGCATAGTGATTCTTTAAATATAGTTTACAGATTTAACAATTTCGAGGTTATGGCAGTTTCATGGTTAACAGTTTATCAATTACACCAGAATCATGTTAAAATTGAAAAGGAACCATTACCTGAACAAAATGTACACAGTAATGTAGTACGACATAATATTCTTGCGTACCTGTAATAAAATAAAATAAACATATGTTTTTTTTTTTTATTCAAAGGGCATTTTAACATAAAAAATAGGCAACAGTGAAACGTAATAAAGAACTACAATTTTGCAAACATTTTGCAAATTAATACAAATGATGAGATGAAAGGAAAAGATTGCTAAAGACCTACAGAAGAGAGGAGAGAACTGGGAAAAAGTAGAGGAAGTACGATTGTGGGAAGATGGGAAGAGGTGGAAAATTTGGTTGTGAAACCCAAGCTGACCCTGCCAGAAGCAGGAAATGGCGATGGATAATGATGACGATGAATACAAATGGTCGACGTCGTGACTGGTTTCGCGACGGAATGTCGGTGTTCTCGTAAGCTCACCTGACGCTCCTGATGGTGGCCGCGGTGAACAGGAAGATGTGAACCTGTCTGCAGTTGCCCTTCATGCTCTCGAGGCAGAGATTGAATATCTCGATGGACTTCTCCTCGGCCCCCATGTTGACGTTGACGTAGCTCGGCATCAGGACCTTGTTCGACTCCAGCACCAACATCTAAACCGGGAACGTCAAACTCAACTCTGAGACGGCATACAACGCAACCTATTTTTGTAAAATTTGATTTTTTTTCTCTTTTTTTTTAAATAAAAAAAATTGTTTTTTTTTATAAAAAATTGATTTTTTCAAATAAAAAATTTGATGTTTTTAAATAAAAAAATTAAATAACAAAATTTGATTTTTTTATTTAAATTTTGTAAATTAAAAAAAATTGAATTTTTTCAAAAAATCAAAAAAATTACTAAAGAAATTTTGCCAAGATGCTTCGTTAGGTTAGAGAATATTTACATTTTCAAAGCATCCTAGGCTACAATGTTTTGAAGTCATGAATGGTATGGTAACATTCCTTTAGTTAGAAGCATATCTAATTTTTCATCTGAACTTTGTAACATCTTTTATTTCTTAAAAAAGTCACCTTGACGGGATGTTATCATATTTCACAAAACACTTGAATTTAACGTTTTATTGAACGGCGAGGGCAAATCACAAGCACGTCTACTTTGTTAGACCTATCATCGGTATCCTCGACAAAACGTATCGAAGCCGTTTTTATTACCGGAAAGCGAATGCTGTCCCCGACCTCGGTCTTAGTCGCTTCGACAAAGTACTCGATCCAGAATTGGAATATCTGTTCCTCGGGCGGAGCCTCAAACTCTTCGTTCTTCTTGCGGAAACGGTCGATCAGAGAGATGTTGCCGACCTGAGGAGAACACAACGTCAGAGGTCAAGACGTCTCTTTTTCGGAAAACAAGTTGCCGAATGGCGACGGTCCGAGCTCGATATTATCCGAGCCAACTCTTACCGACGAGACTCCTGTCTCTACTGGGAAACCAGAAAATCCACAGCGCCGTAATAAGTCAAAAAGTATAGAATCTGAGGTTAGAATCGAACAGCTTACCTAGACGTGTAAGAAGACGAATTCGAGAGTTGAAAGTGAACATATATACATACGTACATACGTATATACACTGGATTAAAGAGAGGTCAAAACGCTAGTAATATGATTGGTAGAAGGATAGACCTCAAGAGCTTACCTGAATTGTAGACCGTTGTGGTATAGAGATAAAAGACAACGAAAACTTGTGTTGTCCATTAAATAGGTAGGTATGTTGTCTTTTATCTCTATACCACAACGGTCTACAATTCAGGTAAGCTGTTGGGGTCTAGGGCCTATCCTTCTACCTATCATACGTATACATACGTCCATGTATACAATAACTATACGAGGTCTTGATCACTCAAGAAGAAAATGGCTGATAAAGAGATAGATAGATAGATAGATAGATGGATAGATAAGTAGATAGATAGATAAATGTCTTTATTTTTAGGTGGGATTAAGGCCAGTTGGGCATTCTCTTACATCCAACCTAACTATTACTAAGTAGAAATACAAACTAATTAATTAATTAAGTACAAATTGATACAAATTGATTACAAATAAATATGATTAACTTAAAACTTTCAACTTATATAAACTAACAAAAATCAACGCCTCATTCATCCATCCCATTCACTCTCAAGAAGAAGAAGAAGAAGATGATGGACCCACCGTGGACTTGAGGTACCAGTTGGGTGGCTTGAGATTGAACATACACTCGGCCGCCTGTATGGCCTTGGAGTAATCCTCGGCTAGGACGCTGATCTCGAAGAATGTGGCCACGTCCCAGTATTCCTTGAGAGACGACAGGCTGCCCTTCTTGCCGATCAGGTTGTTGAGCACCATGCCTGGAGGAACACATCGCGACATTACCCCGCGCACTCTTTGACAAGAACATGACACATGGACAGAGGCAGACTTTTGCGGTGAAAACGAAAACTGGATTTATTTATTTTGACTACGTACGAGAAGACTGAAATGGTTCGGACGTGTCAAGAGGATGGAAAGAGAAAGATTGCCCAGGAGAAAGCGAGAACTGGAGATTCCAGGTAGAAGAACGAGAGGAAGACCACGACAAAGATGGCACGACAAAGTGAGGAAGGATGTGGAAATGCGAGGAGGGGACTGGAATGTAGTTGAGGGGGAATTGAGTGGTGGCAGGATAGAAGAAGATGGAAAGGCTTATCTTCAATGCCGACCCAACGCAGAGTTGGACGTTGGACGTGGCAACAGATGATGATTATGATTTATTTATTTAATTTTTTTTTAATACGTACCACGAAATCACAGATTTGGAACAAAAAAACCAAAACAATTTAAAGGAACATTTTACTACAAATATCTGCTTCTAGCCCTCAAACTACATCTTTTATTGTAAAGTGCAAGTTGAAGATTTAAGACAACAATATCAATTCCACCACCATTGTTGTAAAGTAAACCTATCAAATTACAAAGGTTACAACAACCAAAACGTGACATTGTTTCAAGATTGTTAACAAAACTAGTTTTGTATCTACGGCAATTATTTTCTTTATCGAAGAAGAGAAGTACCAGGTTATTTATAAGAAGAAGTAAAATTTAAAATTAAGTAAATGCAAATTCGATTACAAAATCTGCATGGATTTCAATATGGCTGGATGCTCAACCCGAAAGGTAAGTGTGAACAATATTCTCAGTACCTCATATCACATTCATTAATTGCTACTTAGGTTTATTACCATGGACTATCTATTACCACAGACATTAAATTGCAAAACCCGATGGTCTAGGGGTCAAGGCGCCCATCCGGCAAGTGGGAGACCTGGCTTCGATTCCCGGTCTGGGTTGGTTTCTTAAATTTTTACAAGAAAAAGAACAGTACTGTAGTTTTTTTTTAGTTTTGTATTGTTATTTATGATTTTGTTATTATTAATTGTTTGCATAGCCTAGTTTTATTTAAGGTCCTCCTTTGTAAATCAGTTGTTATAACTGAATAGGATAGACATGAAATAAATAAATAAATAATTAAAATAAATAAATAAAAAAATAAATAAGTAAATAAAAAAATGAATAAAAAATAAATAAATAAATAAATAAATAAATAAATAAATAAATAAATAAATAAATAAATAAATAAATAAATAAATAAATAAATAAATAAATAAATAAATAAATAAATAAATAAATAAATAAATAAATAAATAAATAAATAAATAAATAAATAAATAAATAAATAAATAAATAAATAAATAAATAAATAAATAAATAAACTAGGAAAACGCTCTGTTTGACGCGTTGATAAGCGAGCGCGTCAATATCTACGAACTTTCTGACGAAAAGTTTTCAATGCTAATACGAACAACAATTAACAACAATTCAAGAATGCGCATTGCAAAAATTGTTCTTATTTCCATGGCTATTATACTTTCCGACATTGTTGTATGCAGTGCAATGTGCGTTGCTAAGAATTTTCGTGGTCATGTTTTCAACACGGTCCGCCACCGTTACTAACACTTATTGACAGCAATAGAAATGTAATTTCTGCCTCTAATACGTATTGGATCGCGTTTACATTAGTATATTCGTGACCGGACAAAAATTTACTATAAGATAGCCACCTCACATTTTGCCGTTACTGCGTTTTAGAAAAATATTTTCGAGTAACTTTCGTGTATCTTTGCCAATATTTATCAGATCGCCATAACATTAACATATTCGTGACCGGAAAATTTTGTAGAAAAATCTGGCTATCTCATATTTTGCCGCCATTTTGTTTCAGAAAAATATTTTGCAGTAACTATGGTGTAACTTTGTAACTTTTCAAACGATTTTGCCTCAAAACTATACACCTTCAATCCACATCGAGGCTTGTGGATGGTCCAAATTTCAAGTTGATCGGACTTTCCGTTCGACCGCTATCAACGGACATAAAAACAAACAAAAAAAAAAAAAACAAAACAAAAAAACAGAACGAAGTGCCATAAGAGTCAAGTGGAAACGCTCGCTTCGCTCGCTTAATAAATAAATAAATAAATAAATAAATAAATAAATAAATAAATAAATAAATAAATAAACAAATAAATAAAAGTTTTACAAAAGTAACTGTTTCTTTCAGAGTGTAAGTAGAAGCAAACATCATTCGAAAGGGAAACTACACCCTGGTAAGGGATCAAAGAACCGTTGCCAATCCTACGACAGACCGAGACCTCGCAAGAGAAAGCCGACGAGACGTTGCAAGTCGAACTGCAAACGCCAACCGAAGGCGAGAAAACAGAATCCGACGGCCATTCCGAGCTGCCAAGCGTTTGTCTACAAGTTTTTCCTCGACACTCTTCGATATGTAAGTATAGTCGGTGATCACGTCGTCGTCCAAGACTTACACAGCTGTATTATATTATTATGCATAGAAAGTGTAATTTATTATTCATTACAGAAAAAACAATCATAACAATTACAATATTAAAAAGTTTTTAAATTCACTGTTTAGCTGTTACAAACATAAATGGGTATATGAATCACTTTTTGAGTAGCTTCAAGCATAATCAAAATATCAATAAAAAAACATTAATCTAGCGAGTTGTAGACTCCCGTTTACCCTTAAAAGCAGCATGGGTATTGGAGATTCAAGCTAAGAATAGATAGCGCTGTTAAGCAACGTCTGTGTCGGCACCATTGACAATAATTTAACAATAAAACAATCACGAACAATTGACAGTCAAACGTTTCCTCACCACAGTTTATTAGCATCTTTTGAGGTGTGCCGCACTTTAGAGTGATATTGACGCCCTGCCCAATGATATGGGCAGGTCAGAAAAAGAAGCAATTTTATATTGGATAGCAAGGCAGAGGAATGGCTGAGGAAGCCATCTCTGCATAGGATATAAAAAAAAATAAAAAAAATGTCTTGCCACCAGAATGCATCTGGGTACTCATACCAATAGCCTAGCTACGTAATGAATATGTATTTCCAGGCGTTGAAACATAAGGGCCACACTATGACCGAGCCCAACGTCAAGACTCTCGGCAAGAGGATATGGGGCATGCTGTCGAAAGGCCAGAGAGATATCGTCCTCGTGGAGGCCAGGCAGCATCGTAAGAAGCAACGGACCAAGGTGGGCAGGTCAACACACGGCCATCCCGACTTTAGACGGCTCATGCTTACGACATAGTCGAGTCAATTTTCTACTAACTCTAGAAGCAGGTCTACCTACTCTAAATTTTTTAATCTTTATTTATCACGACTACCTTCAAGGCACAAAATAGGAGTGGTGGATACACTGCAAAGAACAAGACCAGGACGCGGAACATCTTGCGACATGTGTCTCCCTGACAGCAGAAAGGGATCTAATGGAGGGGCAAAATATAGGAAGAAGGAAATTTGTGGCAAACCTTTATTGGGCAACTAGGCAGAGAATGGCATAAGTTCCAACTCTGGGTGTTTGAAAGCAGAAGAGAATTTTTATATTCTAGATGTAGAAGTAGCCTAAGTAGAATTAGTAGAAAATTAACTTGGTACTATGGTTTGGACTTGACTATTACATCCGCATAGGCACTACACATCAACGTACACTACCCATCGGTAAATATACATCCGTACATATTGGTTTATACTTTATATCACGATTGTAGTTGAGTTGACGCATCCAACTGTCTTTCAGGTGACATCACCGTGTCCAAAGGGCTCGTCCAACAATAAGAGGAGCAGAAAGCCAAACAACTAGAACGAAGGTAGGCTGAATCGTGTCGATAAAGACTGCGTTACCGGACACTATGTGGTTCAGTGCGTCGAGCCAAACGTGACACACGTGCGTAAAATAGTGTGTTATTGTGTTAATTTGTTTACTGTGCAAAAATAAATTTTCTGTCAAAACAAAGATCGGCTATCTCAATGGGTAAGGGCCGTCTCTCGACTCAACGCTGCGAAACTCCCAGTTAAAGCACTAGAAAATGCAATGGTCTTTCTTAGAGGTAAACGTCTCTGTTCCGATAAATATTTCCGATTTTCAAATTAGGCCTACCTAATTAAATTGTGAAAGGAGAGTTGTTGTAAACAAAAGTTAAATTAGGTAATTCAATAAACGGAGATATGTATTGGTGGAACAGAGATACGTTTGCAAGAAAGAGCATTAAATTCTCTAGGGGATGACATACCTATTTTGTTCTGGTTTTAAAATTTTAAAGCATTTGGACCAAGGAAGAGATGGAAGGAAAAGATTGCTGAAGACTTACAAAAGAGAGGAGAGAACTGGGAGCTAGTAGAGGAAGTACGATTGTGGGAAGATAGGAAGAGGTGGAAACATTTGGTTGTGAAACCCAAGCTGACCCTGCCAGAAGCAGGAAACTGTGATGGATAATGATGATGACGATGAAAGCATTTTTTAAAGCAATTTTTAACCGACAGACGCCAGGAGTTTCGCAGAGGGGGGGGGGGGGGGGGGTCGAGATCGAGAGGTCGCGCTCACCGATGTGCTGCAACTCTTCCGACTTGGAGAACTCGTTGCCGGCGATGACGAGCAGCGTTGCCAGATTGATGCCCGCGTACTCGTTGGGCTGGACGTCGAAACCCTTGCGGTACCAATGTATGGCGCTGTTGAGACTGTCCTTATCCGCGTGACGAGACTCTACGAACTTGTCCTGACGGAGAGAGAGAGAGATCATTGGGCAGGGAGTCAAGACAAGGGCACGGCACGTCCAAGGTCTACTGGATTTACTCCTAGCCTTGAGTAATTGCTAAGCGCAGAGTAAGGTCATTGAATGAGATTCAAAATCGCTATTTTGGATCCAACTACAAAAATCGCATTATTATTTAAATAATCCTCACCAATAATGTGAACTAACGCGTGAAGTATTCCTTTGAAAATATATATATAGAATGTGAAGACAAAATCTCATTACAGATTGTTATTTTGCCTTTTTGGCCCATAATTTGTTTTGACAGATCAATTCATTTGTTTTTCTGAATGATTCTCCCATTCGAATAACATGTGATTTTTAACGTTACGGAAATAGGTCAGATGACCTTACTTCGCGCGCGCTTCAAGCGATTTAGTGGACCTTGGGCACGTCTAAAGAGATGTGCTCTGTCTTGGTCTTTAGAGCCGCCGTACACAATCTGCACGTTGCGGGTCGAGCTACCGCACAAGGAGAGATCACGAACGGTCGTCGTTACCTTGTAGATTCTTCCGCACAGGCAGATGATGTCCGGCACGTGATTCTCTTTCTTCTCCAGCGCCGTTTCGATGACGTTCAACGCGCGTTCGCGGTCCCCCTCTTGATTACGTCTGCAACGAGTAAGATCACACTTAATGCCACAAGGGCTGGACAGGAAGGAGCAGGAGGCTTGTCTCTATTGGTTGGCGAGACGCATGATGACATAAATGTGTCAATGTGGGCATAAGAGAAGAAGAGAAGACACACTTATTGTTTTTATTTTGTTTTATATTGTATTATATACATACTCCATTCAAAACTGGTGTGGACATGTATTTTAGGCTACATTATTTTAACAATCCCTAAAGAGAATTTAATAAATTATCATTGTTATCGAAACCAGACTGTAGATGCACAGTCGGGCTTGATTTCTTGTCGGACCAAACCTATGTCATTCACTCTTCGTATGGCTGAAAAACCACCACAAGGATGTCTTATCTGTATGTTTTATATACCTTTTTATAGGACAGATAAATTAATGATACATTTATAGCCAAGGGTCCCACTTTTTACAGAACTATACCTATTGAGACATGGTTAAAATAATTGCAGACCTAATCTTCACCATTAGTTTTTTTTAACTGAATAGGATGAATTATGAATCTCCGAGGGATCCACTGACTACACTAGCAGCGTACCTACCTGTTAAGCGCAAATGCGTACAGGTAACAGATGGCGGTGGTGTTGATGTAGTTCTTCTTGTTGGGTATTGTCTTGAGATCGTCGACGAGATGGACCATCGCGTCGTAGTCCTGAATCTCGCGGAAGGATATCAGGACGTTCAGGACGACCTCGCCCGACAGGACGTTTGGATCGTCCAGACGCTTGCGCATGTTGTGCAACGCCCGCGCGAGCTCCTCGCCAGTGTAGGACTCGCGCGCCTTGCGCAGGTCGGACAGGAACTTCTCCTTCATGTGCGCCCTGTGCAATCATGCCATGTTTTAGAAGCGTTTTTTTTTTGAGGTGGGAAAATTTTATTTTTTCAAGAAATATTTTTTTTGCATGACGATTTAGAATGTTTTGGTTTATTTTTTTATATCATTAGAGCGGTTCTGTACAATTTTGGCTTGCTAGTAACAAAATTGAGTGGACAGGGCTTCACTTAAGTTATTAGACCTATTTAAACTATGATCCTATACGTCTGAAAGTTCTACAAAAATGAAAATAGATCGTGCTATTTATTGAATGAAGACTAACAATTAGACTATGGCTGTGAGACACAGTTACGTGTAGAAAAGTGCGCAAAAAACTTAGCTTTTCATGTAACTACGATTGTTGTAAGCCTACGGGAGATAATAGAGGTCCCTATGATATCGGAATGAGACCCTTTCACTCTAAGGCACACAGTTACGGAGAAAAACGTGAAAAAAAACCCAACTCTAAGGTTGGAATTCATAGTCGGCCCCTACACCTAGGGGCACCCATTGTTGCTATGGATTTGTTTTGTTTATGGGAAATAACATGGAAACAACTGTTACCTTGGTAACAATGGGCGCCCCTAGGTGTAGGGGACGACTATGAATTCCAACCTATAAGTCAGTCATGAATGGGAAGTCTATGAGAAATACCAGTTGAAACTGGTTACTTACTTGGACTGCACCTCGACGTCTTGGAAGAGTTTCTTTAGCTTGATAGTGAGATGTTGTTTGGGGTCCAGAGCTCCCTCCTCACCCTGTAATCTCGCGGCTGCCGGGTTGGTAGTAACGCACGTGCCGCACTCAACCAGCCGGTACGAGACAAACGTGTAACTCCCGCAAGACAGCTTCAGTCTGGCAAACATGATGGTTTTACACATTCAGTACAACTTAGGTTCCAGCTATAAAGTTCAAGGGTCACTAGTAGGGATGACATCGGGTATCCGGGTTACCCGAATCCAAAAATTACCCAAATCCGTTCTAAGGATTCGAATCTTGTTCTGGTACATTTTTAGTTGAATTGTTGTATGCTTCAACAATGCGCCAACAATGGTGATAACAAAATGACTTGTTTCCATTCCATAAAATACTTTCCCGCTCCGTTATGTACCCATTATCGGCTTGATTAAAAATAGACTTAGCCTATTTTATGTGGTGTAATTGCTGCGGGCGAGTTCTGGTATGCCTGTGCTCCCACTGGCTCTCGGCCTACCCCCCCCCCTTACCGACCATCATCACTGGCTGACAGAACGCACGCTGGCAGCTTCTGCCACGGGCGGTCAATGGCCTTCAAATAACATGTTGAGCGACGTGATTTACACTTCTAGGATTCGGGTTACCCGAATCCTTCCTTGAGGGGCTGGAATCGAATCCAGATTTTACTACCCGATGTCATCCCTAGTCACCAGCCTAACCAGTACTAAGAGTCTAGGCAATCTAGGGAAGCACCTCCACCGAATGGGGTGTTTGACTGCCTGTAACAAAATGTACCAAATAGTCATAAGGAAATAAAACGATCTATCTATCTAACTTAGGCCTTACATGTAAACTGTCTCCTTGGAATGGGGTACACGATATAGTGGAGATATTTTTAGTTTGACATAGTTTGGACTTTTTACCCTCTAGGCCTAGTTATGACCACCACCCAGCATAACAAATTGACTGATTATAAATAGTAATATAATATGAAATGAATAAATATGACACAATTGTCGGATTGTCACGGGGGTATGGAGTAGGTCACATCCATGGAGGGAGCATCACAATAAGAAAATCTCAAGTCTAGGATTCACCTAATTTGTATGTACAGAACTAGCAGGTGAACATGAGTGAGTGAGATGTATGTACAGTTTTATTTCCATGTTTATAATATCGATTAGTACAATATAAATTAAACATAGGCCTATTCATTAAAATACAATATGTTATATTATATTACCCTTTTGGGTGTACAGCAAAAATAGTAGGCTACAATCAATCAGAAAACAAACAAACAAAATAAATTTTTTTTTTCATGCAATGCCAAACGGCTTGAAGAGGGCTCAGGAAAAAGAAGCATGTCTACGGGTTGACCACACAGATGGCATTACAGCCAAAAGTGATCACTTAACAAGAAGATTAAAAACCGTTAATTTCCCGCGGTTCTTACGGCGACGCCACCACCTTGCGTGGGTGCAAAACAAAACCTTAGTTAGTTAGTTAGTTTTTATTTCGTAATGCTGACCCCTTGCACAGTACTGTGTCTGGGGTATATTACATGTCATGTCATCTAGAATAGAATATAAATACAGTACAATATACAGTAAAATACATCTCAAAATTTTAGCATGCCTTATCCTCATTTCACAAATCAAGAAAGCACAACAATCAGGCTCAAAACCAGAAACCACAACACCTACAATACACCCGAGACCTTACCTGAGAGTCGCCTCTGTGTCGTGGTCGTTGTAGAGCAGAATGTTCTCCTTCATGCCGAAGCTCTCACGCACGCCGAGGTGGTAGAAAAGCGCGCTCTGCTGGAGTTGCACAGAAAGGTCGACCACCGCGACGTCGGCGTTGTAAAACGTATCGAGCACGTTCGTTTCGCCAAAGTCGAGTTTCTCAAACTGCGAGTCGAAGAATGAGTAAGCGTTATTAAATGATTGTAGGCCTACGGGTAATGCTGGTACATGGTGAATTTACATTTTGTTTTGTGACAAGTCTAGTAAACGTTGAGGCCTACCTGAATGTGGTTCATGTTTGCATTGACGAGTGCACAAGCTTGTCTGACTTCGTCCAACGCTCGTTTTCTCTGCGCCAAATGTTCGGGTTGGTGAACATCCAATACACATACAACGTCCATCCTAGGTCGCTGTTGATGGGTCACTGCTGTGTGAATGGATGTGTCACTGTGGCTACCGACACTATCCGTTATACTGCGACATTCGCCTGCGACAGTGTGTTTAACATTAATATTTAACAATATAGGAAGGCCTAGCAGTAAAACTATACCATACAGGTATACAGGTATGGTAAAACTATACAATAGCGTGTCATTTAAAAATAGCTACACATTTTACACGCGTTAGTAGCCTAATACAATAATGTGTGTTACCTAGGCCTAGACAGGAAGAATCCCATAAAGAAATCCGGGAACCCTGAGTAAGAAAAATGACACACTGTGCGATAGTATTACCATCATAAGTTTTAAATAGAAAATGTACAAACCACCAGTAACGTCAGGATCTGTATTTGTTGTTGCTGGCATTGTGAAAGTACGTAGGGCCAGGCCTAGTAGGTAGGCTAGACCTAACCTAACCAAACTAAACACTTCACTGGCAGATTTCACTAAAAATAAATTAAAACGAAGTGCATGCTCCTTAAGTCGAAGTATTACAAAGTATAGTCGTAAAGGCTTATAGTTGTACAATTGTTAATTTTAAAGCTGAAATACATTACAAATTGTATCAAATTAACCCTATTTGTCCTTGAAAAACAAACTTATGGAGTAGAGTAAGAGTAGACGAGATTTTTCTGCGCGCAGTCTCGACAAACTGTTGCATTCATCTTGTTTTGTTCTTGTCGTTGTTGTTGTTGTTGTTGGAGTTCCAACTCCGTGCACCAACTTCCAAGAAATCTTTTTATTATGATTGATTAGTATACATTTAATGTTTATACATTTAAAGGAAAAATGTTGACCCTATTTTTTAAGCAATATCTGTGCTAATATTTAATAAATTGTAGTGATTTTAAAATCGGAGAAGCTATTCCCACGACCAAATGCTTCTCTCGTGGGAGAAGGGGCATACGGTGCTCGGAAAAGTAATAAAGGCGGTGGCTTGTGTTGTCAGCAAGGCTGTGCGCTTTCTTTCGTCATGTTTGTTTTGCTCACCTCAGCAGGAGATAACGGATGTAAACATGGGAGAGTCTTTGAGCAAAGTTATCAATTCTTTCTCTCCTAAAAATGTGGCAAATAATGTGAGAACTTTAGTAAGAAAAAGAAAACGCGAAGAGGATGAAGACACCGATGCCGAAGCAAATCTCGTCCTCGAGAAAACATTGCGCACACCGAAAAAGTGAGTTCAAAATTTGTTTTTGACAGTTCTCGACTGTCAAGCAAGCTGGTTGGCCTAGGCCTAGGCTAATAGCTAACGAATACTAACATGAGGGTATATTGAACGTTTCATTTTTCTAGCAGTCAGCATCTTTCTCTAAGCTTCGTCTTTATGTGTTGTCCGTCATTTATCACCACTTATTAATTTAGTTTATATGGCTAGCCTAGCCCCATCTGGGTCTAGGTCTAGGCCTATTCCTGTACATTAGGATCCCAAGTCTTGGCAGCCAGGAGGCCTAAGAGAAGCTACGTTGGTCTTTCCGATAAATACGTTCGAAGTCTTGTGGTTAAACTGGCCTACCACGCTGTATTTTTGCTCGTGTCTGGGATAGAGTGTAGGTGTGAGGATGCTAGGTCTCACAACAACAACTTTCGTTTTATTTCGACCTACTTTGTGACCATATTTGCATGATAACTTTCTCCCTCACTTCCTGATTTAGCTCCATGCGTATTGTCTCCTGATGTCAAAGCATAAATCATGAAGTTAACTGTTGTGGAGGTCAGTGGCGTATCCAGGAATTGACAATGGGGGGGGTCGAACATCCCAAGCAGGCAGGGGTCTGGGGCGAAAGCCCCAGCCGCCGGAGGCCAATTCGCCGAAGGCGAAATTTTTCTCTTCATTTATGACGTTTTAAACGCCTGGAAACACGTTTCAGAATAAGAAAATGTCATAGAATAGGTTTAAGGGAATGTAAGAATGACTACAAAGAAAATTAAAAAACCAGTCACAGAACAACAAAATTACTGCAAAAATAAATATCTTTCCTACATTTTTTTTAAATTGTTGGCAAGTCTCCTCGTAACTGGTAGTGTTGTATTTTGTGGTAATATCTATAAATTTTACACGTTTCTGACGAATGTTTTAGCACTTGTTTGCGTTAATTTCTGTTTGTAGCCAGCTTATAAATATGCAAAAAGCTATTGGTTAATGTTTTGACAAATTTGTTTTATCATTAAGTTCTGTTAATTCATGTGTTCTTTCATTAGAACTAAAAATACAATAGATACACCTTTTATAAAGACAAACTTGCATTGAAATACAATTTACAAAACCCGGGGTGTATTTGGCCTAGGGTATAAGAAGATTCAATATATTTAGGATTCAATGTAGTTTTTTATACACAGTGCCAATCGTCAGAGGAGAGAGAAGAGTACCCCCTGACCCCTAGCACCCATTAGCATTTTTAAATATATTCCTCCAACTTGTCCAATTCCTCAAACTTCCTTCCCGATAGTCCCCGGAAGTCAATAGGTCCTAAAGGCAGCTCTTCCTGACGACCAAGAGCCCAAAGTCGTATGATTTAACGGTTGAGTATGTTATTAAACAATAATCAAAATAGTAGTTTCCTCTTCCCTCCTCCTTTCCTTCCTTCTCTCCGCATGCATTTTTTTTTTTTTTTTGGGCATGGGGGGGGGTTTGAACCCCATAACCCCCCCCTTGGATACGCCACTGGTGGAGGTCTATGTGCATTGTTGATCTAGTCAGAAATGCAATGAATTGGGCCGTTAATTACTAATCTTATAATGACTATCAGAAGTTAAACACAGTCAAACTTCACAGTTGAAAGCAGAAAATGTCCTTTATAAATTGGTTGAAGTGTTCTTAAAATAACATTTAATACTGTCATAATTTAAACTGATGGTATCACTAGGCCTAATATAGTTGTTGTTGTTGTTGTTATTTATATTTCAGTTTAAATTCACTCAGTTGTACATTTGTTTAACATTGTCCCACGTAGAGCAGCTTACAATGTTGACACTTCAACTGGCAGGTATAAATTAATGTGATTTATTTGATTTGTGTTTGCAGAAAGAAACTAATATGCACATCTCAATACATCTACCAAGCGTTGTTCAAGGAAGGAAAAGGCAGCGACGTCACGGTAATTATTCTGGGGATACCGTGGCGTCTACACAAGGTTTATCTTTCACAGGTACGCATCTCTTTTGGTAACGCAGTGGCGTGTACTCAGGGGATTTACCCGATTCAAGTTTTTATTTTTGACACCCTCAAGATGCAAATGACAATTCCAAATATTGAATGTAGGCCTACTATAGGATAGCCTGTATTTAGTCATTGGAAATTTTTCCTAGAGGCACAAAAGTCAATTTCCGGGGAGGGTTTTTGCAAGGTGCTTTGTCTCCCAGAAACTGACTTTGACAAGTACCACCTAAATACATAGGCTATAACCAAGCAAGCTGTGTACCATGTAAATTAACTCGGTACGTGTTTTGTTTCGCAGAGTCCGTATTTCTCGAGCATGTTCTCTGGATCGTGGAAGGAAACGACGGAGGACAACATTGTTATCAAAGTTGTCGACCCGCACATCAACGTTGAGTGTAAGTTGAATTGCAGCGGGGAAAACAACGTTTCCCCGCCGCAATCAAGCCGTCGTGGCATTGGTATAGCTGTCCCCCATTGCAAATCAGTTGTTGTAGGCCTAACTGAGACGGGTAGAATTAAAAATGTATTTATTTATTCATTATTTCTATGTATGTATTCTGCAACATTCTCATATATATGTAGGCCTATGTAAAAAAAAAAAAAAAAATGTAAAAAACTGTTAAGTTTTATTTATTGAACTCTGCTAGATTGTAAGTTGTCTGGTTGTCTCAGCGCTCCACGTCGTGCTGGGCTCGCTCTACCTGGACGAGATAACGCTCGAGCCGCGCGACGTAGCCTCGATCCTCGCGACGGCCGCGTTGTTCCAGCTCGAGGGTATCATCGAGCAGTGCGTCGAGATCATGATCGAGACTGTCAACATCAAGGTAAGCTGCTGGTTCTTGTTGGATCAAGATGGTAGACATCAAGATTCTATTTTTTTGGTAATTGTACATTATCTAATATGAGATAGGGTTGATGTAAACAATGACTTGACTATGTAACTTACATATGTACATTTATTTTGAATTGTGATCCTTACAAATTTTGTGTTATTTTCAGGTTATACCTATTACATTTACACTTGTGGAGTTTAAATACTCTGTTGTAAATAAAGGCTTTATTATTATTATTATTATTATTATTATTATTATTATTATTATTATTATTATTATTATTATTATTATTATTATTATTATCTAGGCCCTACATTGTTTTTACATTGTCTCAGTGTGTCACTTACCTAATATAGTGTTTCTAGATTAAAATCTGTTCTGCCTAGTATTTAAGATTTTTAGTACCCTATTTAATAGTATCTAGGCTATTATTGTTGAAAATTGGTCTTATAAATGTATGTATAGTTGTACCTACAACTCAGGAGGTTTCTCCTTCTGTAGCTAATGAGCATATGTAGCCCCCCCCCCCCCCCCTGCTCCCCTGACCTTATCCCATCCCACTGCCACCTACCCTCGACAGCACCTGCATTTTTCATATTCATCCTTGTTTTAAGTTGAGTTATTCTACTCAAACTGAGTGATCAAGGCCACTAGTTGGTCGAAACGTCTCTGAATATCTATTTGTTTGTCTGTCGACTCATCTTCATGTTTCTCAGTGCGACGACCTAGATCTACTTAGTACTTTCTCAGGTAAGCTGTCGTCCTTCTGTACCTTTTCCCTCACTGAAACATGTTCATTCATGTTTGTAGTATACTTAGTATCGACTACATGTTGTATGGTATAATATACTAGTGTAATTGGAGTCTTGACTTTCAGACGGTGGCCGGCTACTATGAGACTGCTCACGAGTACAGTCTGAAGAAGGTCAGCGAGACGGCCTTCCGATGGCTTCTCGTGAACCTGCTCGGCTACGTCATACTACAGCCGGACCAGCTGAGAGCCATCAAGTATGTACGGTACCATATTTATTGTCTGTCGTGTTGTCCGCTTGTCAGTCTAGTTGCCGCTCTGCCCGTGTCCGGTTATTACAGCTCGCATTTAGTAGATATATTCTTGAAACTAGTGTCGAAAGAAACAACTTGCGCTACGTAGGTATCGGATGAAAACGTAACTTCAATGTGTTTAACAAGATTATTTCTATTTACGAAGAAGCAGCTCGATTCAAACCGAAAATTAAAATGCCCATGTTCTAAGCGATTTAATACGAAAATAGCGGAGGTTGAAACGGATTGTTCCAGGCGTGAGACAGTCAAGTGGGTCGTGGTAGCAGGGTCTTTTTCTTCTTTTCTTATACCCACAATTGACATCTCATGTCATCATGTATTTTCTGGTAAGCCAGTAGAGATAGGACTCCTGTTCCCTCCGATCCATGCCACCCAGCATTTTGTCCCTTTCATCCTTTACATGTGTACACTCAAAGAGATGCCTCCTGTCTTGTTGTCCGGGTATTTAATGGTATTTCATTGATATTCCGAGAACGCGTTGACGTTCGAAAATGTGATTCTTACCGGAAACTTTAAAATACCCGAAAAAGCGATTCTTACTCGAAACTTTCTAATACCGTATCGGGATTGAATCGATTGGTTTGGTCTGGTGGTTCCAGCCCGGACCTGATGGCCGCGTTGGTATCGAGTCCCGACCTGTTCGTCATGCAGATAGAGTTCTCTGTGTATGCGCTGCTGCGCTACTGGATGTACCTCAGGCTGAACCCTGCGAGCGACGACCCTCCGATCAGCGCCCAGGTGTTCCAGTACTTCCAGCAGAGACGGGACAAAGGTCAGACTATTTATTTGTTTGTAACGGAAACACATTGCCGCCCTGGGAAATTCAAGCTCTACCGCATTCAAAATCTAAAAGTGTAATTCGCTCTATTTTTTTTTTTTTTTATTTTATCTCCATAATATTTTGTAGCAGCCTACATGTACTTGTTCTATATTTGGTAATATTTTGTGTATTTTTTGTATACCTATTTTGTAATATTTTTTGTAGCCTACTTTTCTATGTTACTTGTGCCCTTTTCTATCTACCTCCCACAGCTTTCTACTACTGAAAAACAAATATCAATCAATAAAATTACTTGTCATTGTTAACATGAGAACGTGCATTGTTTAGATGTTTCGAAACGTTCATGCTGAAAATGACTACATATCATTTTCAAGCATCTCGAGAAAGTGAAGCAACAAGTCTACCTTCCTGTGTGTTCTTTATTTATTTATTTCAATAAGCATTCTACATTTTTACTCGTATACACATCTCAAGGTTATGTGAGCGTTTGACATTGTCATATTTTTCGTACTAGCGTAAATATTTACAAAACGTACCTTCAGAACGTTTAAACATTACATATTACAAATTATTAAAATAATGTACTTTGTGAGTATGAACGTACGGTAGTATCAATATTTCTCTTACTATAGTCATAGATTTTCATGCTACCGTAATAAAATTGAGAGTTTGGACATTCCAGAGAAGGAGCCGTTCCTTCTGACGCCCAAGGGAGAGGTCTACAAGCCCGTCTTCCGGAAACTCCGACTGAACCAGCTCGTGAACCACCACATCGACATCGAGATGCTGCGGTCGGACGGAATCATCCCTGTCGGATGGCTTGACGACAGCATCACGCAGCAGTGGTACCACATGCTGCGCATAGACCAGGGCCTCGACCGGGGGTTGGTACCACTGTCTTACATCACCTGACCAACTACATGTCTGTTTGAAAAAAAAAAAAAATCTTGGCATAAGAAGAAGAAAAAAGTTAACTGTACAAAGCATAATATGTGAATTGTTTTAATGACTAGTGTCGCATAATGGCACGTACCGGTAATGAATTATATAAATGATCCCCACTGAAAATCAATTCTTGTAACTGAGTGAGAAGACTATAAATGCAAATGTATTTATTTATGTATTTATTTATGTATGTATGTATTTATTTATTTGTGTATTATATTGTATTGCATTTATTTATTTATGTATTCAAACAGAAGTGACAAGTAGAAGCCATTTTGATTCTGCTAATCTAAAATGTGTCAATATGGACATACAGTAATTCCAATAGATGCAAATAAGCCCAAGCAGATTCAAATCTACGATAAACGGCATGGAAATTAACGTTGGGGAAAATCCGTTTGCCCATTTCCGACCAGAATATCCGTGAGAACGGATCGAATCCATAAAAACGGCAACCCCGACGTATTGTAATTTTTGGTTTTCACATTGTAATTTACCAGTAGCATGATTAAATACTGATTAATTACCAATGATTATAGATTAAATAGCAAGTGTAAATAGCATATATTTTTTGTCATTATTAAAAAACTTGAGTTTCTCATTTGTATTTTTAAATTATGTCATGCTATTAAACTGAAAATGAACTAAATTGCATTTATCATAAACAAAGTGTAAACACTATGTTAAATACAATCAATTAGGGACAGAAAAAACATTGTTTCTGTAAAAAAAAAAAAAAGCACTTTGTAGGATCTAGATATACAAAAATGTTTATGTATCTCTACCGCGTTGTTGACGAGTGATGTCTCCGCAGGCCCCAGTCGTTGGGCCCCGAGGAGTTCTCGTCTCTCTGTCTCCGCTGCGGCCGCACGATCGAGAGTCAGGGGGAGAACGTCTGGCGCTGGACCGGCTTCATGTTTGGCCTCGACCTCGTGTGGACGGTCAACTCAAGGACGTTGAGGGTCAAGCGGAACTCTAGGCACGACAACTCGGTCGAGGTGCTGCTGAGCTATCAGCCTCGTAGACACGTCATGGTCAGGTGAGACGCAGATAGACAGGCAGATAGATAGATGGATGGATGTATAGATACGCTACGTTTGTCACACAAGTTAAACCGTTATAACTAAAAATGGTTAAATCAGTTTAATGTACGTAGTAAACACATGAGCTAAAAGTAAAACAGTTCAAATTAAGGTTTACCACGCGCATTAAACGGAATTGATCCTTAAATCGATTTAGTTTTATCGGTCTAACTTGTGTGATAAATGTAGCGATGGATAGATTAGAAGGAATCCTAACGTAGCGATCTCGTTCCGCTTGCAGAGTGACGGTGGCATCGCTGGACGAACAGCGACAGATAAAACACTGCCAGGCGACGGGACTCCAAGCCTACACGTTCTACAGAAACGAAGAAGTAAGTAAATATTCTTCTTTCAAACACCTGTAGTTGGATAGCTTCCCTGCAGCTCCCCGGGGTACACTCTTTGGCTTTACTTCTTGGCTTAGGAATAAGTAAACGGTGACTTTGGAGCCGTCCTAGCAACGAAGCACTCAATAAATTCAAGGTTGTCCTGAATCAGCCTTGTTGATTCTGGCATTTGTCCGCAGGTGTTTGCACTGTCCAATCACTGATTCATGCGTTTCGTATTTGAAATATCGATGTTTGATTGGTTATCGCTCACTCGTCAATGGTGTTCGGAGCCTACAGGGTTGGTTTAGTCGCTTTAAATTAAAGTCCCCCACTGAAAATCAGTTGAGTTACTGAGTGGGTAGACTCTAAATGTGAATTTATTTATTTATTTGTTAGTCGAGTCATTGTAAAGACGATACGTTTCTCTTTGCCCGGCAGCACACGCTGTTGGTGTTTGACCGCGACATCACGTACCCCCTGCACATCTCCGTCAACCTCCTAGTCACGACGCCGATGGCCGCCTCTGCCCAGACGAGAACCCTCGCTCTGCCGGCCTCCGTTCCCGAGGCCGTCAACAACGCGACCAACTAACGCTCCGTTCGGTCGTTTCCTCCGAGCTGTCGACCAACAATCATTTCGTTTCAATCGATAGACTCTCAGGAGCCAATGTATTCGCGTTTTTTTTTTTTTTTTACTACGAGAGTTACATGTGGCGTTTCTATACTGCCTGACTGTACAAGGAAGGAGAGCGTCACTTAAAATTAGTTGAAAAATTGGATTAAATATTGCCATTGGTCGTGAATCGTGTGATAAGCATTGTTATCTTCCTGCTCCCCGAAAATTGCAAAATTAATTAGTTTTCTATGCTTCATGCTGGTGCAATGTACATGTGGGGTGGTAAAATACTGTAGACAAACAGCTGGGATGCTGTCTACTAAACGTAACTTGCTTTATGTTATTTGAGCCTATTCTTATGAATATAACTTGATGACATTCAGTTCTAGCAGGAAATGATGATTTCCTTCTGAGTACAAGTCGGGATATGTACACATGTACGGTACGTATTTTAGAAACAAAACAACAAAAACGGACGAGTGTGATAAGAGATATCGTATCCAAATGACTTTTTCATACTCTTGTATGAAAACGTTTTATAATATATAATAAATATATCTTTGTATTTGTGATTTTATTTTTTTTAATAATCATTTGGCAATTAAAATTTTGTTGTAGTAGCACGATGTAGAGATTTGTAGTCATTTTTGGTACCGGAAAGTATTAGTATATGTAGTGATTTACCCTAAAGTTTACCTAGGCTTGCTATTAGGCAGAAAATTAATAATATTACTCTACTATATGAATGTATTTTTGAGAAAATCGCTAGATTTTGTCAGCTTGCCACTGTTGTAGGTTTCGTTGATCGACAGCGCCTTTCTAATGCATTGAGGATCCAGTGATTGCGTCCCGATTGAATTGTCGCAAACTAGGTGCTGTAAATTTAAGTGCCAATAATTATGCAAACTCCAAACTTAGTGACCATTTGTAGATCAACACATTTGAATATCGGGTAAGCATGAGTTTGTTGACAAATAAGATACACAGCTTTTTCAGCAGTCGAAACGGCCGACAGATGCAAAGAACGATGTCGGAATGTTACTCTTAAAAACTAATTAAACAACAAAATTATTCTGAATGTGCCTATAATCTCGACATCCTCTTTGCCAATTATGATATTTATTGATTTAATGAGGGCATTTTTAATTATTCCTGTTGTAGGCTACAAAACACCTGTTTGATAGATTATGTTGGGATATTATATGAACCTACCAATGGAGGCTTGGCAGCACATTGCTCGAAGGCAGCACACATACTTGTAAGTGGATGCCAAATCTCTCGTCACCCATTGTCTCGATTAGTCTTTGATGCGTAACGAGTACCACATTAATAAATCGATAAGCAACACTATGTACCATATGTTTGAATCAGCTTACAAAGAGTAGTTTTGTATTATCGTTAAGTACAGTATTTTGTAAGCAAAATGGCATCTTAAACCTAGAATCGATGGCAGCTAGCTTTTTATTTTGAATAGAAAATGTAGGCTAAATATTTTGTCGTATTTTCTTGCACATTTTTAAATAGACCTATATTATTTATATGTACAGGGTTACCATTCAACATTAAATGTTAGATCATTGTTGTGCAGATCGAAATAGATAGCCAATGTCGATTTTCTCTGATTGATTGAATAACGTCATTGAGAAACCAAATTTTCAAATAACAATAATTGGAGAGAGCATAGTTGCGACATTTTGCTTGATCTCGCTCGAATTAAAATAAACCCGCTTGGAGTCATGTGGTTCTCCATAAAAATATAACAGATTTGCAGGTTTTCATCAAACAATTGAATCTTGTGCTTTTTGCACTGCACTTATTTTGTTAAAAAGCAAATATTTGCTCAATGTTCAGACTTTTCTTAGCTACATATTAACTATTGATTTGCAAAAATAAAAATCCTTTGATTGTAATAAATCCTAATCCATCCAGAAAGTTTTAAGTTTTTTCTTTTAGAATCATTTCTCAGTTATATAATTAGTATTGTAAATTTTCCATTCCTCTGTACTAATATGCCACCTTATGTCCAAAGATCTACTCTGTACAGACAGATTTTGGGTCATTTGTGCAGCTGAAGTTTTATCCATTGTTAAATCTGTATGGTAAATCAAATATAAATATATATTATTGTACTATTGTACTGCTTGATTGATTGTTTTTCAACTGTAAACTTGTTTTATCTCATTAGATTATTTGTCCACAGTACAGACACACGTCCACACGTGCTCTGTATGGCAACATTTGTATGTCATTATTTTGATTTCATGTTCATTTAAGAAGTACTTAATCAAGCAAAGGGAACTGACCTATATCGAACACGTGTCACTGATAGTGGCAATCGCTGTCTCTGTGGGAGTGGAGAACAATGTAGAGAGGACCTCATAAGGCGTCCAAGTCTTCAAGACGAAACATATTCCAATGACCACCTGGGATGAGGCATGAAGAGAAAGAGTCCTATCTCTACTGGAAAACCAGAAAATGCATGATGTGGCCTATTAAGAGAAAAATGTGGGCATATGAAAAAATTAAGGAGAAGAAGACGGAATTACTATCGGAAGGACTAAATCCAATAATCGGAAACGGACTCGAAACCATACATTATCACTTGTCGTAGGCTTTCGCAGTTGAAGTCATTATTAAAACTTCAGTGTCGGGTTTTGCATGTCGGGTTTTATCGATGGACGCGGTGAAACTCGACAGCCAAGTTTTAATAATTACAGTATCACATATAACGGTTACCGTTTTGGATAGTAGTTACAATAGTTGGTATTTTAAACTCAGAATAGTGCAGGATATTTAATTTACTGCTTTCTTGTTACGTTACCTGCTCTGTGCGTTCACGATCTATTCAGTGCAGTTTGGCTCGAAAGTCAGTCGATTGTAACATGAGTGCTATGCCGTAGTTCACAGCAAATAAATTCCATAATGGTGCTGTATTTGACTGATACCTACCTACTTACAACAAGAGGATTTAACATAAGCATGATATATTTCCTCCGAGACAATTTTTATTTTAATCGTAACATATTGCTGTCCCCATTTAATTATGAAAAACAGATTTACATGAATAATTTAGCAATTCCTGTGATCCTTGTTTTTCTCCGACTGTTTCACAGTTGTCATTCGTATGAAAATGGAGTTTATTGAGCGTAAAAGCAAACTTGTGTACTTCGGAGATTCAACTTAATGACACTGTTTACCATGTTACGTACAGAAATGGCACAAGCGCAGTTGAATAAATAGTTTTCTTTAGACACAGATTTTGTTCAAAACATGTTTACGTAGTGAAAGTTAAGACGTGACTAAGATTTGTACATTTTCTTTCAATATAATCAAAAATGTTCACAAAATGAAATGTAAATAATTTGTATTATATAAATATAAATAGTACATAGGATATATTATAAATGCATAACAACATCCTACATTATTGTGTATTGCTTATTGATTGTCTATAACAAAAACGCACAAATTATTAGTGTTCCTTTACAAATAGTTGTTTAGTTAATTTATGAAGTTACATATATATTTTTTAGTGTGTAGCTGTTATGACACAAAACCATATACAGTATAAAGTTTGTGCTTATGTCTTTGCACCGATACTAACAAATTCAATGTTTGCCTGTTAAAAATTTTTCTGGGCTTTGTCGAAGTGATGTTTATATTCTATATTTTTAACAAAGCTTTCGGATTGTATTTGCGTTATTTCTATGCCAGTCTGCATTTAATTCACTTCGTCGACAACATTGTAACAACTAACAAGTATGTGCCTTCAAAAAACTAGTCTAGGCTATGTACGTTTAATATAAGTTTTAAGTGTAGTTGACTAATAATTGTAAACTTTCATTGATTTAGTCAATAAAGTTCGTAATTAACTCGAGTATTGCATTCATATTTTATTCTGGTTATTATTTCTCCTCAATTCCTCATTTTCCTCCATCGTTTCGAGTATAAAGATGTGGTTTTTTGGGAACGACTGTGTCGCTAATATTAATACCATTTAAAGTGGACGGTTTTCAGTTGTGTCTCAACCGCTGCATAAAATTTTGTTTTTGTCACTCTGGCAAAAGTCTTTGAGAATTGAGAATCGTCTATAGTATCTACATCTGCTTTATTTAATGTTTTGAATTAAGTTTATATAGATTTGATTTAGTTATCTTTATAATTCCTATTTTCCGCATATTTGGAATCGCTCATAATAGCGAGAACATTTTTGCATGTCTTACGAAAACAAGTAGTTACACTGTTCTGTCTAAAATTGTTGTATATGAATGATTGTGTTTTGTTGCCATATAGTTACTTATAGACCGCAATAGAAAGGTGATTTCTACTGCCAATACTTACTGGATCGTTTTAAAAGTAATGTATTCGTGACGCAACGGAAATTAACTATACAATGGCTAGCTCATATTTTGCCACCATTTTATTTTTGAAAAATATTTCGAGAAACTTTTTCTTAACTTGTTAAACCGATTTTACCACGAAACTGCCCCATGCCCCAAACTTGCTACAACATATCCAAGTAATCGACAGCTGCAATGAAATACAATACAATACTAATCGAAGCTTGGGGATGGTCCAAATCCTGCATTATCTTTTACATAGATGATATATTTCAATCTGGGATATCT
This sequence comes from Isoperla grammatica, assembly GCA_945910005.1. Taxonomy (NCBI): domain Eukaryota; kingdom Metazoa; phylum Arthropoda; class Insecta; order Plecoptera; family Perlodidae; genus Isoperla; species Isoperla grammatica. The sequence goes on from OX246750.1 coordinate 4,308,594, forward strand.
TAACCGTTTTTTCTTCTACTTTTTTGTATTCATGACTTCTATTACACCTGAAAGTAATATGATTGTACAACTATCAGTCATTTCTTCGTTTCTACTATATAAAAAATGTAAAATACATTGCTATTGTGCTATGTACATTCAATAACGCGTATAATCTATGATGACCGTAGCACCCCTCATCTATATTAGCCTAGTATGGTTGAACAGATCTTAAAGACCCTGAATCATGTCAAAAAAAAAACTAATAAATACACCTATGACCCTTGGCCACCCTAAATCAATAAAGAAGTAACTCAATCTATCTATTACACATTAAAACGTTTGCATTTTTAAATATTTGTTCCTTCCCCCAGCTTTTCAAGGTTGTACCGAAACAATCTAGAACATATCACATCCCCTGACGTCATAGCATGGCGCCGACGTATCACGTGCTAGATATACCGGCGTCGGTGTGTGTCGTCGGCAAGTCTCGGCAGGCGTCGTGTGGCTTCGTTACATCGATTTCTAACATGGGTAGGTACCGCGGCAACGTAGCGCGGTATGAACAGCGCGTGCTACTGTACTCGGCGTTGAATGTAGGCTATAGGCAAATGTTTTTTAAGTCAATTAAACATACCCACGTTTTATATCAAATCTATAATATAATTGTGAATTCGTAGTCTACCAAGTATGTGTTGTATCAAGGACATATAACTGTAATTATCTCAAACAAGGTGGAGTTTCTCGCAGTTTTGTTTATATCTGCCAATAGAGGGTCAAATACCAATTAAAATGGAGTGTTCAAGTCAATTAAAAATACCCACATTTCCTATCATCATCATATTAGCGTGTTAATGCGTATAAATAGTCTACGTAGTGCGGTGTCAAGAAAAAACCCCAATCATCCAAATTGCTTAAGTCATTTCGTTAAATTTTGCAAAATCAATTTAAAGAAATTAAATTTTTCCAAAAAATAGACCTAATTTTAGGCAGATCGCGTTCAAATTTGAATTTTTCCATCAGCTATGATTCTGTAAAATTTGTTTATTTTTATCAAAAATGTATTTTCACTAGAGTTGTATAAAAAAAAATCGTTTAAGTAAAACTAAAAAAGTGTCCCGGCTTGAATGTTTGTACGCGTCCTGTCTCTCACGCTCCCTTGCCGCGGTGGCTGGCTGTGCGTGCCAAGCCGGCCGGTGTTTGGAGGCAACGCCATCGAACCAACCACAGTCGTCCTGCTACCGTAGCCGCATTCGCACCACTTCGACATCCACCTTCACTGTTCGGTCGCCCTCCAGTGAATCTCTCTCTCTCTCTCTTTCTCTCTTTACAATGACGGAATTACATCGGATTATTAGTGTCCTTATAGGATTCGTCGTCATACTAGGTTTTCTCACTACAAAAGGTAAGTTTGTACTGAATCGTACCTTATTTATGTTCTCGACTGTACCTAGTTACACCCTCTTATCAAAAGGGGTAGACTACGTACTCGACAAGTTTCCCTTCTACCCTTTAAATTGACTGAATGTATTTACACCAATAAAGTTACACCAATTCAAATTGTTTCGATTTTTCGAATTAATATTGTCTATCGAACTTTAATCTTCATGGTTCGATACCCACCCAGCCTAAATAATCTTTTTCTACTCTATACTTGAACAAGTTGACTCTTTTATCCTCTTCTTAAATTAAAAAATAAAACATTTCAACATTTCTTTCCTGTCAATCTTTCTTGTCAATCATTATAATTTCAATTAAATACCCTTCGATTTGATTGGCCATCAACTATATATATGGTTCAGGCTTCGATTCCTGACCTTGCGTTTTTATTTTATAGAAATTAGTGAGTTGAAGAGTTATATAAACGTGTCTTACGTACCAAATCGAAAGGGCACCTCTTACTGAAAGTATTAGGGCTATACTGTCTTGTCATTTAGGCTATAGAAAGGGTGATCGTGTGAAACTAGCTTAACTTCGGCTCGTCCTTGCAGCCTAGTTCAGACCCCAATGCGGAGGAACCAAGGATCGATTCCTTGGAAGGTGCCTTGACTTATACCTACTATATCTATATCTATAGCACTTAACTTGATTAGCTAAATTGGACTAAAATGGAAACGAAACGTTTTAGGAAGAGGCGGAAATTTAGTGCGTCTTGATGGTTTTAGAACTATTGATTAGTATGCATTATGTTATGTCAGTGTAATTAATGTGTTTTTAGTCGAGTGATAAGGATCTTTATTGTGTGTTCCTATATAAAACGATCATTTTTTGTCGACGATCCTTATTGCGAGTGGGAAATGTTGAACAAGCGACCTTCATGCGTAATTGAATGCGCGAGAAATCGAATAACTTACAGTGTTCGTAAAACAACTTTTTAGTTGGTGGTATTTAGTGTTTCTCGTGGATGTTTGTAATTTTTTGTCACTTAAGTGAATCGATGTATAACTATAGTAAAAGCAATCAATACAAGATAGGCCCTACATTACTGCCAAAATGCACAGTCGAGTTAAGTATATATGATCTGTACGGTAGGCCTACTTAAGTTTTTATGATGGATAGAAGCGTGTAATAAAAAAATGCCGTAGCAACCATAAACAAATTCTATACTTATCTAGACTGTCGAACAAAAACCTACATATTTTTCATCGACATCATTATCATTACCACTTAAGTTATGGTCACTCCATCATCACCATCACAATTATAAAGTACAACAGTATATTGGAGCCCGGTAACCTAGAGTTATATGTGTCATGTTGTCAAATTACATAATATGCCAAAACAACTCGAATAAAAGAAACAAATGGCCTAACCAAGGCTATGGCGGTAGTGATGACAGTAATACACAACAAGCCACGCGCAGACCGGAAGAAGAGCTTTACTAACCCGATCTATCGGGAGATTTATGCCCGAATGCATAGTTTACACTTTAAAGTCCTCCTCAACTCGGCGTCACCTAGCCACCAATCACAGAGCAGTCCACATGGCAATGCCGTTCCGTGATTGGTGGTTGGGCGGAGCTGAGGAGAGGCTGAGTTGAGGAAGGCTTGAGTCTGGACTATGTATAATAATAATAATTTTTGTAGGAATACCCGTTCTAGGGTGCACACCAGCTTTACCTGATGTGCCCCTCTTCAGGTGACTAACTAGGTTATTAGGGTGTTTGGATAGTTAGGAAGGATTGTCCGAGGGCTGATAGTATGACTCAATCCCAGCATTCGCTTTTACGACTGAGGAAAACCTCGGATAAAACCTTCAGTCAGGACTGCCGGTGGCCGGAATCGAACCGGCGACCTCCCGAATTAGAGTCTCGCGTCTTACCGCTGAGCCACCTCTATCGGTGACTATGTATACGGATCTTAGAATGGGTAGAACAACTCAGTTAAAACTGTAACTCTCGCTGCATCGGAAAACGTAAAACGTAAAACGTAACTAACATAACGTAAACGTATAACGCATTTTGCTATTCCACATTCTCTCCTCAGAGAAGAGAGGACACATCTGTAAAAATGATCAATATAGATGTGGAAGAAACTAAACTAAACTAAAAATGTGTGCATTGTAGCCTCAACCACAAAATATGACGGCATCGTGATCGAAATCGCCGGTATCGGGATCGCAATCATACATTTTCTCATGCTAAATCAATACGACATACGATTCTATTGTGAACAGCGCCATAAGAACCGTGTAAGTTAACTCTTTCACGATTTCCGGATTACGATTACAATCCTGGTACCGGCAATTGTGGGTATAGATAATCCAAGATTACTTTACACCTGCTTTCGTCACATCCGGGCCAGTCGTAGCCAACCAGCGAACCGCTCGAGACACATCAGGGCCAATACCGATCGCTGATTGGCTACGAACCAGTCGCCTGTGACGAAAGCATGTGTAAGGGAGTCTTGGGACAACTATAGGTCCTTATATAGCTACTCATTACTCACGTAACCTTCTCAAGATGTTATACGAAAACATGTTAATTTATAAGGCCATATTATAAGACGATGGGGACTACCCACCCTCTGAATCCGTACAAGTAATACCCCAGTGTGCACCCTTATTACGGTAATGCACTATAACCGCCCCTGCACGGTAGCTGTCGTGCGGTGTTGTCATATGTACGCAACCAAGCGATTATCGACGTCGCCATGATCGATGGTCGTTCGGCTCGACCTATGACGTCATTATATTGCTAGTGACGTCACTAGTAGAAGAGATACTACAATTAGATTACCTCGATCGTTTGGATGTTAGTTACAGCCCCCTTAGGACCAAATAAACGGTCGAGTTAAGTGGAGAATCTGTACTTAGTTTATGTGGAGCTGTTTTATGCATGCTAAGGGCCAGATGCTTGCACAGTCGAGTCTGGGATTTGTAAATGGTTGCTATAGAGTTTGTTTTTCTTATGGAAAATAGCATAACCATAAACAAATCCTATACTTACCTCGACTGTGCAATGTGCATCTATTTAGGTCTATCTATGTATATTTTTTATATGAAAAACAAATTGCTGTACAATTTACTACTTCCCTAACGTCTTTGTTTTTAGTTGTAAATAGAGAGATGCAGGGTTCTCTAAATACCCGCAAACTCGCGTTTTGTAGTTCGACGAATACCCGCTAGAGTAGACTCACTGGAGTACACGTCATAAATATATATATATACAGTTAACGAAAATTAATAATAGGTATATGCTGTATAATTGTATATTTATGTTAGTGGTGTTTTGTTGACTTTATTATAATATAATATTATTTAGGGACGGTATTTCAATGTCCAGTTAAAATCTACTATTCAGTTAAATTGTTTTCACCATGACAACGGCCAGTAGAAATACACCAAACTGGGCTTGTACCTGACAGTTAAATTTACTTAACACTTTAACTGGACATTGAAATTTGGGGCATCAGTGTCTTGGTTTTTTAACTGTTGCTAAATAAATAAATACTTATACCAATACTAATACTAACCGCTGAAATATAAATTTTACTCGATGAAATTTTAATTTTTAAATCAAAAACGAAATTGCCTTTCAAATAAAACCATTTCCCCGCGAACCTCTAGCTTTAAATCAATATTACACCAGCAAATGTGAACAATGAAACGGCCGCTGTGTTAACATTTCAATTTCAATTTCAATTTATTTCATCCGTAGACATATACATAATACATGTATATTACATCTCGACCCCTCAGGTCACTCGAATAAAAGCACGTTTTCACTCACAATACCAACCACAGAGAAATTAATAATTTCATGAAACATTTCAATTGGCTCCCTCGGGTTTACCCCGCCTATTACTATTGACACAATCTCGCGAATGCCGTTGTTTTACGAGAGCCGAGGAAATCAATACCTAATTACAGTGTGTGTAAAAGTTTCACATGAAAACCACCCCACTTTGTCCTATGTAATTACAAGGGTAGCCAAACTTATAGTATCGGCACAAAACTAAAATGTCACGTTTATAAATGGGAAAGTTTTGTATGCAATGTTTTTGTCGTTGGTTGTTGAAGGGATGACGATAAAAAAGTGGATACGCGGAAATGCAGTCGATATTTTGTCGAGCCCCTATATAGCGCATGCGGTGACAATAACGCCTTCATTTATATAAGCGTTTATTTGTAACTAGTCGTCCTCTGCCTCTAGGGGCGCCCGTTGTTGCAGGTAACAGTTTCGTGCATGTTTTTTCACATATAGAAAACAAATCCGTAGCAACAACGGGCGCCCCTATGGGTAGGGGAGGACTATGAATACGTACCTTATCATTTTGTTGCTAATTTTAGTGTTGTTTAACACAGTATCTGGTGTAAAGATCTTTTTCTATTATGTCGCTATGATTTTTTCTGAGTAATAAAAGTGGATTTTATGTCGTAAAAAAGCTTGAAATGTAGTTTGCAATGTGAGGGGAGGTAACAGAGGGGGGGGGGGGGGCGTTTAGAATTGTCTTTACATTCACCGGATAGCCTTGAGAAACTAACTATACTACTATTTCTGATTTGAAATCAACACTCTTTTTAATGAAAACAACTTTAATAAATGTTTGCATTGAATATTTTGTTTGAAGTGCATTATACTGTGACAAATTGTATAATTGTAATTCACTGCAACTCAAAAATCCAAAAATGGTTAAACTCAAATCCATGTTTACAATTTGACATCTCTTTTTTTTTACACACAATAGTAGGTATTTAATTTGATATTGTTGTGTCATCTTATACATAACTTTTTCCAATAATAACCTGCAAGTAGACTTATACATCACATCATGTATTCAGGTACACATGCATGTATCCCTCGAGCCAAGGCAGTAAATAATTCCTATAACAAAACGACCCATACAAAATTATAAATACACACCACGTAATTTTTAAATAGAAACGACATTTTACAAAACATGACATACAAAACCAAACCCGTTCAACTTTTTCGAACTACATAACTAGTTTGACTGACTGAAGGTTACAATTAGTATATATCAATTATACTTTCTCTACAGCTAAAGTCGTTTTACAATAACTTCGTTAATGCTTTCGTCATCAATCAATGACGTGTTTACGGTCTCAGCCTACCCAAGCAGGTATGTGAATTAGCCACGGCCGCTGGTTGGCTGCCGCTCACCCACCCGTGACGGAAGCATTTCCGAAGATGTTGTACGATGACTATACTACTGTATTACAAGTTTGTATTCATCATCTACTACGATGAGTATGATCACAGTAGATCATGTATTTTGCATTAGGTCGCGTCGAATGATGTTACAAGGAATGCAGGCATTTAGCTTAGCGAGAAGACTTGATGTTTATGTCGACAAACCTTGCGGAATGTCAGTTAAAATTGGTTTAAAGCGCCATTCACATCACTTCTAAGGTTTAAGTTGTCTGTCCTGTGGCGTATCGTTTAATAATGCAATATGTATGTTTCAATGAAACAGGTCACAAGGCATAAGGATTTCAATTCTTTAGGCTTTAGTCGCTTTAAATTAAAGCCCCCCCACTGAAAATCAGTTTCGTTTCTGAGTGGGTAGACTCTAAATGTGAATTTATTTTTTTAATTTTTTTATTTATTTGACATTTCTTACTAAGCTGTCGAGTACATAGCTAAACACCAAATAATGCAAAAAACAATATTTGTAAAATACAAGAAATGCAATCATTATATAGAAATAAAACAATAAATAAAAAATAAAAACAATAGGTAGTAAATATACACGAGAAAAAGGTAAAACATGACGTAGTCCATGAGGTAAGATAATGGAACCCACAATTGACGTCACATCCGGACTACAACAATGGAACAAATGAATTGAACTGATAGACAAACAATCAGCTGTCAAAATAATAAAATTGCAACCATACAAATAAAAACAAGTGTAGCAATAGTAACTGCTCGCCATTTCAAACATTTAATGATAGACAACGACAAAGTGAAAGTTTTGTATGTGCATTTGTTTGTTTTTTTATTTGTTTTCCAAAATCAGAAGAAATTATTTTTTGACAGCTTGAATTGTTTGTCCATCGATTCAATTCATTTGTTTCATTGTTGTCTTCTAGTGTTGCTAGTAGCTGTTTTATTTATCCATGTTTCTAGTAGCCTAGAGTAGGTGAGAGAACACTTAGGGTGTATCTCAATTCAAATATTTGGTCTGCTTCGCCTACTTCGCTATAACTAACACAACTATTACCTATTGTTTGTATTCATTTTTACTGATTGTTTGGTTAGTCTGCTACGCTAGTCGACTAGCGAAAAACATCGATTTGAGACACAGCCTGAGAAATCTTGTGCACTCTTTTTATCAACGAGTTGTTTGTGTTAGTACGTCGCGCCTTCTTAACTTCTTTGGACCAGTTCCCCGAATGTCTGTCTGTGTTGGCCCCGACTGGCGCGCCGCGGTTATCGAACCAAGGACCCACCCGGATCGGCAGCCTGGAGGCCTGGGTTCGATCTCACGACTAGCAGAGCGTCTATTTATCTAACCCTTACGCTTGAATAACACGCGACGCGACGAGTTTCTAAATAAAGGAATCACAGTTGGGTGATTTCGCACCTAAGCAATACAATTAAAATCAAAATTTTTTGTTTTTTTAAATGTTATAATTAACGTACAGTCCTATGCAGCTAATTCATTAGCCATTTGGTTAAATTAATGATAAAGAGAAATGAAGAAACACCATATTAGTGAACTGGCAGTACTAGAGCACCATTTACAATTAGTTGCAAGGCGTAAGGTGACAGTCGTATGGTTTATGGAGTAAGGCGTAAGATATGTCAAAGAATTAAACTTGCTACGCCTTATGATGGGTCGTGACCTGTTGCATTTAAACATACACATTGCCATATTTAATCATACACCTTACACCTTAAGTCTTAAGAACGATGTACCGTTTACGTCAAAAACCACTGCAAAGTGTCATGTTTTAATATATATCTCAACAATGCATCGCTGATTACGCTGATTACGCTGATTTCGATTTCGAGATGTATTGTTGAGATATAATTAAAATATGAACATTTTTTGCGATTTTTGACGTAAGCCTACTCTCCCCTCTGTGAATGGGGCTTTAGATAAATAGACACCATCCCAAATCTATTCCATTCTTCAACTTTCGCTTCCGACTTTATTCACTCCCCCGTCCTTCCCCCCTCGTGAGTATCGCGCGATTAGCCTCGTTGCATGGAAGTGAGACAAGAAGACACCCTGAAACCTTTGGTCGGTATTGAACCAATCGAGAGAGAGAGAGAGAGAGAGAGTGAGAAGAAAGCGACCCACTGCATAAATCCCGGGATATACGTTAACAACCCCCCCCCCCCCTACCCCTCCTCCCCCCCCGATGTCACTTGGGACGTGACGAGATTATTCCCCGTGATATATTTCATAAAAAATCGAAGATTCTCAACGTAAAGTAGGGTGGCCGGGGGGGGGGGGGGGAGGAGGAGGAGAGGGGGGAGGAAATAATGATTTACACTCACTTGTTCTCTGGTCTAGATTCAAGAACCAGTTTGTTTGTTTGTACAGCGTTAGACATAATTATAATTTTGTTTTGTTTTCTGCAATACTTTTTCTTCTTCTTGAGTCGAATTCATAATCGAAAATATTAATTATGATTATTATTCCTCATCTCGACAAGACTGATACAGACAACCAAGCCGTGCAGTGATACAATATATGTACAATACTGTGCATCATGATCCAACAATATCTATCCCCCTACCCTTGTTCATGACACCACAGTACCGCCCCAACCACAATTGTCGGCTTTGTGATCGTAATCGGGATTGGAACCGCAATTGTAAATTTTCTCATGACTGTGTTAACCGTTACGATATTACGATTTAGTTGTGAACAGCGCCATAAGAACCAAGTAAGTTCACTCTTTCACGATTTCCAGATTACGATTGCGATCCCTATACCGATAATTGTGGTCGGAGCTTTAGACAGTTATGAAACCACTCAAGACCATGTTCTCACATTTGAAGTGTTAATTGTAGGTGTGGTATTTTAAGTATATACGGTCAAAAAAAAAGTATATATCAAAAACCCGGTTTTCACTTAAATGTTTAGATTAAATGGATGGATTGTTAATGATAGGGGATGATGATTAAAAGAAACTCAACCCAGCAAACTAAACATTTTCCACAACTTATTGTACATACGGTACAGAGGGATTTGTTTGTCTTTAAAAGTAAAACAGATTTATCGTAACTAGGTTGATGGTCAATATTTTCACTCTCGAAAAATGTAAATTTGTAGTTCATTAATCAATCTCTGTCTCGCTTCTTCGTTTGCTCGTTGGATTTCTTCTCTCGCAAGACGTAAGAATTGTTGATTCAAAGTTGATTGATTGGTTTCGGGTGAAAGGTTGCGGTGATAACAGGGTAGGTTTTACTTTACCCTCCTCTAATCTCAGTCCAGAGATGGTTTAGTTTGAACTTTTGGTTCCTCTACCTAAAGTTGCCCAAACGAAAGTATTCTGATGCTTCGACACAGCCGAGTCCAAGGTGACAACTTAATTTTCTATTTCGCTAATTCCTACCATCTTATCTAAACAGGTCCATTGAAGACAATTTAAGACCTTCCGTTGGTCGTTGGGTGTGGCCAAACCGCCTGTGCACTCGACTTATCCGAACCATGCATTTACGAATGTGTGAAAGAACGCCAGGTATCTGTTGATTTTCTTTCAATTGGCGTGGTTGAAGGGGGCAGTAGACAATGACCTGAGATCGGTATGCGAATACTTTCGTTGGGGCTAGTATATCTATACCTTAGCTTCACTTGTGTGGCTTCGTTGAAACCCGAGTAACGCCGGAAATAGCCGAGCGAGAGATGAAAGCTGGGATTAAGAATGCGAGGGGATATATCTCTTTTAATTTACTAGTATTGATTGTAGAGCAGTGGCGTATCCAGGAGGGGGGATGCCCCCCCCCCCCTCCGCGCTGTCAAGTTATTGCATCCTCTCAATCTTCACGACGCCTTCCTCTCGTTCAATGTCACTTCAAGGGTGAATGGAGAACCGACGTCGAGTGACGTATAAGAATGTTGACTGAGCTGAAATTAAAGGCGAAGTATGTCGTTGTGGAAATAGTTTATGTAGGACGCATCGTTTTTTCTCGTCAAGTAATGAAAATACTCGCATAATATCAAAACTCAAAATTTAAAAGTTTTAAATAAAAAAAAACAGTTCTCTATCAAAACTCAAAACTCATGTTGAAGATGTAGGTGTTCCACGCATAGATTGGTATGAGCCTACATTTTTATATGAATGATTTAGGGAAAGCCGGAAAAGTGATAAAAAATCCTAAATTTACAGCAGCAATGAAGCATTTTCATAAATAGTTTAGGAAAAGCCCGAAATGTGATAAAAAAATCCTCAATTTACAGTAGCAATGAAGCATTTCTTTAAATGATTTAGGGAAAGCAGTAAAAGTGATATAAACCCTGAATTTTCAGCTGCCATGAAGCATTTCTTTAAATAATTTACGGAAAGCCAGAAAAGTGATTTAAAAAATCCTGAATTTACAGTAGCAATGAAGCATTTCTTTAAAATATGATTAAGGGAAAGCCGGAAAAGTGATATAAATCCTAAATTTTCAGCAGCAATGAAGCATTTCTTTAAATGATTCAGGGAAAGCCGGAGAAGTGATAAAAAAATCCTGAATTTGCAGCAACAATGAAGTATTTCTTTGAATGATTTAGGGAAAGCAGGAAAAGTGACAAAAAATCCTGAATATACAGCAGTAAAACGAAGCACATTGATCACTTCTTGTAACTTAGTAGGTAGACTCTAAATACAAATGTATTTATTTAAATGAATCAATTAGATGTGTAACCTCGTAAACTTCAATGACCGTGGTTTATCATCCCCATCTGCATACAGCGCTTGTCGAGTGTACAATTACCGTCCTGTATATATTGTTATGTAGATCTTAACGCAGAGAATAAAACACAATGGGAGAAAACTTCTCGTCTCCGACTTAAATGAATATTTCAGCGCAAATGGGAGCCGGTGACGTCAGAACAGAGAGGCAAGATAGGGGAGGGGGGGGGGGGGGAGGGGGGGAGGAGAAAGCATCGCAAAGCACAGTGAAATATTGTAAGAAAATATACAATGATCGTCATGAATAACCGGTTATAATTAAGGGGACCAGACGTACCGGGCCCGGGGTAGAATAGGCCCAGGGTGACTCTGCCAGTCGTAAGAGGCGACAAAAGGAGATCCTGTCCCTTATATCCCACCTGTATACGTACTATGTTATATACCCCAATAATTAATTAATAATCTTTCGTAGGAATACCTGTCATTGGGTGCACACCAGCTTTACCTGATGTGCCTCTCTTCAGGTGACTAACTAGGTTATTAGGGTGTTTGGATAGCTGGGAAGGAATGTTCAGGCCAGTTAGTAGGACACAATTCCAGCATTCGCCTTTACGACTGAGGAAAACCTCGGGAAAATCTTCAGTCAGGACTGGCGGAGGCCGGAATCGCACCGGCGACCTCCCGAATTAGAATCTCGCGTCTTACCGCTGAGCCACCTCTATCGGTCTTACATTCAAGACTTATGACCTCCAACTAAATAATATAACTGGTCGCTTACTTGTTTTCACTGTGTCAACAACCACCAATCAGAATTGAAGAGTTATCTACCACCCAGATGTTGAGCTTGAGCTCTTTTCGTCAATTAAAACGGAAACATAGAAGAACAGGTAAAACGTTATATAAGATCTAGTAATTGGACTGTACACTGTTCCATGTCACATGTAAAAACAATTTAAAAACCAATATTTCGAACCCTGGTCAGAGCTCTTCAACAGGCGAAAACACACTTTGTGAAGTTTTGAAGTCACCAGTGTGTTTCTGCCTGTTGAAGAGCTCTGATCAGGGTTCGAAATGTTGCGTTTTTAAATTGTTTTTACATGTGACAAGGAACAGTGCACAGTCCAATGACTAGATCTCTTGTCGTCAGTTTTATTTGTGATATTCGAACGTCTTAATAAACCGTTAGTGACGTCAGAGATTTAACAGGGGGGACGGGGGCGGGGTGTTCTAATCCAATACTAATACACAACCCGAGCGAGCTCTGCGCGCAAACTGTTTGCATTGACAGGACTGGTCTGTGTGGACAGTGGACAGTGACAGCCCTTATCGTGTTATGTGCCCAGCTGAACAAGCCCCGGCTACACAAGGTATAACGAGGTACCGGGGTTCTGTCTCAACTCAAGTAAACAAGTAAATAATTGATTTATTAGAGAGGCCGCGCGTATTCGGACGGCAACAACATTGAGTATGGAGTATGTGCGGTAGAGGGCCAATGCTAGCGGTTTTCTTTAAACTCCGATTAGACGGTGGGCGGAGATTCGCTACGAACAAACGTGGCGAATGAAATGTTGAATGCATATGTTTGTTGAAACCATGGTTACTGAACTGAGCTTTCTAAACCGGAGCTTAACTGAGTTGGGATCATAGCCGGTTAGTATCAACGATATATAACATAGTAAACCACTAGGAGAACGCTCTGTTTGACGCGTTGATAAGCGAGCGCGTCAATATCTACGAACTTTCTGGCGAAAAGATTTCAATGCTAATACAAACAACAATTAACAACAATTCAAGAATGCGCATTTCAAAAATGTTTCTAATTTCCACAGCTATTATACTTCCCGACATTGTTGGATGCAGTGCAATGTGCGTTGCTAAGAATTTTCGCTGTCATGTTTTCGCCGCGGTCCGCCACCGTTACTAACAGTTATTGTCAGCAATAGAAATGTAATTTCTGCCTCTTATACGTATCGGATCGCGTTTACGTTAGTATATTCGTAACCGGACAAAAATTTACTATAACATAGCCACCTCACATTTTGCCGTAACTGTGTTTCAAAAATATATTTTCGAGTAACTTTTGTGTAACTTTGCCAATATTTATCAGATTGCCATTACATTAACATATTCGCAACCGGAAAAATCTGTAAAAAAATCTGGCTATCTCACATTTTGCCGCCATTTTGTTTCAGAAAAATATTTTGCAGTAACTATGGTGTAACTTTGTAACTTTTCGAACGATTTTGCCTCAAAACTATACACCTTCAATCCACATCGAGGCTTGTGGATGGTCTAAATTTCAAGTTGATCGGACTTTCCGTTCGACCGCTATCGACGGACATAAAAAAAAAAAAAAAAAAAAAAACAGAACGAAGTGCCATAAGAGTCAAGTGGAAACGCTCGCTTCGCTCGCTTAATAAATATATTATATTTTATTGCATAATATGATAATATACATTATATAAAAGAGTGTTTTGATAGTTGGAATGAATAGGTCTACCTGGGGGCTGAAAGTAGGAATCAATTGTAGGGCCTAGATTCACAAAGATGCCTAACGCTAAATTGTCAAGTTAGGCAAATCCCAGCTAGATAAATCACGAAAAATCATCGCTGGGTATTACTACACATTCACAAATAAAATATTATTAGTTAAATTGTTAATATTTTACTATATTTTATCTTTATGACATTTCAGAATGACATATGCGTGATTTATGTCACTAAGATTTGCCTTAACTAGGACGTCTTACCACTTAGGCACTTTTGTGAATATGGGCCCAGAATTCGTTTTATGACTGAGCGAAACTTTATCTATCATTATAAATATTTCCGGAAACCCGTATGAAACCGTCGACCTCCCGAATTAGAGCCTAGCGTGTTACAACTGAGTCAACTTCATATGTTCAAGTAGTGTTGTAAGACAAACGGCCACTAGCGTTGACACTCTACCGCGCACACTTCCTACTCAATGTCAACAGTATTGATCATTGGGGTTACAGTTATGAGTGTGTTCAATGGCGTGATAGGCAGTTATTAGTCTTGTAGCTACTGTATAGACGGTTCTTAACAATTCACTAATACATTACAAAAACGGTCTTGCCACAATTTGTTTAGGGCGATTCATGGAAGTCGTTGATTGGTTGGCGATTATGTGCTCGAATGTTGAGAATAACAGTTTATCGTGTTTCTCTTACTACCGACACTTGTGCAAATTAAAGGGAACCCGCAACTGATACGTCACATCCGGACTACAACAATGGAACAAATGAATTGAACTGATGGTCAAACAATCAGCTGTCAAAATAATAAAATTGCAACCGTACAAATAAAAACAAGTGTAGCAATAGTAACTGCTCGCCATTTAAAAATTTTAACGATGGACAACGACTAACTGAAAGTTTTTGTATGTGTCTTTGTTTGTTTTTTGTTTTGTTTTCCAAAATCAGACGAAATTATTTTTTGACAGCTTGTTGTTTGTCCATCGATTCAATTCATTTGTTTCATTGTTGTCTTTTGGTGTTGCTAGTGCCCTATTCCATACACTTGAATTATCAACGGTGCAAGTCGAATAACACAAGACTCAATTACCAAAATAGCCGTGTTGTCGTGTTTTGTTTCGTACAAATATTGAGCATGCACCAATCAAAGAAAGATACAACAATGCAGTTGCCAACACATTGTTTGTCCGCCTGTGATGTCACAACCACCTCAATTGAGTCTTGTGCCAAAGATGATTTTCAGAATTGATCTAGAAAGCCGTGATTAGCTCTGTCGAAGCATGGTCGAAGGGTCCTTGATAGTTATGTTAAGGTGCATTTTTCACTGCTGTGCATTGTTGTCATTGAAGATCTAGAGGGCCGTGATTAGCTCTATATAAGAGTTCTAGATCAATTCTGAAAAAGGTCAACGCCAATGCAGCTAGACTCAACGTAACTATAATCGCATACCGTACTCAGATCCTTATATATACAATATCTCGTTCATGCACGCCGTTTTAACGAAAATTAACATATTCCTGGCGTTCTTTCATACATTTGTAAAGGCAGTCTTCCGCTTAGTAGAGAGCACAAGCCTCATTAGTCACACCCGCTGTGTTAGGACTTTCCACATTACTAAACTATTCCTAATGGACCTGTTTCTAGTAGATGGTAGGAAACTAGAGAAGTAATAATCCCGCTTCAGGCAGAAGTTTTTTAACTTCTAATGTGGATTCAATTCCATTACTTCTTGTCTCAGGAATAAGTAAACCGTGACTTTGGAGCCGTCCTAGCAACGAAGCACTCAATAAATTCAAAGTTGTTCTGAATAGGCCTTGTTGATTCTGACATTTGTCCGCAGGTTTTCGCACTGTCCAATACTGATTCATATGTTTCGTATTTGAAATATCGATCTTTGATTGGTTATCGCTCACTCGTCGATGGTGTTCGAAGCCTACAGGGTTGGTTTAGTCACTTTAAATAAAAGTCCCCCACTGCAAATCAGTTTAGTTACTGAGTATGTAGACTCTAAATGTGAATTTATTTATTTATTATTTATTTAAAAAATTAAGTTGGTCGGTGTGGTGAAAAAATCCAGTTTTGTCAAATCATTAAATGAAACGAATTTTGTCATCATTTTCATTTATCTACAAATTTCAACGAAAAAATTTAAAAATTCATAAACGTAAAAAGCTCCTCCGGCGAACGAGAGAATGAATTTATATTTTTAATATACTTTCCCGGTAAAAACAAAATGGACGCCAATTATTCCAACTTTTAACTCTGAAACTCGTTAACGTTCGGTTCAACGAAAAAGGTAATCTAAATTTTAAAACCACCCCCTGTTACGCGCGGTTGCCAAATGGATACTAATAGGGTGGGTTTTAATTAGTGTTATGGTTAAAACCCACGGAAAGAGACTTCCTAGGGCATAAAATATTTACACGTCGTAAGGGAATCAACCGCCATTTTGTGTAATAAAATGAAACGTGTATCCGGATTTTGAATAATGAAAGACGGAGGCATTGAGTGTAATTGGTTTCAGAGAACTAACGTCGTGGTGGTGGTGCGGGAAATACACGGTAGAGTGCGTTAGTGGTGTCTACTAACGCACTCTATCTTAGACTTCAGGTACCACCTGAGAGCAGTGCCCGAAATCTGCGATAGAGTGCGTTACGTTAGGTCAGCATTAAAATAGTTACAGGGGGGAACTATAGAGTAGTGTAGTATGAATCAGTTAATAATAATAATAACTTTATTAACAAATAATAGGTACAGGTAATCAAACATAAAGATTATTAAATAGGAATTCCTAGAACAAAAATCTGAGAAAAAATAGTTCTTAACTTCCTACTTAGGTATACTTAGGGTTAGCACACTTAGTGTCTAAAAATAACTTATGATATTGTCAGGGGAAAAAATTATAAAAAAACCCCACACACGTGACGCACTTGGCACTTGTACATTAAATAAAGAATCTTGTAATTTGTGTGGTTGAACTTGGTCGATGGATGATTATTTAAGTAGTATATGTTTAGGAAGTCTATGTTTGTATCGCTTGAACGGTAGTGAAAGAAGGTTATATTGTCCTAGACTATGAATCAGACTGCTGGTGGAATTTTTATCACATGATTGGTAGAATTTGTCCGTCAGTTTAAATGCAAAATCGTAGATTGTAGGGAGTTTGAAAAAGTTGTGGATCACTTGTATAAGGGTAAATTTGGGTATGTTCCCAATCATACGGAGGCACTTGTTTTGCACGACTTGCATTTTTTTGAAGTTAGTTTTGGACGTAGAACTCCACACTGGCGCTGCGTAGGTTAGTATTGGCCGGATAATCATTGTGTAAAGAAGGCGTTTATTTTTTATGTGTAGCTTGCTGTTTTTGTTGAGGAGCGGGTAGAGTAGTGACATTGAGGCGTAGGCTTGATGTATTTTGCGATTGATGTGCTGAGTGAATGTGAGTCGTGAGTCGAGGTACACGCCAAGATATTTTACCAGCATTGACCATGGAACCGGTGTGTCATCAATGGTCACTTCCGGTTTGACAGGCGGTCGACGTTTGGTGAAGAATATTGCTGAAGTTTTCATGTCGTTAACTTTGATTTTCCATTTATGGAAGTATCTTCTGAGTTTGTTGATTGCCAGTTGAAGTCGTCGTTGTATCGTGCCTGGGCGATATGAAGAGGTGTAGATCGCGGTGTCATCGGCGAATATGCTAATGAATACATGTAGTATGCGTGGGATGTCGTTTATGTACAGCGAGAAAAGGGTTGGGCCGAGTAGGGAACCTTGAGGCACCCCCGCTGCAATGGGACGTTTAGTTGATTGTTTATTTTTAATAGATACGAAAAAGGTTCTATCAGTCAAATATGATTTGGTTAGACGAATCAGATATTTAGGGAAATTGTATCCAATCATTTTAGATAAGAGGCCATTGTGCCATACTGAGTCGAAAGCTTTTTCAATATCAAGAAGAAGCATACCGGTATGTTGATTGGCGTTAAACTTAGTCGCAATATGCTCGGTGAGACGTGTGAGTTGCGCCGTAGTGGAGTGGTGTTTACGAAAACCGAATTGTTCTGGAATTAGTATCTTGTTGTCAGTTATGTGGTTGTTTAATCGGACAAGAATAATTTTTTCAACAATTTTGCTGAGGCTGGAGAGAAGACTTATTGGTCTATAGCTGGTAGCAACCGATTGGACTTTGCCTGGTTTGGGAAATGCCAACACCTTGGCTGTTTTCCAGATTTTAGGGAAGTGTGATGTCATTAGGATGTGATTGATAAATATGGTGAAAGCTATTAGGCACTTTTTTGAAATGTTTTTAAGTACGATGTTAGGTATTGCGTCTGCGCCAGGTGATTTTTTATTGTCTTTCTGTCTGATAATCCGTGCTATTTCTTTCGGTGTGGCTAGTTGGCAATCTTCGCGTGGGTACAGTGATTCTTGAGAGAATGATCGTATTATTGTATTGACATGGCGCTCGTGATGCCGAGTACTTAATGCGTCATTTTGCGTATGTATGCGCTCGAAGTTGTCTGCTAAAGTATTTGCTTTGTCTTCGTCTGTATAAGCGTGGCCGTTTGGTGTTTCTAATGGTGGTATTGCTGAGTGTTTTCTTTTAAAATATCTAGCCGTTTTCCATAAGGAGCAATTATCGGTAGGTCGTAGGGTTAGTAGAAATTTGTTCCATTGGGTATTTCTCCATGTTTTGATTTTTTGTTTAATGTTGTGCGAAAGAGTTCGTAGACAACGCAGTGTAGCAGGATCTCTCTTCTTCTGCCATTCGTGGCGTAGTCTATTGCGTGTCTTGATCTGAGTTTTGATGATTAGCGGTAGTTCTTGTCTTGTTGTTGTTACAGGGGTTAGGGGGACAGCTGCGTCAGATGCTTTGTTGATAGAGTTGACTAGGTGTTCAGCAAAGTTGTCTATGTCTGCAGTGTTTGTAAAGTTGGGGTTGATTGGTATGAGTTTATCGAGTTCTTCCCGAAATGTCCTCCAATTGGTTTGCTTATAGTTTCTTATCAGTTTAGGTGTGACAGGAGTCATGTGTTGGTCGAGGCAAAATAAAACTGGATTGTGATCTGAAGGAAGGTCGGGCAGTGACTCGAGCTCTGACACATGCGGCAGGTTCTTAAGTAGAGCAATGTCTAGAACGCTTGGTTTAAAATTGTGTTGAGAGGGGTAATGCGTTGGTTCAGACGGGGCCGCTATGATGTAGTTGTTTTCAAATGCGTGTTGCAGGAGAGTAATTCCACTTCTGTTGTTAACAGAGCAGTTCCAGCTGATGTGCTTAGCATTTAGGTCACCCATTATCATGACTTTGTTATTGGTCCTAAGTAGACAACTAATGTCCCGTAAGTCCAGTTGGCCTTGGGGCGGGTTGTATGCTGACACACAGGTTACCTGATGAGTGCGGCAGTAGATAACAACAGCGACTGCCTCAAGTTTACGTAGCGCTGGAAGTATAAACATGGAATGGTGAATATTATTGTTGACAGCTATAGCAACGCCACCTCCAGCTCGATCACGGTCACTTCTGTAAACTGTAAATCCCGCTATTTTGAGAGAATGGCGGGGAGTAAGCTTAGTTTCGCTGAGTCCTATTATATCTAGTTGTTTTGTTCTGGCTAGAAGTTCGAGTTCACTGATTTTGTCTTTGGAGATAATGGAGTTACAATTCCAAAATAGTATGTTAATTGGTCTAGCTGCCATTGCTAATGAATAGTTCAATAAGTCCTTCTAGCAAGGCTGTTACTTTTGTAATATTGTCAGTAGATTGTTTAATCTTATTTATCGTGTTTACGATTACAGATTTGATATTCTGAAAATTAACGTTGCAAACAAGGTTTTTCACTTCACTGACTATATAAAAAATGTCACCTGTGGTAGATTGGTTTTGGGCTGTGGTGGTCGCTGGGGTCGTTGCTGCGTCCTGGCGAGGTGGAGATGCTCTCGAAGTTGCTGGCAGTGGGGGGTATTCTTGAGTAGAGCGGGCGGGGGGCCCCTGGTTTTCGCGTCGCTGCTGGTGGTTGATTCGGTTTAGTTTAATGCTAAGTTGTTTAGCATAGCTTTCACACTGTCGATAACTAGCGGGATGGGGGCCATTGCAGTTACTGCATATAGGAGTTGTATCTATAGGTTTTTTACAGTCTTTAGTTTGGTGCGACCCGGCACATTTAACACACTTGGATAGTTTGTTACAATTTTTTGCAATATGTCCGAAGGATTGACAGTTATAACACTGTGTGACTCCCGAGAAATTTTTAAATTTTTCCCATTTGATGATGCAGTAGCAAACTTTCGTGTTCTTAAAGACGTCACTCGCGAGCGTTCCTTTCTCGAAGGTTACTATATACATTGGGTACTTGTGGTGTTGAACTGCGTTTGCGCTGTCATTTGTTTTCTTGATCATTTGGGTTACTTTTAATGGTTTTAGGGACAGTCTTTTGAGGTCGGAAAGAATTTCGTCTGTTGAGAGATTTGGAGGCATGTTTTTCATGACTAATCGAAGTTCACGGTCTGGCGCTGGAGTATACGTGTGGAATTCCAATTTATTAGCGTTGAGGGTAGATATTATTATATCGTAGTCTTTTCTATTTTTGGCTTTGATAATTACTCTATCACCTTTGTAATTGAGTTGAAAATCTTCTTTGAGTTGTGCCCTGAGAGTATTAAACGATTTTGTATGTTCGTCTACAAAATGGTAGAGGATGATAGGGGGAATTTTTTCTTTGTTACCTTGTGTATCTGAATCACGTGTGGTGTTTTCTTTATCGCTTTTCAAGTCTTCATCGTCTCCGTCGGACTCAGAAAGTGAGTCGAAGCGGTTTGATGTGGGTATGTTGGCTTGAGAGTCGAGCTCCATGCCTTCTTCGTTATTTTTACGCTTCTTTTTGGAACTTCCTACCTCGCCTGTGGTACTTGCTGCTCTGGACGAAGCCCCATTAAATTGACGTGTACTTAATCCTTTGATGGACATCATGGTTTGAACAGCCAGCCTAGCCAATTCCTAATCATTTGACTTTTAGATAGATCACTATTCACTAGGTAAGCAAGTTGAACTATCACACAATTACGCACTCTGTGTAAGCTTTGCACGATACACACGCTGTACTATGTACTATGAGGAGCGATTCTCTAATACATGTTACTCGCACGGCGTTCGGTACGGTACTGTGATATGAATCAGTTTAGTGATTTACACTTGGCTATATGGTCAGGATCGAAAAAATTACCATGTAGTAGTGACTCTAAGAATAGTTTCATGGTCATGTTGTGTTTCCTTGAGCTCTGGGCAACCCCTAGACCCACCATGTAATCAGCTACAGATTACCAGGGCCGGCTTTAGGCGTAAGCGACGTACGCGACCGCGTACGGCGGCACAATTGCATAGGCGGCACTTCGGAGAAGTGCCGCCTATTTAAAAACTAATTTAAGACAAGGATTGAATAGAACATTTTAAAGTTACAAGGTAAAAACACATTTTGCATGACTTGTTTTAGCAAAGAGCGTGCCAATAACTTATTACAAGTTTTATTGTACAACATCCCTTATATACACCTTGGAGGTTTGGAGACTGTGGTTTGGTCCAATGAGGCTATTGACGAAGTACGTGACTTTTTTTTAAATACAACGGCTTTACCCAACACTCATTCTCCATTCATCCTTCGCTTTATTGAAGGGTTGATATGTTCCATGAGGTGCAGGTAACTAACAGGCGGCAAATTTGTACATACATATCAGGCGACATACACGTGTTTCCAAGACCCGCAACCTGTGCTATTCAGTCATCACTATTGCATTCTGTTGTTTCTTTGCTCAAGTAGGATGTGTTTTTTTTCAATTTAAGTAGTGCATACATGGATAGAAAACGTAAATAACCTTAGGGATGGGAGACGGTAAAAAAAAGAAGGCTTTGACCGAAGAAGCTCTTATTTTAAACAGTACGCAATGTCAAAATTTTTGATCGTTGGAGGGGGGAGGGGGAGAGGGGGCGCCGATAAACATGATTCTCACGTTGACGCCGACGCGGAGCACGATCTCGAGGGCGAGGATGACGGGACGGAAATGGCAGACATTCGGGATGACGGCCTCCTGAATACACGTGATATAGGTATTGTCCAGTGGTGTACTCGGGGAGGGCGGGCCAGGATGGTGTCTTTTGCCTTGCAACGTCTTTTAGAAAGCAGGGCATGCCTCAGTAACTTTCATAACATTTATAGGAAAATCACATTTTTCTTGTCAAGTTGTACAAGCCACATAAGGTAATTTTAGACAGTATATGTTTTGGAGGTGTTTTGTAGGCATATACAAATACAAATTATGTAACGTGTATCAATTCATTAACTATAGCCTGGCATAATTATGTCTTAAATATTATTATTACGTATATGTTTGATAGTTTTTTTTAATGTATTACACAGAATTCAATAACTTCTTCTAAAGGAGCATAATACTAATTGTGCTTGCCAAGTAAAATATTAAAATAACACAACCAGTTGAAAAAGCAGACCAACCCCTTCAAGAAGTTCATAAATTAACTCGCTGATGACACAGTAATAGTTGCACATGCATAGTTGTTGCTTCCTTCGCACCAAATTTGTCATACATCAATGTGTAACGCGCGAGACTCTGGTTCAGGATATCGCTGGTTCAATACCTACCACTGGGAGTCATAATCAAGTTTGGCCAATATTTTCTACCATCGTTAGGGTGGATGCTAAGAGATGAGTCCGCTCAAACTTCCCGTGTCCATTCTATCTAGTTATTCCTCACAATTAGGGCATGAATTATCTCCGAGCAGGTTTCCTTAGCAAAATAATACAAAAGCCTTTTGAAGTTTCTTGTTATCTCATCTTTAAAACAGGTGATTATCAACATGCTATTGTCAGGGGAAATATAACATATTATAGGCGGCATTTTCACTTCCCGCGTACACGAGATTTTACCCTTAAGCCGGGCCTGCAGATTACTGCTGACGATTGCTGACACGCACTCACGCACACACACTTGACGCACAACTAAAATACACCTAGAAAATGTATTCCCAGTAGAAATCGAGTTTGTTTTGTGCGAAACAACGAACAGAAACTCTTCTTCCCTC
Organism: Isoperla grammatica; assembly: GCA_945910005.1. NCBI lineage: Eukaryota > Metazoa > Arthropoda > Insecta > Plecoptera > Perlodidae > Isoperla > Isoperla grammatica. The sequence goes on from OX246750.1 coordinate 4,331,478, forward strand.
CTTGTCTGAAGAAAGTTTTTAGCTTAAAAAGTTTGTTCCCCACGGCTGACTAGTGATTTTTATTCAACTTCTTCTCGTGTGTTGGTTGGAGGGAAGGTATTTTTCGAATTGAACTTTGACTTTTCTCTCTGTCTCTCTCTTTTTCTCTCCCGTTAAACGTATTTATATTCGTCGGAAGTTTTCGGTTTCTTTCTAGTCCCGTTTCTCAAAGAAATGTGTTTTTACGTTTTTGTGTCTTCATTTTAGATTAAAGTTGTTGAATAACTTTTTTGTAAAGAATTCTATCTATATATATTTTATTTGCTACTTACGTTAACAAATCATCAACTTCTCTCGAAATTACCTTTTTTTTAACGGTGAAAACGACTAAATTTAGATCCGAAAGAACAGCATGAATACTCGGGAGTCATATTGTAATGAGCATATATATTCGTTATTTTAAATTTACAGGCATGGCCAGCCGGCTTCGATGTACCTAGGGGCCAGAATATGATGGGATTAATTTCCTATCCCCTACCCAACTTCATTGCTGGACACAGGGAGCAGATATATAAAAAAAAAAAAAAAAAAAAAAAAAACACTGCTGATTAGAAACACAATGCCTGATAATTACAAATTTCAAATATTTCTCCCGCTTTCTAACTGTTTCTGTAACTATAAGTGTTTTTGATGTCTAACATTAGACAAAACGGTACCGGGGCGCGCCCTATCTTCTTTAAAAGGTTGCTGGGCGCTGCCCTGGCCCGTATAGACCACTGATTATGACGTCACGATGAGACAAGTGAGCGTGGGTCTCCTATAGTTGTAAACGATCACGGGTTGGTATGACGAGGCTCGTGGGACGATCCAGGACAGAATCTCATAAATATGGGATCAGATGGAAGAGAGGAGAGATAGCCGCCATTTTAATAGTCAAACAGTTCCCGCGTGACGTCACAGCTGTCACTATTCTAACTTGACATAGCCTATAGAACTTTGATGGGTATTATTTGTAAATTAACTTAAAGCACTCTTTGGAATTTTAAGAACTCACAAATTAACGGTACTATTTTTTAGGCTGTTTCAATTTCTTGTACGTTAGTGAAGATATTTACTTTATTTCCCACACGCGACAAAGACAGTTAACTGATTTCTGTTTTAAATAAATAATAGGGACCCATCGCATCAGTGTATCAATATAAATATTCATAACATATTCATAATCATCACTCATTAGAAACTAGAATAAGGCAAGGGGACAGGACATTATCTGTATAGGCCGCTGTGACTCGTTTCCTGTCCCCTCTCTGTAATAACAGTATTACACACATTGTGCTGTAATGGTTTAACAGAAAATAAATAATAATATTAAAATTATGATTTTGATTTTAAGAGCCGATCTTACAATCTCCTAATAAAGGAAGTTATTTGTAGCAATTAGCTATTTAGAGGATGTCAAGGGTTTTGATTGGTGGTTGTTATGGAGAAAACTATAGCTATTCGACAAATAAGTAGTTATTGGGACTTTTAAAGACTGGACCTAAGTGTACTTCTTATTACAAAGTAACTTTGAAATACAAATGATTATAGAATTGTAATTATGCGCGTAGTTTTAATGTGAGAAGTCTATTATAGCGTGAGAAACACTTTTCGTGAGTTTATTGTTTAAAAGAAAGTTGCCATTATTTCTTGAGTGCTCGTCTGAAGCAATTCATCACGTGGAGATACGAGAATACGTGAGGTGAGGCTGGTGCAAACTTTGCCGATAAACTTGATAAGTGGAACTTGTTTCTGGTCGTCTATCGAACGAATACCTTGACGATGCTTTTAAACTTGAGGGGAAAATAATATTAACCGATTGTTACTACATATATGTCGAATAATTAAATGAAGAATTGATAATGTTACCTCAATACATGCATAGAAGGTAATTTAAAAACAGAGTTTTTGAAAAAGGTGTTTATTGTAAGACAAAATAATTGATTAGACTTTAATAACTATAATATTTACTATTAATTTGTACCGAGTTTATGTCATAATTTCATACTTTTTAAAGTTATGATGTGTTCATATTTTATTTGGTATTTAATTAGTTTAATGGTAAGGCTATAAATGTAACTTACATTTATAATGTTTGCAAGTGTAATTGTGTAGCCGCAATATAAAGTGTGAAATGAGTATGACCCAACCCAATTTATCGCACATGTCTAAAGGAAGTTACCACATCCACGGGAAAAACGTTGGTACAGCGATAAGAAACAAGCCGGTCTTACATTGTGATAACGCCCTAAACTAACAGATTATGAGAATATGTCGTCAAGATCTTATTGATTATTAATATTAATAATAATAGTATTTCACAACTCCAAATTCGGCTATATTTGTAATTTCAAACCATCGTTGATTAACCAACCAATCACCAAATTTCGCCAAGATTGCAAAATCTGTGAGATCAAGCAAGGACGTTTCTCAAAGCATTCAAGACCTGAAGTATACAGCACCATCTTTCTTCTTGAGTGCTTGTTAAACCGACGCCTTTTATGATCCCAAAGACTCTATTAATGACGTAGCCTTTCATCCAAAGAAAGATACCTCAACACATCTTTCCCTTTGAGTGCTTGTTAAAATGCACACAATCGTGTTTGTGCTCTCACCAAAGAACTTGTTAAATTAACCGCCTTGCAAAGACCTGTCTGTTTCAAAGAGAGCAGCCGTGCATCATCGTACTTCTATGGAGTGCCTTGCTCACAACGTCGAGTGTTTGTGTTGTCAGAGAATGTCATGCTCATTCCAAAGAGCTCCGTTCCAAAGAGAGTGCTACTTACTAATGGACGCGTGTTTCGTTTGTGTTCCAAAGAAGTTTACGAATTAGTCGCCCGCCGCCATCTTGGCAAAGAGTTTGTTAGAAAGTTTAGTTCCGTGAGTTAAATTGGTCTTGTCGCCAAACTGTCTTTTTGCCATCATAATGAATAATTTAAACGAACATGGTTGGTTGGTGTTATTTCTATGGCGGTATTTTTTTACACGAAACCCTCCTGACTAGACGATATTCGTACAACTGTCGAGCGTTACTTGCGATCAATACCCCCTCCACTCTCCTCCCCTCCCTCCCCTACATTCCCACCTGGTTGTTAAGCAACTCCCCAGGGAACCATGGTTATACAAGAACCTTGTGATATAATTATGACTTCTAGTAGGAATCCCTACTGTATAGGGAGCTCATCAGGTTACCGAATGTGCCTCTATTCATACACATCGTCTCGCTAACCCCGTTGTTGGATGACCTTGACCTTGGAACAACTGTAGCATTGGCTTTCCTTGACTTGATGAGCTTTCTACGTTCAGCAAAAATGTGACGAACCTGAAATTTGGAATGTTTATGAACTCAAATTTGGGTACTTGTACACGATTTTTTAAAATCATTGAAATGCTGGTTTTTTTTTTTTACCGTCTACAAATTCTTACAACGTTTTAACCGTGATTTTTTTGTAATCGATTTGTTCTATATATATTTTTGTATGTACTTTTAACTGTAGTCTTCCGTAAGAAATATGCACAATTTTACGACGCCGTATAAAACAACAAAACCTCGTATTGCCAAGTATTGCTCACTATTAATTCATATCAGAATATAAAACATTACTTAAAAGAACAACCCCGTAGCACAATAAAGAAGACTTAGTTATGTAATACTTCTCTTTTATGACCTAGCATCACTTAAGTACGGAGACGTCTCGCGTGTCTTTCGCGACCCGAATAGGCTCGTCTAATAAAAGACGGAGTTGAATTTATCACTGGCTCGTAAAGTCTATACTTGGTTGTGTTTTTAGCGTTTTGCTAAACCACTGTTTGTTCCGTCATTCATGAGTGTATAACCACTGTTGTGCGGGGTAACGCGTCGTTTTCACGTAGTTTCCGGTGTCAATATGATTATTGTCTATGTCTTGGTAAAAAGGTGAAAGATTTTTTTATCTTAATTTGTGGTTACTAGTTGGTGTTGCGGGTTCAAACATAAAGAAAGTACAGGGTTCGATTCCCGGTTAGGGCTGTTTTCTTTAACGTAAATTTACATTCTTTGGTATCGTATACTGTTGTGTTAAACCGAGACTTTGGAGCTGCCATAGTAAAGAAGCACATACAAAACGATTGAATGTCCCCCACTGAGCTAATGTATGAAAAATATTCCTTAATTTCTATAGTAGCTTATTTATAATTGCCATTTTGAATTGACTTTTGAATTTAGTTTCTTGAAAGTAACACTTTTAGTAACAACAAACTAACACATAATGATGTATAATTATGTAGTATTGGATTGTTACGAATCTAAATTATGCGTAGTTGTCACTTTAAGAAGGTTGTGATGCGTTCTTGAGATTTGACCTAAACACGCTGATTTCGCAAGGTTTTAATATTGGGGGTAGTTTCTCCCCCTCTCCCCCTCCACCCCTATTTTACTGTACATGCTGTACTGTGTCAAACTGTGTGCAAGTCAGGGTAAAACACACCGCCGTTATGTCTGTCAAACCAGCTGGTATAACGAATACACAAGGCCGCTGTGAATAAACTATCGTATTTATAGACAAAACCTAGGTTATCGACCAATCGAATCGATGTGGAGGGGGGGGGGGGGGGGGGTAGTTCGAGACAAGGGGTGCACGACTTGTTTGTGCTAGACTTCATGGCATGTCTTACGATGCACGGTTTAGCTGTAAAATGCAATTATAAATGGATCCCAAGGCAGCCCGTTTCCCTCTACGTCTTATGCACGTGGATGTTCTGGTTAAACGTCTTTGATTTGGTTACATACATTTGTATGTAATGTAATGTACATTTGTGTGTAATTTGGTAAAATACATTTTTATTTTTTTATGACACACTCATTTACTAAAACTCATTTTTAGTGGGGGACATTATATGCTTTGTTGCTCTTAAGGCTTCAAAATCACCGTTTATACGTGTAAATGCGTAGTCTACTAGTGATGTATCAAGGAACTATAAACGTACTTATCTAGTACAAGGTTGAGTTTCTTGCAGTTTTGTTTATATCTGCCAATAGAGGCTCTAATGCCAATTATGATGGAGTGCTCCAGTCAATTAAACTGACCCACGTCTTCAATCAAATCATTAATATACGTGTAAAAGCGGTGTCTATGAAATGTTGTATCAAGGAACTATGAACTCACTTATCTCAAACAAGATTGTTTCCTTGAGTTTTGTTTAAATCTAAGCTTTAATCGTTAAACCAACCAATATCGACCTCGATGTAGTGTTGGGTGATCCCTCAGCGAGTAAAGTTAATAACTCCCGTGTTAATCATGCAGATAACGACGCCATCGCCGCGTTGCTGTACATAATAATTGCAACATGTCGTAAGGGGCCCCCTTAAGGCCCTTAGTTGTAATTAAGTGGGCTCCATCACGGGTGTTTGTAATTAAGTGGTAAACGCATCAATGTATTATACATGATTGTTTCGCTTGGTCTAGTCCCTACGTAACTATAGTCCCGTGTTGCACTCAGATCCCATTAACGCACGCTGTTTAAAGAAAAATCAACAGATTGATTGCGTCCTTGAACACAATCGTAAAGATAGTCTTCCGTTTAGTTCAGTGGGTCATGACTGTCGAGTTTGGACTTTCCAGGTAACGTAAAGGTGCCTGTTCAAGTAGGGAAATAGAAAAAAAAATATTTTTTTACAAAATTTTACTCTGCTACTGTCTCAGTATGGCAAGTGGGTTCTAGAGAGAAGATAGAATGTGTGACTCGTCTCGGCCTGGCTTCGTTTGGCGCTACCTGTCTTGTACCGCTGAAACATCACTTCCGTCTTACTCCACAGATAGCGCCACGCGTCTGTTAAGTCCATGTTGGCCTGGCTTCGTTTGGCGCTATCTGTCTTGTACCGCTGAAACTATCACTTCCGCGTTACTCCGCAGATAGCGCCACGCGTCTGTTAAGTCCATGTTGGCCTGGCTTCGTTTGGCGCTATCTGTCTTGTACCGCTGAAACTATAACTTCCATGTTACTTCACAGATAGCGCCACGCACGTCTTAAGTACATTTTGGCCTGGCTTCGTTTGGCGCTACCTGTCTTGTACCGCTGAAACTATAACTTCCGCGTTACTCCACAGATAGCGCCACGCACCTGTTTAGTACATGTTGGCCTGGCTTCGTTTGGCGCTACCTGTCTTGTACCGCTGAAACTATCACTTCCGCGTTACTCCACAGATAGCACCACGCGTCTGTTTAGTGCATGTTGGCCTGGCTTCGTTTGGTGCTACCTGTCTTGTACCGCTGAAACTATCACTTCCGCGTTACTCCACAGATAGCGCCACGCGTCTGTTTAGTACATGTTGGCCTGGCTTCGTTTGGCGCTACCTGTCTTGTACCGCTGAAACTATCACTTCCGTGTTACTCCACAGATAGCGCCACGCGTCTGTTCAGTACATGTTGGCCTGGCTTCGTTTGGCGCTACCTTTCGTGTACTTATAGAACTGCTATCGCTTTTTGTTTTACGGCTGGTATGACGCATTACAACTCCTGCCTAATATTGTATCGAGGTTCACCCCTAAAATGTATAACCGTAGTGGGCGGTAAAGCGAGCGAAGCTATTGGATAATGAAGAAGTTTTAAGGTCACGTGATCATTCGAAATGTCTTCGTCTACGTTCTGTTCAAGATTTGGGTCCGTGGGCAAGTTAGTACGTTGAGATACCTAAAACACACGCTCGCTCGTGTCGTGTGTGGGGGATGGGGGGGGGGGGGGGGGGTGCCCACACTTCTCATCTCGTTACGGGAGACCGGAAAAGGAAACCCTTAAAGGTTATATAATTGATCGTTTGTTAGTTCTATATCTGTAGAGAACGAAGGAAGAGAAATTCAACAGTGGGTGTTTTTTTGTGTAGGACGAAAGTATTATTTTATTTCCACGTACCAAATATGAAAGAAATAATCTAATAATAACAATAATGTTTCGTATACCTCAAAGAAGTTTAATGGAAATAACGATAATGATATTTGGATTTAACGTCCCATATTTTTTCAACTTGGCTAATCGAGACGATGACTGGTGGAAATATGAATATTAAGATGTTTGGAGGAAAGGGGTAAGTAGGAGGGCGGGGAGGAAAAGTGAAATGGGAGAAAAAAGACAAATTAAAGGGAAGGACGTGGAGTGTCTTTCGTCTGGCTTCTCCACCGTGACCTGTCCGGCAAGAGTGGTCCTACCCGAAGCATGCGCTTCCGCCGTCATAGCTCTCGGGATCAATTCAAAGCACGCAGCCCTGCCCACCACGACATATTTCTTCTTTTTCTGATTCTTACACTGATTGTCTGTACTTGTCGTGCGTGTTTAGTTGCCGCAGCGCCAGCGTCTCATTCTACCCGACTTAGCGCATGAACGGGGCAACTTGTGATAAATATACCTGTCCTACATGTCGACATGTCAACAAGGGCGTTGCCTGAGGGAGGACTAATTTAGGGTTGACATTTTGAGTTTGTAATAACAGATTATACAGCCCATTCTACGTATTTACATAGTTTCATAATTATTGTTTGGTGAACAAGGTATTCATTAAGATACACGCCATTCTCTGTTTGCTGTCTGTATGCCCATCCATCTCTCTGTCTCTTTAAATAAGTAAATAAATTAATTCGTATTCATAGAGTCTACGCACTCAGTAACTGTCAGTCTGTCTATCTGTTTGTCTGCCCGTCTTTTTCGTCTGCCGGCCTAGAATACACTTCGAGATTTAAAAACACACCATCACCCATCATACTAGAGGATCGATTGATTGATTGATATTTCATGGGCTTAACGTCTCATATTTTTGCAACTTAGCTAATCGAGACGATGAGTGGGTGAAATATGAAGATGAAATAGGGGATGTTTGGAGGAAAGGGGTTAGTAGGAGGGCGGGGAGGATATAGGAAGAGGGAGGTTGTGTACTGCATTTCGTCTGACTTCTCCTCCTCGACCTGTCCGGGTAGGGTGGCCCTACCAGAAGCATACGCTTCCGCCGGCATAGCTCTCGGGATCAACAAAGGGGCACAAACCTGCTCAACCACAATAAAAGGTAGCAGTTTCTGGGCAGGAGGAGCAACACTTGATAACCGCCAAGTGGACAGACAACCCTCTATAGTCACGTGACACACCAGCCAGTGCTGGGTGTCTATCGACCGCCCACACGCTACCCTTGACTGTGACGGGGGGGGGGGGGGGGGCGGGCGCCTGAATGTCAAAGGTCAGGGGTCTCCTTGACGCATCACGGCCTGATGCGGTCACTGCGTGAAAACGCGTCATTTTAATTAAAATCAATCGAAATTTCAAGATATATATTGATCATTAGTTGATGTGTTTGAAAATAGTGTTTAAAAAAAATTTGGGCTATGATATACGAATAAATTATCGATATCATGCAAAAATTTCGATATCGGGATCGATCTGCCGAATTGTCACAAGGGGTGTCCAGTTAGGGGGTCGGTAGGCGTTCAGGTCCCAAAGAAAGCCGGCATTAATGAGAATGAGAATAGTGAAAAAGTGAAAAATTTGAGAAAGTGAGCAAGTCAATGATAAAAGGGATGATTAAGCATAGGGCCTATGCACAAGAGCCAATCACTGATTCATATGTTTCGTATTTGAAATATAGATCTTTGATTGGTTATCGCTCACTCGTCGATGGTGTTCGGAGCCTACAGGATTGGTTAAGTCGCTTTAAATTAAAGACCCCCACTGAAAATCAGATTCATTACTGAGTGGGTAGACTCTAAATGTGAATTTATTTATTTATTATATTGCGGACACCGGTCACCACGAGAAGAGACCCACTTTGACCACAGGACTTGGACATGTTGATATGTTGGATCTAGTTGTTGGCTGCGGCTCAGATCTCCTAGGCATGTTAGACATGCAGACTGTACGTCTGAGAATAGAGCTATTGACGTTTATAAGTAACTGACTGACCTTTTCCTGTTGTCGTGTGTTCAGTACACTACAGTACATTCACTCACACAGTGTTGTGGTAGAATACAGCCAGTATTGTACCAGTACAGAGCTGGATAAAGAAATAAAACACTCGAATATGTGGTTTGGATATAAGATATAAGATACTTTTGAAGACTTGCTTCGATACAAAATACGTTAAATTGTACGTTTAAAAGAACTGAAAATAAAAATATACATGTGCCTATATCATTTACCTTTCAGGAAATAAAATAACAAGTGCATTTGTACCGGTAAATTGGATCAATCAGCAACAAAATTCATAGTCACATTCAGTCATACACGTAGGGGCAGTCATTGTTGCTATGAATTTTGTTTTCTATATGCGAAATAACATGCGTGAAACTGGTACCCTGGTAACAACGGGTGCCCCAAGGGGTAGGGGACGACTATGAATACGGTTAACCCTCCTAGAGTCTGGATTAAAGATACATACGTTTATAAGTACAATCAAAATTGTCTATTACCAGCACTCATTACAATTTGAAAAATGTATCGATGACGTGAAGCGGTTAAACTATGTTGGTTCTTCAGAAGTCGATGTTTCAAATTCAAAGTTCAACTCTTCTATACGTTGTGCATATTTTAGAAAACTGAAAATTGTTGCCAAAATAGCCTTCAATTCTCAAAGCTAGGATTGACATCAAATCCGCACAAATTAATTCACAATAGATGGTACCAGGAAACTGTTGAAAGTGTCTAACGCTATATTTATAGGTCAGTTCGTGTGTGTGTGCGAGTGCGTGTGCGTGACCAAATATTATTGTCACATCACATGATTGCAGCCGGAAGTCAAAGATCTACATCCGGCGTGGTTCGACTCCCCTGCAAATAATTGTTTCAGTCATGTATAATTGGGAATGTTCGTTGTCGTGCCGGGCAAGGTTTTTGTTGTTCGCTACAATCATGACAGTGTCTGTTGTGTTGTGCTGTTCACAACAAAAGCGATGTGACCACAGTTGGGTCATATTAGAGGACAAAATTAGTGACTAGCTAAGAGCGTTCGGAAGTAGTCATTTTACCCCTGAAACATCGTCTAAACTTACACTCCTCACGCCTAAACCGATAATAGGATTTCTCTCTAATTTTACGTCCTAGTATAAAAGTGTCAAATTGATAACTTTAATTACGAAAACACAAGATATTTATCTTGACAGAGTATGTAAAAAATGATAAAATATACTATAATTTTGTACCCATTGAATTACTATACATTCTCTTCAAATTTATATATTTTTATTTTATAATGTTTTAAATACTCTTTCAAGATTAATATCTTGTGTTTTCGTTATGAAAGTCATCGATTTGACACCTTTGACTTTGACGAGGACGTAAAATTAGAGAGAAATCCCATTATCGGTTTAGGCGTGAGGAGTGTAAGTTTAGACGCATGTATTAGCGGTAAAATAACTATCCGAACGCTCTTAATTTGTATGGTTCACAATAATTCTGAAAAACGAATTCACCAAACTTTATCCGAAGAGGTTTTTTTTACCTTTTTCCTTATTATGTGAAATCTGTTTTATTCTCAGCCTAAACACTATGTGTTGTGATTATTTTGTATGTTAAAATATTAAGAGCTAACAAGTATAACAACTCAGACAATTTTATACACACTGTATGCAATTTTGTATTGTTTATAATCTAAACAAAAAGTTATCTTTCTAAACCAAACTTTATCACAATTTACGATTGATGAAATGCGCTTGCAATTCCGATACCAACAATTGAAGTTGGGGTTTTAATAGGTTGATAAACGTCCTATACATATTACTCGTCCTTAAAAAAACTAAAAACAGTTAAAATGTATTTATTCATCGGAAGTTGTCTCCGTGCCTCCCCTCCTTCCCCTCCATCTCTTCACCTGCATTCTTAATTACCTCCCATCGTCTCAATCAATATCCTTGCCGTTCATGCAACAGTGGCACAAGTCCATCGTTGCAATGTTGCCATTCTTCATGGTGGCAATTCGTTTGACATTTATAGCCAATGCTGTTCGTTTCTACGGCGAGGATATAATATACGACAGCTATAAAACATTGTCGAGTCACGTGTTATTAAGTAGACAATGGTAGAAACGCAGCGTGAAATAAGCGTTTTTGTGTGTGTGTGGGGGGGGGGGGGGGGGCATATCTCAAGAACGCCGTAGAACATTGAAAAGTGGAAAATATGTCCAAATGGTTTTGGGCAAGAATTGAATACTATGACAAACATTTGTTTCATCCACCAACTCATCCTCAACTAGACGTATGCATTATAAGTTATTGTAATTTACAAAGTCTTCTCTTCTTCTTCTTTCGAACACCCAGAGTTGGAACTTATGCCATTCTCTGCCTAGTTGCCCAATAAAGGTTTGCCACATATTTCCTCCTTGCTATCTTTTGCCCCTCCATTAGATCCCTTTCTGCTGTCAAAGAGACACATGTCGCAAGATGTTCCGCGTCCTGGTCTTGTTCTTTGCAGAGTGTATAATTTAACGGTAATTAAAAAGTCTGAAAATACCATTTGTAAAATCTCTCCCTCGTTGTCTGAATAAATAATGTATTAATTGTAGTCCACCTACTCAATTCAGTGGGGGACATTATTATACTATATTTATTATGTGCTTCATTGCTATGAGGCTCCAAAGTAACCGTTTACACAAACTCAGTGCCATCTACACAGATTGTATTAAATTTTCAAAACTAAAACACCCTAGCCGAAACCGGGCATCGATCCCTGGACCTTCTACATTGGAAGCCATTAATAAATCCGTACACAATCTTTCTAGACGGGTATACTTGTTTAACTCCCATATTTTATGGTTAGCATATTCGTCTCCTATTCATGGGTTGCACGTACGTCACATCTGTGCGCGTGGCGGCCACATTTGTGATCAAATTTTTACGTTGCCATGGAGAAACAATTGAAGGTTGTTGTGGTAGAACACATACATTCTTAGTTCTTTAAAATGAAGCCAGTTTTTCAAATAAAGTTGATGTGTAGTAATTTTTATTTTTGTATTACTTATGTTTACTTTTTAAATTCTAAATTAGGCTTATTTATTTATTACCTTTGAATAATATTTGCCAATGATCTAGGATTGGTCCTCATCAATTGTGTCGCAATCATGGCCGCTGTGACGTCACGTGGGAACTATGAATGACAGATCAAAATATGCAAACATATTTTAGCCTTTGTGACGTCACGAGAGGTAGTTACTGTCAGTCACAGATAGAGAAGGCGGTGATCCACATTCTAGAGTGAAGCGACGCAAAGTAGGTCGTAAGGTGGACGGCTATCGATCAGCGGAAACCTCCCCCACCACCCTCCCCCCACCCCCCACCCCCCTTTACTCTAGCCCAATTTCAAAGACCTCCGAACGGCATCGGAAAATACTTCAATTTAAAGTTCACAATCGAGACTGTCGTGTAATGAATAAATAATGAGAAGATGAAGTTGTAATCATTTTATTCCTTTATGGGTGGAGCTCACGTCAAAGGAATGACATGGGCTGGATTGTGCAGGCTTCACATGTTATTTTTGTAGGAAAATGTCGCTCTGGAATACATGAATGTTTTTTAGAAGGAATCACAATTCGATCAGATATGATGATGATGGGGGATATGATAATGATTATTTCATAACTTCTTTTTATATAATCATTAATTGTCTATTCTTGTCATCACAAAAAAAAAATTAAAAGTTTTGACAATAAACGGCGTCGACGCTAGCAAACATTATGACAAAAAAAAAATCCTAAGAAATCTTGTGCCGCGAAGAGCCTTCTAAACACTAAATATACTACACTAACGTTTTAATTAAACTAAACTAAACTAAACCAAAACTAAACTAAAACTAAACTAAACTAACACTAACACGTCACAGATCTAAAAGTCTGCCACATGTGCTTCTTGCACATGGAAGGGGTTATTTTACAATTATACTAAAGTAATAAATAAAATAAATAAATAAATTCACATTTAAAGTCTACCCACTCAGTAACTAAACTGATTTGCAGTGGGGGACTTTAATTTAAAGTGACTAAACCAACCCTGTAGGCTTCGAACACCATCGACGAGTGAGCGATAACCAATCAAAGATGGATATTTCAAATATGAAACACATGAATCAGGGATTGGACAGTGTGAACACTTGCGGACAAATGCCAGAATCAACAAGGCCGATTCAGAACAACTTTGAATTTATTGAGTGCTTCGTTGCTAGGACGGCTCCAAAGTCACTGTTTATTCATTCCTAAGCCAAGAAGTAATGGAATTGAATCCACATTAGAAGTTAAAAAACTTCTGTCTGAAGCGGGATTTGAACCCGGGACATTCTGCATTGGACACACATTCTTTAATTCCTCAGTCAATGGTTACACCATGTAGTTGTAAATAGTGCACTGGATAAGATAAGTCCAGAGGACGTACCATGTACAACGTGTCGCAGGTCAGTTATAGGCTATATATGTACCTGACCAACATGTATTATAGAACAAGGTCGAACCATGTTGTTCGATAGCCGCACCGGTTCGATATGACGCAGAATCGAGGTCGAGACGGGACAGACAATCGATTATTAAAAACCTCCCAATATGCATTGACCAACCAACGCTCAGGCGATCTTTGACGTCATTCAATACCGACATGACATGAACATGAACATGACTTGAGCTAAAACTGTAGCTCTGGTAATTTGGGTTAGGGAATCAAAGTTATTTGTAGCAATTAAGCTATTTGGAGAATTTTAAAAGTTTTGATTCGTCGTTGCCAAGGAGAAAACAAGCTATTTGACGAATAAGTAGTTATTGGGACATTGTAAGACTAGACCTTAGTGTGTTAAAGTGATATACATCTTCTAGTTAAGCTCTTTGTATTTTTAACATACTTTTATTAGAATGTAAGTGATTCCACGGCAACCCTGTGAATGCTGACGTCATAATGAGTGAGTTGGAGCCAATCAGCGGGTGGCTTTTCCAAATACTGTCATTTGGTTGGCTAATGCCAAGAAGCATTCACAGGGTTGCTGGGTAACCACTTTGCACTTCTATAAAATATAAAAACGCAGGGAGTTTGAGTGTTTGTAATATAGATGATCTCAAAAACTACGTGACTGATTTGACGAAACTTTCATTGGTGGCTTCCTTATACCTTTGGAGTAGGTATAGATGTCTCATCAGGGGTCTAAACTACGAACAAAAATGTAAAAACACAAAACACAAAAACGCAGGGAGTTTGAGCGTTTGTAATATAGATTATCTCAAAAACCACTAGACCGATTTGACGAAACATTCATTGGTGGCTTCCTTATACCTTTGAAGCAGTCATAGACGTCTCATCAGGGGTCTAAACAACCAACAAAAATTTCAAAACCAAATTTAACTTGAATGCATAGCTATCGATTTCCATTGTAAATACGTCGGTTATACCTTGAAATGAGTCGTTGTAGTTACAATGTAACTTTTACTATACCGTTACTACGACCCGTACTTGACTTGTAAAGATGTAAAGCAGGGCACTTCAGTAGCAATGTCGCCGTGCAAAGCTCTGTTCTCGCGAATAAACCCCTTCTTGGGTAACTCGTTATTTTTAATGTATTCAAGGATGGAAAAGTAATCAAAACTTGGTAATTACTGCTTTGCTTGTCATTGTCACTGGGCAGACTCGAGACGAAAGATGGGTTTCAGTCTTCTCTTTGGAAAGATTCTAATGCCACAGTTTCTATACACAAGAATCTTACAACAGAGACGATTAAAAAACAATTGACACAATTCCAAAATTGTGTTTTTCATTTTCAAACTGATCTACATTATTTCCTTTTAATGACAGTCTTTTCATTTCAACATAACCATTACAATGCGTATTGCGTGGGCCTATTATATGTTGCATATATACGTTTAAAGCTAGTTAGTAAGTTAGTTTTGAGAACTTACTCTTAATTCTTTTGCAACAGTTTTGACTACAGATTCCGATATTGTTCAATAAAGATTATTATTGGAAGATTTATGGGAACGTGTGAGACACATTATAACTTAGGTGTATGGAGTATTTTATAAATGCTCTATTACGACGCCCCCCCCCCCTTTTCCATCCCGAGATAAAAAAAAACGCACGATTAACGCTCAGCGTTTTGCTATCAATTCCAAAGCTCTCGAACATTACAAAGAGATCTCCACGCACAACTTTGTTAACAAGTACCTCGTCTTTTGTTGGTCGACACGCGATCTCCGCGCATCTTCAGCTAGAGCCATTATCAGCGATAAACCGTGGTATTGTGGGGTGTAAGTATGTAAAGACTACATGCTTGTATATATAGGGCCTGCGGTGATTACCCCATCTGTGTTTATTTCATCCCTGCATGGCTCTGTTTTGCTTGAAACAGTGTGTAGCGATTAGAAACTTCTAAAAAACATCGATAATTAATAGGAAAAAAAGAAAAAAAGCAAGCTAAAACCGGTTGACAATTATGACTGTTTTTATCAGATCTGGGTTTGAGTACATAACTATTTTAGTCCCTCAGAGACGAACTCCTGTTACAATACTCTTGAATATGGCAGAGACTGAACTGAAACATCGAGTAGAGAGGTTATTTACCAGTTTGGTATCAACATTATTCAGGGCCGGTTTTACGCCGGTAATTAGCCGGTAATCGGTGGTTCTCTGCAAACAAACATGGCGACTGCTTATATTGTGTTGTATATATATGTAAAATATTGTTTGTATTGTTGTGTGATCTATTTGTTTATTGCAACTATGATTACGAAACCGAGCTTACAAAATCGGAGCTTAACGAAACTCGACACGTGACTGACCGATTGTTGTTGTTGTATGTTCCAGGCCTCTCTATCACGTGTTTCCAATGTAACTCCGAGTACGATCCGAGGTGTGGGGATCCCTTTGACCCCTATTCACTCGGAGAGGTCAACTGCAGCATGAAGGACGCCCCCGAACACATTGATCAGAAGGAGGCCGTCGTATGCAGGAAGATGAAGCAAAAGAGTTAGTATACAATATGTCTATCTATCTGTCTATCTACCTGTCATGTCTATCTCGCAGTCTATCTGCATCTGCTCGTCCCTTGACAGTTTCCAAAGGTCTCTCTATTCGTCTTCCCCCGACTGCAAAGAAGAGCCGGGTGCCGTGATCCGTTCCCGTCTATAGGGGCCCTGGATGGTTCAGCCCTAGACTGAGACCTAGATCGATTTTGACGGAACATTCATTCCTAATAATCTCTGAAAGATTTCACGTACAAGAAACTATAAATACTCTTTTAATCACGCATAACTTCACTTAAAAACATCCTCAATGTTTTTAAACTGATTGACAATAAATACAACTATAGCCAATACAATTTACAATAATAATAATAATAATAATAATAATAATGGCTTTTATTTTTCACTTTTTAAAATTACATTAAAAATTATGTGTTTTGGCCCCCAAAGAGACATGTGTCTCGCTGGAGGGGGCCTTTAGAAAGAGAGTATATACATGACGGATGATATAGAAACATACATAGCCTACTATTTCTAAAGTAATGCAGGACAAACACTAAAACTAAAACTAAACAGAAAACAAACTTAATAGACATCATGAAGAGAGAAAAAAAAAAAATACAAAATATGAATGTGTACTGCCTCATTTGGCCCAAGACACAGATTGAAATTTATATGACAAAATGAATAAGTATAATAATAATAACAGAATTAAACAGGGAAAAAATGTAACTAAGATAACATTTCTTTTCTTCTATTTGTAACAGCATTTGCAGCGTTCTCTCATGACGTCGAGGGGTGGGGGAGGGGGGAGGGGAAGGAGGGGGTATTTATAGTAATCCAGTGTCTTCTCTTGTGAACGTGATGTGACGACACTAAACATCTCAATGAGTTATTTTCAGTACAGTTTGATTCTCCCTCCCCCCCCCTCCCCTACTTCCGCCCCGCGCCTTTGAGCGGTGTAAACGTCTAAACGCACGTCCGACGTTCCGACCGACGTGTAAACACAGATCGGTGCGAAATAAAGGAGGCGGGACGATTTTTGCTGGGCTTGGCCCAATGATTGATTGCCGCGCACTTGAGGGTTGCGTACGTAGAGTGTGCAGTGTATAGTATAGTTTGTTCCATTTCAACTTACACGGTTGGAGAATCAAACCGCAAAAGAACTTGTTGGTGTTATTAGAGACTACAAATGTCCCAAAGGTACTCACCATCCCTTGTAGTACAGGCAGCTCCAAACCATACTGGCCTCCAACGACAGCGCAAAAAAGTACCTTAATCCCCACTGTATAATAGTGTCTTTATTTTTTTTATTTTACATAAAAAGTACAATCACACTGCATGGTACATGAAAAAATACATCAGGAAATAATTTATTATGAAAGAAAAAAAAATGGGCGAATTTAAGTACATATATGTACTTTTCTTACAATTAACCCTTCAATCAATCAGTATCAACAATTTAAACACAATTATTAGTTTTAAATATATTTATAGAGATCCTCAAATTCGGTACTTGACGTTAGTTTTGATTTTAGGTTATTCATTTTGTTTGAGGACAAAATAATCGGAGGACACTTGTTTTGAAAGCTATGCAAACACCCTTTTTATTGGTCGGAGAAACTGTCAACGTGATTGAAGTTTACAACCTCGTACAAAGAGAGCAATAAACCAGCCGCGATTGAACCCAAAATTTGAAGCTGTGGAAGTTGATATGGCAAGAACTATAGTATAGTCATTTAGTCACATGCAACGACCTAATATAGGAAACCATAGAGAGGCAAACCGGTAGATATATTATTTCATTTGAATCCAAATTCGGCAGCCAAGATAAAAAGTACTTGTTTGTTGATTTTGTTTTTTCAATGTCCACAATGTAATAAGAGTTGTTAGCCTTGTTAGTATAAATAGAGAAACAAATGCCAAACGTACTGAGAGACCTTAATTTTCAACGCATTTTAATTTCATGCCAGGAAAAATAATAAAACTAACAACCTTTCTTTGTACAGCGTGACCATGGATAATATTGTTACGTATATCATATAAACAAATTAGTTAGACTTGATTAATGTGTAAAACCAGTTGGCTGTACATTTTGCTTTGTTTGCTACCACAGTAAAGTTGTGTTCGCGTCACGAGTCTGTATTAGGGGGTGGGTTTCAGGGATGAGGGGTGAGGCGGTGAGGGGGTTAGGGGGTTGCACGCATACACGCAGACGCACACGCACACTGATGGTACGATTCGGTTAGACCAAGATTAGATCATAATAACAACGTTTACAACGGGGAAAGAATTTCAATCTGGAACTCAAACTTTCATATCGATTCGATGTTGAGTTCAAACTGATCGATCATTTCGATTGGAATGCTTTCGATATAGATTGTTATTTAATATAATTAAGTCGTGATATTCATCAAGCATGCAGAGATCGACTCAAAGACATTGGAATGAATACTAGTAGTATCTTGCTCGACTTGGCCAAAGACAGTCTTGAAATTTCAAGTACATTGCAAATTTCTTGACATTTATAAAGACTTTACAAACTCTTGATAATAGTTCATTTTGTTGCCTCCAGAATGCATATCTCTAGTTGCCAATAACAAGTACAGGGTTGGTTTAGTCGCTTTAATTAAAGTCCCCCACTGAAAATCAGTTTCGTTACTGAGTGGGTAGACTCAAAATGTGAAATTATTTATTTTTATTTTTTATTTAAACCAATGTTTGTTTCAGTTTACGGCAAGATGCGGATTGTGCGCGGATGCGGATACATCGAAGACGACCCGCCTAGGTCGGACTGCGCTAAACGATCTGGTACCCACGACGTCCAGGTCCTCTATTGCGCCTGCAAGGGAGATCTCTGTAATGCCGGCAACTCCGTCCAACCGTTGAGCTACCTCCTCGCCGCCACCGCAGCGCTAGTTGTCGCCTCGTCCACTGCATCGTCGCTATCGTCAGCGTCGTTATAACAACAAACGTTAAAATAAAAAAATAAACAAAAAATGTTGCATTGTTACCACAAAAATATAAATATAAAAAATATAAAAAATAACAAACAACAAGGTTGAAAAAGGAAACAAAGGAAAAAATAATTATGAATCCACAGAAACACACGAGATTTAAAAATTGACATGAAAATCTGCTAGTTAAAAAATATGAATCCATAGCACATACATGGGTATATGATAGAGCGTAAATGCTTAAGCATAATTTTGATTTCAATGAATCTCAATAGAAAACACACTGAACTTGAGGATTTTAAAATAACCGAAACGTTTAGGTAATATTAGATTCACAGAGCAACAACATATCCGTGGTAATTTGAAGATGATCATTGAATTTTTTGTAGTTAGTTCGAAATATAAGCAATAGAGCGCAATGCGTGTTACTTAGTAGTTTGATTGTTGACGAATAGATGGCGTTGTGTGCGTAGAATGACAACGCGGCAACACTGTGCAGGCTATGAACATGGTTGCCAAATTCTCTTCCACACATCTTTTACAACGTTGTATTACAAAAATACTAAAAACAAAAGAGTTACACATACAAAATTTAACCACTTGTTTTTTTTGTTAGCCATGCGTCATAATAATCTACGACGCAAGTGGAAAGTAAGGTACAAAATGTTCTTACAAAACCCTATGCATGCTTCAAATGTAGCCAATACTGTTGGTGGTTAGTATTTCTTGTTACAAATACGATTAAAGTTGTTAGACACAAAACGTCATCTATTCATCATCTTTCAAACTAATTAATCTGTGATTATTTTTAAGTAAGTTTTCCTTGTAAATATAGAGTATTATTATTAATGTATTCTTGTTTCATTTAGTGGTGTTATCGTTTTCTTATTTACGAATCGTTATAATGTTAATCTAGTCATCAACTTCAACAAACCGTAAAAGTAAAAATAACTATCAGGCTTACATGAATCTTAAGAGATCAATAATCACACTACGAAGCTGCTTTAGAACAACCAAGCTATTTAGAGTCTGTTTTCAACAGTGAATCGATGTTATTGTCACTACGCCACTGTATCCCTGAGAATGCGAAAAGAATAGGAAACACAAACCTGCTAAGATGATATTTGGATAACTTTCCCGCCTGTACCTACGTAGATTCGTTGGGCTTCACGTGTGCACCAAGGCTAATCGACAGCATTTTAGGAAGATTAGAATAATTCCAGTATTGGGTTACATTTTTTATTTTCCCATTTTTAAATAACTTCTTTGTTGCAATGGATACTGTCTAAAAAGATGTATTGTTATATCCAGCCAATTAAAGGTGTACTATCGATATGCAAGGTGCAGTGAACTCAAAAGCACGTAGCCTACTCCATTCGAAACTACCGAAACGTAGAAAAAGTAATCCAATATGATTAGCATTGTTGTGTGTCAAAATGCGTTGAAGTGTCAATGTAATTTCAAGCTCGAGAACTTGGTAGTGTTGTTAAGCTTTGCTTCATGGCTTAAGCTTGGAGACTTAACTTCGTATGGTGCTGCTTACACTACACTTAGAGAAACGTGGGCACTATTTTAACTAAATGTGTGTATGAATCTCTGTTAAAACCAGCTAGGCTGTTACATTTGGCAACCCTGTCAAGATTTGCTATGTACACTCGCGAGCTCATAATCGACTGTTTTGTCTATTTTCTTTCAAATCTATTTTGAAACATTGTTGAAACTTTTCGATGTGAAGTCGTAAGTGTAAAAGTAAGAAATTTACAGTTAGATTTTTTTGCAGTTTAAAAATTTAAACAAATTGGTTTTCGAAGCACGCAATAAAAAAAAATAAAAACCACATTACAATATTTATTTTTTCGTGGTTCGTGATTCTCGATCATCGTCAGTCAATACGAATTACTTGGGTCACCCCACAACACACCTGCAAATAACTATTATTCCTACCTGAAGATGTAACATAAAAAAAATCCCGAAATCATCTTTTTTAAAATGATCGTCAGAAAAAACTGCGGATGAAAAAAACATTTTAACTAAATTACCTGCTTCATTATAAAAGCCTCAGTGAATAACTTAGTTGACAACTGACACACAGTAAAAAATACAGATATTATTGTAGGACTTACAACAATTGATGTTGGGTCTGTTGTTTAGTTAAAATAATGAGTAATAATCTAATTAAAACAGTTTGCTTACAAGTAATTGAAGTAGTCAGTAGGGTTCTTTGGACCTTACCCAACACTAAGAAAGATTGTCTCGTACTCGCACGCGAGAACCTTATGCTAGATATGTTATAGATAGAGAGTATTAGTTTCATTGGCAATTGTTGAACAAACTCTTAGGTAACAGGGTATGACGAAAAACGATGACCAGTTATGTGGAAAAGAAAGTGTCCTACGAGTGTAAGATCTCATTCATTACTCTTTAAAGTGACCATCTCTTCTTGGAAAAACTTTTCATATCTCTAAGATGATCGTGTTTTTAATCGTAATTGGCGAGCGAAAAAAATATATGAATAGTGTGCATGGCTCGGGAACGATTTGTTGTTTCCTTGCTGACGTCACTGCACGGGAATCTACCTGGCTGGTGACGTCACTACGATATGTTCAAACTCGATTAACTAAGTCACCAGATGTTGGATCGAGTTTATTCAAACAGTGATTAACACCAAATGGAATTATTCTTGATATGAGTTGCTTTTTGTCCAAGATGAGGTTGTCTCTTTAAACAAAGATTCATTAGTTTGGCTAAACGATACTTGTATCCATAAAACGCTTCTTAATTTATCGTTCATTGTGAATAATAATATTCAAACGTTTTCTAAATCTTTTATAATAATATGTAATGAGGATATGAAAAACATGTAAACGGAATAAATGATTGTTTTACTAACCTAAAAGCCAAATATTTTTGGTTTGTGTGGAGATGTTTATTATAATACATTTAAATGTTTTAAATTATAAATATTTCACTTGATTTCGTTGTAATTATAAAGGATATCCAGGGAAAGTAAATAAATAACTCAGCAATTTGAAAATTAAATAAGGTCTAAATATATTCATTACATTCGTATAAATTAAAAGAGTTTAGTAACAATGATTCGTGTGTGTGTGTATGTGTGTGCGGAGAGCTTTGGTGTTTGCTTGGGAATATCTTTGAGAGCTTACTTACATGAAAAGGATTAAGATCAAGGGGGGAAATACGTCGGTGTGATTCTCTGGAGTTTGTTAAGCGAAGTTTTCAATCATTTCATTTTCGAAGAAGCCTATCTATGTGTAACAGTAGAGAGTGGTTGTTATTTATCTAACAATGCCATATTTTTCGTGTTCCTTTTTAAAATGTATTAACCTAATTGGGGATTTCTTGTTCACACATTATATTCACATTTTTCACACCAACTACGTTGAAGTAAGTATATTTAAAAAATTAGAGCAGGAGAAAAATGAAAATATGGTGAGTTATCTGGGAAAGAAATAAAATGTTCTGTTTAAATTTTGAAAAATAATATGTTTGTAGTGTTGCTAAAATCTGCCACAATACATTCACAACAATTAGTTCAGGGTTTGATTCATACGTCTTAGCGTGTGATCAATTGTAACATAAACGAGGTTGAGGTTGGAAATTTAAAAAGAAAGGAAACACATAGATATATGTTCATTAATCTACAACTTTATTTGCAAACTCATTCGTCATAATCCGATGAAAATTAATGTAAGAATGTGTTTATGAATACACACCAATGTTTCACCATGTATTCATCTAAAGAAAACAACAAAAACAAGGCTTAAGCAACAAAATTGTTAAACGCAAATAAAAGCAAACGATAAATTAATGTAGACGCACTAGTCATTACGAAAACATAGAACATTAATGGTTAATATCAAATTGCCGCTATAAGAGCAAAACCTAGGGTACCGTGCTTTTCAATAACTAGCCACATTTTATGCCATTACATAGGACAAAGAATTTACAGAAATTCGGGCAAACGGCTTTTCCCCAGGTACTAAAATTCACATAAATAAAAATTATTTTATATTTTATTTAGTACAGACTAAATGAAATGTTATGCCCAGTAATAATAGTTTTAATAGTAGATCCATGACAAGCCCTAAATTCCTATAATATGTAGATACGAAAGATGTGAGTGTATTATTTTGAATAATGAAACATGATGAAAAATTCAGGTATCTTATAGTATCGTAGTCAATAGTTTGTTATCAACAGCAGTCTGCTGAACATTCGACGTTCAAATGTACAGTTTGAAATAATTTGAAATGGCCTTTTACAATAATATATAAAAAAAAAACATCTATTTAAACTTTGCAATGTTACACTATACGGTCCCCATCAACCTGGTTTAATACAAACTTTGTTAAAATGTAAATACATTTAAAAAACATCAACCAGTGTTTTTATTATAATTATTATCGTAAAATAGACGTGTAAAGATAATTAAAATACAAAAACTGCCATAGTGTTTAATTGAAACATGAATTTTAGGCTAAACCGTAAGAATTTAACTAGTCTGACTTGTTTTGCAGATGGATGAGCGTGCATATTTTTTTATGCAAGTGCAAAGGCTGAACATTTATTTTGGCCTTGTTTTGCATTGATAAGTGCGGAAGTGCAAAAGTCAAACTTGATTAATTGCACTCACCAGATGTTAATCATCAATAATTGTTATAATTATAATTATTATGATTGTTCAATGGGCGTCTCAGGTCAAAGCTGAAGTAGGTTGCAGCACCTGTCCTGAAAGGTCCAACTTTGTAATTCATTCCATGTTAAATATTGTCGTTAGTCAACTGTCTAACTGTCAAACGACAAAATGTTTGTTTTGTATCTATAACAAAGGTATTCTCTGTCAGAAACCTTGTAAAACATAACTACAATGAATGATTTATATTTAAAAGTGTTAAATATAAACGACTGGAATGTTTGAATTGAGAAAACGAGGTGCAAAGATCGAGTTGGACCTTTCAGTACTGCTAGCGCTGCGAGCGGCAGAAAGTCGCGCCTGAGACGCCCATTATCATAAAACCTATTTAAAACGAAGCCTTAATTCCACACGTTTTCCCCCCAACTACAATAATGTAAATAGTCTGCATTACAATGACATAAAATACATAACTATTATAATATTAAAATTAGTCTTGTTGTTGGTCATCTGAATAAAAATATGCAAAGTAATGTTATTTTTCTCCAATGGAAATTTCGTGTACCATGCTTTTGAATCACCTAATATTATAAATTGATGCTACATCAATGTAACTACGTAATATGTAATAAATAGACGATTTTAGATGAACGTTTGTTTTATTTTGTTGTCCACTCAACGTTTTACACTCCATACCTAAATCCAAACCCACTAAGTTCTGTAATTAATAAAAATTAAAATTCCAAATGATTGTTCCTGAGCAGGTTTCCTACACAGTAAAAAAAAAAAAAACTGTTATTAGTCACAAACATAATAATATGTTTGTGACTAATAACAGTTTTTTTTTTTTTTTATAAAGGATAATATTATTATATTATCATATGTGCCCTCCAAGTTGGGTGACAAGGATAAAAATTGCAATTTACTGTTACAATCACATCTCCTCAGTCACGCAATTATCCCCCTCTTCCCCCCCCCCCTCCCATTCTCGCACGCTTCCCCAGTGCTTCCCCCCCCCCCCCTCCCGCGGCTGCCCTTGTATATTATCTATAGGCAAACAATAAAAATAATTTGTATTTTCGAGACCAATGCAAAAAATATGTATATTTATTTCTCAATATAAAAGAATATATTCATCACAACTTTAATATAATCTACATTAACAAAATAATCATTAAAATCATTGTTATAAAGATATCGTACATGGAAATATAAGGATCAATTTCTATTATTTCTGGATCCCTGCAAACATACTCCATTGACAATATTATAAAGGTTTCACAAATCTATATTTTCTCATGTTTGTTCCATTGTTGAGTGTGTATTGTACTTGTAGGGTATAGTTGGTATAGACCCAACGCCAGCGGCTGTTTATCGTTATCTACCGCGTCCCACAGTCAACGTTCGCTAGTCGGCTAATAGCAGAATGCAAACGCATGCACAAATCACTCACTGAGCCGAACAATCGTGTGCTGTGATTGGCCCTCCACTTGCGTTCTGCTACTAGCCGACTAGATAATGTTGAGCTGTACGAAGCAGTGAACAGCCAAGCGTAATCATCGGGTAACAATAAAAGTTTTAATCGATCCTATTGGCTGAAGAGCAACAATGGGCTATCATCAGCCAATACGATTGGTTAAAAACTTACTGTTAATGTCACTGTTAATTTTCATTTTAACAATCTTTGTCATTAAACTTGTACAATACATTCAAATGGAATAAAAATCGTGGAAAATATTTTGAAAATTACACATCTTCTACTTTCTGCAGCAGACTCTTTGAAGTCAGTACCGTTCTGGAATACAGTGTGCTCATATTTTTGAAATGGTCACCAGTGTTCTCGCTTTCTTTTATTTTCTTATCTTCTTACACGCGTACCAACATAGGGTTCAGAAGACTTTCTTCTGGTTTATCCTGATCCCTTCATTATTGACAAGTTTATACGCCCGACGTGTAACTGCTACACTAAATCCGTTCGGGGGGGGGGGGGGGGGGGGGCGCTCATAAAATGTCGTCATCCCCCACCACGTGAGTCTCGAAGGAGATCAAGAGAAAATATCTCCTCGTAAAAATCTCTCTCGATGTCAACGTAGGATGTGTACGAGATAATTCCCTTCGGTGTGCACGTTCATACACGTTCTGACGTGGAGTCACATGACGAGTGTACATGTGGGCTCTACGCGGCAAAACTAACCCGTTGCCTCCTCGTTCTGATTGGTCGTGATTGAAAATCGGCTCGGTACCTGATCGGTTAGTTCTTTGTTACCGATGATGAGTTTAAAAAATGTGGGATGTTCGAAAAAATTCAATAGATCGTGTTGGTTTTTGTGTATCGATTTGATTTCGTCTCTGGTCTTCGCTTTTAGTTTGTCGTAAGGCTCAAGCGTTGCCGAAGCGGTTTTCAGTTCGTTTATGAATTTGTTGAAGATAATATCGGACGATGCGAGTTTG
Source organism: Isoperla grammatica (assembly GCA_945910005.1). Lineage (NCBI taxonomy): Eukaryota > Metazoa > Arthropoda > Insecta > Plecoptera > Perlodidae > Isoperla > Isoperla grammatica. The sequence continues at coordinate 4,357,488 of OX246750.1, forward strand.
AAGACACTTTCGATCAATAATGAACTTTCCTTTTCGTATAAGCTTACTAGACGTTGTTTTTCTGCCTTCATGTCAATCAGCTGTTCGTTTTGGAGTTTGTTTACAATGTTTAGTGTTTTTAGGATGTCGCTGTTTCTCTGGCCCATAAGAGACAAACATTCGTACTCGCTTTTTTCTTCTGTCTCCAATAAAACTTTCTCGATCTTTCCAACTCGGAGGTTCATCTCGTCGACAATTTCGTAATACTTTCTTATTACTGCCAAACGATACATTCTTTCTTGTTGAGAAGAAATCTTGTTTAGATTTTTTATCATTTTCGCTAGAATTTCGGGAATGCCCGGAACGTTTTTCTCATGTCTAACATCTTCGTAAGGTAGTTTTGATTTATTCCAACGGTAACAGTAAATCACTACTGATAATAGATGCATTGATATAACAATAACTGGAAGCGTTAATGGGGCGTTTACGTACGATGAAATAATCCGAATAACTTTCTGTATAATTTCGTGCAATCCCAGTACTTTGATATAATTAAAAAGTGTCGTTTCGTTCTTAAAAACATTGTCTTTTAATTGTATCGGTATGTCTTTAAGTGGCAAAATTGGACGTTGTAGGACTATAGTTGGTTTTAGTTTTAATTTAGTTGCAACTATTGGTTCGGTAATTTTTTCCGGGTTTGATGGTTCGTCAGTAGAGAATGTAAGATTCACAAATTGGCATTCATTTCCAAGACATTTCTGAAGAACGGCGTAAACTCGTTTTTCTTGATACGAACCACTCACTTCCTTATTTTCAGGTTGATATTCCGGGTGGATTTGACCCGTTGGCGCAATGGAATTATTTGATATTGTATTCGGAGCTTTTTTGATGTCAATATTGTGCCTTTTCCTAGCTTCGTCATAGATCATACTAAGATCAATCGAATTGTTCAGCAACTCTTCCTTTAGTCGGCTTAACAAATCTTGCGATAAACTGTCACTATTACCAGCCAATATGATTATGTTGTATTGTGCTGGTTGTGACTTAGGGCCCTTCAGCTGCTTTAAAAGATCGCTGTAGCTATTCCAGTAAGCACCAATAATTAGTAAACATGAGAAAAATAGGGTAATGATTATCATTGTTTGTGTATTTTCACTAGCATTGACGTTATGTCACACTTACTGTTAGGAAATGTTGGCATCATTCAATTGGCAGTGTTTCAAGTTTATTGACTTGGACATAAACTTGACGATTGCCAAATATAAGACGTAGCTTTTTTATTTTATATTCGTGGTCGAAATCGCTTACTCGTTTGTGAAAGTCAATTTGAGGTTTGAGGTATGCACAGGGGGTGACGTTTCGTTTTTGTATTAATAAGGATTTTAGACGAACTTTCCAACAACGTTTATTTGGAGTCCTAGTACCGGAATAAAGATATTGCAATTATTCTAACGCAAATAGCAGCTATGGTCATAAGGTGAACGATATTTTGGCATACCTTCTGCAGCGATGTTGACCTCTGCCTTCAGCAAGAAGATTGTTTTTGTTTTCTCCCCCATAATTTCCACCGCAGTCTGACGTCTGACCAACATTATGTTTAACAGGCTGTGGCGGTAACAATTCAAAATTCGATTATATCGAGACCGAGTATTGTATCGAATTAACATATTTTGGAAAGTGTCGTAGTAAAAATGGCTTCTTCGGCGAGTGATGTACCTATTAAAGTTGAGGAAAAATCTCTAGTAAATCTTTGTAAAAAGTTTGCCGTTAAAGTGGGGTACAAACCCTTAACACCCAATAATCTTTTATATTATTACACACCTATAACTGGAGTAATTAGCTACACTGCGTTAGCTGTCAATGTTATGAACCCGAGCCTTGCAGTCAGGTAAGTAAGGCTAGGTTTACCCATTTACCTTTATCGTTGTAAATATCAAGTTCCGAATGTAAACTTAATTTTCGAATCTACTCTTTCAACAGGTTACTCCCCAAGAGAGATCTAACGAACTTGCTCCTTGTGCACACTTTGTTTGGAACTGGGGTCTACGTTTACTGTCGCCGTCATCTAAAAACTGCTAATTCTAAAACCCGTCTCTGTTACAGGTTAGTTAACAATAACACCAACCCGTACTTTTATCATTATACTAGGCCTAGGCTCATTCCTAAAATATTTAGGCCCTAGGTTTTGGCATGTTGGGCCTAGGCCTAGGCCTAGGCATTTCCACCGCACCTAAGCCCCCTCTACCCCAATTCTCCATTCATCTAATCTCAAGCTCACATAGCCTAGGCCTAGGCCTAGAACCTAGTTTCCTAGTCGCTGACCTTCGTCGTTAAAGCGCCCTTATTCCATAAATTAATCCTAGGTGCAATAAACTTGCATTCGTATGGCTGGTGACCCGTCTGAGTCCGGGGTAGGGACTAGAATAGGCCCAGGGTGACTACCAGTTGTAAAAGGAGACAAATACCTTGTTTTTTGTTGTTGTTGTGGTAATTGTACAGTATCGCTGATCGCGTTTCGTACTCACTTTTTTTCGTGGGATGTCAGGCAGCTAGGGCCAAGATTGACCAGATACAATAACCCCCCCTAACCGATTTGCGCTCAAAAGTGACTTTGCCCGAGGTTAGGGGGGGTTATTGTATTTGGTCGATCTTGGCCTAGCTGCCTGACATCCCACGAAAAGTGAGTACGAAACGCGATCAGTGATACTGTACAATTACCGTTGTTTGTTACTACTGTTGCTACTATTGTTGATGACTGCTAAACCAAGAAACAACAACAACAACAACTATGTTAACATGGCGGACTGAGTCCGGTACTGAGTACGGTCCAGGGCCATGTAAACACCTAGAAAATGGGACCGAACCGACTGGGTCCGGTCCGCCAAAAAAGCTAGACCGTACCGAAAGACCGACTCAGTCCTATCATGTAGGCCTAAACGGATAGAACGTAGGCCTACTGACTGAAGAACTGGAACTTTGAACGAACGCTGTTTGTAGGTGAATAAGATGGAAAATGATTGTAGTTGCCATCAACAAAAATCAAGTCGGCCTAAAATAGCTACAACAGCTTGTAACCTTTTGTTCGCCGGGATGCATCTTTAAATTAATTGTATATGGCAGTAAGGAAAAAGTAGGGTTATGTACGAGTACGACCAAAACGAAGATGTGTGGCGCGAGACCGAGATCAAGTTTGGGTACACCTTCATATAAACGCAAGCGGCCATGACAGTCTGCTACTCAGTACGGTCCGCCAGGTAAACATAGTAAAAAGGAGACCCTGTCCCTTTCCCCACTGTCCCATTTAAGATTCCTCCTCCCACTTGGCCCTGCCCTGCCTTGCTGGACTTCCCTTATGATAGGGTTACCATATTTATGAAAAGTGAATGTAGGACAATAATGAACCAAATGGGTGCGGAGAATGGACGGGATCTGGGGCGAAGCCCCAGCCCCGTCCATTCTCTTTTCATTACTCTTTTGATTACTTTGAGGAAGGTCTTAAAACGCATTGCAGGGTAATTATTGACAAAAACTTTCATTCAGACAGAAATTGATCAAAGCAGCCACTTGTGTGTTTGAATTATTTTTGTGAAACATTTTAAAACTAATAATTAGTCACTAGAACAAAATATTTATTTATTTAAAATGTGTGTAAGTTTAAAAGTTTACAGGCGATCACAAATTCACAATCAAACTATTAGTTTATACTCTAGATTCTAATGCATGTATCAATTATCCATATGTATAATTATAACGTAAGCTTAGACTACCAAATTAAATTTAGCTTACCCTTGTTGGCGATAGATATGTATGTTCCCGTTGGGCACTACACATTCTGTTTCATTTTCGTTGCGGCCTAGATGAAACGCTTTATACCTTGCTTGTAGGTCGGAGTTGAATTTGCATTTCCGTTTTTGTGGTTTAAGTTTAGACGACATCGTAATCGTATTGCGAAAATGTAAATCACAATACTTCGTACACTTGTCACTGCCAGATCAGCAGCTCGCTTGTCTTATCATGAACGTACATTAGCTTAGGCTACATGTGACTGCGAGTGTGATAGCTCCCACCTCCGTGAAACGAATGAAGGGTGAGTATTTAGGGTTGCCATAAGTTGTGGTGGTAAAAAGAGGACATTTTAATAAAGAGTGGTATACTCAGGGATTGATGTATATAGTGGGTCAGGGAGGGGTGAAACCCATAATAGGTGTAAAGGCTAATGTAGATAAGCTTGTAGTAGGCTAGTGAGAGAAATGTATTTTTCGTAGCCTGAAATGATCCCAGCTCGCAGTGAAACCCATAATAGGTGTAAAGGCTGATGTAGATAAGCTTGTAGTAGGCTAGTTTGAGAAATGTGTTTTCGTAGCTTGAGGTGATCCCAGGATGCAGTGAAACCCATAATTGGTGTGAAGGCTGATGTAGATAAGCTTGTAGTAGGCTAGTGAGAGAAATGTGTTTTCGTAGCCTGAGGTGATCGCAGCTCGCAGTGAAACCCATGATTGGTGTAAAGGCTGTATGTAGATAAGCTTGTAGTGGGCTACTTAGAAAAATGTGTTTTCGTAGCCTGAGGTGATCCCAGCTGGCGGTGAAACCCATAATAAGTCTACAGGCTGCTGTATAAGCTTGTAGTGGGCTAGTGAGAAAAATGTGTTTTCGTAGCCTGAGGTGATCCCAGCTCGCAGTGAAACCCCTAATAGATGTAAAGGCTGATGTAGATAAGCTAACATCCATTCCATCTATGTAGTGTTAGTCTATGTCTTGTAGTAGTGTCTTGTTGTGTTGTGTGATGGGTTGGGTTAGGTTCTAACCTAACCTAACCTAACCTAACCTAACCCAACCTAACCTAACCTAACCTAACCTAAACTAACCGAACCTAACCCAACCGAACCTAACCTAACCTAACCTAACCTAACCTAACCTAACCCAACCCAACCCAACCTATCCAGTAAGAACCAGTAAGTAACCAGTAGGTCGTGTACTTGAGTATGTCGTGTACCTAAGTACGTACTTAAGTAAACCGTGTACTTAAGTATGTCGTGTACTTAAGTATGCCACGCACTTAAGTAAGTCGTGTACTTAACAACGTACAGCAGTCATATATGACGACAAAACGCATGTCGTGCACTTAAGTAGGTCGTCCACTTAAGTATGCCATGTACTAAGTATGTCGTGTACTTAAGTCGTTTACTTAAGTATGTCGTGTACTTAAGTCGTTTACCTAAGTATGTCGAGCAACTAAGTATCTCATGCACTTTTGTTGGCGTGCACTTAAGATGGTCGTGTACTTAAGTATGTTGTGTACTTAAGTAAGTCCTGAACTTAAGTATGTAATGTGCTTAAGTACGTGTTAAGTATGTCGTGTACTTAAGTACGTACGTATGTCGTGTACTGACGTGCCTAACCTAACCTAACCTAACCTAACCTAACCTAACCTAACCTAACCTAACCTAACCTAACCTAACCTAACCTAACCTAACCTAACCTAACCTAACCTAACCTAACCTAACCTAACCTAACCTAACCTAACCTAACCTAACCTAACCTAACCTAACCTAACCTAACCTAACCTAACCTAACCTAACCTAACCTAACCTAACCTAACCTAACCTAACCTAACCTAACCTAACCTAACCTAACCTAGCCAGTAAGTAACCAGTAAGTCGTGTACTTGAGTATGTTGTGTACGTGTAATGTACGTACTTAAGTAAACCGTGTACTTAAGTATGCCTCGCACTTAAGTAAGTCGTGTACTTAAGTACGTACAGTAGTTATATATGACGACAAAACGGATGTCGTGCACTTAAGTAGGTCGTCCACTTAAGTATGCCATGTACTAAGTATGTCGTGTACTTAAGTCGTTTACTTAAGTATGTCGTGCACTTAAGTATCTCATGCACTTTTGTTGGCGTGCACTGAAGTAAGTCCTGTACTTCAGTATGTAATGTGCAAAAGTACGTATTAAGTATGTCGTGTACTTAAGTACGTCGTGTACTTAAATATGTCATGCACTTAAGGTTGTCGTGCACTTAAGTACGTACGTATGTCGTGTACTGACGTACCTAACCTAACCTAACATACATCCTATCTATGTAGTTTCTATGTCTTGTAGAATAGTGTCTTCTAGTCTAGTCTATTGAGAAAAAAGTGTTTTCGTAGCCTGAAATGATCCCAGCTCGCAGTGAAACCCATAATAGGTGTAAAAGTTAATGGAAATAAGCTTGAAGTGGGCTAGTGAGAGAAATTGGTTTTCGTAGCCTGAGGTGATCGCAGCTCACAGTGAAACCCATTATAGGTGTAAAGCCTGGTGTAGATAAGCTTGATCCTACAATCCGTTAACTGTGCTTCTATATGTAGGGCCTACATCTTTTAAAATTATAAGAATCGTTTTTGTAGGTAGGCCTAGTGGGGAGGGGGGGGGGGGGGTTATGCCCCAAAATTCCCTTCGGTGTGCCACTGAAAATAATGATAGCATTGCAAGCAGTGTTGTAAGGGACCTGAGGCCTAAATGCGACTAATCGAATGGTGAACATGACACCTGCATTTTTCGTGAAAAAGACGCGATCTAGCCGAAGTGAAACCAAAAACCCCTGACATTTCATGCTTTTATTAAAAAGCCGCCCGGACGCATGAAGAGCATACGAAAAAGAGGACATGTCCGGGTTTATCCGGACAAATGGCAACCCTATGAGTAATTGGCAAACCGGGCGGCGATCATGTTCATTTGTTTTTTCTTTATAGCCTTGTACTACTACGCACCCTTTCTCCATCACCTGTTTCGTGAGTCCAGCTCGCAAGCGCACAGGCATGTCTCGCTTACGCTGGCTATGTTCATAGCTGTCTGTTTTTGTCGCAGATTCATATTTCCTGCCGCAAACATTATCGCTTGTTTGCTAGAAGCAGTATTTTTCTCTCTCTCTCTCTCGCGGCTCGCCTCTAACACAACGCAAAGGGATCGCCGCGAAGTATCGCCTGGTAGTTCTTGAAACTTGAGTGGATATACAGTACTTTAAATATTTTTTTTTTATAAACTTCCAACCTACCCACAATAACTTAATCTCAATTGTTAAATTACGGTTCTCGAAGTCATTTTATACAATTTATGCGTTTTCCTGAAATTCCGGACATTCTACAACTTTTGCGAAATTACTGTAGCCCCTAGGACATATTTTAGGTATAAAAAGGAAGACATGTCCGGGATTTTCCCGACGTATGACGACCCCCGCAAAGTGGGAACAGGTAAGTGCTTTGGTTTGAGCCGACTTGAGAAATTGGTTTTGAACCATATTCGATATTCTGACTTTCTGCTCAACAACAAAGAAAATTAGATATGTATATCAAACACCCTTATCCAACATTCGTCGGGTCGGGGGGTGACAAGTCACCAGTTTCTCGGGCTATCTTCTAGTGCTTGCTAGCCAGGCTCAGCACCTCATCTTCTTCGTTTTCTTCTATAACCGCCGTTTCTAATAATTCTCTCCACTTCTTTCTGTCTTCCCAGCGTCTTTCTTCATTAATCCTATCCCATGATAATAATAATAATAATAATAAAAATAATAAATGGTCTTTATTAGGCAAAGTTAAGCTAAAAGCTTCTTTACAACTTAACCATACACTACATTTACAATGAGTACAGACAATATTTATGCACAACTTAACCATATACACTTCATAGATGCCATGTTTTCATCCAACTTCTTGAATTTAAGGACCAAGAAGCATCAATAAAAAATTTGCTATTGTTGTGTTTTAGGCCTACTATTAGGCCTATGCTATATCCTGACTTTTTTGTAATATAGGCCTACTTTTGACCTTGAATTCAAGAAGTTGAATGAAAAATAATTTGAGCACATGTGTGTACAATACAGGCTTGAAACTGTAAGCACGTTTCAACGGCGACGTTGTCTCTATTGCAGCATGTTTGGTGCGGCGATGTTCACGTTTGGCTCGGTGCTGTCGTGGGCGATACTGCGCAGCGTACTGCCCGAGAGCGTATTTGTGTGCACCGCCGTGGGCGTAGGCACCAGCGCGCTGATGATCCAGGTCGGCAAACAGTACATGGACTTTGTCGACAACCGGCCGCCCACGGTCAAGGCCACGTAGAAGACGCTCGGTGACCCGACCTCAAACCATCCCGTGTTCCAGAATCCAGTATAATGATAATAATAATGGTGATACGTCACAAAGGTTTGGGAAAAAACGTAGGAAATTGTGCCCGAACAGATTGAAGTAGTTAGTTATTGTGACTTCAGGTTTCTTTTTTTTTTTAATGGGTCATAATTTAAATTTCTTGTGTTTTATCTATATATATATATATATGTTGTATATAATTTCTAAAAATGTTTTACACTTTGATTTGCACGTCGTTACAAAGGTAGATAGTCAAATCATGTTTTCGATTCGGGTCGTTTCGTGCTTACGCACAATTTGGTGATTATTGTCAGTCAAGTAATATTAGGGCTATTAACTACATTGGGCAGTAAACAAAATGTAAACGAAACATGTATATGAGAACATAACATAGGACTGAATGATGAATCTGTGAAAATTATTGGTGTTTGTAAATAAATGAATAAAATAACATTACTACCAGTTTACACGTAGAAAATTGTTTTAATAGTGTGATTCATTTTGTACAGTTTTGATTTGTATGTATCACCGAATGGAATGAATTCAGTTATATTTTAAACAATGCATGGTAAATTTGACTAGTATTCTAGCACACACTTTGTATTTGAAAACAAAACGATTATTCCTGATGATAAAAGTGTTCAATTTGTTGGTTGATACAAACAAATTGTTACAGCAATTTCATTGCCGGTATTCTTTTCATGTAAATTTATTTTTGTTTACCAACAGTGCTAAACTGTATCTGCAAAATGTCCGTATGTATTTTTGTATATTTTTTTGTTTGTTTATTACAAAGAAAACATCTACTAAATAATTATTTTATTGGTCGATAACATTTCTAATAAAATCGCTAAATACATAATAGTATCATAATATTATATTATCTTGTAACATTTTTAAATTTTCAAATAATAATCACAGTTGACATGACAAACGTATTGGCAGTGAACGAATATTGATACAATATGAAGACTGTGTATAAATATCTAACAAAAAGATCTCTGAAGATTCTTGGAAACAAGTTTTATTTTATTTGGCAGGATTCAAATTTTGATGTTCACTTATGTCTAGACTAAATAGTACGTATTACACTTAATTAAAACTTTTAAAGTATTATTCACAACTACGTACATAATCTTTTGGAGACCAATCTGAAAATGGTGAAACACCGTTCTTTTCATTGTGATGAACAGGTAAAATAAAACTAACATTATAAAGAAAAATAATGAGACCAACTTTTAAAATGAATTCACAAACATGGTACATTTTCCCCAACATTTTGGCATAACTTCACAGTTCTTGGTATATTACATTAAATATGCTTCCTGGTTGGTGGCAAGGCAAATTGATGATAGGACACAAGTAGATAGATAATAGATATATATTTTTTTAGTAATTAAATTTCAAACTTTAAATTAGCATTAATGAGTAATGACCAGATAAATAAACTAGAACTAAAAGCATTATTTTTTTTGTTACTTTTTGTTACACTGGAAATTACTTGCAAACTTACCTACATCATAATATATGTATTATGCAAAATTAATTTTCTCAATTAGGTAGTATTTACTGTATTAAGACTAGAAGTTTTTATTATATTATAACAAAGAATTATCACAAATTAGTGACTTTTTGCAAAAATTAGCAAAAGCAGCATTTTTAGCATTAATTGGCAAAAACTATCACATTGACACTCGGGGACTCGCTATCAAAAGTTAGTAAAATTAACTCTATTTTCTCATGTTAAGCATTTATAGTTTTTACTATAAAAGCACATCGCTTATCGACGTAAGTTATTGCAATTTAAAATTATAACGTTACGTTGGACAAGGGATAAAAACCCTATTTTCAACACCGCTGTTCTGCTGTACAAGTATTTAACGGCCGATTTCCAACAATTATACAAAATGAAATTATCACCTTTCACACAAATACTGTTTTATTTGCAGCAACAAAAGATCTCGAGTCCTGCTACAAATTACAAACATCTATGCCGTAATTTAACCGATCAGTCATTAATGCCATTATGTTGGTACCATGTTTTGATCTAACTACTAACAACCAAAAGTAACACAAACGAGTAGTTTACAACAAACAGTGAATAGAACATCGATAGTAATTTGTGTTACGTACGCACATTTACGACTTAGTTAAAACCTAAGTAAATACATACATACAACAATAAGTTCATTTGCCGGAGAATGGACATCTCCATGTTATGCATCAATTCTGACAAACTATAGTGCCATGTGAAAAAAATTAAACACTGTATTGTGTTGCATGTACAGTACCTGCTGATAAGGCACTTACCTAATGGTTGTAGACTCTATCATTCATATCATATGATAATAGATGGGCTAAAAGCAATTAGTACGATTATCCCGTGATCTATTTTGGTCATATTATTAAAGAAATGGTTTGTTTAATGATAAAAAATCTAAATTATGGTAAAATTTGTAGTGTAAAATACATAACAACTTAAAAAAAAATCAAGTTACATATAACTACCCCAGTGTATCAGTATATATATGTTGATATCAACGGGGGGAAAGTGTACTCGCAGGGAGTACAGATATATTTATCAGATATCAATTCGAGGTCGAGATCAATTTGCTTCGAGGATATAGATCTATAAATTTTATCAAATATAGGATAACTCATATTACATAACATAATTAAAATAATTGTGACAACGCTGGTTCAATAACCATGACAATTTCACAAAGTCCAGCACATTCGTGACCACTACCTGCATGGCCTAAGTTAAGACTGTGTGAACACGTTTTAAAATACGTGAGATGTAACGTAGATCAGAGAAATGTTTCAAAGTTGCAAAGCCGATTCATTTGCCGCACCAGTGAACATACATGGATAATCGCCCTCCTACGTTTCAAAACCAAAATACTTGTCGTAACTGAACTGATGTTTCCTCAAAGTTACAAATTGAAAGAAAGTCTTGTACTGTTTAAATTTGTCAAGTTTGTCAAAAACTCCAGTTGGCCCGTAAAGGTGGACGTGGAGCACGAGTATTAAAACCATATGAAATTGGTGGTTTTTAGTAATGTCTGAAGAATGCTACACCACAGAAAAAGTGTGAATGCACCTTCTAGGTTTGTAAACACCACATACTAATGTAAGTATGCTAAATATTCTGGTAGGATTGTTATTGTGATTACTAATTATGAGTGAAGTAGGCCTACTCACTTACTAATTATAATATTAGTGCTTACAAAAGCATAAGGGTACTTTGTTCTAGGACTGACTTTGGGAACAAGTCACAACAAAGTCTTAGTTCTCGCTTTTTAAATGTGGTGTAGCGTTCTTGAGACGACTAAAAACCGGCAATGTGGCGTACGGTTTCCAACACCGCGACTATCGCCCCGTTTAACCCGTAAGTAACGTCTTATGTGTCGAGCTTGGCTAGTTCCGCGGTGAAGTTGCCAATACTCTCCATATCACAGAGCACGAAGTAGATTTGTTTCAGCGAAGAAGACATCACGTTGACGAAGTAGGCGCTGACGGCCTTCAGTATGATTTGTGCGGCTTGCTGCTTCGGAAAGCCGGCCCTAACAACAAAAATACAACAGCAATAAGAACAATTAATTCTAAGGGTATGAAGCACACACAGTGGCATAACATGCAGGTAACCTAACATTAACAAGAGTTCAATACGCGCATACTTTAACAAGTACGCTCGTACTTGTTTGTTTCTTTTCCTTTTCCAATTTCTTTTCTTTTTCTATATCATTCTTTACCCTTTTCTCTTTTCTGTTAACATGAGTGGCGGCAATATGGTGAGGGAGCAAAGCCGCAAGTGCTATACTCGCAAGGATCTCTACCTATCAATGAGTTAAGATACTAGAAAATAGTTCTAATAATGTGTTTCTATTGCTTGTATTGTCTTAACCTGAGTGGCGGCAATATGGTAGGGAAGCCTCGTATCAGAGGTGAGGGAGCGAAGCAGAGAGTGCTGTACACGCAAGGATCTCTACCGATCAAAGAGTTAAAATTGTTCTAATAACGTGTTTTATTGCTTGTATCACAGATGATTTATTAGTGCTTGTCTTAACATGAGTGGCGGCAATATGGTGAGGAAGCCTCGTATCAGAAGTGAGGGAGCGAAGCAGAAAGCGCTAAACATGCAAGGATCTCTACCTATCAATTACTTAAGATACTACAAAATTGCTCTAATAATGCGTTTCTATTGCTTGTATCACAGATAATTAATTAGTGCTTGTCTTAACCTGAGTGGCGGCAATATGGTGAGGAAGCTACTTATCTTAGTTGGGGGAGCGAGGCAGAAAGTGCTAAACACGCAAGGATCTCTACCTATCAATGAGTTAAAATAGTTCTAATAACGTGTTTCTATTGCTTGTATCACAGATGATTACTTACTGCTTGTATTGTCTTAACCTGAGTGGCGGCAATATGGTGAGGAAGCCTCCTAGCAGAGGTGAGGGAGCCAAGCAGAAAGTGCTATACACGCAAGGATCTCTACCCATCAATGAGTTAAGATAATAGAAAATAGTTGTAATAATGTGTTTTTACTTTTTATTGCTTGTATTGTCCAATACGAGTGGCGGCAATATGGTGAGGAAGCCTCCCTTATTGCCCCTTTCCTCCAAACGGCCCCCTATTTCATCTCCGTATCATTTTCATATTTAACCTCTCATCGTCTCGATTAGCCAAGTTTCAAAAATAAGAGACGTCAAGCCCAAATATCTATTAATCAATCTCTTTTCTTTTACATGTGCCCTTCCTTCTTTTTGTTAATTTCTCAATTCATTTTTATTGTTTTTGCTTTTTTTATACTAGTAGTACAGTAGAGAAGTTTGTTTGTTTGTTTTTGTTATTCTTGCTATTTTATGATTTCATTATTCTTTTTTGTTTGCATAGTTATATTTATTATCAACCTTTGTATATCAGTTTTTAATTGAATAGGATAGACATTAAATAAATAAATAAATTACCTCCCGCTCCCGAGCGCCGGCAACGCCAGCGACTTGAGATTCTTCTGGTCCGCAGCCGCGAGACAACTCTTTACCGACTTTTCCAGCTTATCCGCAGAGTCGGCTTCGTTCCACACAGGACCGTTGATGTGGATCACCCACTTTGCCGGGAAGTTGAATCCACTGCTAACGACCGCTACCAACAACACACGTCAACGTTAACCTTCCATCGCTATAAACATCGCACAAAGTTTTTATTTTTAAATTTACTATCTCTCGAGACCGCTACTCGAAATCGGAAATCTGAGTCTAGATAGATGTAGATTTTCGATTTCGAGTAGCATTCTGGAGATATAATATTCAAAACTTATAAATGTTTCACATACTGAAACCAAACTTTGTTACAGTACCGGTAAATGCAATATTTTGTTCTCACCTGTGGTCAAGTCGAGAGCTCCGTGGCTTGATCTCAAGTCCTGTATTTCCTGAAACAATAAATTAAAACATTTTACTCAGTTGAGGTCGTATCCATGATCGATCATGAGTTGGTGAATTCGCTCTTGATTTTTTCTCTGTAAGTACAAAGTGTGTTGTGCTATTGTTGAACAGTCACGGTTAGATGTTGGTATGACAATGTGTACGACGAGTAGACTGCCCTCACCTGTATAAAGTCCTTGCCCCCCCTCTTCTCCAGCGCCTGCCCCACCTCCCCCATCATCGTAAGGGAAGCGTTGGTCGGGTGGATCAGGGCATCGGCCGTTATGTTGGTAATATCGCCCTGGACAACGGTCAGCTGTAATCACAACAAACACTCGAGGATTTAAGGTCATCACTTTACATAGGTACCCTACTTTAAAGCAGTAGATTTTTTTGACTTGCTTATGGAGTGAAATCATTTTTTCATTTTTGTAAATAATTTTTTAATTTTAATTTAATTAATTATTTCATTTTCATAGGCCAAAATATGTGAATGTACTTATCAAAATTATGTCATCGTTATCTTCGAACATTACAGGATGGAGATAAAAATAGATATGATTATGGTAAGTAAAATGGAGTTGTTTATGGTATAATAATATAATAATACTAACGCAATAATAATTAATTAATGTCTTCATGTTTAATCATTTAAAAATCTTTCTCACCTTTTGCCCCAAAAAGAGTTTTTTCTCAGAGAGAATTGTGATTCCCGTCCCCGCCGTTGCGTTGGCATTGTCCTTTCCTTTACCCTTGCCCTTGGCATTCTTGACTGAAAGTAAACATTAAGGTCATCATTGATACATGCTGAAACATGCTGGGATAAGTCAAGGAATAAGGCCAGGTTTGTCTCAAGTGGGAAAAATTAGCTTACAAGTTTTATAATTTCAATGTTTGCTTCAAAGCTCTCAACTGCAAAATGGAACGTAAGGTTGCAAATAAGATGTGCGTGTATCAATTGGCAGTTTACGTTAAAATTATTGCTAATTTTACGAGTATGAGCCCCCACTTAAAAACCGGGTGGCCATTTTTGTTCACCTGGTGCCCCTGGCCCCTTCTTGCCCCTGACCGGAACGGAGACGGGAGGCGAAGGCTTCTTGCTGTGAGAGATGGGTTTGGTTGCGATGGGCTTCTTGTACGGCACAGTTAACGGAACGTTGTTGCCCGTGACGAACTTGCCACCCTTCTTCTTCGCGAGTAGTTCAGGGTGGATCTTCGGTAGGACTCCGCCGGACGCTATCGTCACGTTCTTCAGCAACTGTACGACAACGTTCACGATCAATACAACAATGGTGCAAGCAAAGCGCTACGAATATTGAGTACAGTAATAATCATCACCATATGCAACTCCTCGTCATTGGCGACGGCCAGTAGAATGTGTCTCGGAGTGATTCGGCCCTTGCGGTTGTCCCGTGCAGCGTTGCCGGCCAGTTCAAGAACCTCCGCTGCAACAGGTCAAAGCTGGTTCACTACCGCAACCAACAACCTGTACCTATATTTCTCACTGTATGAAACAAACAAGTTGACTATACGATCTTTATCATCACTTATTTATTATGGTACCTACTTAGTATGACATAGGCCTACTACTATTAATGTTTGTCTGAGTTTCTCAGGTAGCTACATATTAATACTGCATTCTTATGAATTTCTTGTGTTTTTCTATACAAACTTACTTAGTTCGAATGTATTTTTGTTTGTTTGTATTTTTTGACAATTCTAATTTCAAAAAAAGGTTTTGAATCAATGTAATCTACCAGTGTTGGGTAAGTTCCTTAAAAAATGGAACTAGTTCCAGTTCCAGTTCCACGCAAGGAAAAAGGAACTCTTTCCAGTTCCAAGTTCCTCTGAAAAAAAAAGGAACTGGGGCGTTCCTTAGTTCCTTTCAAAATGGAACTAAGTTCCTAAATAGTTCCTTTCTGCAAACAACCATTTTTCTTTTGATATTGCCGAGCGGGATACTAACCATCGACTCAATGGTTATTATCCGGGTTTATGCATTATACACCAAGAACATTGACTAAAAGTAAGAGGTTATTTTATATTGTTAATTTTTAATGCATTACAATTTACATTAATTATTAATAACTATTAAAATTAATTTAATTAAAGTTTTTAAATTAAATTCAATGCCAAGGGTTCGCAAATAACGCGTAAAATATGGTTGGGATTTGTAGGAATCAAAATGCATATGCTTCTTTCGATGACCTCGAAGCACCGATTACTTTATTAACTGGTACACAAAGCAAGCATTTTGCCGAAAAATTTTCTTCGGTGCCGAAAATACCACTTTCGCCCGGAAAGAAAAATGGTCCGTATTTTTTAAAGGGGAGTATGTTATTGCCACGAACACCATGACATTATAACAAAACGATCGAAAGGGACAGCGATGTTGTCACATGCACTTGTCGCGAAGAATTGAATAGATCAGTGAATATTGAGATAGCTCCTTGCCCCTAAATAACTTCACCCCCACCCCACTTTCATCCCCCACATCTTTCATCATCGAAGCCTTCCCGTTTCCAATGAATTCGAAGTTGATGAATTCGAACATTGACTGATGTGATGGGTTGACAAGTGATATATTTCATGTTTTGTTTGATTTCGGAATGACAGTCTGAGTTGCTCTCACACCTGTGTATAGGAGGGGTTAGCCGGTTGGTCAGTAGCTTATTCCGCACGAACGATTTGGGATTAGTCACCAGTTTCGGGTCTTCAGCTTGTGCCGGTGTGCGACTAATTGGAGACCCCACGCGGGGGAGGCGTAGCAGGTGGAGGGTTGGGATGGGTAGACAAGAATGAAATATTTAAAAAAAGTTGTTTTAGATTTCTCGTTTCTGTCATCTTGTAAGCAAACTATGTTTTGGCGCTTTCGTCCTTCAAGCTTGTACAGTGAAGTAAAAATAAAAGGAACTTATGAAAAAAAGTTACAGTTCCTGGAAAATTGGAACTATGGCGTTCCTCAGTTCCTGGTTGGAAAAAAGGAACTATACCGTTCCTTAGTTCCTTAAAAAGGAACTAGTTCCAAGGAACGGAACTAAAAAAATCCGTTCCTACCCAACATTGTAATCTACCATACAATAAACAATAACTGGACAATAATTGAGGCTATCTACTTGGTGCTTCGATCTTTTGTCACCTCTTGCGACATGCAGAGCTACGCTGCACCAAATGGTGGGGGAGTTTGGAGGAAAGTGAGAAGTGACATGTGGTCTATCAGGTGCTTGAGGTAGACTGACAGCCAGCTAGTTCAATTGTATTTGTGGCCATTAAACATGAGTTACCGGTATCGAACAACCAAACGCAGCTTTGGAAACATCGAATGTAGAATGCAGGTCTCCACAGACTGTGCTACCTTTCAGCTACATTTTACACCAAATCAATTATTAATTCATTAATTATAAGCGTACTTACAGAGTTCAGATAGCAATCGAATTGAGACCATAATTTGGCAATTTGGACCCCACCAGTTTTTTTTCTGCTTACATTGCGAAATTTCAAATAGGTACGAAATTCTCGACGAATAAATGATAAGTATGTAAAGATCGATAATGTATTCTCACCAGTCAAGTACTCGATGACGGCTGCCATATAAACCGGCGAGCCGACGCCAATCCTGAGTTTGTGCGTTCCTTTCCTCAGATACCGGTGCATACGCCCAACAGGGAATGTCACATTGGCCCTTTGTGATTTTGTCATCGTCTTCAGACGTTTCTTACCACCCCTCGCAGACATCTTTTAACACCTTGATGGAGAAACTGAATGGAACGCAACTGAAACTAGAAACAAAGCTAGCAAGAACGCGAACTGATAATTTGTTTACTTTATAAAATGCTTATCTTGAAAGTGTGAGGGTAGCAGACGATAAAATATGTCCAGTCGACTGCTACTTGCTGTTGATAGTAGGCTCACACTTTGACCAACACGTAAAAATAAATACCAGTTTGTTTAATTAGAAATGTTTTTTTATTTCCGTAATAAGGTTTATAAATACTATAATTTCTAAAACTGAGATTTATGAGGAACAATATTCTATTTGAAAATTTAAAAAAAAGAAAAGATTATAAAGCACTGGAAACTACTGTAGTGTCACCATGGGGTATTTTATGTTTGCACCATTGTACAACGTGGTTTGCGCTGTTAGTTAGATATTTTGATCAAAGATAGCAGCACTGTCGTCATTTTCAGTGAAACTACTTGTTGACAGATTTGCTTGTGAGTTTTTTTTACCGACAAAAACTGTGATATTTGTGATGTTTTGCACGTGTGTTTTGTTTAGTTTAGTGTTTTGTTAAGTTGTAGTTTAGAGTTACGGCTAGTACTTCGATTAATAGATTGATCGTGTTAATAAACAGGGTTACTGTCCTTGAAAGTACACACATGGTTCACAGCCATGCCCTGTCATAGACAGAGGAATTCGCGCACGTCAATATTGTTATCAGTAGTTTGTTTATGTTATGTTATTCTTGATAATTATGATTTTTCCTTTATCAATTAAATACGTAGTAATTCTATTAATTTTCTCCTTTGTAAATCAGTTATATAATTAAATAGGATAGCCAATAAATAAATAAAATAAAACAAGAAAAAAATAAATAAATAAAAAGTTAAATCTATAACATAATCGCCTTTATACATGTTCAATATGTTCAAAACAAGGAAAATTATTAAATATTTTTACCAACGTACTCTAGCAATATGGCTATATCATTTTAAATTGAATGTACAAAATAATGTGTACTTTTTCCTCCCTTGCCATAAAAAGTGCGTGTGTCTGACTGTCTGTAATGCGTGTGAAACAATTGTGCGTGCGATCACGGTGCCAGTCGAACCAACGAGATGGGTGAAAGATGCTGGTAAGATTATCATTTATTTCGATATTTTATCAAACTTTAAAACCTGAAAAGTGTTTTTAACAGCATGTATGTTTCCTCTGTGGATTTAGCCAACCAAACCTAACTTATGGGGATTTTCTGAGAACAAATATTGCGACTGGCAGAAGACCATTTTGTATGAAACATTTGTTAAAACCAAAGTAACCAGCCCGAGATTATTAAATCAGGATTTTAGTAAATGTGCTGAATTCAAACCTAAGTGGTCGAAACTTTGAAAGGTGTTGTGGGACACAGTGGGATCGTACCCATTGTATAGATAATTGCGTTTATATATCCGTGACAATATTGTTCGAACGCTACGCATTTACACCTTAACTCATTATTTAAAAGAAGACGTGGGTGTGCTAAAGCGATTTGAGGGCGCCATAAAAACTAATAGTAGAGTTTGTATTAGAAGGTATAAAGAAAACTGCAAGAAACTACACCTTGTTTGAGATAATTACGTTTACATGTACAAAGTTCAGTTTTTCGGAGATTTCTTTTCATTTTCTTATAATATGTTAATTGTTACGAAAGACAATGTCTTCAAATTAATTTAAGACACCCACGTTTTCTATAAAAATAATAATACTATATTTCGTCATGTGTAGTGTACGATGTACGCAAGAAAGGGTAACTCAAGGACTTATAAACGAAGTTTTCTTGAACATGGTTCAGTTTTCGACGATTTCTTTTCATTTTCTAATAGAATGTCTAATTTTCCGTAAGACATTATCTTCAAATTAATAAAACATACGCACGTGTTTAACCAAAATACTACCTTATGTGGAAATGTGCAGTGTACGATGTTAGCAAGGTGGGGTAATGCACGGGCTTATAAACGTAGTTTTTTTTAACATAGTTCAGTTTTTCGGAGAGATATTTAATTTTCTAATAAAATGTTTAATGTTACGTAAGACACTATCTTCAAATCAATTAAACATACCCACGTTTTCTACAAAAATAATACCATATGTGGAAATGTGTAGCTTACGATGTACGCAAGAAAGGGTAATGCAAGGGCTTATAAACGTAGTTTTCTTTAAACATGGTTAAGGTTTTCGGAAATTTCTTTTCATTTTCTAATAAAATGTTGTATTTTTCGTTAGACACTATATTTAAATTATTTAAACATACCTACGTTTTCTACCAAAAAAATACCTTATGTGGAAATGTGTAGTGCACGATGTACGCAAAGTACGGTAAAGCAAGTGATTATAAACGAAGTTTTTTTGAACAAGGTTGAGTTTGTCGGGGATAACTTTTTATTTTCTATTAGAACTCTTTATGACACGTAAGAAACTGTCTTTATATCAATCAAACAAAGCCCTGTTTTCTTATAATTTAATAACATATGTGTAAATGTGTAGCGTTCATAGTACGCAAGGAAGTGTTATGGAAGAGGTTATAAAAGTAGTTTTCTTGAACAAAGTTGAGTTTGTCGGGGATTACTTTTAATTTTCTAACAAAAATATTGATGTTACGTAAAACGCTGTCTTCATATTAATAAAAAGAGCCACGTCTTCTTATAAATTAGTACCATATGTGTAAATGTGTAGCGTACGTAGTTCGCAAGGAAGGGTTATGGAAGGGGTTATAAACATAGTTTCCTTGAACAAGGTTAAGTAAGTCGGCGATTACTTTTTATTTTCTAATAGAACTCCTTATGTAACATAAGAAGCTGTCTTTTTATCAAGTTAAAATAACCAGATTTTCTTATAATTTAATACTAAATGTGTAACTTTGTAGCGAACGATGTCAACAAGTTACGTTTGTACAGGCGTGTATAAACGAAGTTTTCTTGAACAAGGCTGAGTGTGTCTGAGATAACTTTTTATTTTCTGTTAGAACTTCCAATGTTTCGTAAGAAGCTGTCTTTATATCAATTAAACAAAGCCATGTTTTCTTTTAAATTAATACCATATGTGCATATGTGTAGCGTAAGATGTACGCAAGGAAGGGTTATGCAAGGGTGTATAAACAAAGTTTTCTTGATCAAGGTTGAGTTTATCGGGAATTACTTTTAATTTTCTATTAGAACTCCCAATGCTTCGTAAAAAGCTGTGATTTTATCAATCAAACAAAGCCATGTTTTCTTAAAAATCAATACCATATGTGGGAATGTGTAGTTTACGATCTACGCAAGAAAGTGACATGAAAGTGCTTATAAACGAAGTTTTCTTGAACAAGGTTGAGTTTGTCGAAGATTACTTTTTATTTCCTTATAGTTCTCTTTATGCTACGTTAGAAGCTGTCTTTATATTAATCAAACAAAGCCACGTTTTCTTATAAATTACTACCATATGGGAAAATGTGTTAGTTTACGATCTACGCAAGAAAGTGACATGAAAGTGCTTATAAACGAAGTTTTCTTGAACAAAGTTGAGTTTTTCGGGGATTTTTTTTTTCTAATAGTACTCCTAGTGCTTCGTAAGAAGCTGTCTTTATATCAATCAAACAAAGCCATGTTTTCTCATAAATTAATACTATATGTGGAAATGTTCAGCGTACGATGTACTCAAGGAAGGGTTAGGTAAAGGATTTTAAACGTATTTTCCTTGAACAAGGATGAGTTTGTCGAGGACTACGTTTTGTTTTCTAATAGAACTCCTAATGCTTCGTATCAAGCTGTCTTTATATCAATTAAACAAAGTCGCGTTTTCGTTTAATTTAATACCATATGTGTAAATGTGTAGCGTACGATGTACTCAAGGAAGGGTAAAGCAAGGGCTTATAAACGTAGTTTTTTTAAACATGATTCAGTTTTTCGAAAATTTCTGTTTATTTTCTTATAGAATGTCTAATTTTTCTTCTGATTCTATCTCAAAGCAAATAAATATACCCACGTTTTATTACCAAAATAACACCTTTGTGGAAATGTGTAGTGTACGATTTACGCAAGAAAGGGAAATGCAAGGGCTTATAAACGTAGTTTTCTTGAACAAGGTTGAGTTTTTTTGAAGATTTCTTTTTATTTTCCAATAGAATGTCTATTGTTTCGTAAGACACTATCTTCAATTTAATAAAATATACCCACGTTTCCTACTAAAATAATACCATATGTGGATGTGTGTAGTGTACGATTCGAGATAATTGCGTTCATATGTCCGTGACACTATTGTTGGAAGCCTACGCATTTACACCTTAATTTAAAAGAAGATATGGGTGTGTTTTGTTGATTTGAGAACTTCTTCATAATTGATAGTAGGGTTTGTATTAGAAGGTATAAAGAAAACTGCAAGAAACTCCACATTGTTTTTGATCATTTCGTTTTATGTCCGTGACACTATTGTTCGAAGGCTACGCATTTTCACTTAAACCTTTGATTTAAAAGAAGACGTGGGTTAGCTTAATCGATTTGAGGACTCCGTCAAACTTGGCAGTTTGTTTGTATTAGCTGGTATAACGAAAACTGGAAGAAACTCCACCTTGTTTGAGAAAACTACGTTTATATGACCGTGACACTACAGTTCGAAGACTACGCGTTTACACGTAAAGAAAACGCCACTGAATTAAAGGGTTCTGATCAGATACTGTCACCTACTGATCGTATTACACATTGGTTTATTTTAACTTTCTCGGTAAGGCCAATTTTAGGTGTACCTTAAAATATCTATCATGTAAATTATATTATACTTATGATACTACGCACTGTTTGAAAAGTTTGTAAACTTAAAAAAAAAATTACTTCATGGTGACACTCACAAGTCTTGGAAGTGTGTATATTTTTAATCTGCTTGTTGCAATGTGTCATTGTGTCTATAGTGTAAGTATATAGAAGATAGGATAAAGAGGATTTCATTCTATCGTGAAGATGTGTATTCAATAAAATTAATCAATAAATTAAATTAAACAAACAATCAATTATAGGTTTGTTTCCCTTTGGTTTTATTTTACAATTCCATTTCAGATAATTATACATCACATTATCTGTACTTACCCTAAAAGTCAATGCAAAACATTACACTATAGCTTAAAAATACAGAAACATAGAGTTTGAACATGATATATATAATAATAATATTATAAATTCAACATTTAATAAATCTTAACAAGTACAACTGCCCACCAATGGAAGCTCAGCCTCTCATTAAACATGGTTCACGTTCTCTTTGACTTTGTACGAAGCTGGACACTACTAGGGTGCTTGCTCAGCGGTCACAAAAACTAATCGATTTCTGAAGTTACATTATAGATCTTAAATACACCATAAACGAAAGGAGAGGTCGAGTAAAATTACAATTAATAATATTGTATCGTATTAAAATACTAGAACATATTTTATGTACAACTACCGCGTCAAAACAGTATAATAAACATCTGCCAATGAGCTGCACGCATTTAATGCTCGTCATGTTTGTTCTGTGACGTCACACGGCTGACGGTTGAGCCATATGACGTCATTAAGTCTACGCGATCTGAAGGAAAACGTTTGTAACTCCTGAAAGATTGGTTTATATTCACGTGGATTTGTTCTATCGCTCTACGATAAACTACCCAACCCTTTCCACAAAACTCTCAATTTTCACCTTTACCTCCTTTGTGTTTCTACCGTAGAAGATTGGTAGTGAAGAAGTATACACATATCAAAGTATATTATAATATCTTATTGCCAACTGAATGAATTCTGATTGTAAGACAGATACTTTTATGTTCCGGTGTTGGCAATACATTGAATCCAAAGAAGTTTGATAAGTAGCCGACCGTGTAACATTTACAAGATCTGCAACGTACAGTAAAGTAATATTACCAACGCCGAAAAGAGAAATTCGAAAAAATTAAAAACGAGTTTTTATCTAGCTAGCTAGAAAATTATCAACAGTTGACACACCCGTGGAAGACAATACTAAGATAATGGTAATAGGTGAAATTGACGACCCCAAAAGTAATTTAAAATAATGACAGTAAACTTTTACGACCGCTGGTTTTGCTCACTGGGTTCTGGCTGTGCCCTCTTGTTTTGTTGGTACAAAGTCATAGCAAACGTAGCCATTCGTGTAGGAACTCCGTAACATAAATGCCCTCAAATATATTCAATACTATCGACACACACTGTCTGTTAGCTACAATATGAAAATACATCAATTTACTAAGTTTTATATTTATTACATCGTAATATTTAATAACTTAATGTTTTTTTTCCCCCATTTAGAATAATCACTTTAAGTATGCACTAGAGCGTAAACGACTTTTTAATAAACGTTTCAACTTCTAGAAGTAAATACACGCATATGAATTACGGTAGAATAATGTTTTATATAATATACATTTAGAATAAGATTTTCATTTTATTTTCAAACGATTATTAAAAATATTACATTTTAATACGGTCAATTTGACAACAGCAACACATGATAGATGAATGAAGAATTCAAATGATAACAATCTAAATATTGTCGGTTTTGCTTCTATGTCAGAGTTGCTTCCTCATGTTGACCGTATTGTAATTGAGTATACCCGCTTATGAGCGTATTGTATTAATTAAAAACATTTACAATTATGTATGTTTTAAAAAGGGATCATGCCTAGAATTTAATTTAACCTTACACTCACATAATATCTCTGTAAGCTAACAATAGTTGTGTAACTTTTTTAACAGTTATGAAAGTACTGGTTGTCTCCTAAAGCACATTACCGTAAACCCTCTTTAGTATAAATACGATTAATTCGACTTTATTTTGGGCTTTTTCGACTTTAATTTACTTTATAATGGGCTCATTTTATCATGCAAACTTAGGTGTTAGGTTCCCTTGAAATTTGAGTTAAAGTAGGCTTACTGCAACTGTAAATATGCGGAAATAGGAACAGTGAATTAGGAAAACATAAAGCTGGCACATGAAAAATAATATTATAGCTTCGACAACATTGCACACTCGCCTCAAAAACCAAAAGTTCATTTCTATATAAAAATAGTTAGAAAACTGCCCGAGAGATGGCTCTGCCGTCGTTAACACAATGTCAGTCGTCACTTAGTTAGAAAACTGCGCTAGAGATGGCTCTGCCATCGTTAACACTTAGTGTCAGTCGTCACTTTTTTGTAGATTTAAACACTACGATTATAGTTAATTGTAACTTTAACTTTAACGACACATCAAGTCATTAACGTTCATATAATTATTCATTGTCTTTTGGCCCAATTTTAAAACTATTATAAACATTTAAAATGTTATTATATTTAGTCATGGGATGTACAATAAATATGTATCCCTCTAAATGTAGTTACAATTACTTACACGTACGTATATTATTGTAGAAATATTTATTGGATATGTAGTACAAGGATATTAATATAATGTTCCTTGTTCGTGTATTGGTCGATCTTTTTACAATAATTTTCGAGTCAATGCTTATTTACAATTAGCCTTCAAACACTAAAACGTATAAATAAACAAATAACCAAAAAAGAAGGCTTCTTTATTGATTTTATAATAATTCATTTTCGTATTTGAGAGCCTTTTTAAAATAAAACAATTGGAGTTAGACCAGAACATCTGTACATAGAAGAACAATTGATAAATGGTAACCAGACGTATTTTATTATTGTCAAGGTTTGTAATCTTTTGCGTCGGCCTAATATTCGGTACGATTGAAACTGAGAAATAGTAGAATGTTATATTATTCGAGTAGATTTGGTTTGAAAGTACCGTAAACAACAATTTAAGACATGATACCAAAACGTTTACTATTGTGTGACCGCCAAACAAAAACGTGTTTGTCACGGTGTATAGACGTCCACTCTTTAGGCATCCAAACACATTTACAACAAACTAAAAGATTTTTCCCAAATTTAAGATTTAAACAAAATTTTAAATTTACAAAAATGTTATGCGAAAATATCTATTGAAAATTTATTTTAAATGACATTAAATTAATTAAAAATTATAGCATTCATATTCAATTACTTCTCCGTCAAGCTTTGTCTTGCCTGAAGGTTTAGGACATTGGGTACTTTATACGTCACATGATAATAATTTACAAATAAAATACTAATCAACAATGGCCACTATTGAAGCGAAAAAATAAAAACAAGCCGCAAAATATGTTTCCGAATCCTGTTGCATAAATATAAAAAATAATTCAAAAAAAGAGGTAGGTTCCCTTTAATTAAGAGTATCGGTCTATCTCCAATCATTTCTAAACGAAATACCCGTCGTCGTTTATCGAGCAACTGTAGACAAAATGACGATCTCGCGACTGCGATGACGTCATTTAATGATGATGATCGTGATGATCGTGACCCTCATGATCTTCGTGATCGTGCGTCGACCCCAAGAGTGCCTGCGTCGCCTTCGTCACCATCTCGATCACGTGATGGTGATCTTCATGATCGTGGTCGTGATCGTGGTCGTCTTCCGTCCCGTGGCTGTGATCGTGGCCGGCTGTAACAGAAGACAGACAGACGATCGTTAGAAATGTTCTCATTGGACGAAACAAAAAGGCGGCAAACTTGCTGTTACAACTTTAATGCCGACATTACACGACTCAATACTTTCGTCAAACTTATTGAATTCAAGAACAAAAGCGAATCAAAAACAATTTGTAAAAAAACTGCAACAATATAGCTTCTATTAATTGATGCTTCTTTGTCCTTGAAATCAACAAGTTTGACGAAAGTATTGAACCGTGTAATGTGGGCATAAAACAAGGCATGTGAGGTGTAAAATTTTCAGAAGAGACAGTCGCGCTATTTCAACGGAATTTTCCGATACCTGCTTTTTATTATCCACTGCATCGAGTGCACCAACCTCGCTTGGAATGTGCCTAGCGTAGATAAAGCCTGCCAACAGACGTATAGGTAGTATCACTACAATATCGGAGACATGGGAACGTGATGCAACTAGATTTAGGTTGGTAGTTGTCACATACGTCACATAATTCATGACGTCACACCGTTTTAAACGTGACGAAACTAATTTTCATGTTTCGCAGGAATAATTAGTAATAATAAGTAATTCTGAAGAGTGTACAACAGCTTAGCGTCTTTCTTCAGTTAACTAACTAGATACAGGTTTATCCACAAGGGAGAAAACAAATAAAGTAGCATTCAAAATTAATTGCCGCAAAAAAAAGCAAAACCACCATATTCCAGCGTTTCAATCTTTGTGATCTATCAAGATGTTTCCCTGGTATTTTATCAAAATGTTTCATTTACATGTTTTAAGTATATTATTTTACATGATCTATGACGTATAATTAAATAAAAAAGCTGTTTTTTCTGGTTGGATACAAAACTGTGATTTTGAATCCCATGCGATGACAAAGTAGACCTTGTATTTAAATAAAATAAATAAATTCACATCTAGAGTCTACCCACTCAGTAACAAAACTGATTTTCAGTAGGGGACTTTAATTTAAAGCGACTACACTAACCCTGTATTCTGTAAAAATAACGTTCAATAGTTTAGCCTTGACCTTCTCAATGCCGACGAAATACGATTAGAGTAGAGCGAAGTCTCCCTAAAGCGATTCTGGAAATAGCTCGTTTCCGTGATTTGGATAATCCGCCGCTTGATTGATCGCCAAACTTCCTCCCTTCATTCCAAGCCAGACAGCTCGACTGAGTAATGTACAGAAGTAACGACATTTCATCGTCTTACAACATCATCCTTGATGTAGGCTACTCTACTAGGGTCCCAAGTCACACAACATCGATCCCCCATTGCGAAACTCCCAATTTATGTTTGTTATGTTTATGTGTTCGCACTGTCCGATCACTGATTCATATGTTTCGTATTTGAAGTATCGATTTTTGATTGGTTATCGCTCACTCGTCGATGGTGTTCGGAGCCTACAGGGTTGATTAGGTCGCTTTAAATTAAAGTCTTCCACTGAAAATCAGTTTCGTTACTGAGTGGGTAGACTCTAAATGTGAATTTATGTATTTATTTATTTATATCGCTTCAAATTGTTATAAAATGCTTTCAAATTGTCCAAACTAGACCAAAATATGTCATCCTCTAAAGAATTTAATGCTAATACTTATAAATGTGTCCCTGTTCAAATAAATACTAACGATATTCAAATTACCAATAATCAAATTGTGAAATGTGTGTTAGCAACAACATTTACACACAAAAATCAACTATCAAGAAAGCGGTGTATATTATTGTTGGACCAGCTAAAAAACTTCGGAGATGAAAACTTTTTTTGAATCCGGCCGCCGGATCAAATATTTAAATATATTCACGGCCGAACCCCTGCATACATATATAAAATACCTCAAGTCGTCCGTTTTACAGACCAAACACGGAAATTCTCGAAAGACGCGAGGGGTGGTTCGAAAAAGTACCCCTAAAACATTCTAACACATCCGAAGGAAGAAGAAAATGTTTCTACGGTGGATCGTAAACATGATCAGATTGAAAGGGGGACATATAATCGAACATAGGTTCGACGACGGAGTTATCGGAAGAATGCTCGGCATAGTTGGATGTTTGCCAGGCCAGGAGGGATGTACGTCTGCTTCTGGCAGACAAGCGGGTACTTATGCAGGTCACACGTCTCCGGGTATCCGACGATGTGGGTGAGAGATCCTGCCTGGCAGACATACAGTCATTCCGACGTCTCCGGAATACCCAAACAAGACTCTGGCGCGCTTTTTATACGTGAAGCTGATATTAAATTATTTCTATACGTCTTGCGTTGGTGATGTTTTTTACTTTTTAATGTATATGCTCTGTTATGCGTTTTGTGGAAGAAGAAAATGTGGAAATTCTTGTGATTCTTGCATATTAGAAAATTTAACGAAATGTAGCTTTTTGCGGAGCGAATGAAATTTTTTGTTCTTCGAATAATATTGCACTTGGCAATCACCATCAGACGGTTTCGTTTTATATGTTGAAGGATGCGGCACATTGTAATAATAAGATAACATAATATAATGCTTAATAATATGATCCACCTGCAGTAATTCGAGCCTTACAGTTTGAAAAACACTGCTAGGTGAAATATAATAAAGAAAACAAGGAAGCGTTTACATTATCTGTGAATCGCTGCTTTTTGCGGAACATTGTATAACAGTGTGTAAAAAAAAGTAAAATCTAAAACGAAATATAATGTTTTTCTTTCTCATTAGAAAGTTTACAGCCAAAAATGGCTCCTGTTTTTCACGAGTAAGGATAATTATGTTCTCATAAAAACAGATTTAGTATTGTTATTGCGTCAGAATAATCTCGATCTTATTCCGGGACAAGAAGTTTTTACTGAAGTCTTCCTAAATTAGAAAACCAACCGTTTTCCTTACTGCTTTATAAAGTAAGCCAGAGTGCTTGCTTGGTACGTCGCAATGTTTTGTGGTACAGTTCCGTGGTGGGGTCATGAAATATGCAGCTTGCAAAGTGGAATGAAACATGCAAGGCGGAAACGAAAATCGACCCAAGACAGCGTTTTGTGAAACGAGGTATAAATTGTTATCGTGGCTTTCCCTTGGTAACGTTCCTTTACTGGAGAAATATTTAGTAGATGTAAATAAAGGATAAAAAATGTAAAATTCGAGCTTTAAAATATAAAAATGGTTAGAAATACATTGTCAAAGAATATGATTTTTAAAACGTTCTTAGTTTTTTCTTGTTGAAAGTTTAATAATTTTAATATTAATGTGTCTTTATTTTGATATTCTTCAAAACAACCAACCAAAAATGTATTTTATTAGATACAGTTACACTTATTTACAGAGAAAGACAACTACTAATGTACGTGTTTTAAAGTAGATGGTAAAAACTAGAGACGTAGAAAATTAAATTTTATTTCATAAGCAGGAGAATTCTTTTAGCTACTTCTATCGGTGTAATATTAATTTTGAATTCAGTAGTATGACAGTACTGGAAACAGTGAAAGTTATCTTCATTTTTGTTTTTGTGGGATTTATTTTTAGTCTTTAAGAGTAGAACTTGCTGATGATAAGTAAAATTTACCTCAGGACACGTTTTCATACTGAAAATAAAAAACTCACTTTTCATCTTAAAGTTATCTAGACTATAGAAGTTGTGGTTGTTGTCGTCACTAGAAAGAGCAAATCAACGAACTAAATTGAAATTCCCTCGATAAATAAGATATACGTTTCAACCACAATTTCCTATACGGGAATAACAAATTACCAAACTATTTCATTCTCCATGCAAATCCTCGTTCCAAACGAACGTCGGGAAAATTCAATAACGTTGGCATGGAAATTCACGATCTCAACTTTCCTCCCCGTCCACCCTTATCAACGTAATTATACCCATTAGCATTGTACTCTTGGTTGTGATGTATATATATATATATATATGCGCACAGACAGAAAGTTTTGAAACTTGGAACGTTTGAGATTCGATTCGTAACTCGCGCTGAGTTCTTTTGTTCCGGAAATAGTTATTTGAAAGTTTATAATGAGGATATGCTTCTATAGTTTGAACAAGAGGGCTCCGCCACTACAAAGCGCTGCTAAAACAACGGATGAAAGACAATGGGAGACATTGTTAGACCAACTTTTGCTGTTGATGTTATCTTGACGTGATGATGATTTAAATCCTCAGCTTTGTCGAGTGTTTCTTATCACTTTATAGAATATAAATCGTACTTAGGTTTAATTTAAATTTATTCAAATACGTGAATGGACGCTTCGTTTATACAGATTACATCAAAGTAGTTTTGGCATAGTACAGTAGTAATTTTCCGGGCTCTTTTAAAGAAAATTCTGCCAAAATTTCCGCCTCCTGAGTACAAATCTCACCAGGTAGGGGTGAAATCACACAGCTTACAAACGGTCAAGTGGTCAAAGCAGTTACGACATGGGCTGGGCTGTCTGCTTAAGCCTTCACACCACATGACAGTAGACGTGTGTTCTCTTTGGTTGAGTGCTTTGGAATATATATACAGACATTTCCCGTAAGTCGGATGAGGATTTGTTCGAATAGTAAAGTTTCGCGAGTAGAGAAGAGAGATACGTACGAAGCCGGTCCGCTCAATATGTGGTTGCATATTTTATGCGCACTCTTGTACAGTCAGTCGATAAAGAACATACAACGCGATGCGAATATACATATTATATTAGCCCCAGCATACCGACATCAGATCATTACATGCACGCTATTTCAATGGAAATAAACAGATTCCAAGGTACGTTCTTTCACAAGGGCGGTATTTCGCTTAGCAGTTTGCACAAGCCTCATAAGACACACTCGCTGTTAGGATTTCCGAGGTATCCAACACAAATTCGTAATTATCAGGTTTTATACGGTACACCCATAAACAAGGGTTTGAAGGTAGTGAGAAAACAGAATGCTTGAAATTGTAATTTTTCCAAAAATCTAGTTATAAACTCATAAGCGTTTGGATGTATAGAAATAATAAGCGATGTCGCTGAGTTAAAAAAAAAAAATTACATTAATAATTTCTGTTTCCATTAATTTTTCACTTATCTTGAGTTCTGTTTCAATTATATATCTGAACGCTCGCATACATAACATTGCTTTCAAAATCGCAATTACCAATATTGTCGCAGCTGTTCTCGTGTGTGTGTAGATGGAAGTGGTATTTATCCATCTCGTTCGCACAGCGATCCATCACACAGATACAATGCGCGGATAGTGTTTCAATCAGGCCGTGTTGACGCAGCTTTATCCGCGCTGCCATTGGCTACTCGAAGCCGAATCATTTTTTTTTTTAACTAGCGATGATATGTTTTGATTTTATTTCAATAGATGATTTTCAGAATTGATTTAGAAAGCCGTGATTTGCTCTATCTAAGGGTCCTTGATAGTTATGTTAAGGTGCAGTTTCTGCATTGTTGTCATTGCAGATAGGGCCGTGATTAGCTCTATCTAAGGGTCCTTGACCAATTCAGGAAAAGGTATATTCTGTTTCTTCACGGCACAATCTCATAACATCGATTTGATATGAGGGTTGTTCGATAATAACCTCGATTATCCTTAAGTCATGCAAAATAAAACACAAAATTGCAAGAAAAAAATGATTTTATCTTTCTACCTAGAAGATACCGTATAATTGAATCCAAATGTCACTGATACAGAACATTTGCTGCAGTTTCATCACTGATCTCAACTTCAATATCTGGAGAAACACTATTATATTCAGTTCAAGTAAAACTGTGCATGATACATCATTCACCCGTTTCTCTGAGATCGTGTTACTGTATCTGTAATGCAGCCACAACTTGCAATGCACTTACATAGAACACACGTATTTGTTCAACGTGTATTACTATTTATCAGAATCTACATGTTTGTTGTGGGGTGAAAGTTTTACTAGAACGGAATGGTAATGTTCGCTTGTTAGGCAACGTCTGTGATCGTGTAGAAATGCCGTCGCCGGGAGTTGAACAAAGGGCGTTGCTTCTAGTCGTCGTTACGAAATATGTAGGAAAAAGAAAACGACTTCAACTTATATATGATAATTTTCTTTTTCGTTGCTTAATCCCTGCTTTGGGTTAACACCAGAAATGCCCGACTAACTAGTTATGTTGGAATGTTTGGAAGGAATGTCCAAGTGATGTAATAGTGGTCCTATGATGCTCTCCTCACATCCGTCATTTGTGCCCGCTCTATATGCACCTTGTTTCAACGAAAAATAAAAGATTTCTCGCATTCATTCATACATTCGTTAAGATAGTCTACCGCTTAGTAGAGAGCACAAGCCTCATTTATAGTCACGCCTCTTTGTATTTGGAGTTTCAGAATTACAAAACACATATGAAAAGTTATCATCAATGGATGGACCTGTTTCCAGAAGATGTTAAAGGAATTAGAGAAATAGAAAATAAAGTCGGTATAGGTCTCTCACAGCAAGAAGTAAGATAGTATAGGACCACCCACATTTAGTTTCCAACTTAACAAGTGCGAATCACTGACGTTTTTCCCGATTATCTAGTACAATCTGGCTGCGGTAAGTTTTTTGACGGTAACGCACAAGAAAATGTGCAAGCAAGTATCCGTCAAAAAACTTAACGCAACCAAATTGTACTAGATAATCGGGGAAAACGTTAGTGATTTGCACTTGTTATGTGGGCGGTCCTGACTCCCCTGACACAATTACTTCTTCGTGTGAGATACCTTTATTATTGGAGTCTGCTGTTTCCTAACCATGAAGAGAATAGTCAGTCTGTGACGACTATAGAAGGTTTCATCTACAACGACTGATGAAAACCTCGGACCAAACTTTCCATTCAGTATTGCTGGTGGCGGAGATCGAACCGGTGACCTCCGGAAGTAGATTCTCATGAGTTATCAACATTATAGAAGTTGAGATTTTCATTCAACACTTTACCACCTACTTCGAAAACGCTTACAAAACGAGCAACACGAAAACTGTTTCAATTTTCAACATCTCCCTCCCCGTACACATTCATATAAAATATAACAACTTGTAAAGTGAATTTATGTCGTCATTAATTCTTCCATCTGACACGTCTCATTGGTCGGCTACATTCAACGGGGCGAGTTTTGCAATATTGCACGCTACTCCCACGAGTGTTGGGGGGGGGGGGGGGGCGGGGGGGAGGGGGTAGCTCGAGAGGGTATTAGTGTCGCTCGCTCGTACCGAGAAGAATTGATGGGCTAAATGCTTTTAAAAGTTTCTTCGCTTCGACGCTGTCTTGCTATAACGGTTAACCTCGAAGTCTTGTTGGAACTAACTATAACAAGACTTGGTTGCATGGAGTAGAGGACAGCTATAGTTGGCACAAGATGACTAGTATCATTCTGGCGTCCAATAATGCCAATTTAATCCTACTTCTCTATTTCTGAACGTTTATTGTTGAAACAGGTACTTTAGTGATAATTTTCTACTTATTGTATTTTCGATTTTGTGTTTTTCTTTTTTAATTTTTTCCGTCCTCCTCTTGCTTTTACTACTGTAACCTTAAATATAAGAGCTGGATGGAAGATAAGGCATTACGGGCCTTAATCCCGCGCCTGTAATAAATACCTGAGGAATGAATGAATGAATGAATCAATCAATCAATCAATCAATCAATCAATCAATCAATCAATCAATCAATCAATCAACCAATCAATCAATCAATCAATCAATCAATCAATCAATCAATCAATCAATCAATCAATCAATCAACCATACACTCACTTTTTTAAGGGTATAGAGAGGAGGTGCATGGGAGAGTTTAACACAGTTGCATAACCGAGTAAAAAATAAATAAATACTATTTGATTCCCATTTGTCTTGAGCAGTAATTTTGATGTAAAACGGACAATTTTGGAATTTGTTAAATTACTATTTGTGCAGCTGGAACCTATTAGTTAAACAAAGATAATTACATTTTCATATACTCAACAATCAACCTAATAGAAAAACATTTGTGAAAATCACATATGAGTCATGTTTTCGAAAGTGTTCTAATAATATGAAGGGATTCCCGCGAAACTCTCGCAGTTTCGACAACGTCTCGGGGCGCAACTCCTCGAAGGCACGACGGTTCATTATTTAGAAGAGAAATCACGTT
Source organism: Isoperla grammatica (assembly GCA_945910005.1). NCBI lineage: Eukaryota > Metazoa > Arthropoda > Insecta > Plecoptera > Perlodidae > Isoperla > Isoperla grammatica. The sequence goes on from OX246750.1 coordinate 4,391,348, forward strand.
TTTTCGACCCTGCGGGGGTGTGTGCGAATGTGCATCTCGCCTGCTTCCGTCTATCCTCACGTCTATCTAGTGTATAGACCGAACAATGGGCGGGTACTTGACGTACAACTAGTGATGACCGAGGCGAAAAGTTGGAGATTTGGGTCAAAATTCTGCGGGGGGGGGGGGGGCGGGGGGGGGGGGGGGGGGGGGGTTAGAACAATGTAGTTTGGCTATTGTTTGGTACTTCGGAAGGCTATGATCGATTTCAGGATGAATGTCATAAATTTTCTCCGTCTATAGTTCAAAATTATTTGTATGGACTGAAACAATTTGTCAATACCCTACTCATTTACATGAACGGGTTTTCAATGCACGGGGCGCATTATATTATGTACAATTTATTGTGTGGTTCGTTGCTATGACGGCTCCAAAGGCACCGTTTGCATACACAGACCAGTCTCACACAGATAATATTAAATTAAGTGTTATTTTTTACCCTAGATAAGAGAAGGGTACATCACGACTTCGTTCTTTCGTTTTTAATCACAATTAATAGTATTATATATTAGATTTGCACGGATCTTCAAAGTTATTTCACGAAAAATGTCTGCACACATTATCAGTGATGCTATATTCTGTAATATTATACATTTTAGTAATGAATTATCATTATAATTTGAAGAGACAACATGACTGGTGAACACCTGAAAGACTGTCTGAAAAAATACCACGCGCGAATGAGAAGTAATCTAATTTAATAAACCCACCAAACAAACGTAGATTCCACGTGATCTAAATTACACACTGGGCGTCGCCCCTGGCATTGACTTTCAGTTTTTCCAATGAATTATTCATAGCTTCGAGCAATTATGTATCATCATTAGGTCTACTCACTCGCCTAGGTATGAAACTAGAACATTGGACTCGGATGACCTGCGCGCGCCGCTAGAGCTCATGCCTTTATTTTCGCTCGCCCGTTTCCTTCGAGAAGAACCGCCATGCATCATGTGCATTCACACATTCATTCATTCATTCATTCATTCATTCATTCATGTATTCATTCACTCATTCATTCATTCATTCATTCATTCATTCATTCATTCATTCATTCATTCATTCATTCATTCATTCATTCATTCATTCATTCATTCATTCATTCATTCAACATTCATTCATTCATTCATTCACTCATTCACTCATTCATTCATTCATTCATTTATTCATTCATTCATTCACTCCACGGTTGCTATGGCGAGGGTATATATATATATGGAGATATAGCAATTATAATAAAAGCTTGCCGCGACTGAGGATCGAACCAAGATGAACCGCCATGCATCATGTGCATTCACAAATTCACTCATTCATTCATTCATTCATTCATTCATTCATTCATTCATTCATTCACACATTCATTCATTCATTCACTCCACGGTTGCTATGGCGACGGTATATATACATGGAGATATAGTAATTATAATAAAAGCTTGCCGCGACTGGGGATCGAACCAAGATGAGCCACCATGCATCATGTGCATTCACAAATTCATTCATTTATTCATTCATTCATTCATTTGTTCATTCATGCACTCACTCCACGGTTGCTATGGTGACGGTATATATATGGAGATATAGCAATTATAATAAGACCTTGCCGCGACTGGGGATCGAACCAAGATGCGACTCTATACGTTGACTTCCTTAGTTTGACGTTCCCCTACATCGCTATGTGACCCACCCCTCCCCCCGTGACAACCCGACACTCATATCATATCGATTCTTATCATCTTACATTATTTATAATCAATCATATTTGTTATGCTGGGCGGTGAGCACATAAATAGGTGGTGGAGCTTCAAACTATGGCAAACTAGAGATATCTGCGCGCTTTCCATTTAAACTACCCCCACCCGGGCCTCGGGAGTAAATCTAATTGGTGTTTGTGATTGACACATGATCCATAGAACATCATACTGAAGAGGTCGGTGATGTTTTCGGTGATGTTTTCTGCATACGTGTCCGTAAAATGACGCTGGATGAGTTATATTTACATTCAAAAAGGGTTGTTGTTATTATGGCCTTCGGATCGAGGTTTTTGGGTGAAATGGGAGGGAGAGGAAGGTGGGGGGGGGGGGGGGGCCTAAACCTTTTTCTCTTTGGTCCGTTACCAATCCTCTAGAAAATTATTATGTATAAAGGTGTGTATTATTTTAAAGTCGAGTTTTAATAATTGACAATAAAAAAAAACTATCGACAACCGATAATTGAAGTGAGATAAGTATTAGATTAGGTACAAATCTAGGTTTTGTGGCGATGATATTTGCGTATGTGATATAAACAATTTGCCGCATACGGGACTAGAACCGAGAACGTCTGGGTTCGAATCCCAGTTTGAGGCCCTCACTTTCCCTCGACTTATCAATGAATAACGATCGCAGAGCGCACACCCGCTATGAACAATGTTCATTGGAAAGTGTTATCCTACAGAACTAACTAAGATAGTTACCCTGGTCGCCACGGGGGGCGATAGTAACGCAGAGTTGCCCCACCCAAACTATTCTTGTGTATTGAAGACACATTGGAATCTGCTGATCGTGGGAATGTGGCGGCTTCATGCATGCTACTCTAACGGGAGGCATGGCTTCGTGGCACGTACTGTCATACGCACGTACGCTTAGTGGAGTGAACTTGCCTCATTTGTCACGTACACTATATTTGGAGGGAGGGAGGGGAGGGGAGGGGGGTTGGAATTATGCGGTGCATATTATGAAGATTTATAGACATTTAAAAAGTAATATCTTGTCTTGAGTGAGTAATATAGGGTAGAGTCGGAAATGAATCGGCAGTTTGTCTATCGCCTTATGCTGCCCAACATACTTTAGTCGGGTAGTAGAAGTTCGCCAAGCGCTTAGACCATATAGGAGGGTCTAAGGCCAAGCGACGCGATGACGGAGCCTGATTGGTCGGCTACTTCACCGAAGATATACGAAGACAGACGAAAACTCCGTCATCGCGTGCTTGGCGAACTTCTACTACCCGACTAAAGTATGTTGGGCAGTAAAAGGCGGTAGACAAACTGCCAAGTGCCAATTGCTTGTGGCCTCTACCCTCTATTACTCACTCAACGGTAATACAATAGAATCAAATCACACAACTACTTGACATGGTATAAATTGTGATTAAAACCTATTTCAAATGGTCCTAGATTATTCTGAAAATGGTATATTACGGTTTCTCGCCGAGAGCTTTATGGTCAACCCTCAACACATCCCCAAGGGAATAATCTGGAAACGGAATCCAACCATAGCACATCTGACCGACTTACATTCACCAACTAACTTAGCTCGTTGAGAAGTCGTTACTTTTAGACAGCTATTAAAAACGTCGCCAGCGCTCGCCGAAGCTAAGCGGCCACTTCTAGCAACATTAAAGACCATTAATGGAATATTACTACTACGAAGTCCACCTGTTAAAGAAACTCTGACGGTCCGTGTTTGATAATAAAATTATTAATGGTTCGCAGTAATTTGTTTTGAGTTCTTTCTCGATTCAGACACATTAATTGAAACTATCGCTGTGTTTTGACCTAGTATTGAAAAGTGTACTAGTGTAGCAACATGTTTGACGTAATCTCGCCGAGATATATCAATCAAGGGTAGAACAGAAAACTTTTTTATCGACAACTCTTCGGGTTAGTTCGTGAGTTGCTCGTTGAGTGAATCTAGCAATGATGAGATGCAATATGGCTGCTGTTGTTTGGTTCGTATTCGGTAGCCGAGCTTGATTAAAGCTTTCTGATCTTACATTCATTACGTTTGGTTAAATCCGATAATACAATAAAAACGTATAATCGCATTTAACGCAAACGTTATAAATGTACAATATATTTGTTTTTGTTATGTGTAGTCCCTGATAATAGCTAGATTTTGGTTTAGTCACTTTAAAGTCCCCCACTGAAAATCAGTCTTGTTACTGAGTGGGTAGACTCTAAATGTGAATTTATTTATTTATTTTTATTCATCTACCCACAATTTTGATATTAAAATGTCTTTTAAAGAAACGAACGAAAGCCTTAAGTTGTCTCACTCTGCTGCCGCAGACTTTCTGTGCTTCGTGTAAAAGACTAATGCCAATATCCCCCCTCTCCCCATTCTCAAGTAAAGTAAATATTCGTTGTTCGACAAACATTGCGGCGGACATTTTCCAATTAAAACAAATTCTTATATGAGTCGATTTTTTTCTCTGGGCTTAAAGACTGTAAACCTTTTTTAATTAAAATTGTCTTCACTGTCTAATCCTTGTTTAATGAAAACAACTTTTATTATATCAGTGGTACTTCCAAGACTCGAATAAGTTTTGATCTATTTTAATTTTATTTCGTTTTATTTACATTAGTTATGAATTTCTTTGATATGATAAATATTTAACAACAATAATGAAACTCAGCTCTGTTATTAGAATTCAGCTCATGTCAGCAACACAAACGCGTCATTGATTAATTTAAAAATTGTCTGGGCTAAGTTTATATAATATATTGTTGTACAGTAAAATGACTAGATATCTCAGTTTGCGAGACGAACAGACATATTTCGCAGCTTTCTTTACTGGCTGGAACTACGATTAATGGCACCAATGGACCTTTTCTCGGGTGCCCCAGATAAAAACATTCATCTATATGTTAATCTTGAGCGTCCAGAAACAACTCCGGAGAAACAGAACACAATTAGAAAAATATCTATTGTGAGTCTTTGGGTGGAGTTGTTTGGACCTCGTGTGTAGAACGTTGCTGAGAAGATAAAGCTCTTTGGTCTTATGGGATCAAACATGCTTCCAATGCAGAAGGTCCAGGGTTTGATTTCTAATTAGGACTGGTGTGTTTTTACCTCAGAATTGGACAATCTTACCATATTAAATTAGTGTATGTACTTGTAAACCAGAAACCCAAACGGTGTATTTAGCTACGAGGTACACGACAAATGGAACATTTACCCCACTGCAAATCGGTTCTTGTAACCGCATAATTCTTTGGAATAAATCCAAAAATCTTCAAACAAAAGTTGTACTTTTCTCTTGAACTTCTTGCTTTTTCTTTTGTGAATTACAATTAAATTTGTCAAATCTGCTACGAAAGAAAACATACAATTGTATTGCTATAAAAATTTACTAACTGACATAAAACTTCCATAATTTTTTTTTAAAGAAACAATGCATTTTTTAGTTCATCGTTGTTGACATAACGACCAAGAAATCGCGCGAACACAGCAAATATTTCATTTGGGTTGGGTGGAACCAACTTAGAAAGCTTGCACGTGGTAAAAAAAAAAAAAAACAACTCTCTGACATTGAATAGTTCCAAACCTCCTCATCTGCGCCATTGATGATTTACAATAACACAACAATGAACAATTGACAGCTAAACTCCTCCTCATTGTAGTTAATTTTCTCGCCACCAGAATGCGTCTTGTCTAGTTTGAGTGGTAAAATCATGATTGTTTTGGTTGGTGTTTGATCACAATAGGCGTGATTGAACAATGAACAGTTCATGTTGCTTCACAAGTACCGTCATCTCGTCATTGAATGGGCGAGCCGAAGAATGCTGAGGTTCTTGGAACAACACACGCCCTAGTGGAAGATGACTCAACTTCTTAGCCAAGTGAAAGTGAATACATTGTCTTGTCATTGCGATGACCTTCACGAGTACAGTTGACCTTTGACATCCGCATTGCAAATCTATCGGCCATTACCGATAATCGACTAGAGTCGTTTTAATTTGTTTTGTTTTGTTTTGCTTGAAAGGTTATTGAAGACGTTGCATAATGGTGAAAAGTGTGTCGAAAGAATAAACGTGGAAAAATGTGGGACAAGCCATTCAGTCGTAATGATAATAAAAACAAAACTTGTATGTTTATAGTAGTAGAGCCATTAGTTATGAAATATTACCGGGTAGAATGTTAAAGACAAAACACACAAAAAGTGCAGTGAAGTTAAATAATTGTATAATATACATAATGCAATTTTGTAAATGTCTAGAATGCATATTTTGAATTTTTTTAATTTGTTACTATAAAAATTAGTGTATGAAACAAAGAAAGGTCGATTAGGTAGTATCTAGATACAGAACATTAACATATCAACGTTTTTACTGATGACTGAAAAAACCTTGGGAGAACCAAAACCTTCAGTAGAATCTGCAACCTTCGATTCATGTGTCATGATCGATAATTGGGCTGTAACAATGTCCCACGCCTTTGACTGGAGGTCTACACATCTCAACCTAGGTATATCCGACCAAAATACAATCTCCATACTCGTTGATTGATATTTGGGCTTAACGTCTCATATTTTTGCAACTTGGCTAATCGAGACAATGAGTGGGTGAAATATGAAGATGAAATATGGAGCATTGGAGGAAAGGGGCTAGTATGAGAGTTGGGAGTAAAACGAAAGGGTTGGACAAGAGAAAAGGGGTACGTCTCACCTCCCCGTCGACCTTCCGGCAAGGTGGCCCTATAGTTGAGAAACTGTAAGAATGACGTTCCCCTCCATCCCCTCCACAGCTACCCGACCCCCCTCAACTCCGTGACAACCTGACAAAATGAAATACGTAACTGAAAATCAGATTGTTTCAGTTGTTCAGTTTGTTGTTTCACGGAGTTGAGGGGGATATGGGTAGCAGTGGAGGGGGTAATGAGGGGGCCGTCATTCTTACATCTTCTCAACTATACCAGAAGCATATTTATACTCTTCAATGTTCACTGTATACTTTTTTGTAATGTTTAGTCCACATCTTGAGAAAACAAGTGAAAAACGATAATTTCGAGCGATTCAAATATTACCTATCCGTTTTGGTTTCATGCATGCGAATAAGGCGATAGTTTCTGGACCAATCAGAACTCTGGGATTCTCGCGAACAGTTTAACGCCGCGAATGAAGCGCTCTCGTGGCATTCGCTCATAAAATGATGTTTATAACTAATAAAAACACCTTATATACAATATGGTTCCATTTAAATCATCATTTTATCGTTTTAAGATGCCTGGAATGTTTTACCGAACGACTCCAGTATAAAGTGGCTGATCTTTTGTACTAATATTCATCATTTATTAATGTTCTAAACAAGTTATAAATTTTATGTGACCTACGTGAGAAATCAATTGTTTATATATTTACAGTGTATGAATGAATATTAAATAATAAATGAATGAAATACAATAACGTTGTTATTCACTCGCGCTGCGTAGTTCGCTTGTCGACATAAAAATCAAAACATCAAGAAAATAATACGAAAATATTAACGGGAATCGTATTATATGGATTTTAACAGTTTTGTTTGCTTCGGTATCGTAAAACATATGGGACACACGACAAAGTTGATAACCTGCCAGGAAATAAAAACATAACATTTTGTAACCGGATCGTTATAACATCTAATGAAGTCACTTTATTTGGTCCGATAATAAAAGATAATGGCCAGTTTGTTTTATCGTCGCAAATAATATTACGTTGTGTGGGAGAGGTTTACTCGTTCGTTGTCTCTTTCCTTCCTGTCTTTCTCTGCGACCCTAACAAGATTACAGGTGGTGTGTTCGACTTCCGGAAGGCCCACGTTTTATAGCCCTATCTACTTCCGGTACGCGGGGACTTGCAACCTAATCCACTTTAAAAAAGTGTGTTTTTTGTAATGTAAATTGTGTGAAGCGTATGTCAAAATGTTGTGGGTAAGATGAAAATAGAATGAATACTGCATTCTTGTTGAGTTTGATCATATCTATAATGAATCATAACATTATTTTAATTTACAAGTTTTTTAAAGAAAATGTAAAAAGGGTTATTTTCTATAAAATATGCATTTATTGACATATATTGACATTCGGAGTAAGAATTTCTGGGAGTTTTTAGAATTTAAAATAAACGTATACGGTGACTTTGGAACAATCCTAGCAACGATATCAATATCATGTTTTAAATTTAACCTTAGTTCCTGAAGGTCGTCACCCTCCTTTTCAACTTTTTGGATTTTTATTACACCTTTTTGATTACCTTAATTAATAAATTCATTCTGCTGACTTGAGCTGGTCAAATTACTTCAAGTATGGGTTGGCGCCCTTAGCCCACTTGTCTGTAATGCTAATGCTGTAATGCTGCTGTTAACTACTACGTAAGATGTCCCAATATGAAAATCAATTCTTGTAACCCGAGTAGTTAAACAACCAAAAAACACATTTTAAAAATGTTTTTTTCATTTAAACCGCGTAAAATCGCAATATTGAACAAGTGTTTGTTCAGACAGACATCAAGTGAAAACACGTCCGTCAATGTGGCAAAAGACAGACATTGTTACTGCAACAATACTTTCTATATAATACAACACTTCACGGCGTTATGAGCAGCTCTTGGCTCACTTGTTGGTCCGACTACCACAACAATACTTTCTATTTCTTTCGGCTGGTCTAGTTGATTCGTGTCAGCCGGTTTAGGCGGCACAAGATAACAAATCATTGAAGCTCAACACACCACGAATGTAAAATATATACAAACATACTAAACATATTTTAATTTAATTTGAAATAGACATCTAGGATTCTTAAATAGAAATAATCACGGCTATCTAGATCTTCAATGACAACAATGCACAACAGTGAGAAATGCACCTTAACATAACATTTGAAAACTTGTTGTTATTGTTAAGCATTGTTGTCATTGATCTATCAAGGACCCTTAGATAGAAGAAATCACGGCCATCTAGATAAATTCTGAAAATCATCTATTGAACCACAAACAGGTCACGTGTGCCAAACTTTTCGCCGTAACTCTACCCTGAATAACTCCGACATTAGTGTGGATACACCAGTTTTTTTATACTTTCACTATATTCTAAAGAAATCTAGCTCCATATTGATCTAAAAATAGTAAAATTGACATTTGTATTGAAGGTTGTAGCCTATAGTATTTTATAGATCCGAAAACGTAGGGTTTTAACATGGAAGATACTTATTAGGAGTTTGAAGTTCGGTAGGTACATTTTTTTTTTTTACGAATTATGATTCAGCATTCCTTTCTGAAAACTGAACAAAATTTTGAAGACAATGACAAATTGTTGAGTTTATGGAGGAGCTACTTAAATTTCTTATAGTGTAACAACAACAATATCTGTGTTTATAAGATTCATTTAAAATATACTACATTTTTGATATGGGAACTCTAGGATAACCCGAAAACATGTAAAGGATTTATATATATATATATATATATATATATATATATATATATTTACTATTCTTGATTTAAACATGTCAGCTAGTGTACATAACTCCAAAACGGAAGTACAGTCACAGTAAATCAATACCTCGTTCACACTAATAGATGTTTACACAGTCTGGCCTGTTATGGTCGACGTATGTTACATCGATAACTACATAGGTGTGTTCACAAGTGTCATGGCTCCATGGCCGATGGGATAAGCTCTATTGACAAGGCTACAAGCCTTACAAGGCTACATAACTACGTCACGCCCTAATCGCTTGTATTCCGGATTAATCTCGCTAAAAGGTATTTTTAGTGATGTACTAACTTTCAACTTCGTGTTTGTTTTATCCGTAAATGACTCCACATTATGTAAAGATTCTGGGAAAACACTTTTATCTTGAAAACGATTAGCCTCGTTGCAAAAATATGGGACATAAACCCCAAATATCATCATCTTGAAAAAAGCACATATTTCTAAAAAAAAAAAAAACTGTTCGTTGTGACTTTTGAATCCCTTAGCCACTTTAACGATTTATTTTTTATTTTCTGCTAGAATATGCTAGATAGAATACCAAAGCCTTTGTCAAAGAACTTGTAGGATATCATCTTCGTCGAAACTCTTTGAGTTGCCGGTTGCCCTTATTTTAACCACTGACAATCCGCTTCCATTAGTAGTTTTCATGGGTTATAGGAATCCTAACTATAGCAAAGAGGTGTCGATAAAAGTAGGTGTCTTTACCACCCCTTGATTTATTTATATCGGTGTCGGTTCCTATTGCAAAGAGGTGTCGATAAAAGAAGGTGTCTACAACCCCTTGATTTATTTATATCGAAGCCGGTGTATCTCAAGGGTGGATGCGCTCTAGTCACGTGGGAACAGCTTTACAACGAGTTGATTCACGTTTCATGTGTGTATATGTGTATTGATGCCCAAGCAAGCGTCACACTCCTCGCCACTCATGCATAACAATACCACACCACGAGTATTTGTATTCAATTCAATGTAATGGTATGCACGGCACCATTAAGTACGTAATGCCATTATATCGGCGGAATGTGCCGCTGTTCTAGTCTAGTCCCATCATTCAATTAAAATAACTTCCACTCCGATACACGGAAACCATCGTTAATACGCGCGCATCATGGCAAATTGCCATCCACTAATGGACGTCTGGTAACGCCGCGACGAGTAATGGTGACAACATCGTGGCAAGTAGACGTGGCAACACCGCAGCGAGTAGAAATGGCAACAAACTCAGACTAATGGCCGTGCGTGTGTCAACACCACGGCAAGTATACGTGGCAACACCGCGGCGAGTAGAAATGGCGGCAAATGAAGTTAAATGTCTGCGCGTATTTCGTCTGGCAACCCCGCGACGAGTAGGAATGGCAACAGCGCGGCAAATAAACGTGGCAACAGCGCGCGGAGTAGAAATGGCGGCAAATTAAGTTAAATGTCTGCGCGGATTTCGTCTGGCAACCCTACGACGAGTAGGAATGGCAACAGCACCGCAAGTAAACGTGGCAACAGCGCGGAGTAGAAATGGCGGCAAATTCAGATTAATGGCCACGCGAATTACGTCTGGCAACATCGCGACGACTAGGAATGGCAACAATGCGGCGAGTAGAAATGGCGGCAAACTCAGACAGACGATGTAACTAACCTTGGTTGACGGTTGTGGGCGCGTTTCCTTTCTCTTTCAAGCCGGAGATAGGTCGGAAAATGTGGAATATTGTGACGCGGTGCGGAAGGTGTCGGCTAATACGTGATACGATCGAACGCATCTACTACTACGATAAACGGAAATCGAAAGTCGAAAGTGAATGTCGATTAATTTGCATGTTGAATTGAATCAACGTAAACGAAAAGAACGTAAACTGAAAATTGTTACCGTTATGTGGTTGTGGTAACTATCGTTTGTAAATGTAAATTGAGATAATATTGTATACCGAATAAAATATAATACAAGCATGTAAAGCCTGTATTACACGGTCAAACTTTTTCATCCAACTCCTTGAATTCAAGAACAAAAGCGCATCAAAAACAGTCAGTAGGCCTATGTAGTCAAATACAACAATAGGAATTATTTATTGATGCGCTTTTGTCCTTGAATTCAAGGAGTTGGATGAAACGTTTGACCGTGTAATACAGGCTTTAGGATAGCGTTTTGTGCTACACTTAATTCATAATTTAGCAATTATCCACTTTTTAAACTCTTATACAAAGTGATTTTCTTTCTTTTAAACAAACCAAGGTTTTATAATTTCATATGAATTAATATTATAATAATTCTATTGATTTTCTAATTTGTATTTCATATTGCAAGAAAACCATATCCCAAAGCCGGTCTAGAACAGACCATAGGTGGTCAAAAGTGATATTCCTACCAACTTAATAAGAATACGTCGCTCTAATAATAGGCGTAAAAGTTTAGTAATAATGTTTTTCACACAGCAAATGAGAGGTAGATTAATGAGTATTAGAGGTAATATACTGTTTGAGCTCACCCCATTCATTAATCAGCGACCCTTTCTGTTGTTCTGTGTTGTTTGTGGTCATTACGGGAAGCGCAGTGAGCGAAACGTGACATCATGTGTAGTAAGCCTGTAAGTAACTACTTCGTAATTATTTTACCATATTGTTGCCGTAAGTAATTAGTAATTATACGTAATGAGACTTTTCCTTTCTGCTGCGTGCTTGATGGGGGGGAGGGTATTCACCTGAAGAAGCGAGTGAAGGTTTGGTTTACATTAAATGTGTTGATCCTAGGAGGAAATTCCGAGTTTTGTGTTGGTATCTTTAGAATGCGTTTGAAAACGCTGAAAATTTTGATTTTTGTTTCGTGTTTCCCACGTGACGTAACAGCGGTCGAGCGTAGAACATTGGCAGATAATATTCGCAAATAGACTAAATAGTAAATTCTATACATATTAAGAATGAAAAAAAATGAATGTAAAATTTTTAAAACCACATATTTTATTACACCATACCATTTTTTTTATTTTCGCAATGTGCTAATTATTTTCAAGAACATTCAAAGGACGACAATACTGATAACAGCCCTCTCAGTGGTGTTTGGTGGGATTTGGGTTTTAACCCCCCCCCCTCCCCCCCCTACGCCACTGAGGATGTTCATCAGAAAGTTCCATTCAAGAGTTCAGGCACATTTTTTAAAATCCTCTGTTGACTAAACCAGATGGTGACAACAGCCTGTATTACACGGTCAAAGTTTTTCATCCAACTCCTTGAATTCAAGAATAAAAGTGCATAAAAAACAGTTAGTATGTAGTTAAATACAATAATATTAATAGGAATTATTTATTGATGCATTTTTGTCCTTGAATTCGAGAAGTTAGACGAAACAATTCGACCGTGTAATACAGGCATTGTATATTACAGTATTTGGTGACAAAATACAATCTCCTAAGGAACCACTGTGCAAATATCTTCCGCACGTGTAAGTTCCGTTCACGTACTCTATGTTACAAGTGTCTACTTTCACAAACAAACAGACAAACGCCTAAGTGCATTGTCACTCGTCGGAATGTACAAACAAACACGCAATTATTTACATTCAGTGACTTTCTTTACGTCATCCTCAATTAAGTCGTCGTTGAGAATAGGATATCCTGATTACAGAGACTGATATCATGTATTAATTAAGTATTTGCACTACAGCCAAGGAATACTATTATGCATCTGCTTTCATTTGCATCAATCATCACTGATGTGTTTCATTAACATCTTACACTAATGCTTGTTATGATATCAAGCGCGCCAAATTATAACATGTTAGTAAATATCTTGAGAAAACGATACACATTGAAAAATTGAATAACAACTAGGGGGGCTATTCCTGAAAGTTGATAATACTCACTTTAAGTGATATGTACGTGGTTATCACTTAGTGGTTTCGTAAGAATTAAACAAGCTGGATTAAAACAATCTTTAAGATTTTAATCCTTACACTTCTTATTTTTGAATAGACCATTTTCAAAATTGATCTGGGACCCTCGGACTGAGTTAATCACAGTCTTCTAAACTCCAATGTCAACAATGCACATCAATACATACTAGTTTTCAAATGTTATGTCAAAGTTCATTTTTCATTGTTGTTCATTGTTGTCGTTGAAGATCTAGATGCCAGTGATTAACTCAGTCTAAGGGTCCTAGATCAATTTTGTAAACGGCAGACCGTTCGCAACCGTAATGGATGTAATTTATGAAATTCTGTTAATCCGGATTCGAGTTATTACTAACTTTCAAATATTGTGCAAGGTTCTCAAAATATAACTATTACACGTCAATTTTGCCGGGTTTTCTGGTCGGCCTTGGTCGTCAGAATAGCCGTTATGACGTCACGATAATTATCTCTAAATGCGACGAGAGATAATCCCCAGCCAACCCGATCTAAGTATGTTCGACGAAAGTGCAACCACCATGGATCCAGGATATATAGTCAAACAATGGAAGGTATAATGGGTCGCATGTTGCTAATAGCCAACACGCAGACACACAATATGCTATAAGTACTAATAACCAAAACCCAGGTTTCCGGTCGCCATCCATAGAATATGACAGTCACGTGACATGGACTCTTCCCTTCCAATGTCTTTGACTCTTCCATAGTCTTTGCAGACAAATCCTCGATTCCACCGCTGTCTAGATTCTTCATCATCGACGTTGACTGTAGCGATATTCCTCCCTTCCAATGTCTTTGATTCTTCCATGGTCTTTGCAGACAAATCCTCGATTCCACCGCCGTCTAGATTCATCACAATCGACGTTGGCTGTAGCGATATTCTTCCCTTCCAATGTCTTTGACTCTTCTATGGTCTTTGCAGACAAATCCTCGATTCCACTGCCGTCTAGATTCATCATGATCGACGTTGGCTGTAGCGATATTTTCACCACATGGGTAAATAAGTTTTTTGATGTCTTTATTTCATCCCCACAGCGCAGCCAGCTATAAACCCAATGTCTCCTCCCTTCGTTGGCAAAGTCATCACTCCTCGACGACCCACCTAGAGAGGGGTAGGGGAGGGCGGGGGGGGAGTAATAAAGAACTGGGTTACGGTCTGATTTATGTTATATAGGGGAGTACTGTAGAGATGTTGCAGATTTTATGAACGATGGTTGGATTTGCGCACTAGAAACAAGTCGGTTTGGAGAAAAAATATTTAACGTAACAGGAAGATAAAAGTGTTAATTATGACAGTACCGTAGCGAATTAGAAATAGTATTACAAATACACGCAGCGGGTAGTAAAGGTAACCGTTATAGTACTAAAGTTGTGGTTGTTGTGGTTTTAGTGGTATACCTATGCAAGTAGTTAATGGTTATAGTATATAATAATGCAAATAGAAGAAAGCAGCTTGGTGATAGCTGCGAATATAATAAATGCTGTCCTACAATTATTTACGATCCTCTGACTAGACAATATAATTAAATTAGGTTTTATTATACATGTTTTGTTACCCTGGGTGTTACGTAACTACGATAGTTGTTTCAAGTAACTTAGTTCCAAGTCTGTAGAACCATTAAGTTTGTTAGCCCGACACTACCAAACTCAATGGTAGAACTAGTGTAGAACTTGTGTTTGTAGGTCAATTTGTGCCGGGGTTTCGGGGAACGTGCGAAATGGGGCACCGAGAGGGGTAAAGGGGAAGGGGTGGGGAAACAGCGGCTGTTTTATGTTGGATACTTGTTGGAAGATTTTAAATAAACGATGAGGGTGAAATTGAGGCGCGAGGGTGTTTGATTACTTTGGCCAGAAATAGTCCACGTGTAGGCAGAGAGCTCAACTCTTGTGCATATACATATAAAACAAGGGTAAAACAGAGACCTTCTTTATCGGCATCTCTTCGTGTAAGTTCGTGAGTTCCTAGTTGTGTGAACGTAGCAACAGTGTAGGAGTTACAAAGGGGGGTTGACGGTCCCAGAACAAACTCAATGTTGAAGTGATGACAAATTTCTTCACAATTCTGTACAAGCCCATATGTATAAGTATGTTTCGATCATTCGTCATAATATTAACTTGTTTAATGTGGACTTCGGGGGTAGAGACAGTCTGACTAATGAGGCACCAAACGTATGGGGAGGAGGGGGAATTGCCCCCCTCCCCTTCAACCAGAGGTCAAGCCGCCACTGGTGCCAATGCCTACAATCATAACCTCTTTATGCGTTTATATCATCCATCTTACATTCAAAACGTTTGCGTCTTGAACTTGTTAGGAAACATAATGATAGACAATGTTTGCAGCACTATATCATGTTGTTCGATAATTTGAGTTGTAATACACCTGATTTTATGGTCACTTAAAAACATTCTTTCACGGAGTGTCTTTTTCGACAGACATTCTTTACCATTCATAAATCTTTTCACAGACGATCTTTGACGTCATAATTTCACACCCAATCACACATCTACCTCGTTTTATACTGTCTAGCAGAGTTGTCATCAATCCACATATTCTACTCATCTAATTTATATTCTATTAATCCTTTAGCAACATAAGCAAGTATGGTTTACGAGTAGTTTGTTTCTCTTCGTACATTTTGAGGTATCCTTTTGGTAGTAAATATATATATTTAAAAAAAAATACATTATCAGTCGTCGGAGATAGAACAATGTAACTCAACATTTTAAAACATAATAAATTAAGGTGAAAACATGAAGAGAGAAAAGAAAAACTCTTTTCAATTCGCTTGTCGGATGTTTTTAACTTGGTTACGACACACATATATTCCAAAATATTAAAACACATAAAATAATGCGCAAAGTTCTTTTCTGTCTCCTCTGTCATTGTTCGTCGCCGTAGATTTCATAAACACGTCGCGACGCGCACAATGTCGTCGTGGTATGTCGCTCCATAAAGTATCCTCCCCCCCCCCCTCCCCCCCCCCCCCCGACGGTAACGAGCCACGTCGTGCATAACCTCGACAAGATTTTAATTAAATTGCAAGCTTAGTGTGACGTGACGAGGGGGGGGGGAGGGGTGTATGGGCGCCAGTCCCCCCAGTCGATATTTATATATATACGTAATCCAACGTAACTAGTAACAAAATTAATATGTTTCTGATGGATGAGTTAAGGGTGTGTATATTGGGGTGATTGACTTGCTGGGTCCCCTTTGTAACTATATATATATATTTAACATAAGTTGATAATTTAATAAGAAATCCTAGACTTGCGTCTAAGATATTGTGTCAAACAGATGATTTTCAGAATTCATCTAGAGGCTCGTGATTGCTTCTATTGATAGACCAATGACAAGAATGCTCAACAATAACAACTAGTTTTCAAATGTTATGTCAAGGTGTATTTTTCACTGTTGTGCATTGTTGTAATTAAAGATCTAGAGGGCCGTGATTATACTTCTATCTAAGGTTTCTTGATAGATCAATCCTGAAAATCCTCTATAGCCTCACGTAAAGTGATGGAACTACCGGGACATATCACAAGAACGCCCAAAGCTGTATGAGACCACCAACAATATAACATCTATTTTAATACTTCTCCTAAACTAATTACGACTCTATAATTTCACTTTCTACTTAAAGACAGCAGCAGCTGTAGAGAGACACCTCGGAATGCCAGCCACGTTTTTCTGTTAGTGTCATAATGGACATAAAAACACAACAATTTCAGCCTGGAGCATTTAAGAGTTTACAGATGACCATTTCCTGGTCACGAATAGACGAACAGTCTCATGCTAAAATAGAAGATATATATATACTGATACAAACAAAATAATTACTCTGGGCTACACAAAATATTAAGAACATAAAACTAATAATTTGTTATTTACGTATTGGTTTTACATAAAACCTAAGAGTTAACTGTATTCAACTATGATGAAGCATTTGACGGAGCTACGAGCTTATTTTTTCTCTCATCGATAGAGGTGTAGCTCTACGGTAAGACTCGAGACTAATTCTGGAGGTCGCCGGTTCGATTCAGGTTACCATCAATTCTAACTGAAGATTTTCCGATGTTTTTCGTCAGTCGTAAAGACGAATGCTGGGATTTAGTCCTACTATCAGTCCTCGACATTGCTTCATAACTATCCAAACACCGTAATAACCTAGTAAGTCACCTGAAAAGGGGCAAATCAGGTAAAGCTGGTGTACAACCTATGACAAGTATTCTTACAAAATATTATGATTTATTAGAACAAGTAGTTGGACGGTTGGACTAGTTGGAGTTGTTAGCTAGTTGAAGAGCGTTGATGACTTCTCGAAATATTGCGTTATTTTTATCTTGACAAGGAACAGTGCATCATACAACTAGTTGTTTTTAATAATGTTTCATCTGTTCTACTAAGTTTTCTTTTTAATGATTTATATCTCAGTTTTTCTTACATCTCGCAGTGTACATATTCAGCATACTAAGATTGTTAAGTACTGCATACATGTGCAATTTTGACGGAGAAAACCCTGTCTGGTAAATGTAGCTAAATAAGTGGGTTGGGTATATTACCTACGTGTTACGTGAAGCTATTAAAGATGATTCATTGCTGTACATAACCGTAAAATGTGAGTGCTATAAATAAGAGGATTTGCATTGGTGTCATCTTATCTAATACATTACGTGTAATTATTTGCATGTGTATAACTCTGGGCCGAGACTTAAGTCTGTATCTTGGTTCGTGTGTGGGCAAGTCTGGGGGTGATTTGGTTTAGAGATCAAACTAATTTAATAATTTAAACACATTATTTTTAAATGGTGATTGAATACTTGCTTTGATCGGCTGATCGATTTTTCATATTAATTATATTTGTTTTATTTTTCCTTGTTATTTTATTTTACGTTTTGTTTGTGTTTCTGTTTTGCTTGTTCTCTATGTTTTTTTTCTCGCTACCTACCTGTCAAATTTACGTACCATCTCTCTTTGTTGTATGTTGTTATTGTTCTGCTGTATTAATTATGATTTGATTTGATTTCAATCAGTATTGTATTATTTCAGAGTATATTGTGTACTACAGCTTTTGTTCTCTATTGTTGTATAACTGAATCAGATGGACATTGAATGAAATAAATGCCGCCTCGCGCTGGGGATCGAACCTACGCCCTTCTCTAGTGGAATCCGGTACGTTCACTAAACGGGTCGCGTATTCTATCAAGGCTGCACAATGAACGGGTCCTGGCTATTGTGACCCAAGTGATACCGTTATAACACGTGGCATTAATACACTAGAATCACACCTACTATAAATAGACAACTCGGTCTGTGTCCTCGATAGGTCTCTCGTATATAGCGTACAATTACCATCACTCCATTGTTCGCTATCAACATCACATGAGTAAATAAATACATGAATGAATGAATGAAAGAAAGAAAGAAAGAAAGAAAGAAAGAAAGAAAGAAAGAAAGAAAGAAAGAAAGAAAGAAAGAAAGAAATAAAGAAAAAGATAGAAAGAATGGAAGAAAGAAATAAGCAAATAAATTTGCATACATACAAACTAAAATTTAATTAATACATCTATATAAGATGGAACACGGGAGACTCTTTCTCGGAGGGTAACCGGTTCGATTCCGGTCTGAAGTTTTCTCCCTAGGTTTTCATCCATCAGACATAAAGACCAACAAACCGCAGAAAACAAAACATAAAGATGTTACAAACATGTTACAAACATGTACTGTCTCATACTGTCTGGTGTGATATTTCTGTCTGGCAAGACAACAGTTCTTGCCCTGATGATTCATGAACGCCTTAAAACACAAACCATCAATTTAGAACATTCATAGTTTATTGCCTGAACGTGAGTATCTGTGAGAGTTCTCGGCGCCAAAGAGGTTGTAAAGAGTTATATCTTCGACACGCCTTTAATTAGCATGTTCGCACTTGACCTTGCCTATTCTCGCAATTAACATTTGTATTCAGTAGCGCTTTAATCGTGTGATTATAGAAATTAATTGCGTACTAGGTATTGCAATACAATAAACATACTTATTTTATTTTTTTATTTAAAATACGCATTTTAAAAGAATGACCGTGAGATAAGACTACTATTTTGCTGCGACGTCTTAACGCATTGCTACCTGTTGACTACTTCTTTTTGAACCATACATATAATACTTATTATACTTCTACTTATTTAAAGAACACTCAAGATTAAAGTTTTGTAATAATTACATCTCAAGAATGAATAGATCAAATCGAAATGGTGGCGGGGTTGCGCCCTGTTTTCTCCTAAACACTTCTGACTTTATGCTAAATATATGCATGATATCATAATTTTTAAGGTTGTTATTTTGATTGAATTTTGATTATTAATTAAGGACTTAAAAACATAAACATTAAGCAGTGCTTACCAATCCACTGGATTCAGCTAACTTATTTTTTCGATGACGGGAAACGTTCATGAGATTTTCAAAACCTGTCAAATGTAGGCTTTTGTCAATTCAAAACATAAATAAATAAATTCACATTTAGACTCTACCCACTCAGTAACGAAACTGATTTGCAGTGGGGGACTTTAATTTAAAGCGACTAAACCAACCCTGTAGGCTCTGAACACTATCGACGAGTGAGCGGTAGCCAATCAAAGCTATTTCAAATACGAAACATATGAATCAGTGATCGGACAGTGCGAACACCTGCGGACAAATTTCAGAATCAACAAGGCTGATTCAGAACAACTTTGAATTTATTGAGTGCTTCGTTGCTAGGACATCTTTGTGTCTTCAAGTACCGTCCGAACAAGACCTAGACCTAGTATTAGCATCGAGAAAACCTTTCAGACACGCCCTTAGGTTCGATTCCCCGTTGATCTAGTTAGTAATTAACTTTCTTCCTCATGAACTTATGCCAACTAACCCGGCGTTGGTCAGCCAATCGAGGGCAAAGCCGTTACACAGGTTCGAACTCGAAGCATTCCAGCTAACAGTAACATTGACACAAGTGGTGGTGGCGCGATCTAGATTGTTGAACGTTCAACGCCCCATCCAGCGGCCGTGTTGTTAACGGAGTTGGCATTGATTATTGGCTTTCTACCCACCCACATCCTTTATGCAAAGTACGTTTAGAGAATGGAATAAAGGACAATTACGATATACGGACGGTATAGTGATGGTATGGAACCGATAGTGCTGGCTTTGAGGCAAAAGGTGATATTCTGATTCAGGATGGTTTCAGATACCGATAACCAATATCCAGATTAATGGATTTTGTCGAGGGAATTTTCTGTCACAAGGCGAATTCAGGGGATTGAGTCCAACTTACAGCTCTTTTCATGTAATTATAACAATATTTATTTTATAATAAATATTTTTATAAATGGTTCGTCATTTTCAACCCCTATAGCTCAAACAGCGGGAGAGTTTAATGTTTTTTTTTTATTCTTATCATCAAAATGCCATTAAAATGTTGGAATCATTTATTGACAAGGTATATATTATTATATTTATATTACGGTCTTCTTAAAGGATTCAAAATGAATTACGTTTAAAAAATTGATGCAGTTTCAGATATTAATAAAATATTCTAATTTTATCTAAACACAATCAATTTCGCATCTTTGTTTCGTAATATATCTATAGAGATTGATAATGTCTATCACAGCATTAACCCAAAATGTTGATATTAAATGTAATTGTAAAATATCCGAAAAAACATAAAGTCTCTGTCTTGTTCTTCAAGTTATTTGTGTTGAATACACCAAATCAAAGCCAACCCTGCAGGTGTGTGTGTTGTTGAATATTGAAGTAAAGCAAATTACAAAGCAACATTGATCTACCGGCTTATGTTCCCTTTGTATCTCCATCTTTCTTTCTCTCTCTCTTTCTCTCTCTCTTTCCCCGTGCCGCCCAGATATAATCCCGAATGTAATCTTAAGCTATTCTATTCGCCACGGCCACGTCATGAGCAACTAAATTTAGTTTAGTTCAGCTTAGTTTAGTTTAATTTTGTGTTTGTGTTAATCTCTGTACTTATTTACCTCGTTCGTTTGTTTTATACCGCTTGGGTGTGTTCTACGTTATCTAATGTATCATACATATTACTTGGTATCTACGTATGAGCTTAATTATACTCTTTGGATGGAAGACAACTCAAGCACATTATAATCGGCTTATACCAATATCAGAAAAATCTTTGAAAGTCACGATTATATAATATAAGCATTAATTCATTTTAGCAATTTAATTAATAACGTTAATATGGGGGGTTGGAGGGCGGTAAACTTTCTTCGGTGTATGAAGGTATATATAGCAAACAACTTCTGATGAAAAAAAATTCTGTACCAATTAATTCCGGGTCAAGCCTATTTCAGCTTCTATATTACCGGGGTATTTATTAATACTGACGATAAACAGTTTCTAACAGAACAATGGAAAACAATCGATTGGTTTTGTTTTTCTCTATCTCTATTCATTTAGTCTATAAGGGAAGATTCCTTGAATGTGCGAAAACACTATCACTCACAAACTAGTTACTGTAGCACAGGTAATACGTACAACAAACCGACCTAAGCAATTAGTATAAACTAGAAATTGTATCAAAAAACAATTTATTTACATAATAAGTCTCTTTTTTGTGATTGTGGTGAATATGTTGCACAGTACCTACCCTAGACGTTAACAATTAGTAAGTGTTAAAATTTAACAAAGTAGTTGATAAAAATATCTTGTGTGGATGTGTCGTTGTTTGTTCTTGCAAAGGATCTTAGAAAAATTGCTCAAAAACTTGTGAGTATAAGTTACTGTCCGTTGAGATTTGAGACGTGAATCAATTATGCTGCCGTGGAACCTAGCATGCGCACATCCAATTACGACTAGATCTAAGACTATCCAATTTAAAATCTCGAAATCCCTCCAATTATTGTTGTCAAATGAGTTCTTGAGCCTTAAATAATTACGCTATAGTCGTTGCGCCACATATAAATACCACAGCCCGGTAATTAAGGAGAGGAAATAATTTCGCTCTCATTTATGTTCATAGCGAAACATCGTTGTGAGTTCTATAAATAGCATGAAATTGCTCACAAACCATTTTGTTTTGAGTGACTTGTATAGTTAGTACGTTTAAGTATACATGCATGCAATTAGTGTTTTCTTTCGAGCATGATACTCTAACAAGGAATGCGTGGGGATGTGTTTAATTCTTTCTTCGTTCAACTCATAGTACATTTAGCTTCCTGCTCTTAGGAAAAATTCAATATTTTATGGCATTTCGTACATTTGTAACTAAAACTCTTAAAGTCTAACATAACATATATCCGTGAACGAGTGTATTAAAAAAAATAGTTTGATATTCATTATAATATTACTAAAAATGGCTTTATATATTTCATTTTTAATTTTTTTAAATACATAACTAATTATTATTAGCAAGCGATTTTAAATACAATTTTTAATAAAGTAACACATTTATGCTTTGCTCTTTGTCCCCTTCGTATCATTAATTCTTTGATTGGTTTCACAAACATATTTGGTATTTCCATCATTTCCTATTTGTGTCCACTATTTTTTTCATGTCTACATGTTCATAACGCATACCTACGTTAACGTGCAACCTTTTAGAACAGTCGTGAATGATTTAGAAGACTGCAAAAACACAAAACTCCGAAATACCGTCCTGCTGTTAAAACGTTTTACTCCATCCAGGTGTTGACTGTTGCGTATACATCAACCCATATCGACATCGAAACCAACACACACTTTTACTTTATAATTTGGTTTTTGACAACTCCCTAAAGATAATCATAGAAAGCGTTGTTCTGCCATCTTCCCGCAGGTTTAGCCTCGACCCGTCCACGTGTGGTATCGTATTAATTATCACCGCCTTGGTGATGGATTGCCCAAGCCAAGGTGTGACCTTAACGACTTTGATTCACAGGCCATCATTAATTATAATGTGAGAAGATTGTTTTTCACCGACCGCGGGGAGAAACATATTAATAACGGCTAATGGCTTCATAAGGGAGCGGATTTGAAAAGTAGCATTGTTTCGCCGCTAGCGAAGCCGTTATAGACAGGTAGATTTGTGATGGCGTGTAAGGCTCTTGACCTATTGCGTTTCTACGGCTAATTGGTAGCACACGGAATGCTTACTTCTGTTTTCCTGATATATATTTAGAGCTAATTGGTAGTACACACCCAACGTCTGCGTTCCTGATACATTTCTGCAACTAATTGGTAGCATTCACCCAACTTCTGCGTTCCTGATACATTTTTGCAACTAATTGATATACACACGCCCAATTTCTGCACTCCTGATACATTTCTGCAACTAATTGGTAGCACACACCCAACGTTTGCGCTCCTGATACATTTCTGCAACTAATTTGCACCGCACACCTAACTTCTGCGTTCTTGGTACATTTCTGCAACTAATTGATATACACACGCCCAATTTCTGCACTCCTGATACATTTCTGCAACTAATTGGTAGCATACGCCCAACTTCTGCGTTTATGATACATTTCTGCAACTAATTGGTACTATTTACCCAACTTCTGCGTTCCTGATACATTTCTGCAACTAATTGAAATACACACACCCAACTTTTGTACTCCTGATACAGTTCTGCAGCTCACATCTAGCTTCTGCGCTCCTGATACATTTCTGCAGCTCACACTTAACTTATGTGGTCCTGATACATTTATTAATTTAAATATTTACACTTTACACATTACACGTCATAAATGTGAATTGTCATTTAATTTCGCGTGTGTAAGCACTTGAGTGAAACATTTCCGACTAGTCGTAATTCAAACTATTAAAGACAAATAACTAATAACGCCCCATTATTACTTCTATCAACTAAACGATCAAAAGAAACCATCGACCAAATATACTTATCATTCAATCAATCTTAATCGCATTAAAGAAGTTAAGCAATCTTCTCTCTTCCGTAATAACATACATTTCGCTAAGTTATTATACGAACCAACACAAACAAGTTGCAAAAGCCCATCGTGTCTCTTCTAAGATCTTTGGACTCTCAACTCAACCCCCCGGTTTCTACACAATGGGGCTCACCCACCCTCTAACCACGAAATGAAATCGTTATTTCGCTAATGTGGCAAATATATATATTTCTACGAGGCTATTAGTGTTTAACGGAGTGAATATACGCATACAAAGAACAGCGTACAATGTATCTTGGATGTCAAGTTAACTCGACGGGGGGTATTTATTGCACTTAAGGCTTAACTGTGCCCTGCGCCATCAACTGTGAACTAAGAAGTCTCGTCTCGCGGGGTTTCTTTTCATGAGTTCTTTGAAAACGAGAAATTGAAAGAGTCGAAAAAGAAATTACGAATGTATCCCCAAAGGTTTCGACCAATTAAACGGCTTTTATATTTAATTTAATTTGTGTAAGAAGAGAACGAGATGTAGGGATTATTTTTTTGTGGTATTTCTTTCTTTTTTTAGAATACTTTTTAAAAATGTGCACCAAACGACACAAAAGTAAATCAAACGACGGTGTGACGATGTAACTTTTTATCCAATATGGATTCTGACTGTTGTACAACTCATCTACTAACCTGATTTTATGATTTTATAAACTGGATCTAAAGAAAATATAAGGCAGTTTATGTTCTTTACTCTCGATTTGTATTATTTTGCCGTCGTTTGTAAGTAACATTTGCATGCAATACAAGAGAAAAATTGTAATTATAGTTTTCATGAAAACGAGTCAAAGCAATTGCTGTACACAAGAAAGAGTACAAACCTGCCAGAATGCTATTGTTTACTGTCTAAGGCCAGTGATTAGATTATTTTCGGTTAATATAATCAACAAACAATATTTTTTCTCATAGATGCCGAATTTCAATCAATATCAAATTTGACTCTCCGGTTTGCATATCTATGGCTGATTGTGTAAGTCGATGGTCTTTTCTCGTGTAAAGCATTAATGCCCCTAACTTCAATGTCCAGTTAAAGTGTTAAGTAACATTAACTGTCAGGTAAGCCCACTTTGGTGTGTTTCTATTGGCCGTTGTCATGGTGAAAACAATTTAACTGAAAAGTAGATTTTAACTGGACATTGAAATACCGGCAAGTCTAAAATATCTGCATTCTTTCAGCGTGATTATAGCCGGATAAGCCAGCGCCATGTTGTAGGTTGCACAAGTCTTATCAGACAGACGACTGAATGCACTGGTACTGGATAAACAGTGACTGAACCAGGCAAGGCAAACAACAGTGTCTCTGCGATGGTACGAACACAGGTTTATGTCTAGATCTCTCTGCATCAAGCCGTGCGCTAAGCAAATAACTACACTTATGTCAACATTTGCAATGAGAGTTTTAAGACGTACAAGCGTTTGAAAGCCGTGATATAATTCATCGTTTCTATTATTATCTTGAGAGCGACAGTTGAAATATAATGTAAGGATTGAAAAAAAAAAGGATGCAACATATTATATTTTGATTGGAAATTATCAGTTAATGAGTCTGCGGCAGTAGATCTTGAGAATTCAAAGTTTTCTGTTCGGATAAAAAAAAAAAAACGAAATTGTAGGAAGACACAATTTAGATAAGATCAGGGTCTACAGGTAACGAAAACAAATAGATGCAAAATTCATTCATTACGTTTGGTCGGATACATTTCGATAATTATGCTGTGCTTTAAAAGACATTTTCGATAAATGATTGACAGATTAGTGTGTCCGAAATTTTATTCGTGGATAATTAATTATTTCGCTGTTGACTATTAATACACGTTACCCCTCCAGACAAACGGATGATGTACCCAATTAATTAAACCCATAAATTATTAATAACCATTTTGAAATTGAAAAGCACTGAATGTCATTGTGAATAATGTATGATCTTTGTTTTGATGGCAATAACCAATACTCGTAGGTGCAAAGTTATAAATTAAATATATGAAACATAACGTTATGATTAATCAATTTTGTATGATCAATCGAAAAGTTTAAATCTTTTTGGAAATAAAACGCTTTGTGATCGTAACGTGCAGGTTTAATAATATAATTTTTTATGAAAAATGTTTTGCTTTCAAATAAAGTATAAACTTTAAAATTGTATGATTTGATTGAAATGAAATACATTTTAAATCGATTGTAAATCGATTTTCTAGTATTATCAGTAGATCTTGGTAATATAGGCTTACATAATCCCGACATTTACATTTTAAATGTAGTTTTGAAATACGAAGAAAACACGCTCAAAACTGTCTTGTGTTCAACATTCAAAAGTGCAATACACATTATTTTACCTTCTTGTACGGTGCAAACTTTCCAAATACCAAACGAACAAAAATAAACAAAGAGTTGTAATCTACATACCGGATCCGGAAGTGGAAACGAAACCAGACTAATGTTACTGCGCTCTAGCGTTATAAAGTAGAACTAGTTGCATTGCATCCACACTACAGCTTCCATATTCACTGATGAGATTGTGACACAATTTCCATTCCATTGACAATACAAACCTCTATAGAAACACGTCACATTCGTTCGCAGCGAGTCATAACGTAACAAAGAACTTGATAAATAAAAATATTCCCGCTATAATGTCAACATATAAAAAAAAACGCGTGCATTGGCCGTGGCCTAGTGAGCTTCTGAATAGTAATAAGTTTGGTGTGGCCCCGATTTCAGTCTGGTAAAAATGCTGTAAAATTGCCAGTAAAACAAAATCTCATCTTAGAGAATGTGGTGCTTTTTTATGAAGTTTCTTTGTTTTAATAAGTATTTCCTTTTTTCAAAATGTTCCTATAAATGTGTTTCAATCTTCCTAATTAAATAAGAATATTTTAAACGAGGGAATAAATTAATGAGCAAAGAAAAATTCATAAGAAAGAAAAGTTAATTCGTCGGGTAGAGGATATTATATTTTGCTTTACTTTGTTGAAATTTTAAAGAATATTTAGCAGGCACAATCGGGGTTTCCGCAGGTATATTTATTTATTTATTTATTGAAATTAAGGCCATTGCAGGGCACATTGCCCTCTAAAGCCTGGTACAGGAATTATTACATACAAATTAAAGGACACATAGATACAAAATTACCTGAATAAATTACAAGAATTGAAAAGTGTCGGTAGACATACGAGCTTCGTAACAAATGAAAATTTAAAGAACAAAAATGGTACAGAAATGGAGTCAAGGTTAGAACTTTTTAGGTAGGAACTTGTAGACGTGGGACAGGGTATTTGTACTTCGATTTTGTCGGAGGGGTACGGTATAGATGCACATACAGTCTATCAGTAAATCTATTATCACTGGTGAGTACGATGCACTGTCAGTGATTCTAGGAAGTCTGCGGTTCGATTCTCACCGCACAGGTTTCTGATTGATGGTTGATCACTGTCATTATTGGCAAATTATCGGATTAAATTCACATCTTGTCTTTGAACATTCCCTCTATATCATTATATTATTTCTACGTCTCCCCCCAGGGTGGGATAATAATACTATTCTTAATTGCGTAGGAAATCCCGCTGTAGCTGGGGTACACCAGTTTTACCTGTTGTGCCCCTATTCAGGTGATTACCTACTAAGTAGGTATATTGCGGTGTTTAAACAAACTAAGCAACAATAATTATCCAGAAATGATGTGAGTTTTGGTATTTTTTGATTGAAACATTCTTGTGTTTAAAGGATATAAGTTATAACTGATCATTGTATAGTCCAGTCTATATACCTGCAAAAGGAGTGATTTTAAGTTAGAAATTACACTTTGTTATTAAAACCGTGCCAAATCAAATGTTTTTATTTTTTGTTATATTGTAATAAGTAGGGGCCTACGCTACATATATTCAAATAGTAGTTACTAAATACTATAACCAATATTTATTTTCATAAGAACTGTAAACTGGATTAAAATTTCTTCAAATATTACAATGTCATTTTGGAAACCAATTAATTATTAATTCTTTCTTTGGCTTCCAAAATAACAAAGGTATAAACCTATTTGAAACTTTTTAATCCGGTTTCAGTGTCCGTTAAGAAAGTGAATATTGATTAATGATTAGTAACCACTTTTTCAATATTGTTTAGCGTTCTCAAAATATAACAACTTAATTTGGCGTGATTTTAATAGAAAGACTATCATCCCTCCATCAGTTACAGCTTTACCTTTGTGTCTGTTTTCACTTTGTCGTGGTTGGTTTACAATATTTAAATTTTTTCCTTGATTTACATTATATGTATATATTCACTTTTAGTTCGCGCTGTTCTTTTGTTATTTACTTAACAATACATTCATGATGTTGTGTTCAGCGTCGGGTTTTAATTAAAATCTAACCAAAGCTTTGTTTTCAGAGCAGACGTCTGTTAATTATTCATGTTTTGTAACTGGTAGGGTGGATATGTACGCTGTGGGGCTGTTTGTTTGATGTGAACTAGAGAGCACTCTGGTCCTTTTATAACTCGCGGGGTAGATTTATGCAAAACAATTCTTATACTGAGCGATTCGGTGGGCGGAAATTTGTAACGAGTATTGATTTGCCCGGAGTTGGTATAAGAATATTGTTTTACGTGTAAAACGAAATATGAGACAGTTGCTGATTTGATTGGCTATATTATTGCTTTACTTTGTTTTTGGTATTGCACTTAAAGTGAACAGTTATTATATCTAAACGTTAGTACTTTGGAAACACCTTATAACATCATGTGTATACATTTAGTTTCAACTATGTGTATTATGCGAGAAGACTGTTTATTATATCT
The DNA here is from genome assembly GCA_945910005.1 of Isoperla grammatica. Lineage (NCBI taxonomy): Eukaryota > Metazoa > Arthropoda > Insecta > Plecoptera > Perlodidae > Isoperla > Isoperla grammatica. The sequence continues at coordinate 4,420,231 of OX246750.1, forward strand.
ATAAAATTTTTGTATACGACGAAACAGAAATCTTGGTATGTAACTTGATTCAATAATGTATATTTAATGTTTAACGATGTACTCAACAACATTCATTTAAATAGTTCAGTAAAATATACGTTCTTTAACCGGAAATTATTTACGTTATACTTTCTAAATATTTTTTTGAACTCGTATTTTTTTAGGGATGAAAAGAGACTCTTTTTAACTTGTAAAGTCTGAGTGAATAAGCATTTCAATAAATATTTCAGTGAAATCGATAACACTCAGATGGTGTTATAGAAAAAGTATCGTCCGAATATTGGTTCCGTTGTCTCTCGATATTTCCGATATTCATGGAATGGAAATCGGTAGAAAACTCGGGGCCAAAGGCAAAAAAAAGTGTCAACAATGTGGAAAGTATTTTAAAAGCGTCGTATTTGCCAGACAAACTGGAGTCACCATTGAGTTGAGCAAACCCATAGCCCTAATCATTATAGAGTCTGGCTGGATATAGAAATAGTCAATAAGAGATACTTATCTTATAACAATAATAATAAAAATTCTTTATTTAGCTGACAACAGCTATTGCAATACATTACATATTTTATCTACACTACACACTATTTCACATTTTTTTTTAACCATATAATAAAATATTATAAGTATTTTATTAATATAAATTCATTGCTGAAACTGAGCTCTATTTCAAAGATCTATGTATATTGATGGGTACATTGTAACTATATGAAGACAAGAATCGTCGACTTATCATTACTATAGGTATCCATTTTAAAACGAATAACTACAACCTAGCGTGGCGTGACGTTTGAAATAGATGCAAATTTATAAATTTGACGAAAATGTGCGTGTCGCCATTTGAAGGTAAGATTATTAAATTTAAATTTTAAATTTGACAAAAAAAAATATCTCGAGTTTGGTTTAGTCTACCTTCAGACACGCACAGTCGTGATAAAATTTCAAGGTTTTCACTTTTCAGTGACTATTTACGAAGCCAAATTCCCCATCGAATGTTTATTCATATGTTATAACTAATTATGTGATTTTTTCCGCTGCAGAATGGACACAAATGCTACACCTGACGTATGGTATATGACCAGGTGTATGATACAACGCCTTACACAAGCATATAAACTATAAAGTACATTTAAAAAACGAAATATTTATTGTAACAAACATACATTTATAGGAGCACTAAACTCTCTATGTGATGACGTAGTTTGGTTTAATTTTTAAACATATCGAAGCCTTTTTTAACCAACAGAAATCGGGTTTTCCGAAGGCTAGGCGCTGCACATACATTCTTTGCTGAGCCACCTACAGTAGAGTTCCGCGGGAGTTTACACTATGGCCAAACCATTTCCCCCCCGTTTTGGACACCCATAGATACGTTCAAAGATAAGCTACCCCGGGATTTTTTGTTTTCCTAGAACGATCACCTCATCGCCTTGAAGAATGTGATGAGTGTATTCAGTCATCTGAATTCCTCGTCCTTTGCTCGAGTTTGACATGAGATAATTGCTCGACTGGACTTTGCTCTAGGGGTGTACCAAGAAAACTACCTAAAAGGTTGGTGTAAACTCCCACGGAACTCCACTGTAGGTTTTTGTCAATGTGTGACAGTGCCCAAATCACAATTGGGATCGGGATCGCAATCGTACATTCTCTCATGACATTCATTACGGTTTAGTTATGAACAGCGGCATAAGAACCACGCAAATTAACTCTTTCACGATGTCCTCATTGCAATTGCGATCCCGATACCGACAATTGTGGTCGGGCTTTACCTTCCTCGAGTTTCCACACATCTTGCCCGTCTTCTCGGTATCCCAACCAAACCACCGTACTATGACAACGCATCTCGTGACTATGACTATGACTATCTATGATGACGCAGACATAATCTTCGGACAAACACGGCTACTAACTAACTTACTGAACTCATTAGCGTTTTTTCAAGGTAATTTTGTAAATGAAATGTCTATAATGATTTACACATCTGTGGAAACTTCCCGGGTAAAACGTGTGATGGTTTTAAATCACTGATTAATTAAAACATTCGATGCGTTAAATTATGTGGTGTTGTCAAACGAACAACAAACGTTGCAATGAAAATTATCATATGAAAAAACAAATTTTCTCACATATTTTAGTATTTTTTTCAGTTGTATTTGAAAAAAACACATATCTAGGGTAATTATTGTGTAATAGGCCTACTGGAGAAGGTAATACAGATTACATTGTGCATAGCTAACATTCAATCTAGTTCAGTGATTCTCAAACTGTGATCCGCGCAATTCGGTAAAAAAAAATAAACGAATTCAAACAAATTCTAGATATGTAACAAACTATAATAGGTAATAGATATGTTTTATTTCATGAGGTTCACAACTTCATATTCGTAAATAGTATTCACTAAAGGTTATGTACAGAAGAGTGGTGGGCGGGGGGCGGGGGGGGGGGGGGACGAGAAGCGTAATAAAAATGTTAATGAGGTTTCATTTTTTTTTTAAGTGCAGAGGTCGAGTTAATTTTTGTCAAATCCCAGGGGGTGTTCACAGTTTACAAAGTCTGAGCTATCTGATTGGTTGACACGTGTTAGGTCACGTGATAGCGACGTCACACGGCCCCCAAAGGGCGAGGCCGAGTGTTAGGCCGACCAGCCTAGGCCGACCAGCCTAGGCCGTGCAGAGATTGGGACCATGATGCGCACTACAGTATGTGTGCCGACCATCGAGAACGATCTAGAGCTATAGTCGGCTATATTTAACACGACACACTACTGGGACGAGCTCTCGTTGTTGGAACGAGGCCTATCGAGACGCATGTCGGCCCATGGACTTGACATGTACCTGCCCGAGATAAAAAATGTTATTTATTTTTGGAAAAGTAGGTGAAAATAATGTTGAATTTTCCCAAATGAATGACCCCTTCACCGTTTATTTGTAAAACATTTATAAAATAGATATATTCAAGTTAAAAACCCATGTCCGAACCGGGATTCGAACCGAGACCTTCTGCATTGGAAGCAGAAATAGACCAACTACACTACAAGGTATATATTTCTACAACTAGCAATTAACTATCTACACACAGGAAACTTAATTATAATTATGATAAACAAATCGAACTATGAATAGATATTATGCGTATAGGCTGTGTTATGTAGATGAATGACCTATATCATAACAGCCTTCCTAGCCTAATAGTAGCAATGAAAACTATAGCATGGCATTGTTGAGCTATAACCACACACTCACCCATGAGTATTTATTCAAGGATAAGTCTGTGATGTGTATGATTTACATAAAAAGTGTCGAGAAATGCGATGACGTGACTGTGTCAAACCGGTTTTAACGAATCGCTTTTGCTGTAGTCTATTTGTGCGTGGGGGAATTATCCAAAACGGTCGAACTAATAAAAGCGATGATTCATGCGACACCTTGAGCGTGTTTTGTGTAGACATTATGTGAAAGATGAACATACGTGGCGATGATAATGTTATAGATTTGCATAACCCTATGTCCTGAGCTCTTGTAAGCCTATAGGCAATTTTAAAAACTATCTAGGAACCTTTGTATATGATTACCAACACGGGTCTACAGATAACGAGAAAAATACAGTCAAAAGTCATTGTGTTAATTGGATAAAACCCGATGATATATTTACTATTGCATTTAATGTAAACGTAATAAATTTTGCATATATTTGTGTATTTTATTTGTAGACCTAGATAATATATATGTCTTGTTATGTATCTTCTCACAATTTCGATTTTCATAGTTGAAAATCTTAAATTTTCACGCTTTTCTGCCGCTGACACTCAAGTCGATACGAAAAGCATTTAACATTTTTTAAAAATGTATTGTTTAAATATAAATGTGCCCCTTTACTTCCCGTATATTATATATAGTAGCCTATAATAGCACCGCCTTGTTGTTTCTTTATAGTACGATATTGCTGCCATAATTTGCGTCTAGACCACTAATATAATCTGCTGTATAGGCTATAATATCTTACTCAAGGCTAAGAACATTAAATTTTACCGCTGAAACCAATTAGCTACCTTAATTGGTTAAGTTGGTAGCTCTCGCGTACGTAGTACGTACTACAACGTAACTGTGTACGTTAAATTATCTGTGACTAAAAAAAAAAAAACACAGCTTTACAATCCATTAATACTTTTTCATAGTTGTCCCTAGTCTAGGATGAAAATTTAGCTTTTTACTAAGTAGTACTATTAACAGTATGGATATTAGACATTTTGAATAAGTAAGTCATAGAAATGAATGTAGGATGTCTTTTGTGTAGTAGGATTCATGGCTGTTTGACTGTACTGGAGAACCTCGGCAAAAACAAATCAGATTTGACGGTGGCCGGAATCGAACCGACAACTGCCAAGATAAGAGTAGAAAATATCTAATTAAACAACAATATATTCAATTCAATTGATGTGTACACCCTCGCCAACATAAGGAAATCAGACTAAGAGAAAACATGTCTTTACTCTAAACACTCTCCACCATCTCACCCTTTAATTTTTTAGTTAAATCCTACTTACGAATCAAAAAATAACGCACGTTGATGAGAAATAACGAACAGTAACCATATCGGATGAAAAATGAGTGCAGAAGAAATATTAGAGTAAATACGTGTTATCAATTAAATCACATACCCTTGTTTTACTGATTCGCGTACAGTATATATACATTTATTTGCTTAAATTTTCAAAAAAGGCAAATATTCAAGGGTAAGTGCATAAGTTATTGTTTTTCATTTCAAATTCGATTTTTTTTTTGTTTTCAGACCAGCCAACTAAACGCGGTCGATAAAACGGAGAACAAAGCAGTTACATCGGTACGTTAACTTCCTCTTTGACTTCGTTATATCCTCTTTGACTTTGTTATATCACAGACAAATCCAGCCACTGTCCAGGGTAAGCACCGTATATAATTTGTATCTAAACACAGTGACCGTATTGGATAGTGGACATGGCTTCACTAAACCACATCATACGATGGAGTTCAAAGGGAATTATACATATTATACGGGAGCCAACATGGTATGAATGGCTTTGCCGACAGCCATGTCTACTATACTCTGAGTGTGGTGGAAGGTTCGTGGGTATAATGACTTCTCCGTTCACCTCACTACGAGAGTCTCCGGCCATAATTAAACGTTGAGTTGGTATTACTGTAGAACCAGTCGTTTTTTAGACACTGGTCTTTGAAAAGCAAAGAAATTCTATAGAGTGTTGTTGTTATAATCAAAACTTTGCAGAGAGTTCAAAATGTTTGAGTTTTTCGTTTTCTCGTATCATTAAAACAACTTTTAGAAACAGAATTGTAGATAGATAGCGCAGGGTCTAAAGACAACGAAACAAAATATATACAAAATCCATTACTTTGGATGAAATGCGATAATAAGAAATTATTGTATTATCGGATTTTATCCAAACGTGATGAATTTTGCATAACTTATATCGTTATCTGTATCTCCTGATAATATCTGTCTTGTGTATCTTAATTGTCACAGTTTTGAGTTTGAAAGTTCTTTTAAAGATACCAAAACCTTAAATACTCACGCTCTGCTGCCGCAAACTCTTAATACTTTGAATTTAATTTTGAAACTGTAAAGAGACAAATCGTCATGATAAGACGGGCTTAAAAAGCCGGGCCCAGATTCACGAAGGTGCCTAAGTGGTAAGACGTCCTAGTTTAGGCAAATCTTAGTGATATACATCATGCATATGTCATTCTGCAATGTTATAAAGATAAAATATAGTAAAATATCAACAATTTAACTAATAATATTTTATTTGTGCATGTGTAGTAATACCCAGAGATGATTTATCTTGATTTATCTATCTAGGATTTGCCTAACTTAGGACAACTTAGAGTTAGGCATCTTTGTGAATCCAGGCCCAGCTTCTTAAGCTTTTAATGAAGATTATGTTCGTATTTTCGTGGAAGTTTACTTGTCCCGCTTAATGAAGAACGATATTTCTTTCACGAGTATACTGTTTCACAAACAACTTTGAATGAGAGATAGACGCGTTACGAAACAACCAAAGCACTTCACACGTGCATCGAAGTATCATCACGGCACAATGAGAACGCATATATTAAGGTGATTAGTCCTGCGCTAGGAGGTCCCTTGAACTCCGGAGTCATTGCCACCTATTAGCAACTGGTGTTAACGAGATGCCTCGAGATGTTGTAAATACTGCACAGCTGAGCCAGCAACGGGACAGTATTCACATGACATCACAGCGGTCATTAGAATGGTTTGATTTACGTATAAGATGAAAGGTTATTAAAACGGAAACATAGTAGAACAGGTCAAACGTTATATAAGACCTAGTATAAATTCACTATAACATAAGGTGAACTATGTAGTGAATGAACCACGTAGTGAATTCTTTATCTGTGCTAAGATTGATTTGTTTAGTAATTTGTAATGTATATCTTTCTGTTTGTATTATATTCATAAATCATAACCTTTCATTATATAAGACCTAGTAATTGGACTGTACACTGTTCCTTGTCACAGATAAAAACAATTTAAAAGCGCAATATTTCGAACCCTCAGAGCTCTTCAACGGGTGTGTGCAATGTGTTTTCGCCTGTTGAAAAGCTCTGATCAGGGTTCGAAATATTGCGTTTTTAAATTGTTTTTATCCGTGACAAGGAACAGTGTACAGTCCATTTACTAGGTCTTATAAAATGAAAGGTTATGATTTATGAATTTCATACAAACAGAAAGATATTCATTACAAATTACTAAACAAATCAATCTTAGCACAGTTAAAGAATTCACTACGTGGTTCATTCACTACATAGTTCACCATATTATGCGTAAGTGAATTTCCTATCTCTGGTCTTAACTTCCCCTCATTGTCACATAATTTACAAAAAACGTGATTAGATTCAATGCTAAACTTCAAGTTTGTGTCAATAATGAATCGTAGACTTGATTCGTCTGTGGCTTAGAACATCGATTTCCGCTCTTTCACAAGTGGCAAAGTAAACCCCACACTTATCAGGATTGCCGGTGGCTGGAATCTAACTCTCGACCTCCCGAATGAGAGCCGCAAGCTGATTGAAGGCTTTTCTCTATCGGGCGAAGACGGTAGAAAGAAAAAGACTCATTACAAATGACTATAATCCTTCATCGACTGATTTCTAAGAGCTTTGTCCTTCGATCTTTGCGGTCTCGGTCTCAAATGACTTCGAGTATTTCCGACACATTTCGAGTGCCGGTTCGATTCTCAACACTGGTAGTCGTAACTGAAGAGTATTCCCTTGGACATAATGTGAATGATATAGTTGAGTTCTACGAACAGTCAACGGATATTCCTTCCCAACTATCTCACTATCCTAGTATGGCTAAATATGGTCATTTTAGCTGTACAGTAGCCTTTCATTGTCTATACTAGGAAAACGCTCTGTTTGACGCGTTGATAAGCGAGCGCGTCCATATCTACGTTCTGGCGAAAAGATCTCAAAGCTAATAAAAACAACAATAACAACAATTCAAGAATGCACATTGCAAAAATTTGTCTAATTCCCATAGCTATTATAATTCCCGATATTGTTGAATGCAGTGCCATGTGCGTTGCTAAGAATTTTCTTTGTCATGTTTTCGCCGCGGTCCGCCACCGTTACTAACAGTTATTGACAGCAATAGAAATGTAATTTCTGCCTCTAATACGTATCCGATCACGTCGAAATTAGTATATTCGTGACCGGATGAAAATGTACTACAAGATAGCCACCTCACATTTTGCTGTTACTGTTTTTCAGAAAAATATTTTCGAGTAACTTTTGTGTAACTTTGCCAATATTGATCAGATAGCCATTAAATGAACATATTCGTGACCGGAAAAAGCTCAAAAAGAATATGGCTTTCTCACATTTTGCCACCATTTTGTTTCAGAAAAATATTTTGCAGTAACTATGGTGTAACTTTGTAACTTTTCAAACGATTTTGCCTCAAAACTATACACCTTCAATCCACATCGAGGCTTGTGGATGGTCCAAATTTCAAGTTGATCGGACTTTCCGTTCGACCGCTATCGACGGACATAAAAACAAAACAAAAAACAAAAAAACAAACAGAATGAAGTGCCATAAGAGTCTCGTGGAAACGCTCGCTTCGCTCGCTTAATAATAAATAGGTAGACTAATAATACCAAAAATACATATTCTTTTGAGTTTTGTTTTGTGTGTGGACATATAACTAAGTTAAAATTTTAAAATTTCGATTACACGAGGCCAAAAAAGAGAGCTGAGGTGCCAGTGGAATAATCCCACTTTAAAGTAAGTGAACATCTAAGTCTACTGATAATATTCCAAAAATGATACAATATTTTTTATAGCATTAAGATATAACTAGATAACTAATTTCCTTAACATCTTAAATCACCGATATTAATTAAAACACATTTTTCAGTTTACGTGTGGATATTTAAATACTTAGCCCCGAATAATTTCAAAATTGTGTTGAAGTGTGTGTACTTTAAAAGACACGACCAAAAAGCCCCGAATAATTTCAAAGTTGTATTTAAGCGTACTTTAAAAGACACCACCAAAAAAGTACACGCTTTTCGAGCAATACGTGTAGAACATCATATAATAAGATTTGAACTATTGAACCAATCAGATGCCGAGCTCGATTACGTGTTTCTTATTGGTGGCTCAATCGCTGTGGTTGCAAACAACTTGTAATTTTACCACGCGTCTAAAACTGTGTGTTTAGTTTATCCTACAGTGCGTATTCAAATCTCCGGCTTTATAGGTTTACACTTGGCTAAACTCAATGTACATAACGTATACCCGCAGAGTGTTTAAAGCTTGAGAGAAGAGAATAAAGCCAAGCTAAGTTGTTGACATACCATGTTCAAACGTTCAATATATATTTGTATTGGGTTTGTCAAATCGTGAGTGGTTATGACGATGATAATACGTCCTTTATGTAAATGCCCAACTCAGGACTCGAACCTAGACGTGAAAACCCTGGCTGTATCTCTCTTCTCGTGGCGTATGCTGGACCACACGTAATTAATCAACGTTTCTACGTAGAAACCAATACAATTCAGTTAATATTTGTTACGTTTATCTTTCATACGTACTGACATTGGGATTATGAATACAAATATTGAAGAAAATTGGAAACAATGGTGATATTTCACGTTAAGAAGTAACTTAAATATGGCTATAATCCGCGAATAAGTGCGTCATTCGTTCATTGACATTTTGTGATGTTATTTCGCGGTTTGATTCTCAATTCCAGTGAAAAATACCTTAATGCAAAGTGAACATAAGTGCACGTATATAATTTTATCGGCGGAAACATGCATCATAGAGTAATGTATGTTGAGACTTACTCGCTAACTGCAGCCCAAACATGACGGCGAACCCTGCCATGATGGCAAACAGTTGCCAGATGCCCATCTGCGTGTTGGCTCGTTCCCTCTGGAGGACCTCGAAGAAGACGACATAGAGGAGTGTCCCGGCGGCCATTCCCTGGAGCACGACGGTAACAACGCCCCCCATGGCCGCCTCCTGCCCGCTGAGAGCGATACCCACCCCGATACCCAGGGGGGTCACGGCGGCAAACGTGGCCAAGTAGATCACAATCAGAAACAACTTTGTCCTCGAGCTAACGAGCTCGATGCCGACACAGAACGCGATGACGAGCTTGTGCGTCGCGATGGCAGCGAAGAGGTACCACACGTTGCCCACCCCTGCTTCAAGACCCACGGCGAGACCTTCGAATACCGCGTGGAAGGAGAGCGCGAGGACCGCTAACAGTCCACGGAATGACTTGGCTACCGTTGAGCTGTTGATGGAGAGGGAGTCTTCGTCCTTGAAGGGGATGGCGTGGCTGTGTCCGTGATGGTGGACGCTCTTAGGGGCGCGCACCTCGGGGTTGTTCTTCTCCACCGTGATGGAGATGTTGGAGGGATGAAGAAGACCTTGAGTACTCGCGGATATACTCCCAGTGCTCTGATTGGTCGAGTTATCGGACGCGTCCTTGGGTTTGTTGAGATTCACCCGCGGTATCAGGGTGCCGTTCTCGTCGTGTGTTGTCGGGTGCTTCGAGCATCTTCGGAGACTCATCGTGCGATGGAGGACGGCCTCGTCCTCGCGCTCGTGAGGACGACGATCGAGGACGGCGTGGACCAATTCCTCGACGAGGTAAACGAAGAAGAAACCTCCGCAGAAGATGAGTTCGGCGAGATGGATCCCGTGGCCGTAGTTGGGGAGATGACCCTTACGTTGGAGGTACGCGATGCTCTCACGCACTTCCGGTTGGAGGTGGAGGAAGGTCGTGTAGAGGAGGACGCCGCCGCCGAAACACAACAGCAACGAGATGATAAGGTTAGGGGATTTTGTTTCTTCCTTGTTCCAGTGTAGCCACGTTGCCAGTTTTACCGGGAGGACGCCCAGAGCGAAGCTTGCCAACCCCAACACTACCATTGCGACGACCTTCGCGATGATCAGCTGTTCATCCACAGGTGATAGACTTGTCGCCACTGTCTTCTGCGTGACGTCACCCAACTCTTGGAGGAAATCTGTCGTGTTCGCCATTGTGATAAATCAAAACTCCTCACAATATAGTTCTATTAACACTGGATGCCCTCGATCAAACTGTAAACCTTGTCGTTAAATTGAAAAGTCGCTCTGAATTCATTTAGGTAAACTAAAAATGTTTGCTTTCAAGGTATTCGTGTTCAGCATTCGTCGATTTACCTTCACTCGTTTTTTCAGTGTGTGGTATTATTATCAAGGAACTTGACAATGGCATTGAATACGCAACGGTATAAATAAAAAGACACACCGATCTTTTGTCCGTTGCGGAGTTTCGGTATGTTCACGAAGCGAAACGGATATTCTGATGTAATATTATTCAAGGTTGGAGTTAACCTTGACGCGTAGTATTTTCAAACACGCAGGTTTCACGTTTATGCACTCATCAATAATAATTACGCCTGGTCGAATCCAGAGACCATCAAAACCTCTAGTTGTTTTTTGATGTAATGTAACCGAAGGTTGTCGACGATGCACACTTCTAAGTTGTTTGGTTTAGAAATGTCAAGGCTCTTGGTAATTAACTGATTCGAAACACAGTTAGAGAGGAACAAGTTTTGTAACACGTTTATTATGTACGATCTTGTGCATTCGTATTTCCCGCGCAATTTACTTATCTCGTCACGAATTCCGCTCGCAAGTCGACTATTTTATGTTTTCTTTCACTTAACACGTAAACACACTTTTTTCACAGTTTATTTATCACAACAAATTATTAATAAATTTGTCACTTTTATTTTATAAAAATTAAAGTCAGAAAAACTGTTGGTACCTTTTAAATAAATATTTCGTGTATAAAAACAAAATAATGCGGTAACTTTTCAATCTTTGGTTCACTTTTCATAGACACGTGATGATTTTTTTGGGGGGGAAATTTTCGAAAAATCAAAACCGACTAAAATAAAATTCGGTTTTAAATATTTTTCTCGCGTAGAAACAAATTAAAACAATGTTTAGTACTCAGTCAGATCGAAGTTGATGTTGCCGACGACGGAGTGGCGGCGCGTGCGACCGACTGCTAGCGAGGATGCCGACAGACTGAATAACGTTGGAGGAGCGGACTCGGGCTGGCTTCGAACCTTCTCTCTCTCTCTGTCTCTCTCTTGCTCTCTCTCTCTCTCACTCGGTCTCTCACCGTCACTGTATTGGCGCGCAGAGTAAACACACGCACACACGCACACGCACCGTCGCACGCACTGTCGGGCAAGCACGGGCGTGAGGGCTTTATGTATCGGCGCGCGTGTGTGGAATGTTAACTTCATTAATTTGTCGTTATGGGAGATTAATTGTTTGTTTTGTGATTTGGTTCATTTTTGTGATAAGATGATAATCGTGGGGGGGGGGGGCTGTAGCCCCTTTCCCCTCGAATTAATCTGAGAACACCCCGCTTTTGTCCGCAACAAAGACATTTTAAATAATAATTGTCCATTCCCTCTTTATAACGTATTAACTTATTAAGTTATATGTTATATTATATTGTTTTCAAAATTTGTACGAAAATAGGTACTGATTTAAATTTATGACTTTTAATATAATTTTATATTTTTGTAATATTTGCATTGTCAATGAATTTTGAATTGAATAAATTGAAGAAATTTACACCTTTTTAAATCTAAAATTCAAATTTGATAGATATTGTAATCATTTTTTAGCTCCAAAAGTTATTTAAGTTTGACGTGAGATTACATACCTGGGATCAAAAAACAATAAAATAAAATAATTGGAGAATCGCAAGTTCTTATATATTTTAGTTCGTTAGTAAAGATGTTTAGCAAAAAAAAAAATATGAACCTTGCTTTCCATAATTCTACGATGTCGTTTTCAGATATTCCATCGTAGTGTGGTTACTGACTGAGTAATAGTATAGGTGTCATGTGTAAGGTGTCAAGCGTACCGCCTATGACTCATGACTCATGACTCAGGTACCCGAGCACGAGTCAGAATACAAGAACTGGTTTAGCTATGCAGACATCCTGGACATGAGAGAGGATTCTCAAGAATTGCTCGATGATATCATAAAACTTTATTTTTTAATTAAAGAAGGCCTATAAATATTCAACCGGATTTTCCCCGTTTAGTTCATTACCTCATTCATTCTCTTGGGAAGTACCCAGTTAGAAATAATACCACAACACAGAAAATATGGCAACGTCTTTAGAAATTATATCTGAAGACGTTTATTCTGGTCGACTAATGGTTTTACTTTACGTATTCAAGTTGGCATTCCTCACTGTACATTCGTTTTGTGACTTTTGTCCATGTTACAAAAAATATCTTGAATTATAAGAAGTCTATATTATAGAATTACAAACATTGCAAATTTAGCGGTTCTTGTATACAAACAAACATGCAAACAAAAAATGATCATTAATTTTGCTATGTTTAGAATCTCGAGTGACCCATTGGTATAAAACTGCTTAATTTGCTCAAGAGCGAAGCATATTTATCATGACATATTACAAACGTTTACCGTATTATCAGTAGACAAATAAAAGTGTTTTCACAACTTGTTTTTACTATATCGACGAAAATGTAACATCCTAAAATGTTTAAAGTTTGACCGTGTGTTGTTTACCCTTCGGGATTCTCGATTTCTATTGGTCAAAACTGCTTTACAATGCATTGAAATTATCAAAAAGAAAAACCAAAATATGTAATCTTCTAGAGAATTTAATTACCTTTCTTGTGATTATTTCTTGGTCTCAATAAATATTTTTGGTTTTCAAATTGATTTATTTAACTTTATAGTTATGTGTTAATGTAACACACATTTCACAATTTGATGTCAATTTATAAAATTGACGAAACATTGATAAGAAAGAGCATTCGATTCTCTAGGGGGTCACATTTTGTTTTACAATTTTAAAGTTTTTTAAACCAGTGTCAACCAATAGAAATGGGGCATCCCGCAGGTTAAGCGAAAAAGCCTTTTAACCTCTGTAAACATAACTGTCTTAATCCGATCACCATGAAAAACACATTTCCCCTTTCGAAAACACTTTCACGTTTCTTTCTCGGCTTTCGCGAGATCACATTTTCCGTGTTGCCACTTTTCAAAAACCTATTTTCCGAGCAGCTTTCAATGACGCGATATGCGAGAGCGTCGAGGGATATTTTATATAACTTATATAATTTATTCATGTATTCCTCGCAGCATCCCTCTTGACGCAAAGTAGCTTTCTTTTAAACACCCCTAGGAATAATACGACTTGTTTCTAACTTAACGGTAAAGGGTGGTTCGTAATATTAATACACACAACATTAACGATATTTTATTGATATATGGAGAATGCTTCACGACATTGAAAAAGTGATTTCTATGAGGAATTTGCTATTGAATCAAATTATAAATGGATTTAAGAACTACAAATTCTTTGATTGATACAGTTTTTAGTTTCAAATTAATTAATTGTTAAAATTACATCCGGTGTCAGTATTATATTTGGATTATATTTGAGTATTAATATTTGGATTTAAATTCGCATTCGAACTTAAAACCTACAGAACTACAACAATACAGAAATCAATTAACTAGTAAAAAATGTATTATGCTTAGTTACTATTTACTACATTTAGTTGTTGTGTATATAATTATGTATTACTTTCAGATTCTACTTTATTAATTCATTATAATATAAAAACCGATGTTGACATGTTGTACATACGTAAATGTTAAAAGTATTGCCGTTTATGTTGCTGGTCAAACGCTAATGCAACCATGCGGCCTGGGTTCGAATCCCACGTTCCGCCCTCATCGCTTAAAAGAGCATAATATCTATATCTGCTTTTGCTTCGACACACGATGAAGTAGAACCACAGACAACATTGTACATTTCCCATATAAAGAGAGAAACCGCAAATCTGGTTTGCAACTATCACGTTTCCTTAGTAAAATGTTAACCGACAACAAGTGGCCAAATGCCAGTTAAGAAGAGTTCGATTAGAGTTGTATAAACACCATTGTATTCATAGTTGATCCGCTTTTTGTGCCAACCAGAGCAAATTTCATTTTCTTAAATACCCATACAAATGCACTTTATATATATAGAGAGAGAGTGGAAATAATAAGGTCTTATCAAATGTTCAAAACATTTTTTTAACGTTTTTTGGGGGTGCCGTATTATTCTCAATATTACAGTTTGAAGTTAAAATAAGAATGTAAATATTTTTTAAATCTATCTTTAGTTTGCTGGATCCTTGTGGACACCCAATGTACGTTGAACAGCAGATAATAAATTGTCTTTCTCTCTCTTCTGAAGCCAAAACAAAATTGCGGCATATACAATTTTGTATTTAAGAAGCAAAGTGAAGTCATGGGACAACATGCTATTTAAAGCATATTGTGTATATCTGTCTTGAAGGTGATATTAACCCTATCAGCTAGTCCACTTAGGTTAACTATTAAAACTAAAGACACATTCCTGGATCAAACGATGATAATTTCCATCTTTGAACCACCAAAAATTATAAATTCACTTTGCTTCTTAAAATGTAATTTGACTTAGTGTAAACTCGCCTTTGTTTATACTATAGTAAGTTAGGGAAAACATCAATGTGTTATATTTTTTGTAGTGCGAATTGTTTCATCAACCGGTACAAAAAACACACATTTGTACCGGCGGATTTAGAAATCTTAAAAATTTGCATTTTCACACCGATTTAGAATTTAAAACGTGGCACGCTAAAACAAAAACGTATCACTACATCCATCACTCACGCAGCGACGAGTCATGTGTTCACATCCCACCTAGTATCAACTCATGCGATTAATTCACTCGTCTCGAAGCAACAAACAACTTAGTAACGTGACCATATAAAGAAAGATAAAACCAATCTTCTCGCACAAGACGAGACGAGACGCAGCAGCCGACTAGTGCGCAAAATTCTTACAACTTTTACTTTTTACTGAGATAAACGGATTAATCGAAAGACTTGTGTGGGAACTATTTCAACTCTTACTGACTGGCAGCCAAAGTGAAGGTTAAGTAATCTTCTAGGTTGAATGAATGAATGAATGAATGAATTGAATGGAAGAAGAAAGTTGTGACACGCCTTGTATAAGTGCACAGGAAACGTGGTTATAAAGAATACGTAAGATTGTCTTCAGAGGTTTGTAGAAAACGATCACCGCATATTTCTATGACATTTGTTGTCAGTATGTTTTATGTTATGTTTATTTATGAGTGTTTCATGTTGTGTAAACAACTATTAGGTATTAGGTTTATGTTTCTTCTTTGCTGTGTGGCCTTCTAACGACAGGTTTGAGTACTCTACAACTGTCTTAGTTTTAACTTTCTAATGTCAGTAGACGTAAGTTCATTTGTTGTTATTAAATACTGATTGATAAATAAGGTTTTCCTTGTTTGCCTTCAGCTGCAATAGTTATTGTTTTTCCGTTTCTTTATTGCATTATTATATGAGGTTATAGTAATGTAAACATAGCCACACAAGGAGAGAAACATCTCCGGAATCTTGTGTGTATCGCGTATTGTTAGAACTAGTAATATATTAATTACCTCAAGTAATGTGGTGTTTATCGCAGATGTGTTAATATTTCTTATGAGAGGGTCTAATGCCAATTGTAATGTAGTGTTCAAGTCGATTGTACGTCCCCATGTTTTCTATAAAATCAGTTATATACAATTATTAATTTTTCCATCAAAGTCATTAAATACCGTTATTGCAACAAGCAAATAAACCAAGTTATAATAGTAGCTAATACTAAGTAATAATAATAATTTCAAAGCATTTCCGATGTTGAAAATCCATTCTGCCAATGGAAAGTTATGAACTTTGTTATATCGACGTAACCAATTTTCAATCACATTAAGGGGGGACAACACTGAAAATCTCATTATTTAAAACAAAAAATTTCAATCTACAATTTTTTTTATTTAATTGTTTAAACTATTAACAATCGATTCAAAACACAAAGTAAATTATATATTTCATATAAAATACTCATATCTATATTCTTGTGGATGTATGCGCTGCGTGTTTGCCCTAAAATGCGAGCAAAGACCGGTTTTGTTGCGATTTTGCAGGAAGTATTTTTCCTACACAATACAGTATGGAGAAATTCATATCTTCTAAACTGGCCACCTAAATCTTATAATATTTTGTGTGTATGTTCTCCAATGCCATTAAGATAAAATGATGCATGGCCAAGTTTGTATCTATGAAAAAAGTATTTTTTGTTCATTAAAACATTTTTATTTTTATTTTTTTATAAAAATGTTAAAAGTAAAAAATGTATAGCCTCCATAAAAAACACAGGTTCAAAGTGGTGATGCATCATTTCATTGCTTGTCTGCATAACTTCAAATATCACTTTACAAAAGTTGATTATCTCAATTGGTTCTCATGTAATCGTTTTCCCGGTGTGCATTGTTGTAATAACAACAACAATGTCAATAACAATAGAAATGTAAATACAAAAAAAAAAATAATAATAACTTTGGGTAAGTGTTTGGTGTGTTCAACAAGTTTCAGTTTAATTGTTGCCATAGAGCAGAAGTTAGGATTTTCAGTGTTGTCCCCCCTTAAAATTATTTTTAAGAACATAGATTATGATTTGAAACAATATTTGTCATGTTATATTGATTTGATACATAATTACCTAAGCCTAACCATAACAAAATGTTGAATTTAATAAAAATGCAACAACCATGTGATTTTATCTCAAAACTATGAAAATGCAGTTATTGTGAAGTCCACTTAATCTATCCAAGAATCTCATCATTATTGTATCACGATAATCGTTAATATACATCATCGTTAGCATTGTTGTTGTTATCGTTGTGTTACATATTTCATCTCGTAAGTTGCAAGAGTGGAAAGATTTCGTCTGCAAACGATGCTCATAATATTAATACTGTGCCAGTAGTTTTCCCTTTGCGAGCAACAGTCTGCTAGATAGTGATTGTATGTGATTCTAGGCTGGCAACAAGAAGTATGTGCGTGCTCACCGTCTTGTACGATCTATGGTCACTAATGACCCCCCTTAATGACTTCGTTTAGACTGACCCTTGATTCGGTGGGTCACTATCTTTAATTGTTGATTGACAAGAAATATTCCTATTAAGTGTATTGATTGGGCGCTACTTTTCAAGACTTTATAGATCGTTAAACTTTCCGATGAACCTACTTAGCGGGTTCCTAGGGGTGGCTGGAGTGGGGGGGGGGAGGTTCAGCCAACCTTGGGAAAATTGTAACATTGCTTATGTTGTAAAACGAAATATGTGCCCAAAATGACGAAAGAAACGAGAAAAAATGAATATTTATTTATTATCCATGGATTAAGATGGACAGACTTGTTTTATTGTTAGCCTAGGTCAGGTAAAAGGTCGGGTTACGTTGGTAGGACAATATTCGGATGCACAAGAAATAGGTTCATGAAAAAGAGGTGTGGGTTTGGATTGATCTTCAAAACCACGTATAAATGTATATTATAATTTATTAAAATGTATCTACATATCACCCCTCATCGTCTCAAGAAACACGTTCGATAATAGAGACGAATGGCAACATTATAATCATGATCATCATCAAAATGTAGATATATTTTAATTTTAAACATTCAAATCCGCACAACTAAAATAAACATTAATCATACGCAGACATTCTAACATGTAAAAATAACTCGCCCATATTTTCTCTTTCGCTATATACACAAACAAATTAGCATTTTTAGGTCAAACCGAATGTTTTTCTCCTCACTCATCCAACACCGACGGATATTCTGAAATTAATTCCAATACTGCAGTGAATCTGTTCGCGACGCTCTATAAAGCAGGTTGCATAACGCCCGGTTGATGGTTGATCGAGGTTAAGACAACAAACGTCGGTTATTGTTTATTTCCACTTGGTGCAGGCTCGTATATTTCCGAAGGGAATTACTATAATCAAGTTTCTAATTCGCATATATTTGCGAACAGTTTTCTGTTCTTTCAATAAATAAATACAAAAATAAACTCAATAAATTCAAAGTTGTTCTGAATCGGTCTTGTTGATTCTGGCATTTGTCCGCAGGTGTTCGCACTGTCCAGTCACTGATTCTAGTGTTTCGTATTTGAATTATAGATCTTTGATTGGGGATCGCGCACTCGTCGATGGTGTTCGGAGCCTACAGGGTTGGTTTAGTCGCTTTTATTAAAGTCCCCCACTGGAAATCAGTCTTGTTACTGAGTAGGTGGACTCTAAATGTGAATTTATTTATCTTCCTTTACTCTATTTACACGTGTAACGTCATGTGTTGATTTCCATAGACGTGGCTCAGCGGTAACATGCGACACTCTCAATAAGAAGGTCCCCGGTTCGATTCCTTTCACCGTTTAATCCGAACTGAAAGTGGAATCTTTGGTAAATTGTAATTAATTGACCTGGTGTATCAAATAGAGTGTTAGGAACTATAGAGAAGTACAACTGGATATTTCTTCAGCTAAGCCTATAGTTGTATTGGTACAAGTGTAGATATTTTAAGTTTGACATAGTTTAAAAGCTCCACCCCCTAGTTATGTGACCACCGCCCAGCATAACAAGTATTCCTGATTATAAAAAATACAATATGATATAAATAAATATGATATGATTGTCGGGTTGTCACGGGAGTAAGGAGTGGTCACATAGCGATGGAGGGGAGCATCAAAGTAAGAACATATCAAGTCTAGCCTCGCCACTTTATTATTTACTGATATTTTGTCTTCCAGATTCCCAATTCTTTAGACGATGACAATTCTTTCTTAACACAACCGGAATATCGCAACCAGCACGAAGGGAAAGTTATCTGAATAAAGTTATGTTCTTTTGACGAATGTAGAAACGTGAAGTCTCGTCTGTGAACCAGGGTAGTTTGGAAGATGGAGTTTGGAAACATTTGTATTGACTTAGGAGAAACAGAGGTGGCTTGGGGCTATGAGAAGGGTTGCGAGAAGCACCCCCACCACCCTCATATATATAGGGTGGGTTGGGTACGTAAGGGGTGCTGGTAGAGGTGTGCATCACATACTTAGCTAATAACTAATAAACTTAGGGCCGGATTTGTAGCAATTAGGCTATTTGAAGGATTTCAAGGGTTTTGAATGGTCGTTGCCACGGAGAAAACAAGCTATTCGACGAAACAGTAGTTATTGAGACATTGTAAGACTGGACCTAAGTAATCAATAATTATTGAATGCTTTTGATCTTAAGTGGAAAGAGTTTTATGATTTTACGAAGAATTTTACCACATCTAAAATTTTGCATCATGGTTGTTTAACAAATGTTTCATGGGAATGATTTTTTTATATTTTCGTAAAATGATGTAAATGTGTGTTTTGGGCTCAGTCAAGCAGTTGTGACGTCACGTGAATACTCCCTATACGTCAGAACTGATGCGATCGCAGCGCTGAAGTTCGGAACTACACCGGTTCATCTGGACAATCTCGCATCTAGGCCGGGCACGCCCCTTAACGCATTACCTAATGAATGCGTAGATACACCATACTCGTATATGCCCTTTTTACACACACCGCATGATGATCTTGCATGATTAATAGGATGTGATTATCGTGATGTTTTATTCGATTAAGTGACATTCGAATCGATAAAGAAGTTCTCGCCTAGAGAGGTCTTTTTCGAGACCCACATTGATGTATCAAGCAACGTCTGTCGTCATCTCAAAAGAGACAATCGCGGACTATTTCAACAGCGAGTTTCCCGGTACCTGCGCGCTGCCTTGCTTGGAATGTGCCTACACAACGTCTGCCAACAGACGCGCTGATAGTATCACTACAATACCGGAGGCATGAGAACGAGATGCAACTAGATACATTCTAGATGTACTTCACTATAGCCAGTGGTGTATTCCTAAAGTATAAAGTGCCTAGGCGGTCGAATTTACGTGTGCACGGTTGCGGGGGTGGGGGAGGGGGGCGATGGCGATTGTTTTAAGGCTGGAAAGAGATTTTACAGAAATTAAATCTGAATTCATGAAGACGTTGAAGTAACATATTTTTTCTCAATAATAGATATTGTGAATACTTCATGGGTTCTTAAAATGTATACAACAGTACTGTGGAAAAGCGCTTAGGCTAGCCTCCAAATAAAAGTGCCTAGGCGGCGCCTAAGCCCGCCTAGGTTCGAATACACCACTAACTATTACACAAACCATGAGTGATGAATGTGACAATTACCAACCGAAATCTATTCTTGTTCTCTGCCTCCAGTGCTGTAGATCTAGTGAATATTTAGTTATACTATCACCATGACTGTTGGCAGGCGTTTTCAGGGCACTACCCAACGAAGAATAGTCCACTCCACGCAGTAGGAGTATAATAAGAAGGTATTGTGGTTCATTCCGCGATGAATTCCGTTGAAATAGGCCGGGTGGAGTGACCGTTTCGAATCTTCAGATATGACGTCAGCATCCTGCAAGATACGCCGCGGTGACTATACCACTTCTCCCGCTGGCGGGAGTGAGTGTGGAGTTGTATGGACCCGCGATCAATGGGGCTAATGTTGTGTGGCAAACCGCATGACCACAGCTGTACTCTTCTCGTGTGTTTTGTGCATGGCGCTTTATGAAAATCGATAGTCCAAGTACACAGCACGTGTATGTGCAGAGGTACAGTACAGTATACAGCGCTGGAATACACAGTGCAAGTACTGGATGAACTCACGCCTCTCTCTCTTTTTCTCTTTCTCTTTCTCTCTCTTTCTCTCTCTCTCTCTCTTTGATGTGACGGTCGTAAAAACTCCTTTTACGATCGAGAAGTCGCGGTTGACTTTATTTTCTTCACGTTGCGATCGATGAACGTAAATTACCCCCCCCCCCCCCCACCACCACCTCCACCCCCTACCCCTCCCCCTCACCTCTGCCAACATTTGTTTGCCTTTTTGTATCTTCTTAATTTTTATTTTTAATTTAAAACCACATGGTATGTGGAATATGTGAACAGCTACTAACGTAAGTTATTAAATGAACATATATGGAAATACTTGGCATTACATCCGTGTAAAATGTTAAGACAGAATTGAAAATCAAGATTTCAATTTTCAATTCACACCAAAGAACACAATATAAACGTATGCAAAGTTAACGGACCTATAGTTATTACATCTTATTTAATGGTTTTAGTTCGTTGCTCCATTTGGTTAATACATAAGATATCAAACATTCCTCTGACTTAGAATAAACAGCGACTAAAGAGTGTTTCTGAAGTCATCACACGGCCTTGCGATGTCGACTATTCTTCTCTCATACACGTGGAATTCACCACATCAAAATTTTAAATGTGAATGTTTTGAAATACACTTGGATTTATCTCAAAAAAAAAAAAAAACGTCATCGCTTATCGGCGTTTTGATGTTTTCATATTGATTTGTAAAGATTTTGTTTAAATAATGTTCATATTTAACTCGTTAAGAACTTAGCAAAAACTGATAAAGGTTAGTGTATACAGACGACCACGAAAAACGCTTTTCTTCAGAGACACAAACATTGTGTCCCTATTCTACCCCACAATATGTACTCAACGACGATACTGATTTATCGTACAGGTTTTGTATCTAATGCTCTACCATTCTTGTCGACGACATTGTGTCTCTATTCTACCCCACAATGTATACTCAACGACGATACTGATAGATCGTGTATAGGTTTTGTATCTAATGCTCTACCATTCTTGTCGACGACATTGTGTCTCTATTCTACCCCACAATATGTACTCAACGACGATACTGATAGATCGTGTATAGGTTTTGTATCTAATGCTCTACCATTCTTGTCGACGACATTGTGTCTCTATTCTACCCCACAATGTATACTCAACGACGATACTGATAGATCGTGTATAGGTTTTGTATCTAATGCTCTACCATTCTTGTCGACGACATTGTGTCTCTATTCTACCCCACAATATGTACTCAACGACGATACTGATAGATCGTGTATAGGTTTTGTATCTAATGCTCTACCATTCTTGTCGACGACATTGTGTCTCTATTCTACCCCACAATATGTACTCAACGACGATACTGATAGATCGTGTATAGGTTTTGTATCTAATGCTCTACCATTCTTGTCGACGACATTGTGTCTCTATTCTACCCCACAATATGTACTCAACGACGATACTGATAGATCGTGTATAGGTTTTGTATCTAATGCTCTACCATTCTTGTCGACGACATTGTGTCTCTATTCTACCCCACAATATGTACTCAACGACGATACTGATAGATCGTGTATAGGTTTTGTATCTAATGCTCTACCATTCTTGTCGACGACATTGTGTCTCTATTCTACCCCACAATGTATACTCAACGACGATACTGATAGGTTTTGTATCTAATGCTCTACCATTCTTGTCGACGACATTGTGTCTCTATTCTACCCCACAATGTATACTCAACGACGATACTGATATATCGTGTATAGGTTTTGTATCTAATGCTCTACCATTCTTGTCGACGACATTGTGTCTCTATTCTACCCCACAATATATACTCAACGACGTTACTGATTGGTCGTGTATAGGTTTTGTATCTAATGCTCTACCATTCTTGTCGACGACATTGTGTCTCTATTCTACCCCACAATGTATAGTCAACGACGATACTGATCGTATTATAGGTTTTGTATCTAATGCTCTACCATTCTTGTCGACGACATTGTGTCTTTATTCTACCCCACAATGTATACTCAACGACGATACTGATATATCGTGTATAGGTTTTGTATCTAATGCTCTACCATTCTTGTCGACGACATTGTGTCTCTATTCTACCCCACAATATATACTCAACGACGTTACTGATTGGTCGTGTATAGGTTTTGTATCTAATGCTCTACCATTCTTGTCGACGACATTGTGTCTCTATTCTACCCCACAATATATACTCAACGACGTTACTGATTGGTCGTGTACAGGTTTTGTATCTAATGCTCTACCAGTGTTGTCGACGACATTGTGTCTCTATTCTACCCCACAATGTATACTCAACGACGATACTGATCGTATTATAGGTTTTGTATATAATGCTCTACCAGTGTTGCCGACCACCCAAGTCCTCCGACCGGGAAATGTGGGTCAGTTAGTCGTGGGGCGCTCGCTTTGTTTTCCTTCAACTAGCTGGAAAACTCGGTCAGGAAAATCAGAGAAAAACCCGTCTCCGCGCATCGGGGCGTGATATTGGCTAGCTTAGCTTACTGGCCGCGAGATTACAGTGTTTACTTCTTGTTGTATACTCGACGCTGTGATGGAGGGAACCACGATGTACACTCACGGACATAAGTAAAGCAAGAGTAACACACAGTATTCACTCTAGACAAATTAATTATTTACAAAAAGTTTCAAATAGAAAGACCATTTCATGAACTATCTAGGACTCTTTGTATGAGTATCATCATGGTCCTCTAAATCTGCAAGAACAACAATACACAACAATTAAAAATCAGTTTTCAAAAGTTATATCAAGGTTTATTGATGCACACAAGATCATCATCTACTAACCTTGATTGTATGTTTTTAATTGTTGTGCACATAGATAAGAGGACCGTGATGATAATCATACAAAGGGTCGTAGATAGTTTTTAATTGTATTCAGATGATGATATTTGGGGTTTTCAACCCATATTTTTGCAACGAGGCTAATCGAGACGTTGTGTGGGTGATTATGAGAGTGAAAAAACGTCACATGACATCCATGCCCAAGCCAGGGTTAGAACCTGGAACGCAGAGACCGCGGTTTACTATACCAACGCCTAATCCACCTCAGCCAACACCCGGCAATTGTATTCAGTTTAGATTACAAATAACAACCGTAATTATAAAAATAGTTTTTATTTTTTTAAGCTAGTTTTTAGCTCTTACGAAACCACACTTAAATTAAAGTCCCCCACTGCAAATCAGTTTCGTTACTGAGTGGGTAGACTCTAAATGTGAATTTATTTATTTATTTATCTAAGATTTTTATTTTTTTTTTGACATTATGTCTCGTGATGTTGCTAATATAATAATTAATTAATAATAATATTAATTTTGCGCCGTTTTTATATTAAGACAGTATTGGACTTGGCTATTTGGTAAGTATAAGACTTGAACAACTTAAAGAACAGATATCGCACATTTATTATCCGTGCATATTCAAAGTGGTAAAGACATAACCGTATTCGTATGACGTCACTTCCTTCTTTTATGAAACTAATCTTCATTTCTCCAATAACGTCGAGCAATTCCTGGGCGTTCCTAATGCGCTCAAAGTTAGTTGCATTCAATTCAAAACCAGTCCAACTCTTTCGAACGATTTAACATCGTCGTCAGTTTACGTACGACGGTCGTTAAGCGGAAGTCGACCCAGATATTATCGTAATCACGTTCCTATGTTTGTAGCAGTGGCGGAGTTTCCGATCGTGATCACGTCGGACAATAACTCATCTTTTCAATTAGCTAAAAGCGGAACTACTGTTTTCTAACGGGAAAGAGTAAAGTTCCGAAGTTAAAAGCGAGCGAAATAAACTATTTTTAATGATATCTTAATTTAGAACATTTCGTAAATTGAAATAACAGTTTCTATTAGAAATAATGAAACAACAACAGTCTTCTGTAGTTGCAGTAACGAAACCAACGTTTTAATTATGAACTTACTTTCATTGACTGCAACAACAACAGCATGTCTGGTATCACATTTTTGTTTTGATTTTTCTATTAAGCGTCTCTTCTGCGTTATGATTGGTTCGTCGTAAGGAACATCGTGTAAAGTTTAAAATAAGAAATGGTATAATTGATTAATTTCTTATGAATCTCATTTCATTTCAAAACAGTGTAACGTTTCTGAACCACGGCCTTGTTAATGTATGTTGTTTTAACTTATTACACTAAATTTACTTTTATGGAATAGATGGTTTTTAAAATTGATCTAGAGGGTTGTGATTACTTCTATCTAAGGGTCCTTGATAGATCAATGACAACAATGCTCAACAATAACAACTAGTTTTCAAATGTGATGTTAAGTTGCATTTTTTACTGTTGTGCATTGTTGTCATTGAAGATCTAAAAGGTCGTGATTAATTCTATCTAAGGGTCTTAGATCAATTCTGAAAAGATCTATTGAACCAACAATCCGTATACATTTGTTCCGAACCTACTTAGTGCAATTCAGCGGCCTACTTCACCTCTTAAAAGAACAGTTGGCATTTAAAGAAAAATACTACTCATAGAGCAATGCACTGTTTTGTGAAATGTAATTACCCGTATCCCACTTATCACATAAGTAGCTAAATGCTTTGATTTCTCTCATCATCTGGTAAGTGAAGTGCTGCAAACTAATCAGTCCAGAAGTTGCATTAAAAAGTACCAACTGTTGTCTGGTTCCAACATAAAAATAACCACAATCGTGTTTATGAGCTAATGGTGTCGTGGGCAAACGACAAAACATCTAGCTGATAAATTAGCTACATTATTGTTTTTTTCGTGCACCTGCGCTCTGGTTGAACTAATTTGTTTAAAGAAAATTTGTTTGAAATATTTTCGAAATTTCTCTTACAGTGTACTCGTAATTGACGCTTTGTACTGCTACATTTACCATTTCTCTGACATGTCCAGAATTTTATCACAACCGATTCATCGATAGAGTAATCGATTTCACACACATCGATACTTATCACGATCTTACTTTTACTTTGTTGATTTTAAAGGTATAGCTTATTGGAAATATACTTAGGAAACATATATCAATGACTCTATCAACGATTCTTTCATAATTATAGACGACGAAGTTAACTTGTAACAATTTACAAATGGAACATGGAAGATTTTTTACACGAAGATTATTTTTACTGTCAATAGATAAATGTGATAGATGAGCTGTATCTCTCCTTCACTTATCACTCATTCTATATCAGATCTCAATCGTAATCGAATCAAGCTGAGCTATAATCTTAATCGAGATTCATAGAACAGGGTCAACGTATCACATGTAATAAATCATGTGATATTATATCGATGAATCTGGGAGTAAAACCTGTTGCAAGGTCTACTTTAGTTTGAACTTGATTATTCGTCACTGGTAACTGCCTTAGTAACTGATGCGGAACTGATGGCCAAGCGTTTAACAGATCTTTTGTCAATTGTGGTAAGAAGTACTTACTTGAACAACCGACAATGTTTTGCCTGCATGACTAGACTTACGAATAAAAGAGAATATTTTTCATGGCGACAAAACATAAACGTAGATCTGTAATAGAAGTAAATTGAATTAGCCAATCTATTGTACGAAATGTTTTTCATTGACAATTTAAAAATTTTTTTTAAGTAGAAAATGTTAAAACACAATTTCTTAAAATACGAATTTGGCCCTGACCAAAACCCCGCATTCATGGTGGTTTGTTTTGTTGTTGACTAAAATCAATGAAAGTTATACTAGGTACTATTATAAATCCATGGTTATACATTGGAAATAAAAATGTTAAGTTAAACCAAAGAAATATATTTAAAATTAAAAAGTGATGGTATTATAAATACCTCGTGGGAGATTTTAAAATATTAAAATAAAATATCGTTCGCTTAAGGCCCTCGACCCGCAATGTGAATACTTACCCCCCCCCCCCCCTTCCCCCTCGTTTACCCTACAGCGCCCACTCTAAACTCGGTAAAAGTTTTATGAGCACTATCGATCATGATCCTATGCAATATTAGGTACATAACTCGATGTGAGTCGACCTAAGCCTATCATATCGTAACAAACTGTCACTTCGAGGTGGAAAGAACATCTTTCTAACGTCTTTGCTTTTATTGGGGATCATGTGCACCAGACACATTCTAGGATCTTTCATGTGCACCACACTTATCTTTGTAAGATTGATTGATTGATATTTGGGCTTAACGTCTTATATTTTTGCAACTTGGCTAATCAAGACGATTATCTTTGTAAGATATTTGCTTTTTATTTGATGTGTACATCACCTATTTCTCTAAGGTGTTTACTTTCAAAGGGCACCTGACAACCGTCTAAGATCTTCGTGTTTAATTGTACTGTTATATGAAACATTCAGTCTTCTCAGAAATGTAGCTGTTACCTTTCTAGGTAAGATACTATATATTCAAAAGGAGCAAGGACCCTAGTCATCCGTCTACGATCTTTTCTTTTTACTTTATACGTTCAGCTGACATATTTCTAATACTGGCCATCTTTATAATCTTGAATTTAACCTGTGGTCTAATAATTGTTGTAGAGTGTCGATGGATGGTTGGGTTCGATCGAAAACTATTTGTTTCACCAGTGAAAACATAAACTTCGTATTACGTAGTTACATTTCCTTACAATATTGATGATTTCCATAATGGGTTTCTATCGCACAATAGAACAAGAATGCGTCTTCATCCGTTCTCTGCAATAATACAAGTGTAATTACACATCAAGCACGGGTGTAGCAGATGCCACACTTGATATAAATTAATTAAGCTTTGGTTTCACAAACGAATTCCTGTCGTTATACAACAAAGAGTAGCATTCCTGTCCTTACACAACAAGAGAAAAGGTAACGAACATTTCAACTCATTGTACTCATTGTAATTGATTGCATTGTTGGCTCAGAGAAATTTGTCACCCTCTTCATGTGCGAATAGCGGTAAGTCTTACCCCCGTCTCGGCCCACCCCAGAGTGACTCTGCTTGTCGTACGAGGCGACGAAATGAGGTCCGCTCCTATATCCATTTCCCTCCTCGAGACCAATTTTAAATTTAATCTTATTTAAATCCTCCCAAAGTGTCGATATTTGTTTATTGAAGTATAAATGAACGGGCCGAGCCATTCATTGTACGGGTAGGTACATTTATTACATTGCTCATCCAGTGTTGAATTCAGCTATGATCCCGGGGGGGCGAAGCCCCCTCGGGAATTGTCATTCGCCCCCCCCCCCCCCCCCCTCCTCCCCTCCCCGGGAATGAATTGGCTACAAGCTCTATATATTACTTAATTTTGAAATGGCACGGAAATATTGCTTTGAAGGTTTAATAAGTAAATACATTTCTCTGTGTCACAAAAGTATGTGACAAGAGAGCTGAAACAAGCAGAAAAAAGGGCCAGGATTATCTAAACTCCGTCTCAAATTCAACTGGGCATCAAGTGGTTTGTTGAACATATATTTTTGTTTAAATAGTGTTTTAAGTAGTGTTTTTGTATCAGAACACTTAGACAGTTTATTAGTAAAAGTGATGTGGAAGCAGCAGTGGTTTTGAAAATTTGCCCCCCCCCCCCCCCACACAAAACTCTGAATTCAACAATGCGCTCCTGTGTAGATATCTCAAGCCTGGCAAAGCTTTAGGTGACAACGATAAACCATGCTCTGTGCAGCTCTACATAGCGCTGCAGTCATACAGACGTGTCCACATTAAACACAGCCACCTAAAACCGGATTATTAAAGTGCTTTGACCGACAGACAGTCTAATTCGGGAGGCTGTGGACTCGATACCCGCCACCTGCAATGCTGGTGTACGTGTTGTGTGTAGTGAATCTATGACAGCTGTGGGATATCTGAAGAGGTCAATATTAGCTGCATGTACACTCGCTGACTCATGTAGAACAAGGGTAAAACAGATACTATTATTTTGCAGACTTATGTTTTATGAGTTTCAATATTATCTTCTGTAGTATAGTTCTGTAGTATAGTTAATTCTGTAGTATCAGGGTGTGTTCCAACTTGACGTTTTTTGTAGTGGACTAAGCTTAGTTATACTAATCGAAAGGAAGTGACGTCACAAGCAGGTGACCAATGCTCCTTATTTGGCTAGTGGTAAGTGGGAAGTGGGTAGTGGCCGAAAGTGTACACTACGACACCGACTAACCCACTAAACCAAGATGGTTGATACCAGCCATCACAGCTGATACTTTTAGGTTAGGAAAATACCCAACCAGTGAGTGGAAGTATTATTATCGTATTTATTTACATTAGATGATTAATAACAGTAAACTTTGTATTAGCATACTAGGTGGCGTGCCCAAAGTGTTAGCGTCTAGTGCGTAGCAGGTTAGTGGTATGGTTAGTGGTTAGCAGGCGAAAATAAAGTTGGAACACACCCTTAGTATAGATAGTTAGTGTAGTTAGTTAGTGTTATTAGTTAGTGTAGTATAGTTCTATAGTATAGTTCTGTAGTATCTTCTAATTTGTTTTTACCGTGGCTAGAAACTTTGAATTCATTGGCAGAAGATTTGAAATCATGTCAGCTGACACCCAAATTGTTTAGTTTGAACTCATAAGACGGGGCATAAGAACAATGGAAGTTTATTGTTGGTTCATACAATAATGTACTCATTTATTTTGGGTAGTGGAATAATTATCTTTGTCAGTTCTTAAAGTTTTACTAGTCTCGGGTAAGCGTTGTGATTTCGACTTCTAGTTGCATGTATTCTTACATCTATGCGGGGGGTGGCCATTTTTACAACTATCATTCGACGTTTTAGTATAATCCAATAGAGAAACAACTTAAAGCGGAATGCAGAGTCAAGATATGTGATTTGTTTATGGTTACTATGGAGTTTGTTCTTCGTATGGAAAATAGCATCTAATAAAACAATTACATAGCCAGAAATCCTGTACGTAACTTGACAGTTGTCTGTGCATACTATATACAATCTTAGTGCCTGTTTCGGTAGTCTAATAGATGTGTTGAAATTTGTGATTTTCTTTTTAAATTCTAAACAAAGCTGCTTTTGGTAGATATCTCTGCAAGTTCTCGGCTGTGTCTAAGTAAATTGTGTCACAATCATGGCCGCTGTGACGTCACGTGGGAACTAAGACGTATTATAATAAATTGATTGAACAAGTCTATGAAAACAAAAACTCTCATCCGGCTACTCTGATCTTATCTTGAAGCTAAGTGGCTTTCATCGTTTTGCACGCATGAGTCTGTAATTGTAATAGGAAGTGCACCGGTTATCCTACTTAAATCACGATTTGTTCAATGGTTCCCTAAAAAAAAAAAAAAGTGTATTTCGGCATTTAAATGTTCTTAAACAATACTTTACAAATACTCAAAAAAATGCAGTTGGTCACAAAAGATAATCTAATGATTCTGTGTTTGAGTGGGAAATGTGAATAAAAAGCCTCAGTTATGAAATAACCAAATACGAATCATTTTTTAACTAAATCCTGATATGTTTCGCGCCATCTATAGTAAATTATTAACCGGCAATATATATCCTATACATACATATTTTCCAATCTGCGTGACACCCCACAGTTTTTGAGTAATTTACGCAGGTTCGTACCTGTGTTTGGGGTAAAATACCCGATTAACCAAATACGCATCATTTGTTTACAAAACCCTGATATGTTTGGCGCCACCTATAGTAAATAACACGTATATTATTGATCAGCAATATATATCCTATATACACACATGTTTTAGACAATTTATTGCGAGCGCATATCTGCGGACAAACAAACTACGGTGCTTTGTTTGTCCGCCCGCACTTGCAGAAATTTGGTATAAGTTATACGTTTGGATTTTTTTGGAATTGAGGCAATTGTGCAATTCAATAACATAAACTGAACTACTCCAGTTGTTTGTGTAAATTTTAAATCGTTGCCCTGAAAATTTGGCTATTTATAGCATTTCGTTCGAAAAATGTTAACGCCAAGTGAAAATTTACGACAAGAAGAGGGAACGGCCGCTCCAAATATGTCAAATGAAGTGAAATTTTTGCTCACCCATGATCGCATAAAAATAACAACAGACGATCTTCAGAATTGATCTAGAGGGCCGTGATTACTTCTATCTAAGTGTCCTTGATAGATCAATGACAACAATAACAACTAGTTTTCAAATGTTATGTTAAGGTGCATTTTTCACTGTTGTGCATTGTTGTCATTGGAGATCTAGAGGACCGTGATTAGCTCTATCTAAGCGTCCTTGATCAGTTCTCAAAAGTTCTATTCCGTGTTAGACTATATCGAATTCATCTAGCATTACAAGTCAGTATATTATGCGAGGCTATGATCTTGTTTGAACCCGGGCGCTTCTCAAGTGACGTAATATCCACTCGTCCAGTAAAAGTTCTTCATCTTTCCTTTCACTCTCTCGTTCTCTTATGACGTCATTGCGTGTGTTGCGTGTTGCGTGTGGCGTGACGTAGACATGTGCACCGGGTTCCCACGGTTCTTTAGGGTAGAATCGATGAGGGTGTATCGCCTATATCTTGTTGGCACGTTAAACCATTCTCGCCCAACCCTTAGCTAACCATGATTTTAACGCTTCAAATTTCTCTGTTGCGTGTTTCAAAATTTTTAAGTAATATCTCATTTCATTTCATACAGAATTGAATGCTCTACGTTTAGATATTACCTAGGTTGAATAATACATTTTTTTTTCTTAAATCATAGATTTACATTTTTTGGCTTGTTGTAATATGGAAAGGAACTTTAGTAACTTTTTAATGTGGCTCGTTAGGCTTGTGGTTTTGTTCCTGATTCCAATGCAGAGAAAGAATTAGTTCCAAAATTCGATTCCCGGTTCGAGCTAAGGTTTTTTAAATTTCAGAAATTGTCCTTTATTCCCTAACTGTCCCTTCTATTGGTAACTGTATACATGTGTAAACTGTGACCTTGGAGCCGTCATAGCAAAAATAAATGGCATAATGTCCACCACTGAAAATCAGTTCTCCTGTAACTGATTGGGTTGACCATAAACGAAGATTTGTTTCTTTATTTATTCCACGAGATATTTCGGTTCGGCTGAGAAACAAACAACTGTCAAATTGAATCGGTTCAAAATAAAAATTCCTCGGAATCATCAATAGGGAACTTGCATGAATTTTCTACAGCTCTGAAAGTACGTGGAATATATTGTTATTCATCTGAAGACATCACAAACCTAATTTAAAAGTTTTAAAATTAACTCATTATACTTCTATACATGTTCAAAGATTTTGATTATCTGTTTCCCGCACTATTATTTTTAAACGGTATGTGACGTCACATGCCATGAAAATCACTGCTTATATGAATGACTTTGCATATAACCTCCTTGGACTTTGCCACCGCCTCCTAGACGAAACAATCACATTTTCAAGGTCATCAAGCTAACCTTGTCAAAATTTTTACGCAAGCCGTTGTCAAGTCTGCTTTATATGAATAACAACACCCAATATTTACTGATATTCTATGAAAATAGGTTTGGTATTATTGTTTTTATAGTAACTGGGCTTCAAAATTAATTACTACGCTTACTAGACATTAATTCGATTTTATATGATTTTGGATATGATAATTTCCAAATAAGCGTTATGTTATTTATCTTTCTTTGATTGGTTGATTGCTGATACATGGCAAGTGACGTATGCCCCGTTTTTCCCGCCATAAATATGTGTGAAACTTTCAGCTCGTTTTTATAAATGAAACTTAATTCTATGTCACCGAAATAAAATATTTTTGTATTCAGGACGTTAATCTTAATCTAGTAAAATGCTAAAAAAACATTATGCATGTTCCCCATTGCAGCTGTTGTCATGGAAAATGGCGTCATACCTTTGTATGTCTCTTAAACTGTTTATTAAACTAGTTTGCGTGTTTAAAAGAAAGTTTATTTCGTCAGGTCGTGTCACCGAAAACTGTCAGAATACGGGAATATTTTCAGAATTGCTGATTCGTATTTGTTATTCCGAAAATTCCTCTTCCGGGATAATTTGTCTCGTATCTTCCACGCAATTCAATTTCGTCACATTTTTCCACATACATTTTGTCTATTCTATTTTTGATAACACAAAATATTATATATTCATCGAAAGATAGATAGCAATAAGCAGACAACTTACAAAAACGCTTTTTCACCGAAATTCCTCTCAAAACTTATCTTTTCAAATATAAAATGATGTATGTACTGAAAACTTAAATTGGGAAGGTAAAAAAAAATCCTTGTGGTCAGGCTGACAAGTCATATATGAAAAGTATTTTAAAATAAACACCATTCCATGGAAAAAGTAATACTCACAAGCACAACAAACAAAAAATAAAAATTGTAAAATTAAGAAAATATTAATATATCTGTTACGAAGCGTGAAAATGTTGCAATTTGCTTGACTCTTGACTGCCAATCAAGTGTACTCCCCTCACAGTATTTTACTCAGTAACATTAGTACTCTCAGAGGCCCGCACAACATCACAGCCGCCTATGTTCATCACATTTACACGACTGTACCACACTAAACCCATGGGAGCTAAAAGTGTGTACAATACAATCTAGGTTATGAACCTGGTATAACTTTCTGTTTTAGCGCACCAGGCTAATGTTAAGGTCATGTATTACAGATGTAACTGGTGCGCATACAGTTTTTGGCGAAGCAGCTAAATGCGTATATTTAACTGCTTCGCTCAACTTAACTCAGCTGTAGACCAAATTGTACAGAAGTTTTCTCCCACTCTTTATTGTGCCTTGTTACAGAGGTAAATTTCTTCATTTAATTAAAGAGCGAAGATATTATTACATAGTGTAGTTAGTATGATACTTTAGACAGAACACAACAACATTAATAAGTATTATTAATTATAATTTACATTTATTATAATTATCATCAATAAGTAATAGTAATTTAAATAATTTATTTATTAAAAATATTAATAATATCTCACAATTGAGTACTCGCACATATTACTTAAGAGCGTTCGGAAGTAGTTTTGACGTTTTTAATTTCTCTTAAACAGATAATAGGATTATCATGCAAATTTACCTACTTGTACAAGCCTGCTCAAAAAGAATATACTCACGTTTGAATTATGCAAATAAATTACTTTCGTCGAAAATGTTAATTGGTTGGTGACAAATGTTCTTAAGACCATGCATAGATAAGACATCCCTCTACAAGTAGGTAAATATTTATAATAATCCTACTATTAGTTTAAGAGTAATTGGTTGACGGCCAATACATTTGTAAAACTCCTACTGCCGAACGCTCTTAAGATGGCTGTGTAGAAGAACATCGTTTCATCAAAGATGGTTTCATGTTTAAACTTGTCGAGGGCTTTCGCGACCCAAATCTTAAATAAACTTTATCAGTGCATTACAATCGCCCCGAAAGGTAACAAGTATTATTTCAAGTAACATGATGACACCCAATGACTAAACTTGATCGTTTTACCTGTTGTTTATTTAAATTTGTTAACTTGATTTAGGTATCTGATGGTTTTCGATGAAAGAGTGTTGCATGAGAGGGGCGGTAAATAAGGATTTGAGGTCGGCATGATGAGGACCGGAGAGGGGGGGGAGGAGGGGGTGGACCCCTTCGCCACCGACCTACCCTACTAACACAGCGTCGTCGTAATCTCGCATCTACCCGCCCCCCCTCCGCACCCCCCCCCACGACGTCGAGCGAAGATTAAATCAGACAAAAACAAGATTCATGTCTTTGTAGACGACCTGTCAGCTCAACAATTACTAATTCAGAGACGTTGAAACGGAGAATCGTCTCTAAAGGAACAAACGTGTTATATCAAATGAAATGAATCGTAAAGTTTGACGTTTCCGCATGTTTGAAATTTAAAGGAAGTTGTGAATTTGTCTAAAGTCAGTTTTGTCGACGTCTGCACAATGTACGGTTGTGTTTGCTCAGGTTTGTTGACAAGAAAGATATTTCATAATAATAAGTTGTTTGATGCGATGATAAATGAAGTACATTATCCAGAACCTCCCGCTTTCCGTTCAGTTGCTTGATATTAGTTATTTATAATACTATTTTTATATTATTTATCATCATACATATTAAGCTCTGACATGTGTTTTCTTCTTCTTTTTCATCTTCTTCTTCTTCTTCTTCTTCTTCTTCTTCTTCTTCTTCTTCTTCTTCTTCTTCTTCTTCTTCTTCTTCTTCTTCTTCTTCTTCTTCTTCTTCTTCTTCTTCTTCTTTCGGGCTATATTTCGCTACTTTATCGCGTTATCTGTTTTATTTCATTTATACACAAAAATCTTGCAATTATTATCATTTTCAATTTATAACATTTGAGAACATAAAAGTATAAACTTTATAACACCTTTACGGTTAGTTCATTAGTTCCATAAGTTAAAGGATTTCAATCAAAATATCTCATTATTGTTTGTAAAACATTCAAACAAATATTGGTGAAATTCATTGCTAAATCAACAAGTTACAGGTACCATTACCTAACCAATTTTAACATGTTCAGACTTAAATCATCCCCTTTAACATAGTCTTAAATTGTTTCAGCATGGCAACATACTCAAACCGTAAAAGGATACACGTATTTCAAAGATGGCCGCCACAAGCACAGCTGTGAGACAGCTACAACCTAAAACTATAACAAGCTAAACAGAATAACGACAATTAATTATGGTAAGTACATCAGTCTATTCACTAATGATCATTACTGAATTGTTATAACTACATGGGAAAGTGAGTGGGTATGAGTTATATGATGTGCAGCCACTTCAATTTTAATTAGTAACGCCTAATTAGTATCGAAAGATGTAATTGAAAGCTACGCGTTTAATTTACGCTTTCGTAGCGATAAGATCTGCTCGCGAGTTATGAGATCCGAGATAGATACAACTAAACGTAACAAACAATAGTTTCAGATATAATGACGAGTGCACGAAATGGGAAGTCGTTATTTCATTATAGAGAAGGTGTGATATAAAACGGTGATCTATTATAAATGTGTGCATGTTACAAACCTTAAAACTATGCGCATGGTGGCCATATTGATGAAGTTTTAGTAATTGCCATGAAGAAACAGTTGAAGCCAATTTTAGTTTTACCTTTGATAATTTGAGATTTTAGCTTCAATATTCAAACGTCTTTTTATTAATAAACGCTCCTTTTATGCAATTTAAAAGTCATACATGCTCGTCTTCAAGGTTATGTAAAATCGCACGTGACGTCAGAATGGCCGCCTGTTGTGACGTCACAAGAATCTATGACGTAACGTGGTATGGTAAATAAATAAATAAAATAAATAAATTCACATTTAGAGTCTACCCACTCAGTAACTAAACTGATTTGCAGTGCGGGACTTTAATTTAAAGTGACTAAACCAACCCTGTAGGATTCGAACACCATCGACGAGTGAGCGATAACCAATCAAAGATCGATATTTCAAATACGAAACACATGAATCAGTGATTGGACAGTGCGAACACCTGCGGACAAATGCCAGAATCAACAAGGTTGATTCAGAACAATTTTGAATTTATTGAGTGCTTCGTTGTTAGGACAGCTCCAAAGTCACCGTTTACTTATTCCTAAGCCAAGAAGTAATGGAATTCAATCCACATTAGAAGTTAAAAAACTTCTGCTTGAAGGGGATTGACCCCGGGATTTGAACCCGGGACCTTCTGCATTGGAACAAAAAATTAAAAATGGTACACGTTGCTACACGAAAGAACAGGTTAGGTTACGATTTTTAAGAGTGGGGCCTTCAGAGAATCCCAACCCTATCATTATCCCTCCCCCCCTCATGTTCTATTAAACCCCGATCCAATTAGCCTTCTTTAGTCCGCTTTGCAACGAGTAACTCAATCTAAGTAATTACATTTCTGTAAGTAGATATCCCATTAAATGTGTTCGTAACGATGATATTACCTGCGACGAGATAAAGTCAACTTTAAAAACTAAAAATTGAAGATGTATCAAGAATTATTATGACTGTATGTACAAGCTGTTCCTAGTCACATTAAAACGTAAAAGCAATATTTCCACAGGAACTAATTAGTTATCTTCAAAGGGCTGAAGGAGAATCGTTTCATCTGAGATTGAGATTGTCTTTTGCAGCCCATTGAAGAGAGTTGATTACTTTCTCGAAATATTGCTTTTATATTATATCTTTTATGTGATTAGGAAGCGCGAACAGTGTACAAAGTAAACTTCGTAGCAAAATCTTTCAAGAAAATAGATCTAAGTGAATAGAAAGTGGTTCAAAGGGATGAAACGTCAGCTGCAACTTCAATAGCTCATTGTCCGTATGATCCCTCTAGCGGTGGAGACTCGAACCGTGTGTGAGCGCCCCAAGCGGAGCTCTAGTGGAACTAGACAAAGCTCATTGTCCGTATGATCCCCCTAGCGGCGGAGACTCGAACCGTGTGTGAGCGCCCCAAGCGGAGCTCTAGTGGAACTAGACGGCAAAAATTATACGATCTCGTTAATTTTTTCCGTCATTCCCTCTCTTTGTGGTAGCAACATTTTTGTACACTTATGAATCATTATTTCCCATAGATGGATAAACATATGACTGTTTTAGTTTCTTGCATGAAAACGCCCCTTTAACCCACTGTTCGGCATTCCATTCCCGCGGCCATGTTTGATTCTGTTTCCATAAGACAATCTTGGATTGAATCGTACTCTCGACTCGCTGCTTTGATTTGTGGGAATGGATCGAACGAGTCTGATACTCTTTGTGAAGTATTTAATGAGGAGCATGAACTGGGATTAAAGACAAGACTGACGTTTTCAACTTTCAACAAAGGAGGCGACGGCTAAGTAGCCCTTTGAGTCTTGTTTTCCCGGGTTGTTTCCTTAGGGCGGAATGCAGAGTCGTGATTTGTTTATGGTTGCTATCATTTTCATTTTTCGTTGAAATACCCGTTATAGGGTGCACACCAGCTTTACCTGATGTGCCCCTCTTCAGGTGACTAACTAGGTTATTAGCTGGGAAGGAATGTCCAACTCAATCCCAGCATTCGCCTTTACGACTGAGGAAAACCTCAGAAAAAACCTTCAGTCAGGACTGCCATTGGACGGAATCGAACCGGCGACCTCCCGAATTAGAGTCTCGCTTCTTACCGCAGAGCCACCTATATCGGTATGGTTGCTATGGAGTTTGTTCTTCTTATGTCTACGCTATGATACGACAGTCTTGTTGCGGTTTGTTCCACGAGGCTGATAAAAGACACTGCCCCGATCCGATGTGATGCAATGTCATGTCGGCGACAACATGCCCTAGGGTCTAATGTGTGTTTGTGTGATACTTGTAGACATAAGATAGTGGAGTGTTTGCGTTTATGAGATAACTATCGTCTTGTCTAGTTTGATCTTACGATAGCGATGACTCAGCGTTAGTACACGTGGGAGGTCGCCGGTTCGATTCTTATTCTCAAAAAATACATCTTGAGGGGTTTCATCCGCCCCCACCCTAACTACGCCACTGACCTCGCCGAACATCTTAAGGCATCCCTTCAAAATACTACTTGTGAGGAAGACTCGTGGCTTTCTTGGGGCCGGAAGGTCTCTGTATTTCTGCCATTATTCTAATATGTAATTTATTTGGGGAATGTTTATCCAGGTATAATATGTGGGGATGTGTGACGTACCTGGGTTCATAAAACGCTAGATTGGGTGAGTCACAGAAAAAAAAGTGGGGATTCCCCTCCCTCCCCCCCCCCCCCCTTTCTACCCACCAGGACCACCGGTCCTGACACCAGGTTTTTTCGCGAGGTTTTCCTCAGTAGTAAAAGCGAATGCTGGGATTGAGTCCTACTATAATAGTCCTTGGACATTCCTTGTTATTCTATCCAAACACCCTAATAACCTAGTTATACTCGTCGTACAACATCTTCGGTAATGCTTCCGTCACGGGTGGTTGAGCGGCAGCCAACTAGCGACCGTGGCTAATTCAGATACCTGCTCGGGTTGGCCGAGACCGTAAACACGTCATTGATTGATGACGAAAGCATTACTGAAGTGGTTTTGCGAGACCTATAGTCACCTGAAGAGAGGCACATCAGGTTAAGCTGGTGTGCACCCTATAACGGGTATTCCTACAATCAAATTTGTATTATTGTTATTACACCGCTTTCGCTTTTAAAAGAAACACATCTTTGTTCACAGACATCTTTAGAAAACGTGATATTCTAAGGGTTTTAGTTTTATTTATTAAATACCGCAATACTTAGTTAGTCAGGGACATGGATTGTCCCTGGGCAGGTTTCCTACGAAACGTTGTTATTAGGGTCTCAGTTGGGAAATCAGACTAGTTCAGAGCATCCCCGGTAGCCTAGAGTAACAGAATATCCGTGCAGGGTGGAAATAATTCAATTATATATGTCACGCGTTCTATGACGGGGACGGAAGAAAGTTGTGGATAAGTTGTGGAACGAAACGAGAATATCGCTTAGTTGGAATTGGAGGGTGGAGGGTGGAGGGTGGAGGGTGGAGTAATACTAATTGATTTGGCAACTGTCCAACAGTTGATTACTGGATGGGATGGGGCACACGGTTTTGTGAAAAAGAAGAACAAGGAATGGAAATACTGGCACAAAAGAGGGTGCGAAATAGATTCAAAACAATGCAATTGGTACTTTCAAGCCACCCATAGTAAATGCTTATAACGCCAAATACTACATATGCAAATAACAGTACCAATCCGCGTGACACCCCACAGTTTTTGAGTAACTGACTCCGATTCGTACCTCCGTGCGGGAAATAATACCCCATTAACCAAATGCGCATCACTTTTTACCTAAACCCTGATATGTTTCGCGCCACCTATAGTAAATTATTAATCTGCAATATATAAGCTATACAAATATAATTTTCAATCTGCGTGACACCCCACAGTTTTCGAGTAATTGACCCAGGTTCGTACCTCCGTGCGGGAAATAATACCCCATTAACCAAATACGCATCTTTTTTTAACTAAACCCTGATATGTTTTGCGCCACCTATAGTAATTTATTAATCTGCAATATGTAACCTATACATACATGTTTTCCAATCTGCGTGACACCCCACAGTTTTTGAGTAATTGACCCAGGTTCGTACCTCCGTGCGGGAAATAATACCCCATTAACCAAATTCGCATCATTTTTTAACTAAACCCTGATATGTTTCGCGCCACCTATAGTAAATTATTGATCTGCAATATATAACCTATGTACACATGTTTTCCAATCTGCGAGACACATCACAGTGTTTGAGTAATTGACCCCGGTTTGTACCTCCGTGCGGGAAATAATACCCCGGCTCATTAACCAAATACTCATCATTTTTTAGCTAGACCCTGATGTTCCAAAGGTATGATAACTTAGAAGAGAATAATATTAAATAATGATTAAATAATGTGTAAGTTTTTTAACAACTATTATGTGTAGTAAATACAAATTCATACATCTTAATTTCCTACTATAAGGAATCATAATGACTCCTTAAAATGATCGTATTATAGTATTTCCCTACCACTATACTCAAGTCATTAAATATAACATTTACCTTTCCATGAACGCAAAAAAAGTATTGTAAATCGGGCTAAAAGCACTCAGCATTTCGCTTAAATGTACGCTGCTCTAATTTAAATTATTTCGGTAGAGTGGGTTCAATTAAGACCCCCCCCCCCCCCCCCCCCCCCACTGGTAAATCTTGGCACCCCACTGCTCGCGGCTCGTTAATTTTTTGTCTCGTTCCAGCAGAAAATAAATTCTCGCAATCTCATAAAACGTTTCAAGACGAAAAACATCGCATTATTTTATATCTCGTGTTTAATGCGGATCTATCGATCTTGTTCGTGAGAAATGACTGAGGAAGTTGGCTGATGAAGCGCAAAGCTCTCAACGAAAGACGGAATTTTCGTTGCGACATTTTTTGGCACGTACCACAAAAATAATAATACAAAAAGTTCTTATAGGTATAAAGAAATTAATTTTGTTTACAAAGTGCGTAACATTTCACATTCTATAACTTTATTCGGAACCTAGGAACCTTCGGAACCCCTTCCGGAAAATAACTGACTCTGTGACGAAACTTCTTTTCAATTTTATGTGCTTGACTGTTGCAACAGTTTTTCCTTCATTTAAAAAAAAAAAGATCTATATTAATGAATGTGTGGAGAAGGACAGAGTTTAATTGCAATCTTAAAAAACAAAATTTGTACGCGTTGTTAAATTTTGCAACTTAACTTTACAACCCATTTAAGGTTCACTGTTCACAAGTTAGTCTCACGGAAAAGCCAAATGAATTTTTAAAGCTTTAATTTCATTCGGTTTCTCTAATTAATAACGCTACCCTTGACATTTAGAACAGCCCTCCGTAAGACTGAGCACGTGTCTATGTCTATCTATAGTCCAGATAGAGACAATTCCGTCCCTCTGTTGGTGACACTATAAGACAAGTAAACGCCAATCACGAAGAAAGTCTTCTCCGAACAGAAATACATAATTCCAAAACCTTCTAGAATGAAACAGAGTGTTATTGAAAGCAGCTCTTGGTCACATGTTTGTAGTCTTTTTAGGTCAAAACAGAAACTTATTTACGATCGTAAAGGATCTAGACAATACTAGATTGTTTTATAGCTATAGAGTATATTAGTGTGACGTCACGATTCCCCTGTCAACCAATGACGAACCGTATTTGTGACTCCAAACAATCATGACAGTTGACAATTGACAGATAATTTTGTTTTTGCAAACATTGTAGCGAGGGTTATCCGTTCAGATATTTCGTTTTCCTTAAAGGCTGGTCCACACAGATTTTTAAGACATAATGCATAAGGTTTTAAGACGTTGTTTTAAAAACAACAATGAAAACAACGTCTTAAAACTAAAACTTTGTGTGAACGCCAGTACGTGTTTCCTATGATCCAACTTTACGACTACACGTTAAACCTTAAATCGTATGTCTTAAAAATCTGTGTGGACCAGCCCTAACACGAAACATTAAAAGAGAAGTGGATTAAATTGATAAGTCAAGTATTTCATGATACTATTACTACTTTAAATAATAACTACGCTTCAGAAAGTTGTTTGGAGTAAGACAGCTCGTCCGCCATTTAATCTGACGTCATCACTAATACAGGCCGTGGTCGATTATGTGTTGGTCAATGGTAACCGTGGTTCCAGGTTCGATGTCACGTAGCAGTTATCTTCTTCATGTGTCACCCACTCATATAGTCTCGTAGACATAATATGAGTTCTAAAGTCCAAGCATTATCATAAACATTCCAGTTATTTAGTAGAAGTTATAATGTGTGGATAAGGTCCATAATATTGGAACGAGAAGGTACAAGGTGCAGAAACTTGATAGTGGCTCTGACACGAGTATACATACAAATCAGTTTTTCATTCAGAAAAAAAAAATAAGGTTTGTTTAATTGAATGGATGCCGGAAATAAAATAAGTTAGAAAGAGGACTCAAAACTAACATAGATAGCTCTGCTAAGCAACCTCCTTTCAGGGCCATTGATAAATAATAACAATAAAACAACAATGAAAATTGACAGCTAAACCACTCCTAATAGAAGTTAATTTTCTTGCCACCAGAATGCATCTAGTCTATTTTGAGTGCTCTGTACAAGGTCAAGAATAGATGATTTTCAAAATTGATCTAGAGGGCTGTGATAGTTATGTTATAAGATGCATTTTTCACTGTTGAGCATTGTTGTTAATGAAGGTCTAGAGAGCCGTGAAAACTTCTATCTAAGGATCCATGATCAGTTCTGAAAAAGATCTATGTGATATTTATCTCTATTTGTCGAATAACGTAGGTTGCTGATTGCCCGATTAGCTATTCAGAATACTGATTTAGAAATGGTATTGATACCTCAATATAACATCAGTTGTTATGAGATTTTTTCTAACTCCTGGAATATATATTTACAATACAATGAATTTATTAAATATTTAAAATAATAGTATACTTGTTCAAAAGTCTAGACGGTGGGTGAATGATATATGAGGATGATGGGAGAGATTCGAACCCAGTACCACACAGATCAATGAATCTAGAGACAACTGCAGCATGACAACCTTTCGCTAACTGGAGCAAAACTCTCCACTTTCAATATCGACCATGCAACACAACGTGACACCCACCGTCACGTATTGTCACGTTACGGTCAGGCAAGAGACATCTTTATAAACGTGAGAGATGCACAAACTCGAACAATATAATATTCGAAATGAATTATTCTCGCTTCATGTTAACTTCCTTTCAGATGCTTTCCCACTTTCGTTTCGTTTCGTGGTTATGCGTTTTACTTTCTACATAAATGACCCAAAATATAATTCAATAAAAACATTTAAACAATAGAAAGTTTTTCTGACCTTGATAGTAGTTTCGTTATTAAATGCAGTTACGGTAGGTACTGAGATTCTAACTGGCTAAATTACGTTTGTTGTAACGGACGTGACTCTTGAGTTCTTCGTTGAGTAGATTGGCGACGCTTAGTTGGTGAATTAAAGGTTGTTTATGGGTGTGGACACTATTTCGGACGTTGGCGGAAAATTTAATAAAATATAAATCAACCGATAACTATTTATGAATTATTATTTATTTGGTGGCCGGTAATATTCTACTCAACCTTTATAGGACATATTTATTTAGTTATGTATATTCTTAATAGTTATAAAACTGGTTTACAAACGAAGACTATAAATACGAATATAAAATGTATAACAAAACAATAATAAAACCATACCAAAAAATAAGATACCACAACAACAAAAACAAACTATCGATGCTAAAGTTGAGTTTAAAGTTTGAGTAGAAAAAAATTCACGCTATATGTTTTTGTACCAGAAGTTTTTACAACTCATATCGAGAGGGATACGCTGACAAATATTGTAACATCTTTTGATAATACCAATTATTTTACTTATCCATTCTCTACAAACTTATTGTTAAGGATATTTTAAGAAAGTGAAATTTGCTCCAGGTTGCACGTTAAAAAATAAGATCGCGAATCTATATCTAATGTATTGTATCTTTCCAAACCATCACGAACCGTAAACTATTCTCGAAAAACACTTTCTACCGCCGGCATCGCACCTACTAAACATGATGCAGTGGAGAAAGATCTAGATTTGTTTTCTATATACACGTCATAAAAAGAAAGACAATTGATTTGTCATACTCTCTTAATTCCCGTTCACCCACGAGCGGTCGACGAGTTTAAGAAGTGAAACTCTTCAGGTTTAAATGACAGTGTTTTGTCTAAACGGTGGTCATCCGTAATTGACCACTAGACCAGACTTCCGCGGTCCCCAGACATGACAAGTGCGATCTGGGTCGAGCGGCTGATGAAGTGATGTACTGGTCACGTAGTACTTGTTATTGGGCCTACTCGGGCGTGCAATCACTCTGATGACGGGAGAAACAAAGACGTTGATAAAAAGATA
This sequence comes from Isoperla grammatica, assembly GCA_945910005.1. Classification (NCBI taxonomy): domain Eukaryota; kingdom Metazoa; phylum Arthropoda; class Insecta; order Plecoptera; family Perlodidae; genus Isoperla; species Isoperla grammatica. The sequence continues at coordinate 4,464,915 of OX246750.1, forward strand.
TCTTATCTCATTTTCCTTTTTTTGTTACGATTTTCTGTTGTTTAACGACATATTTGACGTCTTCCGAATCAGATCCATTAGATATCACAGGGGTCGTCATAAGGAGAGTCCACCAAAGAGAGCAAGGCCAAGTAGGAGAAGGGACAGTGGGGGAGGGAAAATTACAGGCTCTTTTTAGTCGCCTCTTATTACGACTGGCATAGTCCCCTGGGCCTATTCAATCTGGTGCCCAGACGGGCAAAAATTTGTGTGGATATACTTGTTATCAAAGTGAATAATTTAGTGCGAATCCCTCATGTAGGATAAACGCCAGCTTTACCGCTCTTCAGATGGGTAACTAGATATTGATTATTATTATTTATAGATCAATTCATAGTTCATATCAGTTCATCAGTTCATCATATCAGTTCATATCAACAAGCAGCACACTGTTTATATCACAGAAAAACTTATAATTTTAACCCTTGATACGGTCAGTTTTTCAAAATTTTGATATTCTCTAGTGCGTGATTTAAAAATCGACAACAACAACAATCGACAACAACAAGTGTCACAATCGATGCTTTCTTTCACCACGTGTTAAGGCGCTTTCATAGCAACACGGCAACACGTTTTTTCCGGACCGGCAGATCACGTGAACCAATCAGAAACTTGCCGTGCCTGCCCTGATTGGTTCACCTGACTTGCCGGTCCGGAAAAACGTGTTGCCGTGTTGCTATGAAAGCGCCTTTATTCAATATCTCTGATGTATAACATTGAATATTGATAAGTCTTATCAGTATTAAGTTATGTACGTGATAATCCTACACATCTTATCACTCTCGCGTGGAAAAAAACAGAAGCGTCGTCGAGATGTTGTTTGGAATTATTGCAGGCGAGATAACACAGATGTGGGAAGGTTACCAGACCAGCCGATGTTGGTCGAGTGTTACATGACACAGATTGCCGGTATAAGAAAACCGAACTATTGTTTCGGGTAATGCAACAAGAAGAAGAAGAAGAGCAAATACAGTTTCATAGACCTTAACATGCATATCATTAATGTGTCTACATATCTTTTGTAATTCTTTGGCCAGTCTTATAATCTCCTAACAAGAAAATATGTATTTGTAGGATGGAGGATTTCAAGAGTTTTGATTGGTGGTTGCCATGGAGAAAATAAGCTATTCGACGAATAGGTAGTTAGTGTGACATTGTAAGACTGGACCTAGAGAAGTTCGTTGAAGAGAAACACAAATTTTATACCGTTACCGATAGTGAATTTATTATAAAAATCGAAGCTTCTTTAATTAATTAATATACAAGAAAGAAACGTTACGTACCGAATATACAAGAAAGAAACGTTACGTACCGAATATACAAGAAAGAAACGTTACGTACCGAAGAGGCCTGAACATGTCCGTAAGACACTAAAGTGCCGACTAAACTGTGTCCAAGGCAAAGCTGAAAACGCCGCAGGGCATTTCTTTCACTACATTTATAATAAGTTGTTTGTACAGCCCGAGTGCGACCCCAGTTTCCTTGAAATTGTTCGGTCCTAACTGTCAAAACGTAATCAAATGTAATCGTTTGTTTGTTGTGTGGACGCCTATAATTTGACTAGATGTTGGGTTTCCAAGAAATGTGCGCATGGTTGAACTTCTGTTATGGCTTCCAGTAATGAATTCGGGGATTTCGCCCCCTGTTCGTGCTAGCCAGGTAGTGGGGGTGTACATCATTTGTGAAATGCCAGGACCGACTAAAGATCGACTGATTTTCTTGTTCTCAACTAAGCCACGGACCCACTGTATAGGTATACTCACCCGCCATGAGCAGGCCGAACATGCCCGAACATGCCCGAACAGAGTCCGAACATGCCCGAACATGCCCGAACATGCCCGAAGAGACACGAAGGTGCCCGACTAGGTACTCACCCGCCATGAGCAGCCCGAACATGCCCGAAGAGAGTCCGAACATGCCCGAACATGCCCGAACATGCCCGAAGAGACACGAAGGTGCCCGACTAGGTACTCACCCGCCATGAGCAGGCCGAACATGCCCGAACATGCCCGAAGAGACACGAAGGTGCCCGACTAGGTACTCACCCGCCATGAGCAGCCCGAACATGCCCGAACATGCCCGAAGAGACACGAAGGTGCCCGACTAGGTACTCACCCGCCATGAGCAGCCCAAACATGCCCGAACATGCCCGAAGAGACACGAAGGTGCCCGACTAGGTACTCACCCGCCATGAGCAGCCCGAACATGCCCGAACATGCCCGTAGAGACACGAAGGTGCCCGACTAGGTACTCACCCGCCATGAGCAGGCCAAACATGACGCCGAAGCCTACGAGAATGGCCGCCAGTTGGATGACGCCGTTAGTCTTGGTGTTTGCTCGCTCCCTGGTGAGGACCTCAAAGAAGACGACGTAGAGGAGGGTCCCCGTCGCGACCCCCTGCAACACGACGTTCAGGACGCCGTCGCCAGATGTCGCGCTGTCGCTCAGAGCGATGCCGATGCCGATACCTGCGACACACACGGGCACGGTCGGTAAAGAAGGTCTCTACTCGACAGACAAGGCCCTTATTGCTGAAAGTTGGCACTTTATGACATACTCGTAAATAAATAAATAAAATAAATAAATTCACATTTAGAGTCTACCCACTCAGTAACTAAACTGATTTGCAGTGGGAGACTTTAATTTAAAGTGACTAAACCAACCCTGTAGGCTTCGAACACCATCGACGAGTGAGCGATAACCGCAATCAAAGATCGATATTTCAAATACGAAACATATGTATCAGTGATTGGACAAAGCGAACACTTGCGGACAAATACCAGAATCAACAAGGCCGATTCAGAACAACTTTGAATTTATTGAATGCTTCGTTGGGTCATAGAGATATATATACGAAGTACATATCTCTATGGTTGGGTCTTACAATCTACAAATAAGAAAGTTATTTGTAGCAATTAAGCTATTTGGAGGATTTCAAGGGTTTGATTGTTGCTTGCCAAAGAGAAAACAAGCTATTCGACGAATTAGTACTTATTGGGACATTGTAAGACTGGACCTAAGTAACATTATTGGACTATACACTAATGTCCATGTCGAAAGTACTAAATGAAACACAATATTTCGAATGCTAATCACCACTCTTCGACTGGGTGTCTAACTGAAGTCTATGATCCCTACCCCTAGGGGCGACCGTTGCCAGCCAGGCAACAGTTTCAGGCATGTTATGTCCCACATTATAGAAAACAAATCCTTAGCAACACCGGGCACCCATGGGGGCTGGAATTCATAGTCGTTGCCGACCCCAAGGGGCGCCCGGCGTTGCTACGGATTTGTTTTCTATAATGTGGGAAATAACATGCATGAAACTGTTACCTTGCAACACCGGGCGCCCTTAGGAGAAGGGGACTCCATCCTTCTCAACTAAGCGATATAACTGATGCATGTATTATAGGCACACATCAGTTGGATCTGTTATAGAAACGACGTGGAATGTCCAATATTGTGTCAGCAGCGTAGGACGTTCCATTATAAACAGCGGTGACTATCCAATGTGACGTCTGCTTGTGTACATCTGTCAGGACCGAGCTCGCTCGTGTGTCTACTTATTGAACGCTTTACATTTTACCAACGTGCCGGGCCGAAATGGGAATCTATTACACGGGTGTGTGTTTGACGTGGGGGGGGGGGGGGGGGGGCGTCTTGATGTGGTGGGGAGGAATTCGCTCATCTCGGCCGAGGGGAAAGAGGGGAGGGGGAGAAACACAAGGCCGAGGGGGAGGGGGGTTGAACCAATAAAGTGTAGAGATATGTTCGGTATAAAATTGTGTTTATACAGGCCACGCAGTAAGAAGCAAGTTGAAGCTTAAATTTCTCAGAAGAGACGGTCGCTGCACGCGGTCTACCGTCTATATCACATACTCTCTCGATACCTACTTGTTATAGACTGCACCGACCGTGATTGGAATGCGCCCTCACAAAGTGTGCCAACAGTTACACCTATAATATCATCTAGAATAACGGAGACATGAGAACGAGATGCAACTAGATTTAGGTTGGTAGTTGTCACATACGTCACTTCACTATTACATAATCCGTGACGACACCACCTCGCAAGTTAACGCGACGAGAATTTACAAGCATTTTAGTCGATGTTATATAGAAAATAATAACGAAATATTCTAGTATTGAAATGTAGAGATATATAGGAAGACAATATATTGTGTAGTGGATAGTGTATGTATACATAGTACTAGTGGTGAGTATACGGGGGGCGTAAGTGTTGTTGTGCATTTTGTACTAAGCACTTGAACCCGGTTAAACACAATGTATGTTATCAGTGTTTAAATAAGCGAGTGATTAAATACAATGTATGTTATCAGTGTTTAAGTTAGTGATTAAATACTTTGTATGTTATTCGAGTGAAAGTTTATAAATGTGTAACAATCCATAATCCATCTATGAGCACATTATTGCAAGTGCGTTGCAAGACTGTTGTCAACTCAATACCAGTATCTGTTGTCAAACGTTTTAAGAAACGGCAGCAGCTCTACCTGATTCTGAAGATACGTACCACCAAATGACAAAAAAGCGAATGTATGAATGTATCGCAAATTTGACTTTTAATGATGGGAATACACAGTATTGAGTTTTCTAAAAAAATACGCACAACTTCAAATTTAATTTGGAAAATAAAACAATGTTTTTTTTTTAAAGTAGTGTATTTTTTCTTTCTAATGTCAATAGTTGGCCACAGATTGTTTTCACAGGTTCCAGATAACATGTTTGAGGGGAACTAGCCCAAACAAACGTTAAATAAATAAATAAATAAATTCACATTTAGAGTCTACCCACTCAGAAACTACGGGAGCTTATAAAAATAACAGCTACACTGCTACTGTAGCTGTAAAAGATTACAGCTACACTGACTGACAAGTGCATTGGAATTTGGTATCAAGGTTAAAGATAACATGACTATACAGTTATATTGAATGTATAGATAACAGGAATATGCCAACTGTCTGGCACGGAGATAATCAATTACCGAAGACTGCAAGTTCGAAAGATGGTTTTCAACATTCTACAATATACCTTTACATAATGTATATGGAAAAAAGCGTTTTAATTCGTTGTTATTAACGCAAAACTAATAATTTGTACACTGATTATAAACAACGTATGACAAACATGAGATTGTTTTGATGTGGTTGTTGTCATTGTCTGTGTATGTTTTAAATTGCTATTGTTTTAATCATTGTCTGTTTATGTTAAAATTGTTATTGTTTTAATAACTGCCTGCCCTGTGTTGACTACGGTTAATTTGATTAACCTTGCTTATTGTGTATTATGTGTGTACTTGTTTATTTATAAGCATAGACCTATGGCATATCTTTATTATATCTAATGTATTTGGGACTTATATCCTGTATTAGATGAATAATATAATAAAAAATAATAATAATAATAATAATAACAATTGAAAAATTGATGTAATTTTGTAAACTTATGGAAGAAACATTGTATTATCCGTAAAAATCGGCTACTGTCCACTGCAGTACTTAAAATCTCAAAAAGAAAAAAAAGAAAATTTATACCCGGCCATAATGATAAAAAAAATTCGTTGGATTTGGCGTTCGAGTAACAGAAGTTTGCCCAAGCGAGCGAATATGTGACAGAGCAGCGGGCGGTACCATTCATCACCGCTAGGGCTGGAAACAGCGCGGGAGAGCCCCCAGGTTGCCGCCATTGCGTGTGCGTGTGTGTGCGTGTAATACACAGCACGATGTGGCGTGTTTTCTCCCTGTCTGTCTGTCTGTCTGTCTGTCTGTCTGTCTGTCTGTCTGTCTGTCTGTCTGTCTGTCTGTCTGTCTGTCAGTCTGTCTGTCTGTCTGTCTGTCTGTCTGTCTGTCTGTCTGTCTGTCTGTCTGTCTGTCTGTCTGTCTGTCTGTCTGTCTGTCTGTCTGTCTGTCTGTCTGTCTGTCTGTCTGTCTGTCTGTCTGTCTGTCTGTCTGTCTGTCTGTCTGTCTGTCTGTCTGTCTGTCTGTCTGTCTGTCTGTCTGTCTGTCTGTCTGTCTGTCTGTCTGTCTGTCTGTCTGTCTGTCTGTCTGTCTGTCTGTCTGTCTGTCTAAAATGGCTACGCAAAATTTTAATTTGAAAATGTTTCCGCAAAATTTTTGAAAGTCTATTAATTAGTTTCCTTGATGTGCTGGAGGGTTCAGTAAAGAAAATAACAGAGCTGCCATTTCGCGCGTTAGCACTTTCGTTTTTTAAAATTATTATTATTGTTTAAGTTTAAGTTGCTTTGTATTTCCCCTGCTCAATTTAAGTTGGTATTGTTTTATTATTATATGTACCTAGTTTTAAGTTAATTTTAGTAGGTATGGTTGTTAAGTCACTTCTTATTTTTGGAGTTGTGCCCTTAGGCTGAAGTTCATAGTCGTTCCCTACCCCAATGGGCACCCGTTTTAACTATTAATTTGTAATGCGAAATAACATACAAGAAACTGTAACCTAGCAACAACGGGCGCCCCAAGGGGTAGGGGAAGACTATGAATCTAAACGAAGCCTTTTCTGCAAACCAATGGGGTAAATAATTAATATAGAGTCGGTGTAGACCAAATTGTACAATAACCACCTGTAGGTGTTTACTTTGAGGGCGTGGCTACGTAGTTACCTATAGGCGACACCAGGGCGAAGGTCATGAGGTAGATGACATTGAGAGACATCTTGGTCCTGGCAGAGACCAACTCTAGACCCACGCAGAAAGCGAGGACCAGCTTGTGAGAGGTTACAGGGTGACGTAGAGGGGCGTGGCTACGTAGTTACCTATAGGCGACACCAGAGCGAAGGTCATGAGGTAGATGACATTGAGAGACATCTTGGTCCTGGCAGAGACCAACTCTAGACCCACGCAGAAAGCGAGGACCAGCTTATGAGAGGTTACAGGGTGACGTAGAGGGGCGTGGCTACGTAGTTACCTATAGGCGACACCAGAGCGAAGGTCATGAGGTAGATGACATTGAGAGACATCTTGGTCCTGGCAGAGACCAACTCTAGACCCACGCAGAAAGCGAGGACCAGCTTGTGAGAGGTTACAGGGTGACGTAGAGGGGCGTGGCTACGTAGTTACCTATAGGCGACACCAGAGCGAAGGTCATGAGGTAGATGACATTGAGAGACATCTTGGTCCTGGCAGAGACCAACTCTAGACCCACGCAGAAAGCCAGGACCAGCTTATGAGAGGTTACAGGGTGACGTAGAGGGGCGTGGCTACGTAGTTACCTATAGGCGACACCAGGGCGAAGGTCATGAGGTAGATGACATTGAGAGACATCTTGGTCCTGGCAGAGACCAACTCTAGACCCACGCAGAAAGCGAGGACCAGCTTGTGAGAGGTTACAGGGTGACGTAGAGGGGCGTGGCTACGTAGTTACCTATAGGCGACACCAGAGCGAAGGTCATGAGGTAGATGACATTGAGAGACATCTTGGTCCTGGCAGAGACCAACTCTAGACCCACGCAGAAGGCAAGGACCAGCTTATGAGAGGTTACAGGGTGACGTAGAGGGGCGTGGCTACGTAGTTACCTATAGGCGACACCAGAGCGAAGGTCATGAGGTAGATGACATTGAGAGACATCTTGGTCCTGGCAGAGACCAACTCTAGACCCACGCAGAAAGCGAGGACCAGCTTGTGAGAGGTTACAGGGTGACGTAGAGGGGCGTGGCTACGTAGTTACCTATAGGCGACACCAGAGCGAAGGTCATGAGGTAGATGACATTGAGAGACATCTTGGTCCTGGCAGAGACCAACTCTAGACCCACGCAGAAAGCGAGGACCAGCTTGTGAGAGGTTACAGGGTGACGTAGAGGGGCGTGGCTACGTAGTTACCTATAGGTGACACCAGAGCGAAGGTCATGAGGTAGATGACATTGAGAGACATCTTGGTCCTGGCAGAGACCAACTCTAGACCCACGCAGAAAGCGAGGACCAGCTTGTGAGAGGCGACGGCTCCAAACATGTAGTAGACTCCACCAGTCGTGCCCTCCAACCCCACGGCCAGGCCCTCAAACAGCTCGTGTACAGAGAGGGCTATCACGATGAGCAGGCCGCGCAGTGACGACACCACCTGGGAGACAGAGAGAGTGTAGTGTCGACAACACCTGGTAGTACCACGAGTTTTTTCTTTTAGTACCTTCCAATCTTACAGCCAATCGGTTTGGAATATAAAAGTTGATTTACAGAATTTATCTAGAGGACTGTGGTTACTTCTATTCGTGGTCCGTTTAGGTACACTTTTCACTGTTTTGCATTGTTGTAATTGAAGATCTAGAGGGCCGTGATAGTTCTATCTGAAGGTCCTGAATTATGCTTGTTGCACTACATGGACGTCGACGAGCGCCGAGCGCCGGAAGTGGATGATCCGACCAATCAGGGCGAAGCGGCGCTTGCAAGCGCCGAAGTTGGTTGGTTCCAACTTCTTCGGACCATCTACTTCCGGCGCTCGGCGCTCGTCGACGTCCATGTAGTGCAACAAGCATCAGTTCTGAAAAAGGTTTATTTCCGAGTGCTTTTCCAGGACTGAATCGCAGCTGAAGAAATCTCGATGGCCTACCAACCTCGTTTTGTTACAAATGTAAATTAATACAAAACAAAGTGTCCTGTCTATAAAAAAAATTATGAACGCAATCCATGAACAATGCGGCCTTCGTGAATCATGTTCCGTTTAATTTACAATCACTATCTTTGATTGTTCGGGTTTTTGTTTGCATATTAGTGGAGATGTTATCTGCGAATAACAAGAAAGAACGAGATAGCTGCAAACCATACAGAGGAACGTAATCTCTCATATTTGGCAACTACAACGTTTGTACCGTGGTACGAAACACAACACTTGCCATAGATTTTACAACGTTGAGTTATCTTATTCGGGCAAGGAAATATTGACTCGGGATATCTGTTATTGGTTTTTGGAGTATTTACCAGGCATGCTTGCTTTGCACTGCCAATTGCAGATGTTTTTTTTTAACTATTGTAACATTGTGTAACTGTAATTGTGTAACTGGCTGTACATAATACAACCAGCTGATAAACATTTGGCATGTATAACTGTTTTAAGTTTTGGTTATGGACACACATGATAAAGCCTGTATTACGCGGTCAAAATTTTTCATCCAACTCCTTGAATTCAAGGACAAAAGCGCATCAATAAATAATTTCTATTATTGTATTTGACTACATACTGACTGTTTTTGATGCGCTTTTGTCCTTGAATTCAAGGAGTTGGATGAAAAAGTTTGACCGTGTAATACAGGCTTAAGGGGGGACAACACTGAAAATCTCATTATTTAACAAAAAAAAAATTCAATCTACAATTTTTTTTTTTTATTATTATTAAATTGTTTATACTATTAACAATCGATTTAAAACACAAAGGAAATAATATCATTCATATAGCATACTCATATCTATATTCTTGTGGATGTATGCGCTGCGTGTTTGCCCTAAAATGCAAACTTTGGAAGCTATTTCTGCAGGAAGCGTTTTTCCTACACAATTCAGTATGGAGAAATTCATATCTTCTAAACTAGTGACCCAAATCTAATAATTTTTTGTGTGTATGTTCTCCAATGCCATTAAGATGAAATGATGCATGGCCAAGTTTCTATCTTTGTAAAAAAGTATTTTTTTTTTATTTACAATTTTTTTTTTTTTTTTATATAAAAATGTTAAAAGTTAAAAATTTATAACCTCCATAAAAAACACAGGTTCAAAGTGGTGATGCATCATTTCATTGCTTGTCTACATAACTTCAAATAACACTTTACAAAACTTGAATATCTCAATTGGTTCTCATGTAATCCTTTTCCCGGTGTGCATTGTTGTAAAAACCACAACAATGTCAATAAAAAAAAAATATAAGTATTAAAAAAAAAAAAAAAATACTGCAATAACTTTAGGTTAGTGTTTGGTGCGTTCAACAAGTTTCAGTTAAATTGTTGCCATAGAACAGAAGTTAGGATTTTCAGTGTTGTCCCCCCTTAAGAGACTATAAAAAGTGTATTTCATCTGTATACTGTACAGTTGGACACAGGGTCATACTCTACATGAGCTAATCACGGCCCTCTATATACCTGCAATGACAACAATGCACATCAGTGAAAACTGCACCAAAACATAACATTTGAAAACTTGTTGTTATTGTTGTCATTGATCTATCAAGGACCTATAGAAGTAACCACGGCCCTCTAGATCTAGATAAATTCTGAAAATTATCTACTTCCGTTTCACTGTCATTTTGTCAGGAATAATAATGAGCGACCGTTGCACTAACAGCGGGGATGTGGTGGGGGTAGACCCTTGGCGTGTAAGGGGGCTGTAACTCACCTCGTCGCCCCCAGACGGCACCACTATCACGTGACTGTGTCCCCCCTGGTGGTCACTGGCCGAACACTTGTTCTTAGCCTTCGAACCTCTCGGCTCCACCTAAAATAAAAAAAATAAAAATTAATTCACATTTAGAGTCTACCCACTCAGTAACGAAATTGATTTTCAGTGGGGGACTTTAATTTGAAGCTGCTAAACCAACCCTCTAGGCTTCGAACACCGTCGACGAGTGAGCGATAACCAATCAATCAAAGATCGATATTTCAAATACGAAACATATGAATTAGTGATTGGACAGTGCAAACACCTGCGGACAAATGTCAGAATCAATAAGGCCGATTCAGAACAGCTTTGAATTTATTGAGTGCTTCATTGCTAGGACAGCTCCAAAGTCACCGTTTACTTATTCCGAAGACAAAAAGTAATGGAATAATCCTTAATAGAAGTCAATAATAAAAATAATAATAATAATAATAATAATAATAATAATAATAATAATAATAATAATAATAATAATAATAATAATAATAATAATAATAATAATAATAATAATTTTTTTTTTTTTTTTTTTTTTTATTTATGACTCCAAGAACCCACAAAGCCAAGACTTGGCTTAACTGTGGTACATAATAAAAAATATTATACATAGTGACAGAACAGAACAGAAAACGGAACATGTATTTACAATAACAAAATAATGTATAGAACTAAATACTTGAAACTACTAAGAAAGTGAACTTTACAAAAATCAATACAAATGCAGAATTAACTTGTTTACAGTAATTAAAATATAAACGGAACATTCACAGTAAAAAGGTGTCAGAAAGTAGATGTGTTTTTAGTTCAGATTTAATTTTAGAAATAGACGACAGGGTTTTGAGTGAGGATGGTAGCATATTAAATATAGTTGGCACAGAATAAGACAAAGAGCGTTGGCCATATTTGTTAGTATAATTAGGAACTTGTAAGGTGCCCGCCACTTTGAGCCTTGTCTCCTTACAGGTGTCCATAGGGATCTTAAAATCCGGTTTAAAATAAAAGTACAACAAAAATCTATATACGAATAAAGAATAAATTGGCAGTATATTACAAAATGAAAATATTTGTTTTCTAGAAAGTGTAGTATCGATTTTGATGTCGCATATTACGATTTTTAGCATTCTAACTTGTAGGTCTTCAACCCTTTGCGTATGGCACCGCGAAGCATTGCCCCAAGCTAGAATGCCATATAAAATTAATGATTCGGCCATAGATTGATAAACGGCTCTAAATAATGTAAAGGGCAGAATATATTTAAGTGCATACAATCGAGAAGAGCATGAGCGTAGTTTATTACATAGTTTATCAATATGATTTCTCCAAGAAAAGTTACGATCAACAATTACGCCCATGGTACTCATACTCGTCCACACATTCTATTTTTAAACTGCAATCACAATATGTCACTTCATCCACATTATGAAGGCAATTAAAATCATGATAAATGATATTTATAGGAAAGTCTCTTTCACGATTATGGGGAGAAGAAATATGTAAAACTTTAGTTTTAGACGAGTTAATTACTAATTCATTATCGTGATTCCAACGCAGAAGGTTATTAAAATCAGTTTGCAACATTTCCTGTGCAATACGAATATCTGAATGCACGGCAAGTAAGACAGTATCGTCAGCATAAGATAAAATAATGCAAAAAATAAGACATTTGGACATAAAATTAACATAAATCAAAAATAGAGTCGGTCCCAAAATAGACCCTTGTGGGACCCCAGAATCACAAGGTCTTTCTTCACTTGATTGGCCGTTTACTTTAACCTGCATAAATCTATTAGTTAAATAATTTTTAAACCAGTCTAACGCAATTCCACGGATGCCAATTGACTCTAAAGCTCGTAATAGTTTCTGATGGTTGAGGGTATCGAATGCTTTACTGAAATCTACAAATAATGCCAAAACTTGCATATTGTCGTTAAGTTTAGAATTGACGTAATTGGAGAACTCTAATAACAGTGTGGAGGTACTCTTTCCTTTTTGAAAACCAAATTGTTTACTATTTATAATCCCGTATTTATTTAAGTATTCGATCAAGTTGTTAGCAACATGTCTTTCTAAAAGTTTCTCAATACTTGGCAATATTGCAATAGGTCTGTAATTAGAGTAAAGCGTATGGTCACCCTTCTTATATATTGGTTTAATTATTGATTTTTTGAGGCGCTTAGGGATGATACCGGTCTCCATCGATTTGTTTATTAACACGACTAGTACAGGAGCAATAGAGTCCTTGACAAATTGCAGGTCTTGAACACGTATCTTATCTACACCTGGCTGTTTATTTACATTAAGTGAGTCGATCATTTCCCTAACAGTTGGAAGAGTAACTGGTTTCATGAAAAACGATTGACTCACTGGGATATTGACATTCTGAGCTCGCTGCAATGTAACAACGTCACAATCATGTTTCAACGTACTTATTTCGTCAACAAATGAATTCACAAAATTGTTTACAACTAGGTTCACATCTACGTCTTTACACAAAAATTTATTGATTACGTCATCAACTGACATTCGTTTCTTTTTTCCAGTGATCTGGTTGATAATTTGCCACGTCTCTTTTAAGTCCCCTCGTGCGTTTAGAATTAACTCGCGATAAAACTTTATCTTTGCTTTGTTTATAGCTTTTGTAACTTTATTCCTGTACGCATTATACTCCGTTCTAAGACGGGTTTTCTTTTCACCAAGGATACAGTTTTTCCAATCTTTAAAAAGTCTATCTCTAACTTTCGTCATAATAACAAGTTCGTCAGACACCCATATTTTGCGAGGTCTATCTCTTGACTTAGGTATTTTATTCCCCCTGAAGATAGAACTGTCATAAGCTTCTGTAAACTGTCTAGATATTATAGTGTATATTTCTTCTGGATCATCGGCATCACAAGCTAAGTTCCAGTTAATATTAGACAAGTTATGCTTTAATTTTCTTTCGTTAAGCGTAATTGCGACAGAGATATTATTGTCATTAGAATGATTATTATGCGTATTAACGTTGATAGACTTTCCTATAAACCCTAAACAAGTAAGCACCATATAGTGGTCAGAGACTTTAGTGGTAAGGATAGCGGATTCACATGACGAGAAACTTCCACGCAAAAAAATGTGATCAATACAAGATGACACAAACCTACCAGAAATATACTCTTCGCGTGTACTTTTAGTAATGCATTTACTAAAACCGTGTGCGGCCAACACATCTTCATACATAACAGTATATCTGTCCAAAGTATCAAGTAAATTTATATTGACGTCCCCAACTATGATCCCATTAATGCCAAAACATTTCCCTAAAAACACATCTAGTTCTTCAATAAAGTTTAAACGACTTAAGTTAGGAGGACGATACAAAGCTAACAAATGAACACATGTGTTATTAAGATAAATAGTACCACAAAGCGCTTCTGCATTCAAAAAATCAACGTTAATTTCAGCAAATTTTAATGTTTCTTTAACAAATATAAGTATGCCACCACCTATTCTGTTTATTCTTTGTTTTGATATTTTTTGATACCCCTGCAAATTATATAAATTAACATCACAATTAGAAATTTCACTTATAACTAAAACATCTATTGATCCTAAGTAATCTTGCAAAATACAACATAACTCGTTCCAATGTTTTTTTAACGATCTAATATTAATGTGAATAATCTTAGAGACTGTAGACAGATCGCGGCCGCCTGTCTCATACCAGCCGCTAATGTCATCAATGTACGTACATTCGATGGAATCATTTTGCAGAAATATGTTATTGACCTCATCCTCATCCTCATCAATAATAATAATAATAATAATAATAATTATAATAATAATAATAATAATAATAATAATAATAATAATAATAATAATAATAATAATAATAATAATAATAATAATAATAATAATAATAATAATAATAATAATAATAAACAACAACAAAACGAACTTTGACAGCTGTTATAGAAAATAATTTTGACAGAACATGACGTGAACATTAACATACCGAAGAACATTTAGAACTAGTTTAAACTTATGAGAGCGAATCCTTCGAGACAACATCCATCCTGACATGGTTTTCGTGGTTTTCCATTGTCCATAGAGTAGAATTACTAGGATGGCATCGAGAAATCGGCCACGACCGTACACACAGTAACACGACGCAAAGAAGACACACACGAAGACAACGCAAATAAGATCATATCATTATGCAGTTTATACTATGAACAAGTACTAATAAGACAGTAACGACTGAAGTTCAACAAGGTACCTCATGGAAATACTTGACATTGCATCTGTATTGTCCGTATAACATGTAAACACCGGCTTTGACCGAGATTGATGACTGTTTAAACTAGTAACATGTGATTAGTGAAGTTAAATAAGGTAGACACATGGAAATACTTGACATTACGTCCGTATAACATGTTAACGCCGGTTTTGACCGAGATTGTATGATTGTGATACATTCAATAAAATAATAATAATAATATACACCTCATGACTGTGTCCCACGTGACAATCCACTTCCTTATCGTAGCTGTAGCCCTCGTTGTCACGTGACGCCGTCGAGCACCTTCTCAGGCTGAAGCTCCTGTGAAGGACATCCTCCCCCTCGACCCCGCGCTCCCTCCAGTGGAGATACATGTGAACTAACTCCTCGATAAGATACATCATGAAGAAACCGCCGCACATGATCAATGACGACAGCTGGAACTCTGTCTCGGCGATCTTACCGGAAGCTTGAAGAGCTTCCACACTCTCGGACACTTCCGGTAGGAGATGCATGAACGTGGTGCAGAGTAAGGCGCCGCCGCCGAAAGAGAGAAGGATCGATAGTACGATACGAGATCGATTCGATTTTTTTGAGTCGATATCGGAGAGCTCGTTCCATTTGAAGAGACGTGAGAGGATGATGGGGACGAAACCGAGGAAGAATGTTGCGAGGCTTAGGACGACCATTGCCACAACTTTAGCGACGACGATGCCATCGGTGTCGTCGTCAATGGTTTCGTCGTCAGTCGTCGAACGCGGGAGATTCATAACCGCCATCTTACGAAATATTAAAGTTACTAATTTCTATTACAATCACTTCGACACAGAAGTTAATTCTTTCTACAACTCTAATTCTTTGTATACAAAACAATCACCTCGATGTTCATAAACTAAAGTTATTTTGTGGTTATTTCTTCAATCAAAAATTAAAAAACACAACACTTTTTCAAAAGTTGAGATTTAAAGTGTTCTTTCTTTCACTGTAAGATCTTTGTGTTTCACTGTTGTAGGAAAGTGTCTTGCCCGACGTCGAACCCACACGCGCGCCGAATGAGAACTGAACCTGTTTACCCGCTCAACAGGTGTTTGGTAGACTCTTTATCACAACAGTACTGATAACGCGTTCAAGACGCGACAACGTGACGTTTTACTCGACGTTTCATTAAACGATCACAAGCTACAGGTGTTTGTGTACACACTTTGTTTTACACCGTTTTGTTGTGTATTAGTACATAATAAATTATGTGTATCGGTTAAAAACTTGTATTGAAATATTTTATTACAATTCATTTTATCTACAAGGATATGAAGTTATAATTAAGAAATCACCCGTGAAGTTTCATAAGTGATAGTTTATTTATGATTTATAAAAATCATTGCTTATTGCTGATGGTTGCACAAAATAAAAATCCATAAAAATCATGAGCTATATCAAAGATAAGCACATCAGTTAAGATAGATTTCTCAACTATGGAACGTGTTTCCTAATGGTGCTTGATATCTCTTCTTATCAGCGACCGCAGCCCCGTTACCGTATAATATATAGTTCACCATCACTGCCAAATCAAACAAAGACTTTCGGCAGAGAAACTAAAAAAAAAATCTCATTCGTGTTCCGATTTATGACAAAAAATAATGATACATAATTGTAAAAAAAGCTCCTACCCCAAAGACGAAGAAGAAATACATCCATAAGCCGATTATTTTGGCTGATTTTATCAAAACGTAATGAATTTTGAATATATTTTTTGTTTCGTCATCCATAGAACCTGATAATATCTACTTGCGGTACCTACCCAAAATGTTGATTTTAAAAGTTGTTTTAAGCTACTTACGGAAAACGTTTAATTCTTAAGCTTTTGTTAAAAAACGTCAAAACGTCAAAAACTGCACAAAATTTCCATTTTTAAATTATAATTCGAGAATGGAAACTTCGAAATCGAAAATCTGAATCAACAGCGCACTGTGGTTTAGTAAGCCCTACATACTGAATGCTCTAAATTGTGTCTTACGTTATTATGAGTATGGTTTTTATTTGTAATTAATTTCATTACGAATTATCGATTTAAAAGTCGAAGCAACTACGCTAACGGTTATAATATTTCATGCAGTCTGTAGGGCTTACCAAAACATAGTGCGCTGTTGACTTCTAGATAAGAGTAATTAAAATTAACCACGAATGCACCAATTATTTCCAATATACCATGAACTGGGTACATATTTCGTAACAGCCTACTTCAAAATGTAATGATAGTATACATTTTCTGCCTTATACTAATTAATTCATTGGAGCTGTAAATAGATTACCGATTATTAAAATAATAATTGCACATTTCTTGATTTTCGATTTTGTGTTGCAATATTGAGATATAATTCAAAAATGAAAATTTTCTTTGGTTTTTGACGTAGAGGTACCCTTTTCTGTTGCCGTTGAAATGCATTAGGAGTGCGGGAGTTGAGTGGAGGATGCATAATGGAGTTGGAGTCAGGTATCGTGACAACACATCCAAGGACACGGAGGAGGAAAATAGATGATGCACCCACATTGCTGCGTGGTCGTGTCTCATGGCGTGAGTCAACAGAATGACCCACTCAACTTTACCCTCTTTGGAACGTCCATTGGAACGATAAAGAGATGGAATGTCGGGTTATTCTCACTAGTTTTGAGATATTTTCAATCAAAAATTTGAAGTTTCTTTCTTTTACATTTGCAATCAAATGAATTTTTACAAAAATCAATATTTAAATCACTTTCTATAGGTAGAATTTACCACATTTAAAAGTAATTAGTATTAAGATTTTAATCAATGATGATCTTCTCGGCTATTTTATCAGCATAGATGTCTAGTTTGGTAGGGACAACTTTATTAGTTCTATCTGCAGATAAATGTAACAAATACAACTGTTTTAGAAACGTTTAGAGACCATATTTTGTATAAGGACGACGAATTTCGTTTGACTGAAATCAAAACTGCAAATTTTATTGTTTCGACAGTCTTATGAAAGCATTTAATATACCTAAATTTATACTTCTTGCAATCTTGAGGTGCGTTTACGAGATAATAAAATATATGTCATATCCTTTTAGTACCGGAAATGCTCAACAGATACCGCAGACGATGACGTCATCAAACAGACATCTCCGGGATTCCCTGTATTATTTATCGTCAAGGTCATAATAAGGAAAGAGAAAACAGCTCCGAGTGCGTTGATTATGCATGCGAGTTGTTTGCTTCAATGAAGCTCATGAATATTTATAGGTAATGCAGTCTTGAATGCTGCGTCCATGTTCGATGCTGAGTTCAGTGAACCGGTCTACTGATGTTTAGACACTTTATCTTTAGTTGTTTTGTAATTTGCCAGTTACCTTTTTCAAATTTAGTTAATATGTTTAATTTTATTACTGATATTTTGTTGAACTAGTTTATTTTTGTATTGTGTAATGTTTTATTCCACTGGCTATTTATACTTTAATGTATATTATATATGTATGTTCTAGGCTTGGATCAAACCACGTCTTATTATTGTAGCAGGGTTTGAAATGCAGCTGAGATTTTTTCAAATAAATATAAATAATAATAACAATTATAATGATACAAGGTTTTTTTAACATTCACGCCTAAATCTACAATAGTATGTAAGATGATAAAGGTTAATGTAGACATTTCGTTGATAATGTTTTCAAACCTGCAAAACTTAAA
This sequence comes from Isoperla grammatica, assembly GCA_945910005.1. Classification (NCBI taxonomy): domain Eukaryota; kingdom Metazoa; phylum Arthropoda; class Insecta; order Plecoptera; family Perlodidae; genus Isoperla; species Isoperla grammatica. Next base: position 4,483,297 of record OX246750.1, read on the forward strand.
AATCTATATTTTTATACAAACTATCTGACGTAGTCAATTTGAAGTAAGTGAACGCACTTGTATGCAAAGCAATGTATGTAAGAACGAAGAGAGTTTCTTCTTCAGCTAATGTGGAGTAGAATGTGCCGGCTTCACCCGGAAGCCCAAAGCACTTGAACTTAAGTGCTTTGCAGTCAGCAGCGATGCCATCGGCTTGGGCGTTCAGTACGGGAGAAAGTCCTATTATCTTAGCACGCGCACGAGGTACGAATTGCGGAAATTATTTGGCGAGAATTTCGTGATGCGAAAATAAGTTTTCGATTGGTTTGATCAAAGTATTTAAACATCGACGGGGAGAGGTAGTCTCATTATTAAAACTGCACAAAATTAATTTGTTTTAATAATATCTTGAGCAGTTAACGCAATATTTAAAACGGGGTTACAAACTTAAGGACTTATCACTGAATGAAAAAAGTTTTAAAAATTTAAATACTTACATTTTTTTTATTTTGGAAGCAATGTTTAAAGAATTATGAATGGATTGGTTTCCCAAATGTCAACCACAATGATCCAAATATTTATTATTTTTTCAGTCCAGGTTTTAGTTGTTGAAATTAAACATTGGTTAGTGATCACATTTTATTAGAACCCCTTCATTTATTTTCGTTTATGTTTCACGAAGGAAAGGCACAGCAACATTTTCCAATGCTGAAGGTCCAGGGTTCAATGCCCGGTTCGGGATGTGGTTTTTTATTTTCGTAACTTGACTTCAATCCATCTATATGCAGTGTATATGTAAACGGTGACTTTGGAGCCGTCATAACAATTCGAATCACGTAATACGTTTTATAAATGTCGCGTTCAGCAAATCAGTTGGGCCTATATATCAAGAATGCACCTTGAAATCGAAATATGAGTAACCAGCGTTCTGTGGTCTGGTAAACCCAACGAACTGAATGATAAATGTATCTAACATTATAATCAGTATGACTGTGATTTTTATTTCATTACATTACTAATTATATAGGTATCACAGTCATACTGATTATAATATTAGATACATTTATCATGCAGTTTGTAGGGCTTACCAAACCACAGCACGCTGATGATTCAGATTTTCGATTTCGATGTGCATTTTTAAGATATAATTAAAACATGACAATCTGCTGCGGTTTTTGACGTAACCCTCTTGCCACGTGGCTATGTCCCGGCGTACCCGATACCCAAGCCAAGGCCGCGTGTAAGAGAAGCCGGTGAGTCTGGCAGCGTTCGAAAACATGTGCGGAGTAACCAATAAGAGAACGGAAGAAACGTGACAGCCCAATTGTTGGTTAGGTAACTGTCGTGACACGTTGATTGTAATAGGAAGCTGGTTGAGATGTGGGCAGACCCCCCCTGTCCCCCCTTCACCCATCATAACAGAGAGAAGGAACTGCACGACGATAGTTGTTTGATACACCTGCATTACTGTGATATAATCCTGCTTTCTTTTCACTTTTCTCATACATTATGGTGCTTCTCATCTTTTTGGATTCTTTACAACTTTTGTTTCTTTGCCTTTCCTTTTTCTCATTTTTTTTATTCAAGTGATCTATTAATGATCTTAAACTTTCAATGTAACATGTTTTATGTTCCTTCTTTCTATACAATAATGCTCATTTCGTTTTTGTTATCTTTACACGGGTATTGTATTTTCTTTTTTTCAATTGTTTTTCACTTTTTCACTTTTATATATATTTTTTTTCCCAGAATTTTTTTCTTCTTCATGTTCTTTCTTATAAGCATACTTCTATTTTTATTATTGAATATGTTGAATTTCCACTACATTTGATTTTATTTCATTTCTCAATTATTTTTTCTTGTTCTTCTTCTTGATTTTTATTTTATATAGTTAAGTAGTTTGTTTGGTTTTTGTTGTTATTGTTATTTATGATTTCATTGTTATTAATTGGTTGCATAGCTTAGTTTTATTTAAGGTCCTCCTTTGTTAATCAGTTTTTTTAACTGAATAGGATAGACATAAAAAAAAATAAAAAAAATGTCACATTAGTTTTACTACTGAGTAGTGATGGTATTGTGGACATCATAAATGTCAATCATCTCCATAATTCAACAAAGCTCTCACCTTCTCAGCCGATACAGAAAGCTACAAACCACGTAAACAACTTCTGGTAGGGGAGGGTCTCTTTTTTCTAACTGTTGTCCTTGTCCATGTCAAGACTGACGTTTACAACTTCCAACAAAACGTCTAAGTAGCCCTTTGAGTCTCGTTTTGCCGGGTGTTTCTTAGACTGGAACGACCTATAGTCACGCTGGGGCAACTTTACTCCTAATCAACCAACACGTTCACCCCCCCCCCCCCTCCCTCCCCCCCCCCCCTCGCATCGTTATCACACCGTCGTCAATCGCCTCTATTGGCTCAGATCTGTAAACCTGCGCAGTGAACATTGCGCATGTGCGGTCGCGTACAATGACATCACCTGTACTCAAAGTTATATCACCGTCTACTATATTAGCCTAGGTCGGTTCATGTGTGCAGGGGTAGCGACCTCTCTATGGGGTTGGCAGGGGTGCCCTAGATCAGGGGTACACAAAGTAGTGTCAGCATTAAATTAAGCTTCATCTGACATTATCTGGTCATTAGAATTTTGGCAAATATTGCACATTTTTACCCCTTTATGACCGAATACCGTTGAATGAAAGAGAAAGTAAGAGGGTCTACTCAATTCTGTCATGTTCTTGCATGAGGAGGAACCACTCTTGCAGATTATTGATACTTATTGATTTATCCATCTGGAAACTTACTAAAACATACATTTCGTCTTATTGTTATTGAGTATAGTAACTTAATGATAATATTCGGTACAGTTGGACTGCCGTCAGTATTTGCTCCAACTTTTCATCCATGTCCTTGAAGAAAAAGTTTGACCGTGTAAATCGGCTAATCTGCTTTTAGAATCTCATTTTTTCTCGTCTCTTCTATGGAAACTACAACACTGGGCAGATAAATAATTTCTCTTCCCTGAAGTATTGATTGTTGGAACATTATTGTCGCTAAACGTCACTCGTTTTGGAACTGAGCTCGGCCGCTGTTCAACTTCTGGTTTCCTGATAGATGACTCTAAGAAAAGAGCGAATTTTTCATCTACTTCGTGTCTGATTTTAGACACTAAGCGAAGGGGTCATTTTAAGACACTTAGCGAATGTCTAATTTGTGTCTTGACGTTCTGTGGAGTTCGATGAGACTCCGCCAGGGGATTTACAGGGCCTAGTGGAGTTAAGTAGGGTACATCTTTATCCACCGCTTTATAGATTGTAAGAAAATTGCATCAAGGTCTACTTGATCTCCGCCTAACGGGACAAGGTCCACTAGATCGCTTGTAGCGCGCGCGCTTCGCAATTACTCCGCTAGGAGTAAATCCAGTAGACCTTGTAACGGGAGTTCGACGAGCCTTCACATATCATCATACTTACCTGGCGTAGGGGTTACCGTGATCAACAAGGCGGTGACTCTTGCCAATTAAACTGCCCTCTCGATTGCAATATATCGAGGAGCAATTAACCAAACAGCTTTGGGATCCGCCTGTTCTGAGTGGTTCGAACGCAAGATTACTCTCAGACAGGAATCCAATAAGCAGAAGAACAGAAGAATAAGGGGCCTCACCCCGTGTCCTTTTCCTTCAAGTTTTAACTTCTTCCCCTTCCTCCCTTATCCTTCTCCTCCCTTCCTCCCTTCCCCTTTCTCCCCTTACCACCAACGCGATTGCGGAAATTCCCCCGCGATCGTGACGGTGCTGGGTCTTACACCCTCCCTCCCTTCCCTTATCCCGCTCACCAACGCGACCGCGGAAGGGTTCTGTCCCCCGCGCTAGTGGCGGTGTCGGGTGTTTAACCCTCTCCCTTCCCCTTCCTCACCCCCTCCCTCCCCTCCCAGATAGTAAAACTATCACATCCTTGCCATGGTTTTCCCGCCATTTCACCCGAAGGCCACGCCCGCCGCTGGTCTTCCCCAATTCTTGCCTCATAAGAGGTCTACAATTAATAAACATTCTCAACCTGGTACCTCCACCGGGATGCTACCCCCGATAATCCCGCCCCTTATGGCAGCTACAACATCTAAACCACGCACTCCTGAACCACCTCCAGTGTGGACTAAGATCCCACTGAAGGTGAAGGAGCCGCGAAAGTTCCGTTACTCCTTCCCCATTATTTCAACTGACGCAGGAGTCCCTCCATCAGCTCCACTACCCGTTCAACCAGTCCCAGACAGGCCAGTAACGCCCACCGCAAATAGGTTTCTGGCCCTAGATGTCGACTGCGACACCATGTCGGACGACGACAACTCCCTGGTCATAGACTCCGGCGCTGAAAGCGAGATGGAGCTATGCCAGTCTCAACTCTCGACCAGCAAAACGGTGCGTCCGAAACGTCGCCGGACCCACTCGCTCTCCCCCGACTCAGACGCGTCTTCTGTCCGTTCTACTGCATCCAGGCCACCGAAACTCCATGCACAACGTGCCACTCCCAGCTCCGGAATCCACAAACCGGTAGCTCAGCATCCCCCAGCCACTCACTCGGACCAAGCAAACCCCGGGACTGCAACTCAGCACTCCTCCGACTCGAAACCCCCGCCCATCCTCTTATACAATATCGAGAACTATTCCTCTTTGGTCACCCTATTGGCCAAGGCCACCAAAGGGGCATATACCATCTCGGCCACAGCGGAAGCCTTCCGCATTAAACCCAATCTCCGACAAACCTATGACGAGATTTTCCAATATTTACGGGGCAATAAACTCCTCTTTCACACTTTCCCGACCGTCGAACAGAGACAGAAACGTCTCGTAATTCGCGGTCTTTCCTCCTCTGTGCCAGTTGAGGACATAAAACTTGATTTGACGGAGCAAGGCGTCAATATCGTTGACCTCCGTCAAATCCTGCATAATGGCGACTCTCCGTCCACTCGCCGACCCATGCCCTTGTTTGTTGCCACTGTCTCTCTCTTTGACACCGGCGTCCCCCTTCATACAGTCACCATCATCTGCCACCACAAAGTGACATTTGAACGTTACCGTGGCCAATCAGGTCCGCGGCAATGCTTCAATTGCCAACAATTTGGCCATTCATCGGCCTTCTGCCATCTTCCGCCGGCGTGCTTTAAATGCGCCCAGGCCCACAAGTCAGCGCATTGCCCCAAATCCCCCGACTCACCCGCCACTTGCGTCAACTGCAAACAAGACCACCCAGCCTCGTACCGGAAATGCAAGGCATATCTTGATGCATGTGATGCCCGAGCACAGAGCAACCAAAACCAGCCAGGCCGTCCGGTAACAAACCGCCGCCAAAAGCAACCACCTCCTCCGCCTGCAGCTTCCCAACAGCGTGCTAGCTTCCCCACAGCCACCTTCAGTGCCAAATTTCCCCCACTAGTCTCGTACGCGCAAGCTGTCCAGGCCTCGACACCACAACAGACTCCACCTGACCTAACTGTTGTACCACACACCAGTCCGTCACAGTCTTCTCAACCCCATGGCCCAGTTCCCGCCCCACGGCGTCCACGTGGCCATGTACCACCTTCACAACCGCCGCCTCCACTGCTGCCGCCTCCACTTGCTCCCCAAGGTCGTAACCCGGCCTGGAATATCATCGGCCAAATAGCCGATGCCCTCATCGCCTATTCCAGCGACCCCATTATTTCAACCCTAGCTACCCTTCTTAAAACACTCATCTCTGCACCCAACAATGGCTAAGCTGGAATTGAAACTACTGGCGTGGAACGCCAATGGAGGAGTTCGTCGCAAAACGGCAGAACTCATCCACCTAGTTCATCAACTTTCCATAGACATCATTCTCATCAACGAAACTCATCTTCTCCCTTCTGACAACTGGTCTATTCCTGGCTTCCAAATTCTCCGTAACGATCGACTGACAGCGTCTAAACGTACGAGAGGGGGTGGTACTGCCATTCTCTCTCGCTCTACAGCCGCCGTCGTTCAAGAGCCCACCCCCCTTCTTTCTGCGGTCGAAGCCACTATCGCAATTGTGAAAACGGCTGCTGGCCCGATGCGATGCATCGCAGCATACTCGCCCCCAAATAAACACTTCAGTGGCCCCGACTTTATTTCCCTCTTCACTTCACAAATGCCGACTGTTCTGGCGGGTGACTTAAATGCCAAACACCATCTTTGGAATTCGGCTGTCAACAACACACGGGGACTTGCTCTTCTTCGTTTCATCACGTCTACCAACCTTAGACTAAATGTCACTGGGCCTGTCGAACCAACATACTACAACTATCGGGACACTACCCCTCCTGATGTGCTAGACATTGCCATTATTCGGAACATCCACACATCTTACGATATTTCGACAGTCCAGGCACTCACATCCGACCACAATCCGATCCTCATAAATATTGGTAACAAAATTAATTACCAACCACCTACCCCCCGTTTCTCATACGGCAAAGCCGACTGGCAGCGCTTCCGTAATCATATTCATAACCGCCTCACTGCCCTCCCACTTCCACTTCTCGACTCATCTTCAGCTATCGATACGTCGATCTCCTTCCTATCGGCTCTTATCCGTCAGGCAGCTACTGTTGCAATCCCCAAATACTCACCGTCGCCCTCAACACATCTGTCTCTACCACCTGCCCTTCGTGCATGTGTGCGACAGAAAAATCGAGCCCGTCGGCGCTGGCAAGCGTTCCGAACGCCAGACTGCAAGGCCGAATACGACAGACTGCAACGTGCACTTGACCGCGATATTGCCGACCATTTGTCATCGCAGTGGGAAGCAAAACTCTCCACCCTCTCATACCACGACAGCTCCATCTGGCGGATGGCCAAGACGCTACAGAAGTCGAAAGCACCAAATCCCCCGATCCTCACACCTGCAGGCTGGGCACTTAGTAGCCCGGACAAAGCCGAGGCAATCTCGCGCAGTCTGGAGATGGCCTTCATCCCAAATCCACCAGTTCCTGGCGAACCTGATTTGGATAGGTTAATGAAAATATACTTTTCAAAAACTGTGTGCCCAGAACCCCCACCAGATTACAACTTACAACCCTTTGAACTACGTACCATCTTTTCCAATTTAAACCCCCGTAAAGCCCCTGGTCCCGACGGTATAGGAGCGGTGCTCATTCGACAACTTCCCGGGTCAGCTGTGGCAGTCCTCTTCCATATTTATGAACGGTGCCTCACTACGTCATATTTCCCAAAAAATTGGAAAATGGCCAAAATCATCTCAATCTTAAAACCCGGGAAACCGCCGTCAGACCCGTCCAGCTACAGACCAATCAGCCTTCTCAATGTCATGGCAAAAATGCTTGAGTCACTGGTCCTTACACGCATCAAGCGACATTTAGCCGAAAACACCATTATCCCCCAGTATCAATTTGGTTTCGTAGCAAACACCTCTACGGAACATCAACTTTTACGTCTCACAAATCGCATCACCCATGGTTTCAATAACAAGAAAGTCACAGCCGTTGCTTTCCTCGACATTGCCAAAGCTTTCGACTCAGTCTGGCATGCTGGCTTGTTATTGAAACTAGCCCGGTACAAATTCCCCCTGCATATCATTCACTTTCTCCAATCATTCCTCCACAAAAGAAGTTTTCGGGCATCCTGGCTGGGGTCAATGTCTTCACCACGCAAAATACGCGCAGGAGTACCTCAGGGATCAGTACTCAGTCCAACCCTTTTTAATATTTACACGGCGGACATGCCAGAAATGCCCAAGGGTGTTGATGTGCATCTCTTTGCAGATGATGACGCCATTGCTGCCACCTCCCGCTCCGCGGAGCTTGCTGTAAAACACCTCCAAGCTGGTCTCGACTTAATATCTCCATGGTATGCCAAATGGCGTTTTAAACTCAACGTTGGCAAAACTTCAGCTACCATGTTTACCACTGGTCGTGCCCTCAAACAATTTCCCCTCTTTCTGGACGGTGTCCCGATCGAATGGTCCAAGACCAATCTGTACCTTGGTGCACTTCTAGACCGCCATCTTAGCTGGAACCATCATGTTACCAAAGTGATGCAAAAGAGTCGTAACAAAATGTTTGCTCTTCAGTCAATACTGAGGTCTCCAGTTATTGCAGAGAAAGACCGTCTTCGGATCTACACGACCGTTATCCGTCCCACATTTCTCTATGCCGCTCCCATATGGGGCACCACATCATATACTAATTTTCTAAAATTACAGCGCCTCCAAAATACTGTCCTCCGAGTGGTGATGCACCTCCCTAAATACACCCCAATCGTTCCGCTCCACACTTCTCTGGATCTACCTTTGGTAGACAAGTTGGTTCAGGATCGATCCCTTAAATTCTTTAACTCTTTATCACGGCACCCAAACCCTCTCGTGAGGTCACAGTTGGACTTTATGCCCAACCCTCATGATAGATATCTCCGTCCAGTCGCGAGCATAAACACCCTTGAATTCAGGCCTCCCAACCCACAGGCATGTGGACGCCACCGCAACATTCGCCTTCCCCTCTTTGCCAAGAAAAGACGGGTGAGGTAGTACCTCTATTCATTCCCATCAGGACCCTTCCTGAACTTACCTATTTATTCCTAGTAGTTGTAAACCCAACCTCTTCTTAATTTCATACTAATATCACTCTAAATTCTTTCTGCCTTCGGGCCATTTCATTCTTTTTCCAAACGTTCTGCCTTCAGCAACAAAACCATCACATCTGTATTCTAATCATACTTCTCTTAAGGACACTGTCCGGTCGAGATTGACAAGCAAAAGGAAACTGTACCTTATTGCCACCATCCAAAGCTCCAAAGCGACGAGCCTTCACTAGGCGGAGATCAAGTAGACCATGCATTGTGTTATGATCACCAGACAAATGAACAGTTAGTGAATTGACAGGTGAGCTAGTGCGGTTGTCTCCTTCGAGTCCAATAACTATATTATGATTGTATAATATATTGCTCTAGAAATATTGACAAATAACATAATCAGGTAACAAACATCATGAGCTAGCTAGGGAAAAAGCAGTAGCGATAAAAGCAACAACTTACCGAATTCAGATACATCAATGCAGTTTTTCTTGACCGAATAGGTGGGCAAACGAGTCTTGCTGCTTGACAGTGGCTTGACAGTACACTGTATCGATTGGAGAGGTCTTGCTTTTGGCTGTAGGGTAGGGTAGGCATATATTGCAAAATTCGGATGTATCGTGTCGATTGAACGGCCAATCTTCTGCGTTTAAAACTTCTAGTCTATGAGCGTCAACCTACGTATTTTGTTGACATGCAGTGGTTAGGCTGTGTCGACAGTGGCTATAGCTGTGTTTACAGAATGGCTATAGTTGTCGAGTACGTCGTTAAAGTCGACGCCGGGAATCAACGATACTCTTTGTTGACCTCAAAGAGGAACCGTCGTTAAAGGGTTAGTCAGATGGAAAATTAAAAAACTATCATTTGTACATGTCCACCCTCAAATATGGAAAACATGACTAAAAGATACCATACTTTAAGAGCAGGTGGTTAAAAAATTAAAGAAAACCGCGATTTTTTGGCTTGTTGCTACCAAGAAGCACCGAGCAACTATTCTCATGGTAATTCCCATGTACAAAAAATGTTGCCTCGATATAGTAAAACCACCGCTAAAATAGGGCACTTATCAAAAATCGATCAGGAAGTTTAATATGCATCGTTTCCCTACCGATAACATGCTTCTTAGTACGAACGTGTACTTCTACAAAATGCCCTGCAATTAATTTTCTTGTGACTTGATGTGAAGAAAAGTTGCAATCTGCTTTGAGCGGCGCAGTCGCCGAGTGTTTCGCGAAGCGCTGGCTGGACTCGTATTAAACAGTGCTCTGTCTATCAGGCAGGCGTTAGCGACCTCAGAACCGATACAGTTGTACTACGTTTTAAAAGAAAAATGCAGCAGAGCTATCGAAGTGAATCTTATAGAAAAGCTATAAATGTTCACTATTTTTTTTTCGTGCATTGGAACAACCTATATCAATTTTATTTTACACATAACTGAATTTCATGCACTTAATCAAATGACTCAGTGATGATTTTTTAGTTTATCATCTGACTTATCCTTTAATTTCTGGTACAAATTGGAATGATACCAAAACCGTGATGATCGGAGTGCTGAATGTGGGGAAATCCCTGTCCACGGTTTGGGATTAATACACATTCAGGTATTGCTAGGATTAGATTATAATCTTCGACGTCTTTCGTAAGCAGACGATGTTATCTATTCGTCTGATTGTATTAATTGCTTTACGCTTAGCAAGACACGTGTAGGCCCTACGTTGGTATAGCTAGAGAGGCGAATAACTTGTTTGTTTTTTTCTGTTTATTCGATATTGTCGTTGTCGTCCTTTCTAAATTTCATGTTTTGCATAAAAGTCAAGCGAGGATTATATTATCGCATTTTTGTTAAAATCCAATCGAGCGGAAGTGTTTTCTTAATCCGGTTTCGACTAGAGAGATCGCGAGGAAGTTGTTTCTGCTGTTGAGTTGATGAGACCAAGGAAGGCCGAACTGTTCATTGTAGTAACGGTATGATTATTGAGCAAATTCGTCATGTTTGTGTTTTTGTTCATTTATCTGAGTGGGTAGATACTTAATACAAATGTATTTGTTTAGTTATTTTACAATTGTGTACAAAAATTAATAGTATACGATTTTTGAAGCATTTTAAATAAATCACTCATTAGTTTCATATAAATTAGTTTACATTTTTTATATGTTGTGTATTACTACATTGGAGTCACAACTTCGGAAGGAAGGGGTGAAATCCCTCCCCCCCCCCCAGACCAGAAAAATTTAAAAAAAGTTTACCAGCCAACAATAATGTTTGTATGGTGTGTCAATACTCCATTCATTTCATTCGCAACCTATTTCAACCAACAAAGTAAAATCGGATAAAATCAAAGAAATTCCCTGTGGGACTAACTGGAAGGCTTATGCCCCCAGACCCCCCTTACACCGGAATGGATACTGTTGCTTCGTCTTGCCCCCCACCCCCCCGGGAAAATATCCTGTCGACGCCCATGTGTTTTACTATAAACTTTCACGCAGTCTAGCTATAACTACTGGGGTCTGTACCTCGCGGTTCCATATTAAAACAGACTCGTGTAGTTAAACGTCGGACATATAAAAACGTGTCCACCAGACCATTAAACTACTATTGCCTATACATTATTTTTCATCACATAATAACAGACAAGTTGATCGGCTGGTGGTTATTATCTTATGTAAGATTATAGATTAGCTATAGAATCGTGCACGCTAAACAATAGGAGTACAATGACACACGTTGTACAGTGATTACACGATGTACTTGTCTAAAAATAAATCATGTGTTTTGCTTTCTTTAGCGACATTGCTATTGGCCAGTCGGAAGAGACTGAATGCATTCTAGTGGAAAGAAACAAAACTTGCATTCAAGCTGATAACAAAACTAAATTCTGCATAGGAATTACATTTAAGGCCCATTCACGATTAAACTTAACCGCTAACTTACAACTTAAAGTAAGGTTTGGCTTATGGAAGATCACACGATTGTTCGACATGACCAAAACTTAAACTTAGTTTTGGGCTGCGGTTAAGTTTAGAACGATCAAACTTTAAAACAAAAATAAACTTTACAGTAAGAAAGAACCAATAAGCGCCAGCCGCAAGGCCTAGGCTAGCTAAATCGAAAACGGAGGCCGAAACATGCTCAGAGTTTATTTGCGAAACGTTATTAAATGTGTTTAGGCCTATGAAGACTTAGCGTATAAGTTAAAGTTAAAGTTTACTACTAAGTTTGTATCGTGAGTATTCTCAAGACATCAATAATAAAATAACGTTAATTTAATATTGCTAGTTAGTTACTCATTGCCGAGAAAGACTTCCATAATTAATTACATTCAGGTGTGTAGAACGGGTACGACCGTCGCAGTATCATGTAACCCTTGAAGACCTTTGAACCTGGTTGCATCGCGGAAACGTTGCGCGAAGAAGAAGAATAAGAAGAAGATGCAGCTGGAGAAATCTCTCAGGTCGACCCTACAGGTTGCATCACTTATCCCCACACAACGTCAACATGCAACAGGTTCTCGAGACGTTTACGATGGATGCAGTTGTGTTAATAATAGATATTTTCACCGGGTGTGTGACACCAAAAATACTTTTACTTTCGTTCAAATTAAATGAATGCGAATTTTTTTTTTTGTTTACCGGATGTAGGAAATGAACTTTGCTAAATCGTGATGCAACTTGTTATTTTTTTTCTTCTAATTACCACATAATTGTAGTACGCAAAAATACTGAAATTCTGAGGTAATCTATGTTTACTCCTGCGTCCAGTGTAGAAGATCAAAGGTTCGAATCCCGGTTCGAGCATTCATCACAATAGCTTTAGGAATATTATATAATAATACAATAGTAAAAGTGTCCGTAAAATGTGTATTTTCAAATGACACACTGTTGTATACTTTTAAGTTAACACACTTTCTTGTACCTCAAATTGTATCGTTCAAATCAAATGAATATAATAATTGTATAATCATTTTTCGTAAGTTGATAATAAATTGATGTAACTGTGTGAGTGCATGAGTGTATACGAGACAATAAAACAAAGGTATTAATTTATGAAAGTTAGTTTACCCGGAGGCAGACAAGATTGGAATAATCCGGGATATGCACTGTATAATGGATATCTAGAAGTGAAAATACTGCCAGAAGAGAAGGAAGTGTATAGAGAGCGACATTTTAAAGCAAGCCATAAAATGATAACAGTATAACGAAAAAAGGAAGTTAAGAAAAAAACAATTACTCAGAATCCGGAGTGTATAATACATTAACGGGAAATGATGCTCTCATTTTAAATCGCACCTATACAAATGCGTAGAAATTATTTTATTTTTAATCCTCAAAAATGTGGAAGAATTGGGCAAATGTAGAAAAATCCATACGTTTTTAGTACTCATTTGTTAAGTTATTTAGTGGTTTAACGTTGTTTAATTTAAGGATCGAATTTCTAAAGAAAAAATGTTTAATAAATAAACCTATCAAATAATTTAATAATGTATATCAATCCATTTGTTCATAGATAATGTACGGTATTATTGGTACCTGGCGATGATTTAAGTTGGATTTAACTGATTCAAGAATCGATCGCGGTTTAAAAATGATATCAATCAATAATGTATATTATTATCATGAATCATTTGCGTTATCGAAGGCTATCGACAGTCGAAATGATTTCTTTCAGAGCACAGGTGCACAGGTGCAGCACTCTGCTTTACCGTCACTGACTTTAGACCCAGTCACTCACACAATACACAACACACAATGTCTCTTATCAGGCATTTAGGCATTAACTACTTTAATAGTTTATCTGTGCGTCCCGATTAATTTGAAGTTGAGCTATTTTTAAATCCACGTGTATGATAGAACCTATAATAATATACGAAGTCTAACTTCCAATTGAATTGTTGACAATGCACAAAGTCCAGGGATCAATTCCCGTATCGGACTACACGTGTACCTTTACTTACAGTGGCTGGAGCCTGTGTGCGGTGGTGGGAGGTAAACCCTTGGCGTGCAAGAGAGTTCAGTGCAAAAACGGCATTGCAAGTAAAGTAGATAAACTACTGGTACAGTCTATACATTGTTAGTCATTCAAATGGCAGCAAACGAAAGAGAGCATGATTGATTGATAGGTCTTTTGATTGATTAACGTCTTGTTTATTAAATGGCAGGATTAAGGTAAGCTAAACCTTCTTTTCCATCTACCCAATGCATAAATACAAAATACAAAATATGAATTATAAATTAAAATACAAAGTGGTAAATACACTACAATGAACACAAAATACGAAAATAAAATGAGAGAGAGAGAGATAGATAGATAGATGGATGGATAGATGGATAAATGTCTTTATTTTCAGGCGTGATTAAGGCCAGTTGGGCCTTCTCTTACATCCAACCTAACTATTACTAAGTAGAAATACAAATTCATTAATTAATTAAGTACACATTGATACAAATTGATTACAAATAAATATGAAAAACTTAAAACTTTTAACTTATACACTAACAAAAATCTACGTCGTCGAGAGAGAGAGAGATAGATTGATTAATTGATTGATGTTTTATTTCAACTGGCAAGATTAAGACCATATGGTCTTTTCTTACATCTAACCAGCGTTTTTACACAATACAATACAATGATACAATTAACTTACAAGTTTATACATTAAGCATTACATTTTCACTCTGTTTGTTAAAAAGAACTATATACAATAAAGTCTAAGAATAATTAATAAATTCACGTGAACGTAAAGAGAGAGAGAGAGGGGGAGAGAGAGAGAGAGAGAGAGAGAGAGAGAGAAAATGGTTGGAAAATGAGTTTCAACACAACTCGAGTCACGACGAAACGAGATGAAGGATCTGTAACGTGAAAGATCACGTGTAACAATGTGATCGTGTAGTTAAGACCGAGCGACCCAGTAGATTGCCCGAAGGCGATTAGAACATTGCTCAAACTATAGTTAGAACCTCTGGCAGACAGACAACTACGTAGAGGGAATAATAGGGACGACCTCTTAATGCAACCAGTCACTGCACCTTTGATCTCAGACAGGCTGAAAGATATTAGTGGGGGTTTTATAGCAAGTACCCCCCCCCCCTCCTCCTTCCCTTCTTATGCTATAAGCCATTCTTTTGTCTAACTCAACATCATTATCCATCGCCGTTTCCTGCTTCTGGCAGGGTCAGCTTGGGTTTCACAACCAAATTTGTCCACCTCTTCCCACAATCGTACTTCCTCTACTTGCTCCCAATTCTCTCCTCTCGTCTGTAGGTCTTCAGAAATCTTTTCCTTCCATCTCTTCCTTGGTCTTCCCCGTCTTCTTCTTCCTTTGATATTTTGTTCATTTATTTTTGTCTTACTATCCTGTATAAAATGTCTTCCTTTTCTGGCCTGCTCATATCATGTGCAGGGAGTCGATAAACAATTTAAGGGCGGCACAATATATAAAGATATCTGCTCCGTCTTGGTCTTCTGAGCTGTACTATTATACAATTTGCAAGTAGTAAATAAAAAAAAATTGCGTTTAAGTTAACAATTTATTTTCATATTAATTAAGTATTATGCATTGATGACATAATTGTGTATTTTCCAAGAAATTCTGGCAAGCGCCGATTTAATTTGATTCAATATCGTCGACTTTAGCTTTATCGTATAATTAAATTACGAACATCCTACGCGGCAACAAATTAATAAACCAAAGCGTTATTGAACGGGGTTGTCGAGTTATCTAATATTGCCGCAAAACGAAGCCCCGTTTAATTCAAAAAGTTTCAATAAAGTGTTCGGGTATAATTCAATAGACTTTGTTCGCTCTCCGAAGAACAATTCATAGAAATAACTCTTTGATTTTCTGTTTGACCTAAGTTACACAACACTGTGAGCAAACAGTCCAACGGTGCGCAGTAAAAGTTAAGAGCGAAGGGTACCTTTACGTCAAAAACCGCACAAAATTTCCATTTTTTAATTATATCTGAAAATGGACTTCGAAATTGAACATCTTAAACAACAGCGCACTGTGGTTTGATAAACCCTACATAATGGATGCTCTAAATGTATCTTACATTATAATTAGTAACATTTTTGTTTCTAATTGATTTTATTACTAATTTAATTATAGATCTAATAATCAAAATAACTATGCGAATGGTTATAATATTTCATTCAGTATGTAGGGTTTACCAAAACACAGTGCGCTGTTGAATCAGATTTTCGATTTCGAGTAGCATTCTTGAGATATAATTTAGAAATGAAAATTTGCGGACGTAGTTGTACATTTAGCTCTGAAAGGTGTTGCTATATTCCAACTTTACCAAATCCAATCTACATCGTACTCGTATTTCACTGCTCTCGCGCAACTTTGCAATCAATTATTATACAACTTCACATTTTAACCTTTCGAACAACTTTGTTATAGAGAATGTTGTGTTTTGTATGGTTTCGAGATACAAAGTTAATTTCACCACTATACAAGAACAATACCGAAACTCCTATAGCAGAACAACTTGCGCAGGGCAACACTAGCGCGGCGTAGCGACTTACGCTCTTTATCATTGTATCTAAATAGACTTGGGGTTATCTAACGCTCCCCTGCTGCTCCCCTTCATCGCTTTGTGACCAACCCTCACCCTCGTGACAACCCGACAATCATATCATATTTATTCACTTCATATTATTTATTTATGATGTCATATTTGTTATGCACACATAGGATTACCGTATTACTTACTTCTGTCTTCTTACTTACTTACTTACTAACTAACTTACCTACTTACTTCCTTACTTACTTACTTACTTACTTACTTATTTACTTACTTACTTATTTATTTACTTACTTACTTACTTACTTACTTACTTACTTACTTACTTACTTACTTACTTACTTACTTACTTACTTACTTACTTACTTACTTACTTACTTACTTACTTACTTACTTACTTACTTACTTACTTACTTACTTACTTACTACCTCTTACTTAAATCTAAAATCAATTCACCGTATATTTTCGCGTTTAAATTCAAACTTTCACAATGTAAACTGGAGCATTACCTTCTGGGGCCCAGCTAATGTTTTTATAATTGTAGTAGTTTTCAGGAGGCGTATTAGAAATTTGACACTACATATAAACTTATGAAATGTATTATTAAAGTTACAAATGTAAATCGAAAGTGTAGGATCGATAAGACATACGATCGTTATAAGAGGATCTGGCATCCGCCGACGAAAAACTAAACAAGCTACTATTTTGTTCTATGCAATACATTTCCATAATTATAACTTGAAAGTTATTCTAATTCTTACTACAAATGAACATGGATGATGAGAACTTTTGGATGAACAAATATGATGATGAAAACAGGAAAACAAACGGTATTCGTGGTTTGTGTGAAAGAACGCCAGGAATCAGTTCGAATAATTTGAAACAGCGTGCATGAAAAGATACGGATCTGAGGTCGGTACGTTACTGTACGTCATCATCTACTTAATTGACGCTCAATGCCGGCGGCGCTGTTGGAAAGCTCGAGCGCTTCGGGAGATGAATTTCAATTATTACAAACAGAAACACTCCACTCTAGACAGACTAGTTAGTGGTTATGTAAAGCGAATCGATGCACCTGTTTACGAGAAAGTTCGATTTTATAATTTTCTTGCATATATATATATATTCATTTTTTTTGTTCGTCGAAGATCATTTTACTTTCTTTGATGGACAAGAGTAGTTTATCTAGTAGAAGAAGGATGTAATTTCACCGTTAATAATAGTGTTGGGCCGGTTGGATGGACGTATTGATTTGATTTATTACTGAACACAACGTAAAGAGGTTAAAACATGAGCATGTTTTCTAACAAGACATTATCATTATTGTTGATATCTTTATTCGATCGTGTGAACCATTATATTGTGCACGTGCTGTTTTTATAAACTAGAACTAGATGTTATGACGCTAATTTATACTTTCTAACAGAATCAGTATGGATGTGATTTAGGTATGGATGGACATTTGACAGAACTTTACTTAGAAATGAAAAAGGCAGTGCAAGAAACAATATTGTATTGAATCTCTAATCTATAAACATAATAGTAAAGTACTTACCACGTGATCAGATTGTATTTCATTGTTTAATTTAAAAAATGTACACAATGTTGTCTATACAATAATTTCTTGATCAAACTCATACTTTGGTTTTGCTGTTTTGTAGCCGAGTACCTGCCAAAAACGAACAACTTTTCGTTTCTATATAGTTACGCATTTATTTAAAATGTGATTCCCATCCAAAGTATGTATCGGATCGATTTAAAATTAACATATTCAAGACGGCACGAATAATTACTACAAAATAGCTGACTCGAATTTCGCCGCTATTTTGTTTTAAAAACAATTACTCGAGTATAACTAAGTAACTTTTCAACCGATTTTCCCACAAGACTAAAAGCATTTAACGGCCGCTATCGCGAGACAGAAAAAAAACAAAAAACAAACAATGTGCCATAAAAATAGAACGGTAACGCTCACTACGCTCGCTTAATAAATGCGAAACCAATGAATGGCTACACCTTATGGTGGATTCCCGACCTTGAAGACACCAACGAACCAATCAGATTCCGTATCGTAGAACACAGCTTGATTCTGATTGGTTCTGCGCTCATCGATGTCCAAGTCGGGAATCCCCCAAAAAGAAAGAAGAAATATCAAATTCCGTTCAATATTCTGAACCATCTGTTCACGTGCTGACATTTCCCCCTCGACAATGTGTTGACATCAAACTGTCAGTCGCCATTGTTGACCAATCACTCACCCAACCAATACCAAACAACTTGGAAATAAAAAAACAATATCATATTCACTTCGAATATTTTGTGTTTTTATTATATTTGCAACAACTTTCGAACGGCGCAGTTGCCAAATTGCGGCGGAGTTAGGGACGACTGAACTGCGCATGCGTGCGCGCGCAATGACGTCATCGATCATCTATCCGGTGAATGATGCGAGTGGCCAACTGTAACAAAACAAACAACTTAGCATATATAACCAAACAAGTTAGCACCAAGAACAGGAGGGAATATTCACGTGACGTCACTTCGACCATAATCAAGGCTAAAGATGATTCTTGTTGCATTGTATTGCGTCTCTATGATTGGACACTGGCGACGCCGTAAGAAGCGAGGTGTCCCTAAAATTCTGAGAAGACACACACTTACTCACTAGACCCAGTGGCGTATCCAAGGGGGGGGGGGGAGAGGGGGGGGGGGACAAACCCCCCCCCCCCCCCTTTTGCAAAGGAAAAGTGGAAATTGCATTGGATTGAAAAAAATTAAAATATAAATGTACAGTACTATTTTTGTTTGAAATACGAAAGACATTAGTTTTTGTTAAAAATACACACATTGCTATTGCTGCTATTCTTGCTCGTTAATTCTATTTTTGTTGAAGCTTTTTTTTCGTTTCTTAAGGAGAAAATCGTTGCCAGATATGTATTAATTTTAGTTCAGTTGGCCGCTGTAAAACGCACCAATTTGCACCAAAATTACTTTGACGAGAAAATTTTTCCGGGGGGAAAACCCCCCGGACCCCCCTTTTTTTGTTCCACTCTCTATAATATGAGTTATTCCCCCCCCCCTTTCCAAAATCCTGGATACGCCACTGACTAGACCACACGGTCTATTTCAACGGTAATCAACTCGAGATTGCCCGTTAGCTGCATTGTTATTGTCCACTGCATTGACTGCACCAACCGTGAATGGAATGCGACCCCACCACGTCTGACAACATGCAGCCGATGTTATCACTACAATACCTGAGGCATGAGAACGGGATGCAACTAGATTTAGGTTGGTAGGTTGTCACACGCGTCACTTCACTATTACATAATCCGTGACGACAACACCTTGCAAGTTAACGCGACGCGACCATAGTCGTGCTATTCGTACGATGAGGGTGATAGGTGACTATGTAGTACGTTATGCGGGATTCGAACCACGTCCTTAGGCTTAGGACCTGCGCCCCAACCGCATCAAGGTCCACTAGATCGCTTGTAGCGCGCGCGCAGCGCGCGCGGAGTAAGGTCATCTAACCTATTTCCATAATGTTAAAAATCCCATGTTATTCAAATGGGAGAATCATTCAGAAAAACAAATGAATTGATCTGTCAAAACAAATTATGGGCCAAAAAGACAAAATAACAATCGGTAATGAGATTTTGTCTTCACATTCTATATATATATATATTTTGTAATACTTTACGCGTAAATTCACATTATTGGTGAGGATTATTTAAATAATAATGCAATTTTTGTAGTTGGATCCAAAATGGCGATTTTGGATCTCATTCAATGACCTTACTTTGCGCTTCGCGATTACTCCGCTAGGAGTAAATCCAGTAGACCTTGCAACCGCATGAGCCACCACGGACGGGTATGTAACGTAAAATGGGTATGTAAATATTGAAGAGGAATGTCCTATACATTGCCCGAAACAACGTGATTATTGATTTTGTCATCATGAGTGATTTGTAGCCAATCGCAGTGAATTATTGATCCTATTATTATAATTATTTTTTATAAGACGTTTATTTCTATTATTTTTATTATAAAAACGAAGGAAAGGTTTCTTTAAAGTCCTCCAAAACCCCTGTGGACATCCCAAGGTTCACAACGATGTATGTATTTATTTATTTTATTATTAGCAACACAAATACAGCCATAGACCATTTTACATTGTGTGTATCTAAATCCAAACAAGTTTCAAAACTAATAACCAACTAATTAGTTAATTAATTAATTAAATATGTAATTAATTGTGAGGATTGACGAACCTGCACGTGCAAACCACTAGATTAGTCTCTATGGAGAGCTCAGAGCTAGACCACACAATATCACCTCCTAGTCGTAATACTGATTTGATTAGAGATAATATTCGCAATGTGTAATCAAAGCAGATATTCTTTCTCCACTTTCTTTTTCATCCAGTCTAGTCTAGCGCGAAGACCGCAGACTGTGAATAATTATCATCGAGGTTCAAGGTAAACTTCACTTTCGAGAGGATACCACAGTGTGCAGGTACACTCGCGTACATGTGTAACTCAAGGGTTGTACAGAAACCTTCTTTGTCAACACAGTTATAAATAAAAAAAAAAAATAAATTCACATTTAGAGTCTACCCACTCAGTAACGAAACTGATTTGCAGTGGGGGACTTTAATTCAAAGCGACTAAACCAACCCTGTAGACTCCGAACACCATCGGCGAGTGAGCGATAACCAATCAAAGATCGATATTTCAAATACGAAACATATGAATCAGTGATTTTGGACAGTGCGAACACCTGCGGACAAATGTCAGAATCAACAAGGCCGATTCAGAACAACTTTGAATTTATTGAGCTCGGAAATCGTGAAAAAACTACTAGAGTGTTTTATTAAACGATTGTCATTTTCTAAATTTGTGATAAATGAAATCATTGCGAGCATAAATACCCGGTTAGCTATCTACACCTTGTAGCCTAGGAGATCTAGTGCAGTGTATTATCTTGTTAAGCGGGTAAGCTCAAGCAGCCCTTAACGTGCAATGACGTCAATCCATGTTCGGCGAGAAAACAACTTAAATCATTGCCGAACGGAGCATGGACTTAAAAAAGAAATCCACCTGCCCAGCGATCTAGAAGTTAATCATATTAAAGATAAAAAACGTTTTCCTAAGATGAGATGTCGGCCTTAAGGACGGGGTGTAGTGCAAATACTTACAGATAATCTTTATTCCTAGGGTGATGAGGAACCCGATAAGGACCATTATGACGTTGCAGATGCCCTTCATGTGTGTGTCACTGCCTTCTCGCTGTAAGATCTCGAAGCACACGACATAGATGAGGGTACCTCCCGCCAAGCCTTGGAGCACCACCGTCACCTAGACGATGTAGGTACTGATTAGTCACTGCCCTCCCGCCAAGCCTTGGAGCACCACCGTCACCTAGACGATGTAGATACTGATTAGTCACTCCCCTCTCACCAAGCCTTGGAGCACCACCGTCACCTAGACGATGTAGATACTGATTAGTCACTCCCCTCCCGCCAAGCCTTGGAGCACCACCGTCACCTAGACGATGTAGATACTGATTAGTCACTGCCCTCCCGCCAAGCCTTGGAGCACCACCGTCACCTAGACGATGTAGATACTGATAAGTCACTGCCCTCCCGCCAAGCCTTGGAGCACCACCGTCACCTAGACGATGTAGATACTGATTAGTCACTCCCCTCTCACCAAGCCTTGGAGCACCACCGTCACCTAGACGATGTAGATACTGATTAGTCACTGCCCTCCCGCCAAGCCTTGGAGCACCACCGTCACCTAGACGATGTAGGTACTGATTAGTCACTGCCTTCTCGCCAAGCCTTGGAGCACCACCGTCACCTAGACGATGTAGGTACTGATTAGTCACTCCCCTCCCGCCAAGCCTTGGAGCACCACCGTCACCTAGACGATGTAGGTACTGTTTAGTCACTGCCTTCTCGCCAAGCCTTGGAGCACCACCGTCACCTAGACGATGTAGGTACTGATTAGTCACTGCCCTCCCGCCAAGCCTTGGAGCACCACCGTCACCTAGACGATGTAGGTACTGATTAGTCACTGCCCTCCCGCCAAGCCTTGGAGCACCACCGTCACCTAGACGATGTAGGTACTGATTAGTCACTCCCCTCCCGCCAAGCCTTGGAGCACCACCGTCACCTAGACGATGTAGGTACTGATAAATCACTGCCTTCTCGCCAAGCCTTGGAGCACCACCGTCACCTAGACGATGTAGGTACTGATTAGTCACTGCCCTCCCGCCAAGCCTTGGAGCACCACCGTCACCTAGACGATGTAGGTACTGATTAGTCACTGCCCTCCCGCCAAGCCTTGGAGCACCACTGTCACCTAGACGATGTAGGTACTGATTAAGAACTGCCCCGATTGTACGATCTTGGTATAACTTATGTATCCTTGGGATAACTTGTTTTTACCATGGCAAACACCGATCAGGGCCTTGATTCTCTATGGTCAACAATAAGGTGACCACCGGTTTTGGTTGTTATGAGAAGGCTGTGACCCAATCACAGTTCACAGCCATCCATTCGCCTTTCGTAACGTCAGAAACCGGTGAGAAATTTACCACAGATTTAGAGAATCGGGCTCCAGAAGCTTTGAAATGTTCCTTATCCCTAGGACAACTTGATCTAGAACCTTATCCCGAGATCGTAAAACCGGGCTAGACTTAAGATTTTCTTAGTTTGACCTTCCCCTCCATCGCTGTGTGACCCCCCCCCCCCCATCCTTACTCTCGTGCCATCCCGATAATCATATCATATATTATTTGAAAACACTCATAATTGTTATGCTGGGCGTGGTCACATAACTAGTGGGTGGAGCTTCAAACTATGACAAACTAAAAGTATCTGCAGTATAGTAGAATAGAAATGACAACGAAAGAGTGTTCCCCGTTTATATGGGGAGGCATAACAAGTGCACACAGAGCGTTGCGAGCGATCCGGCCAACAGTCACAACTTTCAACAAAACGAATTTCTAAGTCTTTGGAAAGACTACTCGAGTTCTTTGGAATCGATGGATTGCACTGGCTTCTAATGCCAATGGGGGTTTTCGATTAATTCTAGTAGGCAGTGCTCAATGACCGGGAACGCTCGCAGCGCTGCATTGTAATCGTTTGTTGGACGCCTTCTCGTAGTTTAGGAGTGGTGTTGGTAATCTTACCGGTGTATCCATAGAGTTCTCCATCTCCCCATCCTTGCTACTGTGCGAGTTGGTAATGAAGATGCCTACTATTATCCCGATGGGTGAGACGACGCTGTAGGTGATCATGTAGAGAACTAGGACGGCGAAGCGGGTGTGGTTCATGACGAGATCCATGCCGATACAGAAGGCTATGGCGTACTTGTGGGCGGCGATGGAGATGTACAAGAAGAGAACACCTTTAGAGTCGGGCTGAAACATAGTATAGTGATCATGTAGAGTACTAGGACAGCGAAGCGGGTGTGGTCCATGCCGATACAGAAGGCTATGGCGTACTTGTGGGCGGCGATGGAGATGTAGAGGAAGAGAACACCTTTAGAGTCGGGCTGAAACATAGTATAGTGGTCATGTAGAGTACTAGGACGGCGAAGCGGGTGTGGTCCATGCCGATACAGAAGGCTATGGCGTACTTGTGGGCGGCGATGGAGATGTAGAGGAAGAGAACACCTTTAGAGTCGGGCTGAAACATAGTATAGTGATCATGTAGAGTATAATAGGACGGCGAAGCGGGTGTGGTTCATGCCGATACAGAAGGCTATGGCGTACTTGTGGGCGGCGATGGAGATGTACAGGAAGAGAACACCTTTAGAGTCGGGCTGAAACATAGTATAGTGATCATGTAGAGTACTAGGACGGCGAAGCGGGTGTGGTCCATGCCGATACAGAAGGCTATGGCGTACTTGTGGGCGGCGATGGAGATGTACAAGAAGAGAACACCTTTAGAGTCGGGCTGAAACATAGTATAGTGATCATGTAGAGAACTAGGACGGCGAAGCGGGTGTGGTCCATGCCGATACAGAAGGCTATGGCGTACTTGTGGGCGGCGTTGGAGATGTAGAGGAAGAGAACACCTTTAGAGTCGGGCTGAAACATAGTATAGTGATCATGTAGAGTACTAGGACGGCGAAGCGGGTGTGGTTCATGCCGATACAGAAGGCTATGGCGTACTTGTGGGCGGCGATGGAGATATAGAGGAAGAGAACACCTTTAGAGTCGGGCTGAAACATAGGTTAGTGATCCGATAAGAGAATGCGCCACTGTCAGCTGTAAACAACGCAATATGGCCGCTGAATCGGGATTTCACGGACTGGGGCAGGTTTGAGTTTTGTTGATCTCGAGAGCTATGCCGGCGGAAGCGTATGCTTCTGGTAGGGCCGTCCTTGCTGGATAGATCGAGGGGCAGAAGCCAGACGAAATGCAGTCCACCTCCTCTCCTTTCCTTTTTCTTCCCTTCCACTTTTTTCTCCTTTTTTCGTTTCCTCCCCACCCTCCCACTTGCCCCTTTACCCCATTTAGACGGTTCAATGTTCCGTTCAATGTACCTTGAATTCAAGGACAACAAAGCATAGACCTACTCATTTTAATGTTCGTATTTCACCCACTCATCGTCTCGATTAGCCGAGTTGCAAAAATATGAGACGTAAAACCCAAGTATCATCTGCTACGTACCAGATGTCGTATGTCGTCGACCTAATTCATGACGTCACAGTCGTACCCACCTCTATCCCCACCGCCAGCCCCTCGAAGATGTCGTGGAACGAGAGGGCGACCATCTAACACGACGTCACAGTCGTACCCACCTCTATCCCCACCGCCAGCCCCTCGAAGATGTCGTGGAACGAGAGGGCTACCATCTAACATGACGTCACAGTCGTACCCACCTCTATCCCCACCGCCAGCCCCTCGAAGATGTCGTGGAACGAGAGGGCGACCATCTAGCATGTGTCACGGTCGTACCCACCTCTATCCCCACCGCCAGCCCCTCGAAGATGTCGTGGAACGAGAGGGCGACCATCTAACATGACGTCACAGTCGTACCCACCTCTATCCCCACCGCCAGCCCCTCGAAGATGTCGTGGAACGAGAGGGCGACCATCTAACACGACGTCACTGTCGTACCCACCTCTATCCCCACCGCCAGCCCCTCGTAGATGTCGTGGAACGAGAGGGCGACCATCTAGCATGTGTCACGGTCGTACCCACCTCTATCCCCACCGCCAGCCCCTCGTAGATGTCGTGGAACGAGAGGGCGACCATCTAACACGACGTCACAGTCGTACCCACCTCTATCCCCACCGCCAGCCCCTCGAAGATGTCGTGGAACGAGAGGGCTACCATCTAACATGTGTCACGGTCGTACCCACCTCTATCCCCACCGCCAGCCCCTCGTAGATGTCGTGGAACGAGAGGGCGACGATGACGTCACAGTCGTACCCACCTCTATCCCCACCGCCAGCCCCTCGAAGATGTCGTGGAACGAGAGGGCTACCATCTAACACGACGTCACAGTCGTACCCACCTCTATCCCCACCGCCAGCCCCTCGAAGATGTCGTGGAACGAGAGGGCGACCATCTAACACGACGTCACAGTCGTACCCACCTCTATCCCCACCGCCAGCCCCTCGTAGATGTCGTGGAACGAGAGGGCGACGATGACGTCACAGTCGTACCCACCTCTATCCCCACCGCCAGCCCCTCGAAGATGTCGTGGAACGAGAGGGCTACCATCTAACATGACGTCACAGTCGTACCCACCTCTATCCCCACCGCCAGCCCCTCGAAGATGTCGTGGAACGAGAGGGCGACCATCTAACACGACGTCACAGTCGTACCCACCTCTATCCCCACCGCCAGCCCATCGAAGATGTCGTGGAACGAGAGGGCTACCATCTAACACGACGTCACAGTCGTACCCACCTCTATCCCCACCGCCAGCCCCTCGAAGATGTCGTGGAACGAGAGGGCGACCATCTAACATGACGTCACAGTCGTACCCACCTCTATCCCCACCGCCAGCCCCTCGAAGATGTCGTGGAACGAGAGGGCGACCATCTAACACGACGTCACAGTCGTACCCACCTCTATCCCCACCGCCAGCCCCTCGAAGATGTCGTGGAACGAGAGGGCGACCATCTAACATGACGTCACAGTCGTACCCACCTCTATCCCCACCGCCAGCCCCTCGAAGATGTCGTGGAACGAGAGGGCGACCATCTAACACGACGTCACAGTCGTACCCACCTCTATCCCCACCGCCAGCCCCTCGAAGATGTCGTGGAACGAGAGGGCGACCATCTAACACGACGTCACAGTCGTACCCACCTCTATCCCCACCGCCAGCCCCTCGAAGATGTCGTGGAACGAGAGGGCGACCATCTAACATGACGTCACAGTCGTACCCACCTCTATCCCCACCGCCAGCCCCTCGAAGATGTCGTGGAACGAGAGGGCGACCATCTAACATGACGTCACAGTCGTACCCACCTCTATCCCCACCGCCAGCCCCTCGAAGATGTCGTGGAACGAGAGGGCGACCATCTAACATGACGTCACAGTCGTACCCACCTCTATCCCCACCGCCAGCCCCTCGAAGATGTCGTGGAACGAGAGGGCGACCATCTAACACGACGTCACAGTCGTACCTACCTCTATCCCCACCGCCAGCCCCTCGAAGATGTCGTGGAACGAGAGGGCGACCATCTAACACGACGTCACAGTCGTACCCACCTCTATCCCCACCGCCAGCCCCTCGAAGATGTCGTGGAACGAGAGGGCGACCATCTAGCATGACGTCACAGTCGTACCCACCTCTATCCCCACCGCCAGCCCCTCGAAGATGTCGTGGAACGAGAGGGCGACCATCTAACACGACGTCACAGTCGTACCCACCTCTATCCCCACCGCCAGCCCCTCGAAGATGTCGTGGAACGAGAGGGCGACCATCTAACACGACGTCACAGTCGTACCCACCTCTATCCCCACCGCCAGCCCCTCGAAGATGTCGTGGAACGAGAGGGCGACCATCTAACACGACGTCACGGTCGTACCCACCTCTATCCCCACCGCCAGCCCCTCGAAGATGTCGTGGAACGAGAGGGCGACCATCTAGCATGACGTCACAGTCGTACCCACCTCTATCCCCACCGCCAGCCCCTCGAAGATGTCGTGGAACGAGAGGGCGACCATCTAGCATGTGTCACAGTCGTACCCACCTCTATCCCCACCGCCAGCCCCTCGAAGATGTCGTGGAACGAGAGGGCGACCATCTAACATGTGTCACAGTCGTACCCACCTCTATCCCCACCGCCAGCCCCTCGAAGATGTCGTGGAACGAGAGGGCGACCATCTAACACGACGTCACAGTCGTACCCACCTCTATCCCCACCGCCAGCCCCTCGAAGATGTCGTGGAACGAGAGGGCGACCATCTAGCATGACGTCACAGTCGTACACACCTCTATCCCCACCGCCAGCCCCTCGAAGATGTCGTGGAACGAGAGGGCGACCATCTAACACGACGTCACAGTCGTACCCACCTCTATCCCCACCGCCAGCCCCTCGAAGATGTCGTGGAACGAGAGGGCGACCATCTAACACGACGTCACAGTCGTACCCACCTCTATCCCCACCGCCAGCCCCTCGAAGATGTCGTGGAACGAGAGGGCGACCATCTAACATGACGTCACAGTCGTACCCACCTCTATCCCCACCGCCAGCCCCTCGAAGATGTCGTGGAACGAGAGGGCGACCATCTAACATGACGTCACAGTCGTACCCACCTCTATCCCCACCGCCAGCCCCTCGAAGATGTCGTGGAACGAGAGGGCGACCATCTAACATGACGTCACGGTCGTACCCACCTCTATCCCCACCGCCAGCCCCTCGAAGATGTCGTGGAACGAGAGAGCGACGATCATGATGAGTCCGGCCAGGGGATTCCCCGGGGAGGCTTCTTCTTCTTCTTCGTGCGGTGCTGCATTATGGACGTGGGGTGAGTGGTGGGTGGAACTAGTGTCGGTGTGGCCCACCGGCACGCCAGGGGGGGTCACCTGACAACAACAGCAACAACAACAACAATTATCATAAACGTCGTAATAAAGAGCATTTAATAATGTGTCTACGATACTTACAACTTCCATTGAGTTTGTTTTTGACCGGCGTGTATCTTACTTACGCCATAGTATTTTACTAAAAAGAAATTTGTGCCATTTTTGGTTTTTGTCACTAAAACCACCAATGTCCATAGTCCCCTACTCCTAGAGGTGCCCGGTGTTACCAAAGTAACACTTGCATGCATGTTTTTCCCATATTTAAAACAATTCCATATAGCAACGATGGGTGCCCCTAAGGGTAGGAGACGACTATGAATTCCAACCGGCCGTAGTCGTCCCCTACTCCTAGGGGCAACCGTTGTTGCTACGGATTTGTTTTCAATGTGGGAATTAACATGAATGAAACTGTTACCTGGTAACTCAGTCTATGATAGTGTGTTATTACCTGACAACAATGGGCGCCCCTAGGGGTAGAGGACGACTATTTATTGCAACCCTAGTATTACCGGTGGTAGGATGGGTCTGTTGTGCGAGTCTGGATGGTGGAAGGGCCGACTGAGGGCCGCCTGACAGACGCATGGGAAGCAGGAACCCCTGTTGCTGTGCTTCCGTCGTCGCTGTCGCGGGGAGCGGCCGACTTCCGTTCGATTCTACAACAACAGCAACAACATGAGCCACCGCCATCTTAATGTCCTACACAACAAGATCCGTAAATCCTCTGACGGGGGCTCGTCAAATTCCATTAACCAAACCTCTTCCACGTACCTTGCGATAATGTAAGGGCCGGTCTTACAACCTCCTAATAAGACAGTTATTTGAGGATTTCAAGGGTTTTGATTCGTGGTTACCATGGAGGAAACTATCTATTCGACGAATAAGTAGTTATTATAGGACATTGTAAGACTGGACCTAAGAATCATTTACTACGTTTATCAAGCGACTGGGCCCGCAATTGGCGGTGCGAGCCTAGTTTAGTGCGCACCGTGTTCGACTGATAAACACCTCAGCTCGAGCTTATTTCAGTTCTGTTAAGATGCCGATCTAGCCCCGTTTAATTGGACAGGGATAGGGTCTAATAGGAGGAGTCCGGATTGAAGTATGCTTGCTAGACGGGTTCCGAACTCGGTGCGTACTGAACTCAGTCCGAACCCAGTCCGCTTGATAAACGTAGTGTAGGCCTATAGCCAGGAGTTCGCTTCCAAAGGGTAAACTTCCTTACCGTCTCTCATTGAGCTAAGCAGTTGTGAATTATTGATCATTTCATGAATGTAACATGTACATAGATACTTTCACATGACAAAACTCGACTAATCGAGAAATTATTGATCAATATCGATGACCGTCGCTATCTGCCCACTCCTTGTCCAGTCTCTCTCTCCTCGAGGTGTAACACTCTATGCACATGTGCATTAGCTGGTCGAAGATGATCGATATATGTATCGATATATCGAATACTCACGTCTCCTATCCCTGGTTGTCGATGACCGTCGCTATCTGCCCACTCCTTGTCCAGTCTCTCTCTCCTCGAGGTGTAACACTCTATGCACATGTGCATCAGCTGGTCGAAGATGATCGATATATGTATCGATATATCGAATACTCACGTCTCCTATCCCTGGTTGTCGATGACCGTCGCTATCTGCCCACTCCTTGTCCAGCCTCTCTCTCCTCGTGGTGTAACACTCTATGCACATGTGCATTAGCTGGTCGAAGATGATCGATATATGTATATCGCTATATCGAATACTCACGTCTCCTATCCCTGGTTGTCGATGACCGTCGCTGTCTGCCCACTCTTTGTCCAGCCTCTCTCTCCTCGTGGTGTAACACTCTATGCACATGTGCATTAGCTGGTCGAAGATGATCGATATATGTATATCGCTATATCGAATACTCACGTCTCCTATCCCTGGTTGTCGATGACCGTCGCTGTCTGCCCACTCTTTGTCCAGCCTCTCTCTCCTCGTGGTGTAGGCTAACACTCTATGCACATGTGCATTAGCTGGTCGAAGATGATCGATATATATGTATCGATATATCGAATACTCACGTCTCCTATCCCTGGTTGTCGATGACCGTCGCTATCTGCCCACTCCTTGTCCAGCCTCTCTCTCCTCGTGGTGTAACACTCTATGCACATGTGCATTAGCTGGTCGAAGATGATCGATATATGCATCGATAAATCAAATACTCACGTCTCCTATCCCTGGTTGTCGATAACCGTCGCTGTCTGCCCACTCTTTGTCCAGCCTCTCTCTCCTCGTGGTGTAGGCTAACACTCTATGCACATGTGCATTAGCTGGTCGAAGATGATCGATATATGCATCGATAAATCAAATACTCACGTCTCCTATCCCTGGTTGTCGATGACCGTCGCTGTCTGCCCACTCCTTGTCCAGTCTCTCTCTCCTCGAGGTGTAACACTCTATGCACATGTGCATTAGCTGGTCGAAGATGATCGATATCTGTATCGATATATCGATTACTCACGTCTCCTATCCCTGGTTGTCGATGACCGTCGCTATCTGCCCACTCTTTGTCCAGCCTCTCTCTCCTCGTGGTGTAACACTCTATGCACATGTGCATTAGCTGGTCGAAGATGATCGATATATATATCGATATATTGAATACTCACGTCTCCTATCCCTGGTGGTCGATGACCGTCGCTGTCTGCCCACTCTTTGTCCAGCCTCTCTCTCCTCGTGGTGTAACACTCTATGCACATGTGCATTAGCTGGTCGAAGATGATCGATATATGTATCGATATATTGAATACTCACGTCTCCTATCCCTGGTTGTCGATGACCGTCGCTATCTGCCCACTCTTTGTCCAGCCTCTCTCTCCTCGTGGTGTAACACTCTATGCACATGTGCATCAGCTGGTCGAAGATGATCGATATATCGCTATATCGAATACTCACGTCTCCTATCCCTGGTTGTCGATGACCGTCGCTATCTGCCCACTCTTTGTCCAGCCTCTCTCTCCTCGTGGTGTAACACTCTATGCACATGTGCATTAGCTGGTCGATGATGATCGATATATGTATATCGCTATATCGAATACTCACGTCTCCTATCCCTGGTTGTCGATGACCGTCGCTATCTGCCCACTCTTTGTCCAGCCTCTCTCTCCTCGTGGTGTAACATTCTATGCACATGTGCATCAGCTGGTCGAAGATGATCGATATATCGCTATATCGAATACTCACGTCTCCTATCCCTGGTTGTCGATGACCGTCGCTATCTGCCCACTCTTTGTCCAGCCTCTCTCTCCTCGTGGTGTAACACTCTATGCACATGTGCATCAACTGGTCGAAGAAGATCGATATCTGTATCGCTATATCGAATACTCACGTCTCCTATCCCTGGTTGTCGATGACCGTCGCTATCTGCCCACTCTTTGTCCAGCCTCTCTCTCCTCGTGGTGTAACACTCTATGCACATGTGCATTAGCTGGTCGATGATGATCGATATATGTATATCGCTATATCGAATACTCACGTCTCCTATGCCTGGTTGTCGATGACCGTCGCTATCTGCCCACTCCTTGTCCAGCCTCTCTCTCCTCGTGGTGTAACACTCTATGCACATGTGTATTAGCTGGTCGAAGATGATCGATATATGCATCGATAAATCGAATACTCACGTCTCCTATCCCTGGTGGTCGATGACCGTCGCTATCTGCCCACTCCTTGTCCAGTCTCTCTCTCCTCGTGGTGTAACACTCTATGCACATGTGTATTAGCTGGTCGAAGATGATCGATATATGCATCGATAAATCGAATACTCACGTCTCCTATCCCTGGTGGTCGATGACCGTCGCTATCTGCCCACTCCTTGTCCAGTCTCTCTCTCCTCGAGGTGTAACACTCTATGCACACGTGCATTAGCTGGTCGAAGATGATCGATATATGTGTATCGATAAATCGATTACTCACGTCTCCTATCCCTGGTTGTCGATGACCGTCGCTATCTGCCCACTCTTTGTCCAGCCTCTCTCTCCTCGAGGTGTAACACTCTATGCACATGTGCATCAGCTGGTCGAAGATGATCGATATATGTATATCGATATATCGAATACTCACGTCTCCTATCCCTGGTTGTCGATGACCGTCGCTATCTGCCCACTCTTTGTCCAGCCTCTCTCTCCTCGTGGTGTAACACTCTATGCACATGTGCATCAGCTGGTCGAAGATGATCGATATATGTATATCGATATATCGATTACTCACGTCTCCTATCCCTGGTTGTCGATGACCGTCGCTATCTGCCCACTCTTTGTCCAGCCTCTCTCTCCTCGAGGTGTAACACTCTATGCACATGTGCATCAACTGGTCGAAGATGATCGATATATGTATATCGATATATCGAATACTCACGTCTCCTATCCCTGGTTGTCGATGACCGTCGCTATCTGCCCACTCTTTGTCCAGCCTCTCTCTCCTCGAGGTGTAACACTCTATGCACATGTGCATCAGCTGGTCGAAGATGATCGATATATGTATATCGATATATCGAATACTCACGTCTCCTATCCCTGGTTGTCGATGACCGTCGCTATCTGCCCACTCTTTGTCCAGCCTCTCTCTCCTCGTGGTGTAACACTCTATGCACATGTGCATCAACTCGTCCAAGATGTAGACAAAGAAGAATCCGCTGCAGGTCAGTATGTCGCTAACCTGGACACGAACACGGGACTCTAGTTAGCGGCATTGGGTAGCTAGCAGTATTAAATCATGCAAAACTTACGGCAGTTTAATGATATCTTGAGTAATGCCGACATTACACGACACAATACTTTCGTCAAACTTATTGAATCCAAGAACAAAAGCGAATCGAAAACAGTTTGTTAAAAACCTGCAACAATGTAGCTTCTATTAATTGATGCATTTTTGTCCTTGAATTCAATAAGTTTGACGAAAGTATTGAACCGTGTAATGTGGGTATTATACATACCCACATTGTCAAACTTATTGAATTCAAGGACAGAAAAGCATCAATTGATAGAAGCTATATTGTTGCAGTTTTTTACCAAACTGTTTTCGATTCGCTTTTGTTATTGAATTCAATAAGTTTGATGAAAGTATTGAGTCGTGTAATGTCGGCATTACAATAATTGACGGTATTTTAATGGATTCTTGCGTAAGTATACAATTATCTACATACAAACGTTCTCAAGATATCCAATAAGAAGAGACTTACTGGACAAAATGTGTATAGAAATGTAAAAATGTTCGCGGTTTAATTAATTTAAGTTTGCTGTATATTTTCCCTCTAACATGTGGTAAAAGATTTCAATATTAAGAAACTAGGGGCCGGTTTCACACACCATTTAATTTCTGATTATGCGGTAATCGGAGATTCTTTACAAAAAATACATGGTGACTGCCATGCATGTTGCATGTGATATATTTGTTGAAAACATGGTTACCAAACTGAGCTTACTGAATGGGAGCTTAACGAAGTCGGTGAACTGGGACCTAGGTAGATTAAACACCTTTTAGTCAAACCACGGGTAGCCTCTACGTGGAAAACCGCTGAAAATGTTCATTATTTAATTATATCTCGAGATTGCAACAAGGAATCGAAAATCTAAATCAACAACGCACTGTGTTTTGGTAAGCCCTACAGACTGAATGAAATAAAACCATTAGCGTAGTTTTTTTTTATTATTAATTCGATAATTGGTAATAAAATTGCATACTGATTACAATGTAAGCCACAACTTAGAGCATTCAGTATGTAGAGCTTACTAAACCACAGTGCTCTGTTGATTCAGATTTTCGATTTCGAAGCCCATTCTTGAGATATAATTTATAATTTAAAATTGTGTGCTGTTTTTGACGTAGACTTATCCGTTTAATGTAGTCTGCACTGCCCTCTGATGATTTATTACCGAAATTGTGCCCGACGCGATCCAGCCGTCCTCTTCAAAGTTCATCTTCGCCAGCTTTTCCCTCATTTCCGGCATCAGATGCAGAAAAGCAACCCCTAAACAGAACGAGCACAACAACTTGTTAAGGCGTTGCAAGAATTATAATTGGCCGACGTCATATATGACCTTGGTTGTCATTTATATGACTTTGCTGACGATTTAGTCGTAAAACACCAAATGCTTATAACGGTGCTTTGTTGATCCCGAGAGCTATGACGGCGGAAGCGTATGCTTCTGGCAGAGCCATCCTAGCCGGACTGATCTAATTGGAGAAACTGGACGAAACACAGTCCACATCCCCCTTTCCTTTTCCTCCCCATTACGTCCTACTTGTCCCTTTCCTCCAAACTTCCCCGACGCTATCGAGTACGTAATAAAAAAAAAAACAATCCCATCAAACCTTATGACGACCCCAGTGTGATGTGCAATGTACCTGATTCGGTCGACGAAACGTCAAATACTAATTAGTCTACATTACTTGACTTGACGGGACTTGACGGGACTTGACTTGACTGGACTGTACCTATGAGAACCTTGAAGGGACTGTTGCTATAACTATTTTTACGGGATTGTACCTATGAGCTACTTGAAAGGACTATACCCATGAGCACCTTGACGGGATTATACCTATGAGCACCTTGAAAGGACTATACCCATGAGCACCTTGACGGGATTGTACCTATGAGCACCTTGAAAGGACTATACCCATGAGCACCTTGTCGGGATTGTACCTATGAGCACCTTGAAAGGACTATACCCATGAGCACCTTGACGGGATTGTAACTATGAGCACCTTGAAAGGACTATACCTATGAGCACCTTGAAAGGACTATACCTATGAGCACCTTGAAAGGACTATACCCATGAGCACCTTGACGGGATTGTACCTATGACCACCTTGAAAGGACTATACCCATGAGCACCTTGACGGGATTGTACCTATGAGCACCTTGAAAGGACTATACCCATGAGCACCTTGACGAGACTGTACCATGAGCACCTTGAAAGGACTATACCCATGAGCACCTTGACGGGATTGTACCTATGAGCACCTTGAAAGGACTATACCCATGAGCACCTTGACGGGATTGTACCTATGAGCACCTTGAAAGGACTATACCCATGAGCACCTTGACGAGACTGTACCTATGAGCACCTTGAAAGGACTATACTCAGGAGCACCTTGACTGGACTGTACCTATGAGCACCTTGAAAGGACTATACCCATGAGCACCTTGACTGGACTGTACCTATGAGCACCTTGAAAGGACTATACCCATGAGCACCTTGACTGGACTGTACCTACGAGCACCTTGAAAGGACTATACCCATGAGCACCTTGGCGGGATTGTACCTATGAGCACCTTGAAAGGACTATACCCATGAACACCCTGACTGGACTGTAGCCTACCTATGAGCGTTCCTCCGCTGAAACAGATGACTCCGTTTATGAACGCCCTCACTTTGGCCGTCCTGAATATTCCCTTGGAGACGAACCACTTGATCAGGTAATAGGGCATCAGGCCGAAGAACATACTGAGGACTGCCAGAGCGACAGCCGCGAGTATCTTTATAGTGAGGAGGTCTACGGTCATGTTTAACTGCATAGTTCATTGCCGTGGATACCAGGCGGCGCTCGCAACAGTCTGGTGAGAACAAACACTACTCGCTGTCGGCCATTGTTGTGCGTGTTTACACTGCGAGGAACAACAATTGCAATTGGAATCGTATTATTACAAGGTTGTGGATGATTTCGTAAATCATCATCATCATCATCTGTTACCACGTCCAACTCTGCGTTGGGTCGGCATTGAAGATAAGCCTCTCGTCCATCTTCTTCTATCCTGCCACCACTCTTCCCCCTCAACTACATTCCAGTCCCCTCCTCGCATTAATAAAATAAATAAATAAATTCACATTTAGAGTCTACCCACTCAGTCAGTAATGAAACTGATTTTCAGTGGGGGACTTTAATTTCAAGCGATTAAACCAACCCTGTAGTTCAAACCCAATGCCTGTAGGCTCCGAACACCATCGACGAGTGAGCGATAACCAATCAAAGATCGTTCTTCGTCGTCATTATCGAAGAATTATCTCTGCTGGGGGGGAAAGGGGGTCAAATCAGTTTTGTCCACTCTTGGGTTTTGTATTTACTGGCATAATCGGGACCTGCTCTTGCATTGATTGGGACTAAAGGAGATAAGTTACAACCTCAAAATTGCATGTGTTTTTGACCATGGACTGGGTCAAGTCATTTAAACATAACTTTAAGTACCTATAAAAGGACAAGTCATTTCAATCGAGGAGCACATTTTACTGATTTGTCCCTTTCTACCCACATTGCACATTTTTGTTGCATTGCACATGGTTTTATCCTATGTGCATAAAGAGACAAGACACATTTTCTGGCAAAAGAAATTTAATACTTTTTTGCTTTTAACATGGTAAGGTATTATGTTGAGTTGAGAGTTAACAATTATTACTATGACAATTAACAATGTTTGTGTCAATTAGGAATGCCCATGTAATAGCAAAAATAATATATGTGTACATTCTGTATTCTGTATCTATTTTAAGTTGCTCACTGGTTAGGTGGACGAACGATTTGTAATTAAATACTCACAATTTTTGTTGTATATACCCGTGTTTAAAATGTAACATGCAATGTACTATAAAAATAAAGTATTTATCTTAATTTATCTTATCTTCTTATTTTATCTTATCCCAACTGAATTCTTTAAAATAATTTGTTATTGTAGAGAGATATAGCACCACAGCCAGTCATTCCCACATACCGAAAGCAATTACAAAACATTAACTATACCCAAAACAGATCTATAGGCATGGATGTTTTCATTGTAAATAGTATAAACATCTGCTTTGTCCACAGCTTTTACTACATGGTAGGTAGACTATGAGCGTTTCCTCACTCCTTCAAGAAGGGTAGAACCATTGAGTCTAACAAACTCAATGGTAGAACTTGCTTAAGAGTGAATTAACTGTACTTCGAATTTTGGGAAAGAAAAATCGATATCCCAACAATGCCATTGCCAATACCTATCTTATCTAAGAAAAATCAAGAATTTGAAAATCTTTGCAAATAATGGAAATATAAAAATGTCCAACTTTTCTGCTATGGAGTTTGTTAGAGAAAATAGCATGTAATTAAACAATTCCATAGCAACAAATCCTGTACTTAACATGACAGCTATATGTTCTTTTGGGCCTCAGTTTATTTTATTTATGAAAAAATGATTGGGGCATGGACTGGCCATGGACTGGCATGCGTTCAAGAGATTGAACAACAACAACAACAACAACAACAGACCCATCGAAAAGGCAGTGCCTCGAAAACAGGTGCATATAGAGGGCGCTGTCTTTCTCGTGGGCGTGTGAAGTACACATCAATATTGTGTTGTTGTTCTTTGAAATCTGTGTTTGCCGTCTGGGTTTTTTGTATTGTATAAAACCTATCAAAGTAATACTGATAAAGCGTGGAAGAAAGAACGACGTAAGTATACAGTTTTATCTCTAACAAAACGTTTTTATCGTGTTATTTGGTTCGAAAATTAAGCCTAGATCACTGCCGATAAAAAAGTAGGGTTATGTTGATCACGAAGAGTGTAGGCCTAGCCTAGCCTAGCCTAGGCCACGATGTAGGCCTATGACGAAAACAAACCAAGTAGGTCTAGGCTTAGCCTAGGAGGAGCCCCCTACTTGAAACCTAAAGCCAAGGCCTCTACACCTTGGTGTTATTTGTTTGAAAATTAGACCTGGAATTACTGCCGTTAAAGAAGTAGGGTTATGTAGAGAGGGAGAAATGTCTAACGAAAAGAAATCAAGTAGCCCTTGGCCTCTAGAACTTATTATTTGTATGTTTTTGTACGATATGCTACACGACTGAGACGGGCGTGGGGGGTTGAATGTTCGTTTATGCCTGGAAGAGGGCCGGGGCATGCTCGGTAAGATTTGCACAGCAGCCCTCTTCGCAGGGCCCAGACACCACGAGGAGTTACATACCCAAAGTCGTAAGACGATAGTCAGGTCAATATTGTCCAAAAATGAGAAGAAATCCAAATACAAGATTACATGTGATTTTATTTCCACAGAACGAGAATCAGCTGGAAATGGATTCAATCTACGATCTAGGGGACGAAGCACCAATAAAGAAAGTTCGCCATCGAAAGAAACATTTTCTCAAAACAATTAGAAAACAAATGGAGTTCTATTTCAGCGACGCCAATTTGTCTAAAAACCGTTTCCTTGGACAGCTGGTCTCGAAAGATCCACGTAAGTATACCTGAACAGATTGACAGCGTTTAACCACCAAAACAATATTCATATCGCGATGTCGATACAAATTTATACCCATAATATGATACGGCAAATAGCGCCAAATACAGTAAACCACCAGTTATACGATGCTCAGTTGTACGATATTTGTACATATACGATGAAAACGATTGGTCCCCACCAACTTGCTTAGTGTATTTATGAATAAAACAATCAGTTATACGATATCGGATTATACGATATTTGGGTTTATACGATGTATTTTTAGCTCCAGGCAAGTATGGAACTCTCAGTAATACGATATCTCGTTTGACAAAAGCGGTCTGGACCGCCGTGCGCTAATGAGTCATCTGGCAGGCCATTCTGCTTGCTTGATCTTATATTGTTGCCGACGAAACTTGTGAGCCCCCCCCCCACCCCCCTCAACCCTAGCACCGTTTCCGACCACAAACTACCGCAGGCTTTGAATGAAAACGAATGACGGCTTTATTGGTTGTAGATTTACGGTAGGTATCGACTATCGAGCGCTGTCAGCGGCTGGTGTTCACAGACTGGGCGGGTGAGTGACTTGAGGGGGGGGGGGAGGATGTTCTGTATAGCCCCCCCCCCCCATTCATGCGCCAGCCGAACCGAACCCAACTCAACCCACAATAAAGCAGGTAGCGGGTGGATGAAGCAAGGCAGAACAGCTGTCTTTGTGTCACGGAACATTCCAGTGCCACGCGAATCCTTGTTTGTCTAAAGAGTTGCTCTAAATTAACTTTCAATTTAAATTAGGACAAAAAAACGCAAAACAAAATAATCTTGTTTTATTCTGAAAGAATTCCTAACTTATCTGCTAAAGTTATCTGTTCCCTGATACGAGCGGTGAGTGACACGGCAACGCAGCGTATGCGTGACTCACGGGTCGCTTTCACTCACCGCGTTCGCGCGCTACGTGTTGGCGGCCGATGCAGCATCAGTAGCCGGGAGCCGTGTTTCCCGCTGCCCGGGCTTCTGTACGATACGTGATCAGTGATCCACAATATTATGAGTTCTTCTTGTAGGCCATTTATAAGCGTGCATGAATTCATTATAGCAGTCAACCATTTTTTATTAAATTAATAGATTATAATTCCTAACCCCTAACCCCCCCCCCCCCCCCCGACCACAACATACCACTGCCCATAATTTGTTTTATAGCTGCCACATGTTCTTTGGCTGTAAATATCAATAATCAGTTGTACGATATTTTGAGTTATACGATGGCATTAGCCAGACCCTCGACGATCGTATAACTGGTGGTTTACTGTACCGATATTGGAAAAAATATCGAACAATCAATTTAATAACTTAAAGAAATCACAAACATTGACCTAACTGTTGTCGCGATTTACTTTCCAGAGGTGGATCTCACGATATTCCTGTCGTTCAACAAGATTCGCGACATGACGACAGATCTCGACGACATCAAGAAGGCCCTGAGGAAGTCCGACATGCTCGCGCTAACGGAAGATGGCGACAAGGTTTACCGCAAGACGCGCGTACGACGCAACGAGAACGCTGACGAGAGCACCATATATGTGGTAAAGCTGATCACTTCCTTTAACAAATTCAGGGGACTTTCTTTTAAATTTTGTTTTGTTTCATACCCTTATTATTTAATAAGTTTGTTGATTTTTTCTGGTATGTAATTTTCAATTTTTGACACAATGTGTTAGGATAAGAGCAAATAGTATTCATAACTTTTATTTTATTTCTTTTGCTTGTCATCATAATCATCATCATCATTATCCATCGCGGTTTCCTTCTTCTGCCAGGGTCAGCTTGGGTTTCACAACCAAACTATTCCACCTCTTCCTTTCTTCCCACAATCGTACTTCCTCTACTTGCTCCCAGGTCTCTCCTCTCTTCCTTGGTCTTCAAATATGGTCAGAGGAGGCCTCATATCTGCTGCGAGTGAACGAAACTGAAAGTGCAATGTACGTGAAAGGAACTCTACCTGTCACAGAATAAAGATACTAGAAAATAGTTCTAATAATTTGTTTTTTTGCTTGTATCACAGATAATTACTTAGTGCTTGTATTGTCTTAATCTGAGTGGCGGCAATATGGTGCGGAAGCCACATAGCAGAGGTGAGGGAGCGAAGCAGAAAGTGCTGTACACGCAAGAATATTTATTTATTTATTTATTTGGTCTTTATTGACAACGGGGCAAGCCCCACAAGTGCAATATAATAGACATAATACATAATAGTCAGTGTGTGATAGGAGAGGCCAAACGGCTAGATATGCTTGGTAGGGGTAAAATTGATAGGGAACCCAACAGCTTCCCTATCAATTTTACCCCTACCAAACATAATAGTCAGTGTAAGTGAAGCTAGTACATAGTGTAACAAAGCAAAACAAGAATTAAGATTTGTGTGCGAGTGTGATTGTGAATGGATTGTGAGTGTGAGTGTGAGTGTGAGTGTGAGTGTGAGTGTCGGTGTGAGTGTGGGTGTGAGTGTGTGATTGTTGGTGTGTGTGTAAGGGTGAGAGTGAGTGTGTGTGTGTAGACCACCCCCTTCGAAACCCTGAATGCGAAAATCAGAGAATGTGAGATCGCTCAGTCATTGCATCTTTGACTCTCGCCCTGAAAGCCCCCAAGGTATCCCCCCCCCCTGCCCCCCTATCTGCCAATGAGCTAAGATACTAGGAAATATTTCTAATGATATGATTTATTGCTTGTATTTTCTTAACCTGAGTGGCGGCAATATGGTGAGGAAGCCATGTAGCAGAAGTGAGGGAGTGAAGCAGAATGTGCTTTACACACAAGAATATCTATCTGCCAATGAGTTAAGAAACTGGAAAATATTTCGAATAAAGTGTTTTAATTGCTTGTATCACAGACAATTACTTACGGCTTGTATTGTCTTAACCTGAGTGGCGGCAATTAGGTGAGGAAGCTACTTAACCTGAGTGGCGGCAATAAGGTGAGGAAGCTACTTAACCTGAGTGGCGGCAATATGGTGAAGAAGCTACTTAACCTGAGTGGCGGCAATATGGTAAGGAAGCTACTTAACCTGAGTGGCGGCAATATAGTGAGGAAGCTACTTAACCTGAGTGGCGGCAATAAGGTGAGGAAGCTACTTAACCTGAGTGGCAGCAATATGGTGAGGAAGCTACTTAACCTGAGTGGCGGCAATATGTGAGTAAGGTACTTAACCTGAGTGGCGGCAATATGGTGAGGAAGCTACTTAACCTGAGTGGCGGCAATAAGGTGAGGAAGCTACTTAACCTGAGTGGCAGCAATATGGTGAGGAAGCTACTTAACCTGAGTGGCGGCAATATGTGAGTAAGGTACTTAACCTGAGTGGCGGCAATATGGTGAGGAAGCTACTTAACCTGAGTGGCAGCAATAAGGTGAGGAAGCAACTTAACCTGAGCGGCGGCAATAAGGTGAGGAAGCTACTTAACCTGAGTGGCGGCAATATGGTGAGGACGCCCCCTATTAGAGGTGAGGAAGCAAAGCAGAATGTGCTTTACACGCAAGGTTATCTATCTGCCAATGAGTTAAAAAACTCGATAATAGTATTATTAAAGTGTTTTTATGGCTTGTATGACAGATAATTACTTGTGCGGTTATAGTCTTAACCTGAGTGGCGTCAATATGGTGAGAAAACCACAAAGCAGAGGTGAGGAAGCGAAGCAGAATGTGCTTTACACGCAAGGTTATCTATCTGCCAATGAGTTAAGAAACTAGATAATAGTATTATTAATGTGTGTTTATTGCTTGAATCACAGATAATTACTTGTGCTTGTATTGTCTTAACCTGAGTGGCGGCAATAAGGTGTGGAAGCTACTTAACTTGAGTGGCGGTAATATGGTGAGAAAGCCACATAGCAGTAGGTGAGGGAGCGAAGCAGAAAGTGCTACACACGCAAGGATCTCTACCTATAAATGAGTTAATATCCTCGAGAATAGTTCTAATAATATGTTTCTATTGCTTGTATCACAGATAATTACTTGTGCTTATACAGTCTTAACCTGAGTGGCGGCAATATGGTGAGGTAGCCATGTAGCAGAGGTGAGGGAGCGTAACAGAAAGTGCTTTACCTGCAAGGATCTCTACCAATCAAACAGTTAACTAGAAAATAGTATTAATAATGTTTTCTTTGGTAGATAGTGCCTAAAGGCTGGGATAGTATTGAAAGGGAAAGAGTTATAGGAACCAACAGCTCCGGTGTCTGCACTGCCCCGCAGAGTACATAGGCCTAACCACCAACACTCTTAGGCAAAGAATGAATGGGCACAGGCACGACACTGTGATTGCCAATGAGAAACCCGTGGCCCTGCATGCGACCAGTCACAACCTAGCCTTTAATGACTGCTTCAACACCAGCATCATCAGGGCTTTGCCACACAACTGCAGTGAGGGAGAGCTCAGAAAGTGGGAACTGGCTCACCAGATGGTTACCAGCTCCCGTATGCCTCCCAATCTCAACCTGCGCTAACCTTGGGGCTCTGGAGGGTATACAGAGAACTACCTTACCTTACCTGGCTAACTCTCCCCTCCACCACCAACAGCGCCTTGTACATATATATATATATATTTAAATTTAGTCAGTTAGTATCTCTACACCGACGGGTGATCAAGGCTGTGTAAGCCGAAACGTTCCGTCTAATTGTAAATTATTGTAAATATATGTAATCTCCATCTCAACACGGCTGCCGATCTTCTTTAAGGTGAGCTGTTGGTTCCTATAACTCTTTCCCTCTCAATACTATTAATAATGTTTTGTTATTGCTTGTATTATCTAATATTTAGTGGCGGCAATATGGTCAGAAGAAGGCTCGTATCTGAATTGAGGGAGCGAAACTGAAAGTGCTATACACGCAAGAGTCTCTGCCTTTCAATGAGTTAAGATGCTCGATAATAGTATTAATGTGTTTTTATTGCGTGTATTATCTAACATGAGTGGCGGCAATATCGTAAGACGAAGCCACGTATCAGAGGTGAACGAGCGAAACAAATGGTACCATACCTTAAAGAATTTCTACCTGTTATTGAGTTAAAATACCAGAAACAGGTATAGGGCACTAGCAACACCAAAAGACAACAATGGAACAAATGAATTGAACTGATGGACACACAATCGGCTGTCAAAATAATAAAATTACAACCATAGAAATAAAAACAAGTGTAGCAATAGTGACTGCTCGCCATTTAAAACTTTTAATGACGGACAACGACTAAGCGAAAGTTTTGTACGTGTATTTGTTTGTTTTTTGTTTTGTTTTACAAAATCAGAAGAAATTATTTTTTGACAGCTTGTTGTTTGTCCATCGATTCAATTCATTTGTTTCATTGTTGTCTTTTGGGGTTGCTAGTGGCCTCTTAGTATTTTAATAATGAATTAATAATCAAATCTGTTTGTTCTGCAACGTTACGCCGAAGGTTGGTCTACGTTAGATTGCGGTGTCGTTGTTTCAGGAAGAGCTGCCACCGGACGCTGACCACGAGTGGCTGAAGGGCGTGTTCCTCCCTTACGGCGACGTGCCCTACGTCTCCATCCCCAAGTATCCGCACAACGGCCTCAACAAGGGGTTCGCGTTCGTCGAGTTCGACTCGCCCGAGTCGGCGACGAAGGCGTTGGAGGCGTTTGGGGCGATGGGCTGCCGGCTGACCTCGGAGATTCCCCCCGAGCAGATCTGCAGCGTCAAGCTGGCGATGGGGTCGGAAGAGTTCAAGGTTCCCGCCGCGGAGACCGGCTCCGAAACGAGGGAGTCCAAACAGAGCGACGGAGCGGGGCCGTGCGATCGAGACGGGGAAACCCCGCCCGTAAAGAAGAGAAAGATCTCGTCGGACGAAGAAGCCCACGAACGGGAAGAGAAGTCCACGCGGGGGGAAGAGGGTCGAACGAAGAAGACGAAGGCGAAGAGGGAGACGGCAGAGGAAACCGAGTCGGAGGAGAAAGACGCCGCAGACGAAAAGGAAGCGGGCAAGAAGAGGAAAAAGAAGGCGGAAGCGGAGGTTCGGGACGCGGCGGAAATAGACGAGGAAGTCTGCCCGAGATCGCCCGAATCGGAGAGTAGGCCTCCGAAGAAGAGGAAGACTAAGAGAAGTCGCGAGGAGGCGAACGAAGAGGAGAAGGAAGAGGGGGAGAACGAAACGGTCCCGAAGAAACGCAAGAAAGAAGTGGCCGAGGAAGAGCCAGACGATCAGGAAGAGG
Organism: Isoperla grammatica; assembly: GCA_945910005.1. Classification (NCBI taxonomy): domain Eukaryota; kingdom Metazoa; phylum Arthropoda; class Insecta; order Plecoptera; family Perlodidae; genus Isoperla; species Isoperla grammatica. Next base: position 4,527,875 of record OX246750.1, read on the forward strand.
GAGAGAACGAAACGGTACCAAAGAAACGCAAGAGGGAAGCCGCCACGGAGCCGGACGATGTCGTGACGGAAACGGACGCGTCGGAAAGCAAAGAGCCGAAGGACGACGAGAAGGAAAACGACGAGGTCAGGACGAAGAAGAAGAGAAGTCGTAACCACAAGAAGAAGAGCCGTAAGGAAAAGACCGAGACCGAGCCGAAGATGAATCTACGAGTTCTGCCAAAGTAAGTTAACACTCTCTAGCAATGCCATTGATCCAAGACTACTCGCTTAGTGGAGAAGGCTAGTTCGTGATTTCAGTGGTAAAAATTAACGAAATTAAAAGCAATCGTTTAAAAAAATCCGTGATTTTTATTTCAATATTCGTAAAATGGAGCATTCAATTTGCTAGGCAATGCATTATTTTAATTCGCTAAGTGACAATTTTGAAGCAAGGTAGAACGTAGCATTAGAAATCGCTTTGCACGGATTGGACGACATACTGCCTCAAGTGGCCATCCCATCCCCATTGACTGTATATACTGCATAGTCGGGAGAGAATTGTATTTTTTATTATTAGCATCCAGAGACAGTGGTCTATGTAGACTTGGTGACTTGCATGTCAATCTAATACTTAATTTTTTCTTTATTATATTTATAGTGTAATTATAAATTTATATATCTAGGTACCTAACAACTTTTTTTTTCTTATACATTTTGATGGCTACTGCAGATTTTGTCGTAGTAGTTGTTTTATAAAATCGCATGGACGGTAGTTAACGAACGTAACGTTGCAGGTCCGAGTGGAAACGTCTGCGCAACAAGTACCTGGATCTGCAGAAGGCCAAGATGACGCAACTGAAGCAGCAGCTGTACCGCAGCCGGTGGGGGGGCGGGGGGGGCGCTACCCAGCAGGCCGAGCGACCGCAGGACAAGACGGAGGAGAAGGAGAAGAAGACGGAGAAGAAGTTTGAGTTCGTGCCGGGCGTCATCGTGCGGCTGCGTTTCGACGAGCCGCCGGCCGACGTCAAGAAGTTCAAGGTCGGTACCCTACCTACCGCCTGGGAACCCTTAAAATTAGGAAATTTATTTTAATAATTAATTTGTACCTAATTAATTATAATAATTATGTTATAATAATACAAAATTTAAAAAATTAATTCATTATATATGTATTAATTAAAAATTGTTATTAATTATAATTAGAGATACGTGAAAATAGCGTTTTGTGTATAGATGCTACAAAGCGCTATTTTTCAGAAGAAACTAAGGTTTTTCTGTTCCTATTTTTATTATATTTAACATAGTAATTATACTTTGTTTATGATAAATGCAATTTGGTTGATTTTAATTTTAATAGTATGACATGATATAAAAATAAACATTTGAGAAAACTTCATTCTCAAGTTTTTTAATCTTGGCAAAAAAATAGATGCTACAAAACGCTATAAAATGAAAATTGAAAATGCTATTTTCACGTATCACTAATTATAATAATCATCATATAATTATTAACTATACACAATTTAAAAAATTAATAATGAAATGAATTGTTATTAATAGTGATATTTTTGTTCTCTATTTGGTGTGGGGTTATCATGCTAGATCTGGTTGAAACCAGTAGAGAGAGAGAGAGAGAGAGAGAGAGAGAGAGAGAGAGAGAGGCAGGCTTCATTATCAATGAATGAGACTTAACAATGAATAAATATTTAATAACAGTTGTAATTATGAAACGAAGTCTCTTAGACGGTGAGAAGTTGGGTTTGTGTTTTTTTTGTTGTAATAGGTAGCTTTCAATAGACGTCACGTGGCGGCCATTGTGAGGTACATATTGCTTGTTTACATTTGTTCTGTCAATAGAAGACACATAGGTTGTCCAGGAAAAATCACAGTTTTAAGCCGTATAGCAGGTAAAAGTTCATGAAAATGATAACACATGCAAGTGATTGTCTTCAAACAGAGTTTACGCGTTCTTATTTTGTTTTCAGTCATAATACGGAACCTTTGTTTGGAAACAGTTGATGTGTCAGTCAAAGGACATCTGCAATATTGCAACAATGCAGTGTCGGAAGAACGTACACAAATGTTTAGAGAGTACCTCAGTATGGCTACCGTGCGTTACCGGAAATGACGTTATTGCAAGCTCCCTATAGTACGCACAAAACAACTCGCAGTTTAGAAGTGTATCTAATGGTGGTTCCGCCTCGTTGGATTGCAGACGGACGCCAAAGCGCACCCCGAAGTGAAGTACGTAGACGCGACAGAGGGCTGGAATGAAGCCTACGTACGCTGCTCGACGGCCGAGGCGGCCAATCAGATGGTGGCGCAGCAGACGTGGAGTCAGATGGACATACTGACGGGTAAATCTTTGGGCTTTTCAATTCGGACACTTTGAGCAATAGAAACTAGTGTTTTTTAAAAATTTAAATTAAAAAAGTCACCAAATGGTTATAATTATTATTTATTATTACTGTACTGTACTATGTAGGCCTATTACCATGCACTGAAATTTTAGTTTGATTAAATTAGTATGATTATTACTGTTCAAATTTCAAAAGGTCTAAGGGTTAAATGCATAGTCTTTCGTCACATGGTCCTCAACTCAGCGTTTCCGCAGACTCGCTAAATCACAGACTCAGTCCACTTAGCAATGCTGCTCTGTGATTGGTGGTTGGGCGAGTCCGAGGAAAGGCTCAGTTGAGGAGCACGCGAGGAATGACTGCATTCGACACTTTCGTATACAACTTGTAAAATTGTACATGAAACGAGACAAATGATATGAGCAGGTCAGAGAAAAGAAGCCATTTTATATTGGATAGCAAGGAAGAGGAATGGCTGAGGAAACCGCGCTCACTGCATAGGAAAAAATAAATAAATCTTGAAGCGCACGCTTGGAGCAACGAGGCTAATCGAGTGCGCTCGCGTTGTTGCAGGGGTGGAAGAGACGGCGTACTGGGACAAGATGCACCGAGACCGCGAGGTCCAGTGCGGGCGCAACGAGAGGGTGAAGGTCAGGGGGAAGGCGAAGCTGCTGGCCAAGGTCGAGAAGGCTGCTGGGAAACACATCAGGTTCGCCGCCGCCGAAGACGAGGAGAGCGGACCGAGGGGATGAAGCGGACGAGGGGATGAAGCGACCAAGGGGATGAAGCGAACGAGGGGATGAAGCGGACGAGGGGATGAAGCGACCAAGGGGATGAAGCGAACGAGGGGATGAAGCGACGGAGGGGATGAAGCGACCGAGGGGATGAAGCGGACCGAGGGGATGAAGCGACCGAGGGGATGAAGCGGCCGAGGGGAGGAAGCGGACCGGGGTTAGTTCCGCGAACCCATTCACCTAGATGATAGGTTATCGCACGATCGCTTTCGTACTACGAGTTTTGCCAAGGACGTTGGTGATAACCGAGAATGTTAGAACTGTAAGAAATGTTAGGTCTATCAAACATTTACTGTGTGTTTTTAAATGTAATTAACAGCTGCTAAAATAAATGAAGACCGCTAGGATTGCAGCCTCCTATCACATCATAACTGCTATTGTAGCTGATGTTGGTGGCTATGCATACCTCTATTCAAGAATTAGTTTTAGTATAAAATAACAGTTTTATAGTAATATTGTGTTTCAAGTTACTTTAAAAAATTGTTTTGGGATTGAAGAATGGATTACCTAATTTAGTAACAAAATACCACAACTGTTGATTTGTAGGCTATAAACAATATTTGAGGTGCAGCCACCATCATCATCATCAGGTATGATTGATAGCAGTTCGTTGTTAAGGTCTTTGGCAGCTAAGTCCTACAAAAGCGATCACGCGGTAACTTACCGTTTTCGAGAATGGAACCGCCCGTGTCGAAACGCGATCAATTACGCAGGGGTCCCCAAATGTTGTTAGCACCGTTGTTTGTAGCCAAAGATTGTTCCTGGCTTCCTGGTAGTAGTCGGCTTAACATTGGTGAGGGAGGACCGAGGGTACAGGTCGAATAAGGTGCAATGGTTGAAGAACTAGATTCTGAAGCTGACGTCACTGGTGTAGTTTTGTATTCTGGTTGTATAGAGGTTTGGAATTATAGTCGTGCATCTGTATCGATTATAGAATTTTAAAAAATTTTTACCGAGTTTCAAGCCGAAATTCAAACACCTCGGTCGCCGCCCAGAATAAATTAACGGTTGCCAATGGCGGCCGTATCGGTGGACCCCTGGTCTTTCGCTCGTACTCGTGTGCGGTAGTGGCAGATCGGTTTGCCGGAAAGTTTCCGTGCAAGACCTTGGATTATCCGAGACAATTGGGACCATCGCAGCAGCTTGCGTAACCGACAACTCGGCTGCTCCGCGTCGTTACGTTCAAGTTTCGGCTGAATCGACCTCGCAGATTTAATCCGGAATAATGGACGCTCGTACTTCAAGATCTTACTGTGTCTAATTCTGTTATTGGTTTTCCTACTTATATTTATTTGTCTAGTATTAAGCATTAGTTTGTGTTGAGGGATGACATCAGGTAATAAAATTCGGAACCGGTTCCAGCTCTCATATTAGCCGGGTACCCGGATCCTGAAAACGTATTTTTCGATGTGTAGGCTTGATTTGAAGGTCGTCGCTAGACCTTGTGAAGTGCGGGGGGTGCGAAGGCGAGGGACGAATGATATGCATGCCACCCGTTCAATTACCCTCTCGGAATACAATTTGCAGTAAGCACGTCGAGTAAAAAAATCATTTCTCAATATTCAACTGAAGCACTTACATAAAACAGGATTTTAAAGGAAAATAAATAGTAATAAAACAAGTATTAGCCAGAATGCTCATCAGAATGTTAAACAAAGAACAAACAGTAACGAATGCAAGTCGGCTCGCGTCTGTTCTGTTCCCCGCCGAGTCACGTGTTGTGGGAGGGTGGTGGAAGGGTTGGCGCACGTAATACTGGCGCGTAAATTTATCCTAGAAGCGGACTAAAAAGTTACCCAGACCCGAAAAACGGCTCCGGGTAATATTTGGAGCCGGGTACCCAGGCTACCCGGGTACCCGATGTCATCCCTAGTTAGTGACGATCATTAATAACAGCTTCAAGAATAGACATAGCAGCTGTTCTTAATTTAAACCATATCCATCACATTTCACTTGTACCTCTCCCATGTAATAGATATTGTTTAAATTAAGAAAAACTGCTGCATGCCTTATTCTCGAAGCTGTTATGTTTTTCATCCTGTAGCCGTGTTCTTAGCTGTTTGTTCAACCAAACCCATGTAACAATGAAAGTACTTACAGTGAGTAATCTTATCTTGTGTTGTGGATGTAGTTTCAGTTACTATGTATACTTGCTTACCTATGGGGCTATTAGTTGTCTTAAACTGTGGTCTCCCTCCCACTGTATCTCACCTTCACTCCACTATTGTTCCTCTGTGTGGCGTGTGTAGTAAATGTTTGCCACCCACTTGATTATATGTGTAAAGATGTACAAATTAATAAATATAAAAAATAAATACCCTGTCTAGACTATGAAGCATGTTCCTTTTCCATGTTTCCATGTTTTTGCATGTTCCTCCGTCTACATTTAAGTAACCACTTGACTGTGTGACGTTCTCAAGATGTTACTAAAAAACGGTGTGATGTTTCGAGTGAAGGACGTATCCGAATAGAACCAGAACACTTGTTAAGTCTTGCTCTCATGTCATCTATTGGCGGTTACGTCACGAGCAACGTCTGTATAGGTGCGCTCGACATGAGCGAAGAACTAGAATTGAAAGTGTACACCTGTTCTTGGAATTGGTAAACCTGGAGGAGAGCGGGACACCCGTTACGGTTCCCGGCGATTCTAAATGCAACACATTAGTATTGCAATAAATGTAGATCACATGTAGGCGTGAGGAACGTAGGGGAAGGAATCGGGAAAACGTACCTGTGTTCTACATTTTATTGCAGTAGTCATCTGTTGTTTTTAGCAACTTTTTATTAAAATTGTGGGGGTCTGGGAAACAACAGCTCCCCCCCTGGTAAAAAACAGTAACCACCTTCAAATTGTATCAATGCTCTGATTGCTATGAATGTGTATTTTCAAATGACACGCCGTTATATACTTTTACCAAAAATTGAAGTTTTGGGTGTGTTCCGTTGTCGTCCAGATTTACCGAATTACTATCTACAATAATATTCAGATACGTCCTACGCCTACCCTTTGCCGTTAAGCCCGGATTTCAATTGCGAATGTGCTCGGCGCAGTGCGGACGAAACTTGCAGCCAATCAGCGTACTTTATTTCCCAGCCGGTGTGGCCCGAGGTTGTGCCGATTGGCCGAAAACTTCATGCCGAAACCATCTACAACTGAAATCCAGGCTGAAACGTTCAAATCGATGACGAATCTGCGGTTCGCGGTCTCAGCATTAACCGGAGGGAGGTGAAGCAACTGTCAATACCTTGGATTGGGCTAGAAGGTAGGAAGAACAACCTAACCTAAAAATAATAATATAGATAATTGGTACTACACAGTCGTTATTTATTAATCTTCTGGCTTCTCGGGTGGCGGACCACAAGGTTGTAACATTTTCTCCATTAGATTAAACCTCACACGAGCCTTAGCTTCATTTTCAGTGACGGCAAAGTAATTTAACATGTCACAATGTCCCATGTAGGAAGCGTAGGAATCTCGATGTTGATTCACCAACCACTCGAACTTCGTCGTGTCTGCGTGTCCGGTGCCGATGTACTTGGACTGGAGATGTTCTAGTTGACTGTGGATGTTGTATCGATCACCCATTGTGCGTTATTATTTGATAATATTCGACTAAAATGCTTTTCTTCAGAGATGAAATCACTGACAAGAAGAAACGGCGTCAAAATCGTTGTGTTTACGATTGTGCTACCGGAATCGGAAATGACGAGACGCAGTTTGCACAGCCTTTACTATTCAACAATGTAAAAGGCGGTAATTCAAAAGAAATGCCTATCGTTGGCACCTCAGCCAAAGCAAGACATTTTACACTATGCAGTGACTTTACAACAATGCCTTTTATACCACTGTTTTCTTCAGAAAATACATTTTGACACAGTATTTACCAAAACGTGTTTAAAATAATGCAATTATTTAACATAGGTATTGTTGTTAATTAATGTAGAAAAGTGTTCATTTACTAACTAAAAATAAACGTTGGTTCAGTTAAAGTCTTATGGGAGCAATAATCTACTAAAGGGTGGGATTTCAGTACTATTTGTATGTTATAAAATTATTGTTTACTGAGTTATGACGTCAGAACCTTCTAATCACGAGCAAGATGGCGCAGGTCCGTTTCTGAGCGTGTTTTGACAGCAATATCTTTGATTTGCTGTTAAAGCGATGTTAATGCACCTTTCGAGCTGAGCCTCGGCTGAACCCAATAAGTTCCCGTTTATTTTAACTTGAGGTAACCAGTAAGCTAATAAAAAAATGTTTGAGCCTTGCCTAGTGACGCCCATCGCAGCTTTGTTATCTTTATCTAGTTGGTGTTTGAGATTAGCTTTACCTTATCTGAGAACAGTCGAATTTCAGTATTCGGAGTAGCAACGTATGTGCAGCTTCGTTCGTTCCTTCCTTCGACAACTAACAGACATACCCTCAAGATTCGAAGTAGCAACGTATTATGTGCAGTTTCGTTCGTTCGTTCCTTCGAAGACATACCCTCAATCAATCAATCAATCAATCAACTTCTCAGGGTAAGTACTAAGTATTATTAATTTACGCTTGTTTGTACCAAATTTGGTAAACAAAATTAATAAATGGTAATACAAAAAAGTATAATAGCTATGGTAGTTATACAAAAAGTTTTCAATGCGCATTTTTGGATTGTTGCTTTTCTTAGCTTTGAGAACTTTTCACCAGAAAGTTCGTAGATATGGACGCGCTCGCTTATCAACGCGTTACACAGAGCGTTTTCACAGTTATTGGTGTTTAACGAGGTACTCGACAACTAGGTCATATGACGTCAGGGTAACATTGATAGTTTTGATGTGGATGAAGGGGGAAAGATAAGCTCTTAATTGTTCTGTATATTAAAAATATATTCAATATTGATCACCAGATTAAATGTTTGAGTGATGATTTGATCTAAATGCTAGAATCTAATGCAGATCTAAATGCTAGAATCTAATGCATCGTAATTATTGATTGTTTAATTGAAATACGAATGAACAAAAACATCCGTAAATAGTATTCAAAGATTAATCACCTCCATTGAACAGGTATTCCAATACTGTTACGACTCGCATAGAAAATGTACATATATGTAGAATAAATGAATGCCAATTAATATCAAACAACAAACTAATAACGTAATATGTTTGTTTCCAGAGGTGCATTACACAGCAACATGCTATGCTGTCGTGTTAGGAAGACACGATTTAAAAAGTTGAGCAGATAAATCTAACTTCTGTTCAAACTGAGAATACATCAAGAAACATGGTGTACAAAACAATATATTCTAGTATTATACGTGATCAACAGCTTTGTTTGCGATACTATTAAGATGTGGATTTATTTTATTTTATGGCGCTCTAATTTGTGGTTCCATCCAATATATTGTTATTTTAAAAAGGAATTACAGTAGGCCTACTATTTTCAAAGTGATATTTCTGTTTTCATTTTAAGAAAAGATGTATCTGAACAAAGATCTTCGTGAAAATGAACGTCTGTGAGGTACAAGGAACGTTTGTCTGTTCAGCTGAGCTAAAGTAACTCTCACGAACGCATAATGGATAACGATAAGGCTAAGAGTGAAACCCAGGGAGTTACGGGTGAGGCCCAGGGAGATAAGGGTAAGGCCCAAAGAGATAAGGGTGAAGCCCAGGGAGATATGGGTGAGGCCCAGGGAAATAAGGGTGCAGCCCAGGGATATAATGGTGGAGTCCAGGGAGATACGGGTAAAGCCCAGGGATATAAGGGTGCAGCCCAGGGAGATACGGGTGCGGCCCAGGGAAATAATAGTGAGGCCCAGGGAGATAAGGGTGAGGCCCAGGGAGATAAGGGTGCGGCGACCGAAGAAAAAAGCAATCGTGAACAAAATACTGGAAGAAATAAAGAACAAGAGGAAAGCATTCAGACTACAATGGACATTGTGGACAACAAGGGAATGACGCCATTGTTAAGAGCTGCTAAATCTGGATACCTGGAGGTTGTGAAACGGCTCTTGGAGGGAACGGGAGTGGACCTGAACTGGAGAGATCATTCCGGTATGAACGCCCTTGCATGGGCAGCAAAATCTGGCTACTCTGACATTGTTCAGTATTTGTTCAGGAAAGGATCTGACATTAATAGCGTCGATGTCACAGGAAAGAGTCCTGTACAACTGGCTATTGAAGCTGCACATTGGCCGTGTGTGAGGTATCTAGTCTGTCATGGAGCTGACATAAATACTGCTGACACTGCTGGAACTACTGCATTGCAACAGGTAGTGGTCACAGGTCAATGGGAGATGGTGCGTTATCTGATTGGCATGAACGCTGATGTGAACATTGTCACTCTTGAAAACAGGACTGCTTTAGAAAGTGCTATGGAGGCTGGTGAGTGGAATATAGCCAAGTATATGGTGGAGAAAGGAGCTTCGATTGGTAATCTTAATGTGGTTCAAAAGAATTCGTTGTTAGATGCGGTTGTTGGAGAGAATGACGAAGAATATAAAGAATTCTACAATGTTGTGCGGTTAAGTAATATAGAGTTACTGGATATGTTGATCAAAAGGAAAACGGTTGAAGAAGATTGTAGTGATCCCGAAATACTTAAAAAAGTTGAACCTCTATTGTCTGAAGCATATGAAGCTCTCAAAATTAGAGGAGTACCTTTATCAACGGAGATGGAGTTTGAGGTAGAAAATAAGATCATAACTTCACGTTTCTTTACAGAGAAAAACGACTTTAATGCACATCCGGTAGTGACGACACTTGTGGATGTAAAGAGACGGCTGACAATGATTTCTGACATCGTTGGGGTATTTAATAAGTTGTATTCCGACAACGAAAAGATAGATGTAGGATTTTTAATACACTTGAGGTTCATTACGCAAAACATTCGAGTTTTGAAACGACAACTAAAGTCAACTTACAATAAACTACCATGGGAAGAAATGGAATGTTGCTTGGCGATCTTCATATCGTCGCATGTAAATGATAAACTTTCAAATAGTGTTTATAGGCTAGTTCTGAACAAAGTGAACATATTGCTATATTTAAATATCTTTTCCAAAGAAATTGACGCGCTTAAGTATCTGATAACCGAAACAGATATCAACAGTAAGTTTCCAACGAAACAAGATGCCACATTGACCGCTAGAGAAGCCGTGGTTAACTCGGTGCTTGCGAACAGCCCTGCATTTCAAGACTTGCATGACAATTATAAAGTAATCAAGAATGTGTATTCCCTAAAACGAATTGAATCTTACATTAAATTAGCTTTATCAATAAACCTAGACAAAAAAGAAGTTTTAGGAAAGTTGGTAATCCAGAGGAGTTTACAAGTGATTGGTGAAAGTTTAAAGAATACTATTGAATCGCCTAACGTGTCGGACGATATACATACGAGATTACTCAAGTCGGCCCCGGCAAAAGTGAGAGAGATTGTCTCATCGCTTAGAGACTCACTGTCTCACTCGCACGCATTGACTAGCAAACTACAGCTGGAGGCGAGAACAGATTCAGCGATATTTAAAAAAATTCAAAATGATCTAGAAAAAATCAATGTAGAAATTATTGATATTCTGAATAAAAAGAAACTCGAAATGTTACGTATATACTTGGACAAAATTACTAATAGTAAGAGTCTGGAAGATGTTAGGAAACTAGTAAAGGAACTAGATGTAATAGTTTTAGAAGAGGATTTTTCTGTGGAGACGATTGAACTAAGAGAATTGGAAAAATTAAAAACGTTAATAAATGATTTGAATGGAGTAATTGAGAACCAGACGGAAGAAGAAATGGAACTGTTTAAAAAAATTGGTAAAAAAATTGATTCTCAAGAATCTAAAATAACAACAGGGAAAAATAAATTTGCACGCGCAACCTGGAAGATTCGGGATTTATGTGACAGAATTCGTTTTGCAAACGATGACAAATCAAATCAGGAAATGTTTTCCATACAACAAAAAGCCCGCGATATGATTTACGTGAACACTGTCGACTCGGAAAGGCTGGATGATATTGTGGATCTAGTTTCTAATATTGTGGACGGAGTCAAGTTGAGGTCTGTTTCGAAAGAACACATAAGTAAAGTGGATTTAATTCGTTATTTTATTAAATGCCAAGTGGAATATGACATAGGAAGAGTTAGAGGGATTGATGAGTTTACAGTTAAATTAGAAAGGAAGGAAAAAAATTATATTTCGGACAACGTTGACAGTAAAATCTCTGACGTATTTAATAAGGTGGAAAACAGGCTTGATATTGAACTACAAGTATCTTTTCGTAAGGAGATAGACATGAATCAACGAAGATATGAGTCAAAGCAACGTCTTAAGTATCTTTTCACAGAGCTAAAACAAGGAACAATATCAAAAGTGGATCCAGTGGTCAGACAAATGTACGATGATTTGGTTCCCAGAGTGACCCTAAAAAAAGCCAAAAAAGTGACATTGGAAAAACAATTCCAAAATGGACAGTGGGACGCGTGCAAACAGATTATTGAAAACCTGAGAGATAATTACGAGATTTTTGTGAATTCTGTGAGGAACTCTTTTGAAAGCGATTCATCCCATAACATGGCAGGGCATTTTAAATCGCTTTTCACTTCCACGTTTAAAAACCCCACGTTATTAAGCAAGCTGACACCTATCATTGATTCTATTTTACTAGAAAACCACAATGAACTGCAAAGTTTCTTCGAAAAAAGGTTAAGAATGTTATCAGAGCTAGTTTCCAAAAACAAGGCTCACGAGTTCTTGGGAATGTGTAAACAGGATAAAGAACTAAAGGCTGGCGTTGAGGTACTTGCCCTAGACTTGACAGAAATCCTAGAAAACATTTCGCTTTTCGGACATAACAGTTTATTTTTTGATCAATTTTCTCCCCTTCTGATTGGAAAATCTCTTCGAAACTATTTAGCTCACGGTGATGTGTTAATGGACGTGCTTCCCTTTGACCCGCTGACTGCTCTGGTCTCAACAGTTTTTCAGTTATCTGAAGTAGGAACTGACTTGATTACAAAGAAGAATATACTGATCGGTAATAAAATACTAGATAACCCTTCTGAGGTTTTTCGCCATTACACCCAGTGTTTGGAAGTGTTAAGCTATCAGAGTTGGATGTGCACAGCAGCATCGAATGGAAATATCGAAGCAGTAAGGGAATCTATTGCTAATGGAGCAGACCCTCGCGCCAGAGGATTAGACGGATTGAGTGCATTGCACTACGCAGCCGCGGGAGACAGTATTGATGTGATCTTGTTCCTCCTTGATAACAACATAAGCGTAAACGTCAGAACTACGAATGGACATTCAATTCTTCACATTGCTGCTCAATATGGCAGCGCAAATGTAATGAGATACCTTCTTGAACAAAATCTCTCGCCAGTCGACGATGGTGACCGTCTCAATTTAACACCGTTGCTTCTCGCTTCACTGTTAGGCCATGTGAATGTTTGTGAAACTCTGTTGAAAAACGGTGCAAATATTGAAGCCAGAGACGCAGAAAACAGAACGGCATTACATCATTCTGCTACAAGGGGTCACATAGACCTAGTCAAAGTTTTGTTGGCGAACAATGCCGATATTGATGCCGTTTGCATTGGTGTATGTACTCCGTTGTATTGCGCCATGTACGCTGACCAACAGGACATTGTTAATGTTTTGTTAGAAAACGGAGCTCGGGTCGTGGATAGAATTAATAAAAGCAATCCGCTTTTGCATTCCACTTTATTAGCCGGGTACGAGGATTCTGCCCAAAGGTTATTAGAACAAGGAGCAGATATCAATGAAGTGAATGCCAATAATAGCACTCCGCTGCACGTAGCTGCAAGGTTTGGTCAGAGTGATATTGTGCAAGGTTTATTGAAGCGTGGAGCAGATATCAACGCTCGAAGTACCAACGGTTGGACACCTTTGGCCTTCGCGGCTGTATTCGGACAAACTGAGGTGTCTAGACTCTTACTGGAAAACGGAGCCGATCCACTCGCTTTGACCAACGACCATCGGAGGGCGATACACTTCGCTTCGGTCACCGGAGATAAGGATATTGTTGAACTTTTAATAGAGAAGGGAGCAGATATTAATTGTGAAACACTTGATGGTACCACACCTCTGCTCTATGCTGCCAGACACGGCAAGACCGCTGTTGTCCAACTATTGTTAGAACGAGGAGCTGATATAAATAAGGCAAACCAACTCTTCGCAGGTCCGCTACACCAAGCCGCATGGGGTGGATTTAAAGATACTTTGATTGCATTATTGAAAAAAGGTGCCCCCGTCAATGTAGTTGACAACACAAAGAATACGCCACTTCACTATGCTATAATGGCGGAACACAATGACTTAATTGAAATTATGTTAGATCATAAGGCAGACGTAAATTTCCGAGACGTTGATAATTGGACCGCTTTGATGCTCGCGTCGTCACGTGACAACTCAACTGTGGTGGAGATGTTGTTAAGAAGGGGAGCCAAGACTGACTCGCAGACTGAGAACAAACATACCTCTCTACATATTGCAGCTGATCGTGGACACAGACATGTCGTGGAGGCTTTGCTACGTGGTGGGGCGGAACGTGACAGCTTGACGAAAACGGGGCGGACTGCCTTGCATTGCGCGGCTAATAAGGGTCACCTCAATGCTGTCAAGTATCTTTTAGACGCGGGTTCGAATGTGAACGCGCTTGCGGACACGGATTTCACACCCCTTCATTTGGCTTCTCTCGGTGGCCACGCGGAGATCGTTGATACTTTGTTGGCAAAAGGTGCCGACGTTAATGCTCGTGTGTCGGACCGCAACACAACAGCAATTCACATGGCGTTGATTAACGGCCATTTGACTACGATGGAAGTTTTACTTAGAAACGGGGCCAAACTCGATGACTCGGTGTCTCCCACCCCGTTAGAATATGCAATAAATTTTGGCCGCTTTGATATTGTAAAGCTATTATTAGAGAAAGGAGTAAACATTAATGATTCAACAAATGATGAAGGATGGAGTCCATTACATTCAGCATCGTTAATGGGCCAGAAGGATATTGTGGACCTGCTGCTAGATAGCGGCGCAGAATTGAATGCAAGAACCGTGAGTGGTTGCACTGCTTTGCACGTGGCATCCGGTGTCGGTGGTACAGATATCGCGGTTACCTTAGTTAGCAGGGGTGCGGATGTGAACCTAGTAGACCACCTCAGCAGAACACCGTTGCTGGTATTGGCAGTCATAAAAAACCACCGAGATGTCGTCGAAACTTTATTGGACGCAGGAGCAAATGTCAACAGTGACGACAGCGAAAGATTGACAGCGTTACACCATTCGGCGCGGGACGGTAAGGCTAATATTGTGGAAATCCTCTTGAAGCACAAGGCTGACGTAAACGTAATCGATGTGCATCATGCCACACCCTTACATTACGCCTCACTTAACGGTCACAAATGTGTTGTAGACACTTTGTTAGAGAACGGAAGTGACGTCGGTTTGCGTGACACTGACGGAATGAGTGCCCTACATCATGCAGTTAAGCAGGGTCATTTCGATGTTGTCGACGCTTTAGTCCAGCGCAAAGCTAATGTGAACTCTCTCGATGGGAAGAGCTGCACGCCACTGTTGTACGCTGCCCGCCATGGTCACCAACAAATTGTAGCAAGATTACTGGAGGCTGGTGGTGATGTCAATGTGTCTGACACTGACGGAATGACCGCCCTACATCACGCAGCTCAACATGGATTCACTGATATCGTTAAGGTTCTATTAGATAAGGGAGCTGACGTCAATGTGAGTGACAACAATGCGAGAACGCCATTGTATCACGCTGCAAATAGCGGACACACAGATGTGGTCATAGCTTTACTGCAACAAGGATCCAAAACGGAAGAAGTTAACTGTGGTATAGCAGGTACACAGGTACATAAAGATAAGAACGATATCGTTGATGAAATTGAGGAAACGTTTGGTAATAAGGTACTTGAAAAACTAGGGGAGGATGTTAATAGGAAAACACTTGTCGATGCTAGAGACGCAACAGGTTGGTCGGCGTTACATTGCGCCGTTCACGAAGGTCACACCGATGTGGTGCGCTTGTTACTAACGGCGGGCGCCGACGTGAATGCTGCAACAGACAATAAGGACACCGCGCCGTTGCATCTCGCATCACGTCAAGGCCACGCCGATATCGCCCACCTGTTGCTGAAGCACGGAAGCAAAGTAAATGCAAGGAACAACGAGGGAAAGGTGCCGCTACACTTTGCCGCCTACCATGGTCACGTCGATATAGTAGTACTGGTAGTACAACTGTTGGACCACGGAGCCGATGTGAATGCTAGAGACGGTGACGGTTTCACACCCGTTCACTATTCATCTCAAGCTGGCAACGAAGACGTGACTGTGAAATTGTTAGATAATGGAGGCCATGTCGACGCTACAAATGTAGCTGGCCGGCTACCATTGCATCTGGCCGCGTGCATGGGACACAAGGGCGTTGTGAAGTTACTGCTGGAAAGAGGAAGCAATGGGAATGCCCAAGATAAAGCCACATTGCAATATCCAGCTCAAACTAGTTTTGAAGATGTTGCTGTAAACTTGGGAAGCAACATAGAGGCGAGAGATGGCAACGGTAAGACAGCGTTACTCGAGGCGGCATCTGCCGGACATACAGACATGGTGGAAGTGTTATTACAACATGGCGCCTGTATTGATGTTCGTGATGACGAAGGTAGAACAGCTTTATACATAGCGTCGACAAACGGGTCTACGGATGTAGTCGGTCTCCTATTGGATCGCGGTGCGAACGTTGAAGCACACACCACGAAACTTCATTGGAATAGTTTACACGTGGCCTCGTCGAAAGGTCACCGCGATGTGTGCGTGACTCTGTTGGATCACGGATCGAAGGTGGACGCTCGGACTCTCGACGGCTTCACCGCCCTCCTGATTGGTGCCGGTTGTCGTCACGGTGACGTAGTCGAAACGTTGTTGAAACGCGGGGCGGATGTCGACGCTGTTGACGAGGAGAGCTTCACTGCCCTCCATCACGCGGTACGCAACGCCGACATAAACGTCGTGAGACTTCTCTTGGGTAACGGGGCAAACGTTAACGCCCGCACGAAATACGGTGACACGGCGTTACACTTTGCCGTGATGGAAAATAGTCACGTCGATGTTGTCGATGTGGTGTTGTCGTACGGCGCCGTCGTTGACGCTACTAATGAGAGTATGACGACTCCCTTGCATGTGGCGCTCTTTTATCATGAGATAGAGGCTGCTTTTGCGTTGTTGAACAGGGGGGCAGATTTCTTGTCTAGGAATAATCATGATACTGTGCTTCATGGAGCGGTCAGTACTAATGATGTGGAGTTGATAAAATGTGTTCTCGACAAGATTAAAGAGAAGTTCACGCAAGATCAAGTACAACTGTACCATTTCATAAATGCCAAGGA
The DNA here is from genome assembly GCA_945910005.1 of Isoperla grammatica. Taxonomy (NCBI): domain Eukaryota; kingdom Metazoa; phylum Arthropoda; class Insecta; order Plecoptera; family Perlodidae; genus Isoperla; species Isoperla grammatica. Next base: position 4,544,409 of record OX246750.1, read on the forward strand.
TGCCGAAGGCGACACACCACTTATGTGGGCAATAGAAACGGGTGAGGTTGAAGCGGCTGGATTGCTTTTAGAATATGGCGTGGATGTTGACCTTCAAAACAACACTGGAATGACGGCTTTACATTGGGCTGCTACAAACGGACACGCCGAATGTGTGGACATCCTCATTGATAACAAAGCAGATTCTAACATGAAGAACGCAAATGGGAAAACTGCCTTCGAAGTTGTTTTGGAAATATCGTCCCTTCTTGTGGATGTGGACTGTGAACATTATGAAATGATTGGGGCAATTCTTTTGAGTGTGATGGACGGGGCCACGTTGCATGGAGTGTCTTGATCAGAGCGACGTTGAAACAGACTAGAGAAGTTTGACAACGTTGGATGGCTCAGGTCGCAAGAAGAGAGTAATGCACATTTTTGAAACCCTAAAAAATAATACAAAAGCTATACCGTACAAAACATAGAAATGAAATTATGCTATCCTTCGCCTTCATTGGTTTAAGATTATAACTAAATAGATTAGATTAGAAAAGTACTGATTTTATATTACAAAACATATTAATAACTAGCAATACGCATTATGCATCTCCATTACGCATCACGATTTACGCATCACACATTACGCATTACATATCGCATCGCATCATTTTACATTGTCTACTATTTTATTGTTTCCAACATGTAATGCATAGGGCCTATCACAACATAAAAAAATCGTGCTTATGTTAGTATTAGCTTCGTACCCAATAGATACCTAAATAGATTAGTTTATGTTATAAAAGTACTGATTTGAATCATAGTATATCGTTGGCCTAACTGCAAAACCACGTAAGTGACTTTTATCAAATTGTTCAGGAAATACAAAAAACTATTTTAACGTAAGAGCTTACAAACAAACAAAAGTACATACAAAAACACGTAAGTGCTCGAGTAAAGTAAGACATCTTTTGGATGTGATTTCATATTTAAATTAATAAGTAAAGTTGCGTACTAATTATAACCATTATTCAATAAGGTTTATTCTATACTTAAAAGTAAAGATTGGGTCAAGAAATTATAGGAATAAGTGACAATACTTACTTTTATTGGCAGCAACACACAGCCACCATGACTGCCTTTGAAAATGTTGCACTTACCTGGTTTTTCTTGTTCCTTTGCACATACGTGGTTTTAACCATTCGTTATAACAAGCCGTGTGATTGGCTGAGCACTTGAGTGGTTATTTCATATGATGCGGGCTATAAGGATATACCCAAAATCACATCTAACTCATTTTCAACCAAAAGTGCACTTACGTGGTTTTGCAGTTAGTCCAACGATATACAGAGTTTAATATCCTTTCTTTGTCACTTCTCTACTTGTTAAAAATTGTTTCTTATATGTATTTAAGAATTTGAGTGGTTATCAATTTACAACCAATAGTGTGAACGCCAGGAAGTCAAGAATGCTGAGCTTGAATGTACCGGTCTTTAAAATGACAGGAGAAACCAATAAACTTATAAAGGGCCACAATTGTTCAACACCATTATTAGTCAGAGTTCTTTGTTTCCATGATATATATTTCTTTTAAAAAATTGGCAAAACATACGTTCAAAGAGGGAACGTGGTTTCAGTTGCAGGACTCCTAACTTTTAAATGTAGGTCAACATTATTTCAGTATTGTTTGGATTATTTTCGTATTATTTTAGCATTGTTTTACAATTTTACAACTACTGTTTATCTGTATAGATAATCAAATATGGCTTTGGCAATTTTTACTTTAAAATAATACTTTTACTAAACTTTTTAACTAAATATTAATTTGAATTAGTTATTCGCAGCACTCAATTAACTTTCAAATGTATATACATTGTTTTGCGAGTGTTTTAGCATTGATTTTAGTATTGTTACACCATTGTATTTCAACTACTGTTTATTTGTATGGAGAATGAAACATGTATTTTGTAATTCCTATTCTAAATCTAAATTGGAATTGATTGACGTTGACTATGCACTATTTTATTTATGTATTAAAAGCAAACCTTCGAGCGAGCAGAGAGCTCATGAAGGTGTTTGCTCAATAGTAATCTTGTGTAATTGTACAGAATAATAAATAAATGAAATGAAATGGAATTTTACTATCATTATTATTATTATTATTATTATTATTTTTATTATTATTATTATTATTATTATTATTATTATTATTATTATTATTATTATTATTATTATTATTATTATTATTATTATTATTATTATTATTACTATTATTATTATTACTTTTTAAATCCAAGATATTCCAGTGCCTAAACGCCACCGAAACCACGTACCATCCTTCTCTAGATTTGAGTTGCTTTACACATTATGGCAGCTACAGTAGTTATCGCTAATCAGTCGCAAGATATCAAACATAAACAGTGAAGGCCGTGTCAATCTAGGTAAATAGCTCTATCGTGTACTGGAAGCTCAGGTATGACAACGTAGGCAGGCGAGCATTTCGCTATTTGACGCTCAATTGAGATAAGATATCATTCTAAATAATCTTTTTATTGTGTGAGACAATACTATGTAGACCAGCTGTTGTGAGAACGCTGAAATTGTGTCAGTTCATTGGAACTCATACGTAACTCTTGTATATAGACAGGGTGCGAATTAACGGGGGTGGGGTTGGGGGGGAGGGAGGGGGATTTTCCTCCCCCCTCTGGTAACTTCATCCTCTCCTATGTTTTACTGAAAGGTATTCCCGCCACCTCTGGGTACTCATCTCATCTCATATCATATCAAGTGACTATCTCATAACGTTTGTAAATAATGTGGTAATTTACACATATATTCCTAGCCAGGAAGTGTGTGTACATTAATAACCCAAACCAATGGACTCTTTGTCCCTGTCGGCATTGTATTGTCGGCAAAACTACAAAAATGTTGGTGAAAGGTTAAAATACGAAAATAAACTATCTTAATGACTGATGTATTTCAATCCTACCTTTTAATAAAAGAATACCTCAGATCGCTTCTAAAGCCATCTCGCGGGCAATAAAACCCCTATGCATGTACTATACTTGCCACTTGGGCATCCCCTCCTCTAGCAAGCCGTTCATTCGCACCCTGTATAGAAATACTGCGTCTATATCAGAAGTGTATAAAAGTACAACATGACGTAGACACTCAACCACTGTCTTACAGTCTTGATTTTAATGTAATCATTTATTTAAACATTTTATATGAAATGACGCTTACAGAGGGTTAAATTTTTAAGTTATTGTCCCCCCCCCCCCCCCCCCCCCCCCAACGTGTAAGGTGACCAAACGTACCGGTTTGCGGAACACTTACACCGGTGTCCCGAGAGATTCATTGAAAAGATGTATTTTTACCGGTTTGTAATTCTTGGGGAAAAGGTGTCCCGGTATTCTGTCAATAAAGACAACGCGGTAGTTTGTAAGAGGGGGGGGGGGGCTTACAGTTGCTAGCCCTCGACACATGCAAGTCGCGTTCGCAGACGCTGACTTACACAATCTCGCACTCACTCAACTCACAGTCAGCAGAGTTGATTCCGTCAACAGGCAGCTGACAAAATACGACCGGGCATAACAAGACTACAAAAATGTTCCCACATTCATTTAAATACTTAGTATGTATTAGTTAAATCAATATGAATAATAATGTGTTGATATTTTTTGTTTTAATAATTCATATTAAAAAGCAGTTTTCGGGGCATTTTGCACGCAAATTTGAATTTAAAATGTTTCGCCTCTTTCGACTGACCAGACCCCGTACTTGTTAATGGAGTTCGTATCCTTCCACTTTGTTTGTCCCGGTTTGCAATATTCAAAATAAACAAAAATATTAATTATCAAAATATATAATACCAAAATTATAATATCAAAATATACAACCAACGTGGCACCCATAGACTAATACAGATTTATTGTTGTATTGAATGTTGAGCAACGGATAATGGTGACATTTTGGGGTTTACGCCCCATATTTTTGCAATGTGGCTAATCGAGACGATTAGTGGGTGAAATATGAATACGACGGTGATGGAAAACGCGACATGTCCGAATCAGATGCATTATACATCGCGGGGGTCGTCATGAAGACAGTCCAGCAAGGGAGGGACGAGGGCAGGGCCAAGTGGGAAGATATATCCTCAGTGGGGGGAAAGAGACAGCGGTATCCTTTCGTCGTCTCTTACGACTGGCAGAGTCACCCTGGGCCTGGGTCTATTCTACCCCGGGCCTAAAAGGGGTTGCTCAATGTAGCTTACTTAAATTATAAAACATAACAATGGGTAACTGTTTCGTTCACTGTTGGGTCGAGCGTGATTTCCACAAGAGAATGAAGAAAACATGTTATTACATGCCATCATGTGTCATAACATGTTATTAACGTGTTATGTCAGATATGGATTCAATTCCATCACTTCTTGGCTTAGGAATAAGTAAAAACGGTGACTTTGGAGCCGTCCTAACAACGAAGCACTCAGTAAATTCAAAGTTGTTCTAAATTTTTGATTCTGGTATTTGTCCGCAGATGTTCGTACTGTCCAATCATTGATTCATATATTTCAGAATTGAAATATAGTACTTTGATTGGCTATCGCTCACTCGTCGATGGTGTTCGGAGTCTACAGGGTTGGTTTAGTCGCTTTAATTTAAGTCCCCCACTGAAAATCAGTCTTGTTACTGAGTGGGCCGGTAGACTCTAAAAATACGAATTCATTTAGTTATTTTATTTGTGATTCGAATCACGTGATGCTACCAATACTGGACACATTTTATCCGTGTGGCAGCAAAGAGATTTATAACTTCAAACCATATTTCATGTTTGTCGCTGGCTTGACAACTTTTCATCAGAATGTTCGTGGGCGTGGTCATGCTTGCATAATATCTACGCGTCACACAGAGCGTCTTCCTTATTAGATTCAAGCCCAAACCACAATTGTCGGGATCGCAATTGTGCATTTTCTCATGCTTAATCGTTACGGCATTACGATTTAGTTGCGAACAGCGTCATGCATGCATCTCTTTCGCGGTTCCCGCGGATTGCGATTGCGATCCAAATACCGGGAATTGTGGTTAATCGTCTTGAATTCGTGATCATCGCCGTAATAGGGAGGGCCTATCAAAAATAAACATTTGTCAAAGTACCTAAAAAATGGAAGATCATATCTAAAAATACCTGCGGTATAATTTTTATATCTGAGAAGCGTATATTTCCAATTCTATTAGCATTTTAAGTTTACGGCTCTTGACGTCATAACTCATGTCAACAACTGCCTCCTTGAAGTATTCTCTTAATAATATCAACGATATTAACAAATACCTTAATAGGAATAAAGTTATTATAAAGCTATGGCCAAACTACAAATCGTAAAATTGGGACGGGGTATTATTTCCAGCACTTAGGTACGAACCTGGGACCTGGGTTGATTACTCAAAACCTGTGGTGTGTCACGCAGATTGGAAGTGTTATTTGCATAGGTAGTATTTGGCGTATTAAGCATTTACTATGGGTGGCGCGAAACATATAAAAATGTATTTAAAAAATGATGCGCATTTGGTTAACGAGGTATTATTTCCCGCACGGAGGTACGAACCTGAGTCAATTACTATAAAACTGTGGGGTGTCACGAAGGTTGGAAAACATGTTTGTATAGGATATATATTGCATATAAATAATTTAATATAGGTGGCGCGAAACATATCAGGATGTAGTTAAAAATTATGCGTATTTGGTTAATGGGGTAATATTTCCCGCACGGAGGTACGAACCTGGGTCAATTACTCAAAAACTGTGGAGTGTCACGCAGATTGTAAAACATAAATGAATAGCTTATATATTGCAGAAAATTATTTACTGTAGGTGGCGCGAAACAAATCACGGTTTAGTTAAAAAATGATGCGCATTTGGTTGGGGTATTATTTCCATAACGAAGATACGAACCTTGGTCAATTACTCAAAACCTGTGGGGTTCACGCAGTTGGGAAGTGTTATTTGCATAGGTAGTATTTGGCGTATTAAGCATTTACTATGGGTGGCGCGAAACATATCAGGATTTATTTAAAAAATGATGCGCATTTGGTTAATGAGGTATTATTTCCCGCACGGAGGAACGAACCTGGGTCAATTACTCAAAAAAGTAGAGTGTCACGCAGATTGGAAAACATGTGTGTAGGCCTATAGGTTATTTATTGCAGATGATTAATTTTTGTAGGTGGCGCGAAATATATCAGGGTTTAGTTGAAAAATGATGCGCATTTGCAGTGGGGTAATATTTTCATCACACAGGTACAAACCTGGGTCAATTACTCAAAAACTGTGGAGTGTCACGCAGATTGGAAAACAATTATGTATAGGTTATATATTGCAGATTAATAATTTACTATGGGTTGCGAGAAACATATCAGGGTTTAGTTAAAAAATGTTCGTTCGTTAGTTTGTTCATTTATTTATGTATTTATTTATTTGTGTATTGAATGTTTCCTATACAGTTATAGAACTTGTTTGCAAAGAATGTTAATAAATACAAATACACAATGAAACAATAACATGTGAATTAAGGTTACTTAACAAGAAACAAAATAACTACATTAAAAAAAAATTACTACCTACTAGAGAAAAAGTAAAAAAAAAATATGAACTAATGATATTATAATATAAAACGCAAGAAGAATCAGTTCAAAAGTTAATAAATTTGGAAAGGGAGAATCACATTAACAATATGTCTGAGTACATATGATCTTTAGTACATGATCTTCCACTCATCATTTTGGCGGGAAAAATAGGGAACTATGTTAAATGTTTGGCGTTTGAATCGCAAGCGATCAATTACAATATATATAAACGCTGTTATGCACATCATTTCACGCCATATAAAATATTTTTATACCAAATTTATTTCCATATTATTACAATATTTTCTAAGAATATTTGAAAATAAGTGGGTTTGAAATTACGCAGGGGGCTTAGCCTATTCCTGAAACCTTACACGTACGAGGTGACTAACTGCACCCGTGTCGAGGCTAGAAGGGTTCCAGCCAATCGCATTCCTCCATTTTAGTCACCTGTACGATCACAGCCCACTATACATATCAGAATGTACAATAAAATCAAACGTCACTGACTTAAATCAAAGATTACTAACGTTTTTTTTATTTCGCATTGATATTATGGTAGATTGTACAAAATATAGACTTGTTTATGTATGTCAATTTTGGGTCCGAAAATATATGTAAATATAGTATATATATCCACAGCAACCTTGTGAAACATTTTGGTTGGCCAAACTCTCGGTCATCTATGACGTCAGCACCCACAAAGTTGCTGTGTACGATTTTACTGGTATTGATAAGGGTATTGATAAACAAGGTATCTTTCCAAGGTACCCTTGATTTGACCCTTTTGATTTTACCCTTGATGTGAGGGCGAGTATACACCAAGGCTATAACCAATCTGACCATCTTTTAAACAACTCGTCCAACAACTTTACTATATCACCATTACATTCGTTGAGTGCCACATCTCTCGCCGTTCTTCCCCATTCATCGTCTTTGGTTTTTAGATAATCCACCGCCTCCCATTCGCCCTCGAAACGATCAACAAGTGTTAATGTCTTGACAGTATCGACATCGCCTCGCTTACAAGCGTCGTGGAGTAAGGTTCCTCCCTCCTCCCCCTCCGCCCATACATCACCGCCCCTAGTGACGAGGTAGTGCACTAGCGACGAGTGCCCACCCCTCGAGGCCACCTGTAGCGCCGACAACCCCTCGCCGGACCAATGCCACTCGTTGTGATCCTCCCTGGCGTTCACCGTGTTCACGTAGCTCGCGACCATTTCGGCGTCATCGCCGAGAGCACCAATCAGAGCTCGAGCCACGTACTCGTTGCCCCGTTCACAAGCGTAGTGCAATGCTGTACTATCGGCTACATCGATTGCCGTGACGTTGGCACCCTTGGAAACGAGCAAGCTCACGATATCTACGAATCCATGTTCGGCTGCAACGTGTAGCGCGGTCCTGTGATAAGACTCGGGTGTGTTAAGGTAAGCTCTCACGATATCTTTGGTAGAGTTTAACTTTTCGGGCCTAGTCTGCAAGTGATCAAGGTCACCTCTAGTGATTTTCTCGTCTTCTACAATCTGGACAAGAGTACGAACAACTCGGAGCTCACCTCGTTTACAAGCCACGTGTAAAGGTGTTCTATCTAGTTCATCCTGTGCAAAGATGTTTTCGAACGAAACTTTGCCGAGTAGTTCGATTATCTTCACGTGGCCGTGCGCTGCTGCCGTGTGGATCAGTGTAGACATTGAGACGTCACTTTTGCGGTGTTTCAATATGAGTTTGTTGGATATGTGACCTTGTAGCAGGATCATGTTCTCTTCGACTGGTTTGTCGTTGAAAAGCAGATGCTCTAGAGCTTGCCACGCGTTGCTGTTGAAAGCATAGACGAGGGGATTCCAGATTGTAAGTTTGTCTTCTGTGAAACCGTCTATCTTGTACTCCAAAAGTAGTTGTATCATGCTCTGACACGGCGGACCAATCAGCTGATCGTGTCGGAAGGTGTCTGCGGTCACGGCCAGGTGAAGTGCCGAACGGCCTCCCAGATCTGTGACGTCAACGTAGTCACCGCCATCTGGCTCCAATAAAGATCTCACCGCTTGCAAGTCGTTGTCGACGACGGCGGTGAGAAACGAAGACTCCTTGGTGAGCATCAGATCGAATTGTCGTCGAATCACGTTGAATTCGATAGTGAACAAGTTATCGCGAAGGAATTGACGATTGTGTTCGAAATTTTCGCTGAACCAAAGAGCGGCAAAGTATTCTGCGTAAGTTTGGTGCAAAAAGACGGGCTTGTCGTTTAAAACTTCGACAATACCAGTCTTAATGTCGCAGTTTTTGACTTCTTCGTAAAACGCTTTATTTTCTTCTAAAATACATTTCCCGTTGTATAAACTCCCAGTTTTAGTTTCACTCAAAAGAAACTCCAACGAGGCATGCATGTGTTCCTTGATACATAATTTCTTTAGTTTTTTAATTTCATTATCAACATTCTGGTCGTCAGGAAATCGTCTACGTATATAAATGTCATATTTCTTATCGACGACCATCTCAAACATGGTTAGAATATTGACTTTTTCGGGTAGTTCTGCCACTGTCGCATTTCCTTCGTAGTACCCTTCGTATATCTCTGCTAACATCTGCGTGTGTAGCGCGATACCCATAAAGTCTTTCCCGGCATCGTTTATCAGTTTTAACACCGTATCTACCAACAGTTTCGTTTCATTCGTACCCACCGATTTGTTATTATGTCTTCCCCAAAACTTTTCGAAGAACATTTTCTGATCGTCGGCATTGAATTTACTTACAGTAAATGTACGAGTCATTAATTTCGATTCTAGTGCTTCCTTCATCTCGTGTCGAGACGTGATGTAAATCTTACCCGCGCCAGTGTTCAACATACTACTTATCAAAGACAACACCTTTTCTGTATACTTGGGAGCTATTTCATCGAAGCCATCGAGAAAAATCACACATTTCCTCGAATTATTCACCAAGAACCGGAAAAGGGGTTTATCGTTAACCGAGCGACCAATTCCAAAAAGGGAATAAAGAAATCCGTAGGCGTGATCATCATCGTCACACATATGTTCTAGTAAATCCATGTGTTGTCTTAAATTAACACGAATTATCAAGTAATCAGGGTGGATTTTCTTGGTTTCTGATGCAAGATGAGTAACGAAGGTAGTTTTCCCCATTCCAGGCTCGGCAATTAAGAGTATCACTCTACCGTCAAGGTCAAGGGCTGTGTTAGGTCGGTATGGTGTTGGACAGCCATGTTTTATAAACTTCTTGATCAAAACGTTGCTGCCTTTAGTTGAGATCCACCTTAGACGCTCATCCGGACACATTCGAACCTCGTGGACATTCTCTTTCCGATCGAGCACTTTGGAAAGGTCGTTGGTGTCTGGTTCTACCACCAGGAAGCGACACTCGACGTCGTCGTCTACCGCAGCGACCTTCTCCCGAGATGGCACCAATTCTTTCAACTGCTCCTTTGTAATGCCGCGTACAACGAATACGTCGTCCGAGTCCTTTCCGAAAACGGTCTTCTTCAAAACGTCGGCTCTCTCCAGAGTTCGGCCGATGTAGTAAGATTCGTCTTGATCCAGTGGCGAGCCGAGTGTTATGATACCGGGCGCGAGGATTTGACGAACGAAATCGTCGTCAAATAGATCCTCAACTGAATCACCTCCGTCGACGAGAATTTTACCCAACGTCATGGACTCTCCTTGATAGAAGACTTCACGCTCCGTGATTCTTTTCTTACACTCCTTCTCCAGTTGTTTCAACATAAAAGCATCTGCCAAATCCTTAGTTTTACACTTTTCCAACAATGTTTGCTTCAATTTCAACACGAATGGGTCATCTTTAACGGACACAAGAACGAGTTTCTTTGTGAAGTTGTTCATCACATGGAATTGTTGCAAGTGTTGATACACCACAGTGTTCGACGCTGCATCATCATCGTCGGTGTCCTCGCTTACAATCACGAGTATGTCCTTGTCTGCACTGACGCAAGCAGAGATCACTCTTTCAGTTTCGTTCACCAAAGTGTCGACACTGATTCTCAACACTGTGTAACTTCCAATGTTAAAAGCATCTAAAGATTGGACGAGCTTTGTGCAGCTCAATTTAGTTGAACCCTTTGAGGAGATTATATGCACAAGATTGTGTTTTACTAGGGCATCCTTATGAAAGAGATTTTCACTTGTGAACTTTAAACCAAATGTATTTCCTTCTAGTAGAGATAGTTTACTGATAATGAACTGATTTACTGATTTGTCTAGGATGGTACTGTCGTGAAGGGTGATGAGCGTGTCACTACAACTCCACCAATGTTTTATGTTTTCCAGTAAGAACAAATAAATGAATTCGATTTCGGGTTTGGTATACCGGTAGGCCAAAGTCTTACGTAGCTCTTTTTTCACTAACTCGTCTAAGTCACTTTCCAACTTTTGACCGGAGATAACTCGCAGTACTTTCAGGAACGCTTTCCATCTGGGATCACAAATAAGTTCAAAGATGTTGGAGTCGTACTCTTTGTTGAATATGAAACTATTTTCCCTCCTGTGCACTTTGCTTTTCGATTCGGTTTTTAAAATGTGATCAACCTTGCTAGATTGGTCGCGTCTAGAGAATTTTCCAAACATTTTACCTTCTGGAGCAGTTGTGAAGATTATAAACTGACAGTGTTCAAAACTACCGTTGAATAGAACTGATTCGTCTCTCTTAGACTTAAACTTATCTTCGATAAAATTGTACTTTTCAAAGTACGTTGGCAAGTACAAAAACCCGTATTTACTGGTGAAACTAGAGGGGAGAAGTGTCTCTCTGAGCTTATGTTTGAACTGAATGAAAATAGTTTTGATCTTTGTCGGATCAGAATTGGTTGTGTATGTCACAATTGCGTCGTCTAGCGGATTTAAGTCTCGCACGTTGGTAGCAAGATGGAAGTCTCGAATCATCTCGTCGTTTACGAGACGTAGATAGTAGACTACCAACATCTTCACCTCGAACATGGAACCCGCTAGTGAAGCGCCGATTTCTTTTCTCTTGTCGAAGGTTTGCCCCGACGAGGACGAGGTGGAAGAACTGTAATGTATAAAACACTCTTTACAAACAAATCATATTATGATCGATGCTCACACGCAGCTCACACGAGCAGCTTGTATAGAAAGACATAACACGGTGCTCTCGAACTCTTTCAATGGTGAATCAGTTTCGCAAGCGATGTGAAATTTTCAAGCTCGTAATCTAGAGAGTTTTTTGCATAAACATTTTTTCTATTTTAATCAAAACACTTTCATTTTTTCAATTTTGGATTTTGAATATTTTCATAAATGTCAGATGAAATTTATTTTTTTAACTAAAACATCATCATTGTTACGATTTTTATTTAATTTCGTTATTAATACAAATTACTGTAAATAAAAATCGTAAAAATTAGTGTTATAATTGAACGTTTTTAAACAATAAATTTAAAAGCTGATACGAAACCGAATTCCGTGTATCAATCACCTTTTCAATATCACGAAGCGTTTTCAAAATAATTAAGAACCTCCTGGCTAAGGCCACTCACCCCGCATCCCCGGCCGAGGCAGTATTCCCCACGCATGGTGCATCGGTTCCTCCAACAGCCGATGAGTGGGACGGGCGCAATCTTTGTCCCGACTGATTCTGTAATCACGAAACATTCTGGTCGCTCTGCTCAATTGTGTCACAAGCCCCCTAGAAATATTCCGAAGGGGTACAATGTCCGTGCTGTTTCGTTATTATCCTTCTCCCATCACACACGCATAGAAGTCAATAGTATAATTAAAATAATAATTATAATAATAAATAATGCATTTGAGCAATGACTGCACAGAATAGGAATCTGCTCTACTTTCCAGCAATATTCCCCACCAATTGGTGAACGGTATTATAGTGTCACGTGGTTTTTATCTACCAATATAAAGTAGAAACTATAGAAACATGCCATTGAAGTTCAATATTCCTTATCAACAATTGATAATATATTGCTGGTAATTTTAATTTCAATTATAATATAATTTTGTTATTTTATTGGTGTAAGAGCTGCTTAACTAACTAGTGAAAACAAATACTAATGGTACTGTAGTAACTAAGAAGATCAATTTAAGCATAAGACAAGTACTTTAAATGTGGCGGTTTATTCAACAACAACAACAACAGTAGTTATGGTTTCCTATGTTGGTAGTACATATTATATCTAGGGATCTTGTACTTTGTTATGTTGAGGGTGTGATGAAACATGGCAGTGGCCTAGTAGTACCGAATGCTCTGTGTGATTATTTGTGTTAAATCCTGTTAAATTACATTGGCGACGAGGAAATGACGAACTTCACCGTGTTCCAAGGTCTTCCGTGTTTCGAGGGAAGTGCGGATGATGCAGATATTGCTGCCAAGTGAGACAGGTGGGTGCGAGCTTTCAAGCTCCACCTGGAAGGTCAGGACATAGCGTCGGACGCCCGTCAGCGTGCACTGCTGCTCAGTAGCGCGGGAATGGCGGTGCAAGATGTGTTCTTCTTGAAGGTTCAAGAACCCGAGTTTGCGAGCCCGGACGATGGTGAGAGTGGTTTCAATCACGTTTTGCGTGTGCTGACAGCTCATTTTAAACGGGAAAATAACGTGCCTTATGAGCGTCATAAATTCAGAGCGATGTCACAACGAAAGGAAGAGACTGTTGGACAGTTCGTAGCTAGGTTGCGTACGCAGGCTGCCAACTGCGAGTTTGGCGTGACCTTGGAGGAAAACATCCGTGACCAAGTGATTGAAAAATGTCTCTCATCACAACTACGACATAAATTGCTAGAAAGGGGGAACTCTCTAACGTTAAAGAAAACGTGTAGCATCGCACAGCTGCTGGAAGCAACCGAGTCTCGAGCTGCCGACATGGAATCAGACAGGCAGTCGTCTAGTGAACAAGTTAGTAAGCTGACTACAAGTAAGCCTCATCCATTTGTACCTAAATGCTGGGGATGTGGTCGCCCAGGTCACTTACTCAATGACCCGGCCTGTCCGGCTAAAGATCAAGAATGTCACCATTGTGGGAAAAAAGGACATTTTGTGACGAAATGCAAAACCAAGAAACGTGAAGAGAGAGAAGAGAGAAGTGTCTCCGACAATCAACAGGTAGCATCCAGAAAAAAGAAACAGTTTCAAGCAGGGACGAAGCCGAAAAAGAAGGTGTATCAAGTTTGCAAGGAAGAAGAATCTGAGGACGATTCGGAAGATGAACATGCATTTGGCATTGGAACAGTTAGACATATCGAGGACCTGCAAGAAGAAATGTTTAGACTGAAGGTAGGTGGAGTTCCTATTGACGTGATTATAGACTCCGGGGCTAGTTGTAATGTTATAGATAAAAAGTTGTGGCTGGCACTGAAAGGAAATAAATCTTTTGCATGCCGAAACCTGCAGAAATGTACCAAGTCACTGTTTGCGTACGGCAAGGACAAGCCACTTACGGTCCTGGGAAAGTTCCGTGCCGAAGTTGACGTAAGCCTGGGTTCTGAAGTTAAGACGGAGCATGCTGAGTTTTACGTCATAGAAGAGAAAGGTTTACCTATCTTGGGTAAAAAGACGTCAACAAATCTCGGAGTGCTACACATTGGTTGGGAAAAACAAGTGAATGCCATAGGCCTACAAGATTCAAACAAACTGGGTAAGTTGAAAGATTTTCAGCTTCAATTACCAATCGATCCATCAGTGAAACCAGTAAGCCAACCCTTACGCAGAATTCCAATTCCACTCAGGAAGCGTTTGGCCCAGAAATTAGATGATTTGGAGAGTATGGATGTGATTGAGAAAGTAAAGGGTCCGTCATCATGGTCTTCTCAGTTGGTTGTTATACCAAAAACAGAATATGTGTAGACATGCGAAGGGCTAACAAAGCTATTCTACGCGAAAAGCATCCGATACCGACATTTGATGATTTGATGCCAGAGTTGAGCTCTAGCCAAGTTTTCAGTAAACTGGATATCAAAAATGCGTTCCATCAAATAGAACTGTGTCCTGAATCACGGGAAATAACAACTTTCCTTACGCACAAGGGTCTGTACCGTTACAAAAGGTTATTATTCGGTATCAATTGTGCGCCTGAAATGTTTCAGAGAATAGTAGAACAATTGCTTCAAGGATGTGAGGGCGTAGTTGTTTATATCGATGACATTTTGGTCTACGGTGTCACACAGGCAGAGCATGACAAACGCCTTAGACAGGTACTTCGAGTCCTGCACGAGAATGGTATCATTCTTAATGAGAAGAAATGCCAAATAAACACACGTGAAACCGAGTTTATGGGGCATCATCTTTCCAAGGACGGAGTTACTCCAACGCAGAGCAAGGTTACCGCAATACAAGAATGTAGAGCACCACAGTCTGTCGAAGAATTGAGAAGCTTCTTGGGGTTAGTAAATTTCGTAGGACGATTCATTCCAAGATTGGCTACTATCACGGAACCCTTAAGGCGACTCATAAAAAAAGGTCAGACATGTTTTGAATGGGGGTCCGAACAGGAACGAGCATTTGAAACCTTGAAGAAGGAACTTGTTGAACAACGTTGTTTGGGGTTTTATAATGCAGAGAAACCTACTCAAGTTGTAGTTGATGCTAGTCCTGTCGGATTAGGGGCAGTGTTAATCCAAACTCAAGACGATGGACCTCGTGTCATCTGCTACGCCAGCAAGAGTCTGAGTGATGTTGAGAAGAGATATTCTCAAACAGAAAAGGAAGCTTTAGCCTTAGTTTGGGGATGTGAAAGGTTCCGAATGTATCTCTACGGCAAGGAGTTCGATCTTATCACAGATCATCGACCGCTCGAGTTCATTTTCACACCGACATCAAAACCTTGCGCACGAGTCGAACGTTGGACTTTGCGCCTGCAATCGTTCAACTACACAGTAAAATATCGACCTGGCAAATCCAATATTGCCGATCCACTTTCACGTCTTCTAAATGTGTGTGAAGTCAGCACATATTTCCGGAACGATGAAGAGAATCTACGACAAGTTGTAGAAATGGCCGTTCCTAGAGCACTCAAACTGGAGGACATCAAGAATACATCGCTTGAAGATCCAGAAAGTCAGGCCCTAACTAAAAGTATTCAACTTGGACAATGGGGTGAAGATACCAAGAAATATCACCCATTTACTAACGAACTTTGTGTGGTAAATGACATGATCTTGCGAAACACGAGAATAGTAATTCCAGGAAAACTTCGGAATCAGGTGCTAGTCCTAGCTCACGAAGGACACCCTGGTATCTCTGCCATGAAACAACGAATGAGGGAAAAGGTTTGGTGGCCCGGTATTGATAAGGATTGTGAGAAACATGTACAGTCCTGTCATGGCTGTCAAACTGTAGGACTACCAGAACCACCTGAACCCATGAGAAGGACAGAACTACCTCAACAGGCTTGGCAAGATATCGCCGTTGACTTCTTGGGACCGCTTCCATCGGGTCACTACCTACTTGTGACAATAGACTATTATAGTCGCTACTACGAAGTGGATATAATGAAATCAATAACTGCAAAGCTAACAATTCAAAAATTAAAGTTGCACTTTGCACGGTATGGATTACCACTTTCCATTCGTTCTGACAACGGACCACAATTCGCGAGTGACGAGTTCAAGCAGTTTTGTGAAGAACATGGAATCACCATACGATACACAACCCCACTTTGGCCACAAGCAAATGGCGAAGTGGAAAGGCAAAACCGTTCCCTCCTCAAGCGATTGAGAATTGCACAAGCTACCGGCACCGATTGGCGTGAAGAATTGTTGGCGTACTTGACCTTGTATCGGACAACGCCACACAATACCACAGGAGTCAGTCCGGGAGAGCTGCTGTTCAAGCGCAAGTTACGTGATAAGTTGCCAACACATGTGGATTCTTGGAAGGAAACAGATGGAGAAATCAGGGATCGAGATACGGTGAAGAAATGGGAAGGAAAAGTGTATGCCGACATGAAAAGAAACAGTAGAGACAATACGTTGCATGAAGGAGATTTGGTTCTAGTTAGACAGCCACTTACGAATAAGCTAACTACTCCTTTCAGCCCTGTTCCTAACCGCGTGATAAGTAAAGACGGTAGTCAAGTCATCGTCGAGACGCCAGCAGGAGCTCGGTATGCAAGAAACTCTACGTTTTGTAAGAAATTCAATACACCTGAGAAGACGCCAGATACTCGACCTGCGAGTCTTCTTCCGAGTTACCATTCGCATCGTGATTCACCACCGCGATTAGATTCCGATAACATACTTGCCGAAACAACTTCACAGCCGTCACCCATACTTCAACCCTCGTTGGAAGGAAACGTTGCAGAATCAGCAAGACCTCAAAGAGTTAAAAAAGTGCCTTAACGTTATCAGGACTGATTGTGTACATAAATGTGTTATGAATGTGAACACGACATTCAATTATCTTTTCTTTCGATGAACTCAAGTTTCAAAGGTAGTATAGATGGATAATTCTAATTTTGTTCTAATTTTGAAAAAGGAAAGGGATGTAGTAACTAAGAAGATCAATTTAAGCATAAGACAAGTACTTTAAATGTGGCGGTTTATTCAACAACAACAACAACAGTAGTTATGGTTTCCTATGTTGGTAGTACATATTATATCTAGGGATCTTGTACTTTGTTATGTTGAGGGTGTGATTAAACATGGCAGTGGCCTAGTAGTACCGAATGCTCTGTGTGATTATTTGTGTTAAATCCTGTTAAATTACAGGTACTAAAACTAGTACTACAAAGAAAACTACTCCTCCACAAATTGACCTTGATGGATATATGCAAGGGTCAATCTGCTCTTACCCATGGTCCAAGAAGATATGAGGGTGTAGAGTTATGGCTCTTACCTGCACTTTCTGCCCATTTCCCGCCCCTTCTTCAAGAGAACTACCCTTCTTCTGTTCGTCTTGTTCCATATCAGATACTTCTCGACATAGCCTTATTACACGTGTGATCTGCCCTTGGTTCCATCGTTGAACACTAATTTTGTTTCTGAAATTAAGTTACAATGATTATAGTTACTAAACACCCACCTTCCAAGGGCCGGATGTCAAATCGTCAAAGAAATCGAATTTTAGGTAATTTCTGGTTGTGTTTGTTTAGTTCTACCAATAGAAAATGTGCAGAATTGATCTAGAGGGCTGTGATTACTTCTATCTAAGGATCCTTGACAGATCACTGACAACAATGCTCAACAATAACAACTAGTTTTCAGATGTAATGTTAAGGTGCATTTTTCACTGTTATGATTGTTGTCATTGAAGATCTAGAGGGGCGTGATTACTTCTATCTAAGGATCCTTGACGGATCACTGACAACAATGCTCAAAAATAACAACTAGTTTTCAAGCAATTTTCACTGTTGTGCATTGTTGTCATTGAAGATCCAGATGGCCGTGATTACTTCTATCTAAGGGTCCTTGATCAACTCCGAAAAAATGTTTCTTCCAACTCCGGCTACAGCTAGTATGTTTTTGGGTAAAGGCTGGTCCACACAGATTTTTAAGACATAATGCATAAAGTTTTAAGACGTTGTTTTAAAAACAACAATGAAAACAACGTCTTAAAACTAAAACTTTGTGTGAACGCCAGTACGTGTTTCCTATGATCCAACTTTACGACTACGCGTGTCTTAAAAATCTGTGTGGACCAGCCCTAACTTACCCAACTCGGGAGGAACGTTGTGCGTTGTATCGGCCGTCTGTATAACTCCGAACGGATGCGATTTGCAAGCAAGTGTTATGGTCACGTGACAAGTCTGTCTGCTGGCGCGCCTGCCCACAAGACAAGGTCATGCACTATCGTGTGTTTATTGTGGTTCGTCTGGCGTACCGCAGCATGACTGTGTTACTTGATTTTATAGGCATTGTGCGCAACTCGCGGTGCGCAGGTCGCGACTTGATACTCGATATAATATTATGCACACGCACACAGAATAACACCCTTTCAATACTGTATGTTGTAGCGTAGGTTATATTAAAATTTTAAAGTTAATAATTTATAGAAATGTTACTTTTTATATGCAAAGAAATATTTAAACACAATTAAATATACTTTTTTTTAATTTTGTATATTATCAAAGTTATCAGATGAAATCTTTTTGTTGACTTACTAGTTAAAGATTATGCTTTCTGAAACATACATTCATACATACCAGTTATGACTTATGCAAATAACATACAATCATAACTTAGGAAAGATTGTAATGGCCATAATAGGGAATGTGCAGATCATTTTTTTATAGTTCCATCTAGTTGAATTTCATTTTCTATAAAGAATCATATTAATTTTTGTGTGAGTTTGGAATAGATTTCATTGATAAAAATCACCCGAAACTTTCACACATCGTTTTGGCGGGAAAAACGGGGAATGACGTCAAACGTTTGGATCACAACCACCCAATCACACCAAGAAACGCTGTTTTGCTAATAATTTCACTCACAATAGAATGTTTTGTATCAAATTTGTTTCTAAAATGTTCAATAAATACTATTGAACATAAATTTATATGAATATAATCAATAATAAAAGTATTTTTTACGAATAGTTGAAAACATTGTGGTTATAAAATGAAACGTCTGAAGATCGACAACAATGAAGTGCTGTAATAACAGGCGAAAAAGTTGTGAATTCCAAAGAGCTTAGATAAATTCATTCATAAAATCTGTTGTTTACCAACGTTTGACGTCACGGACCGTTTCACAATGCAGGTAGAAATGTCATACTTTAAATGCTTATATAATTGAAACTATGCACTTCTCAGACATAAACATTATTTCCACGTAATTTTTGGATAAGGATCTATCATTCTTTGGTACTTTGAACAATATTTATTTTTTATGAACATTCCCAATTGAGTCTTTAAACTCAATTTGACTTGATGTTGATAAGCCATCTCTGTCAGCCAGATTCATAGCAGAATCAGCCATATTGGTTGATAACGGAACTTGTTCAAAACAGTAAAAAGGAAGGCTGTGGAGCAAAGATAGCAAAGAAGCAAGGAAGCAAGGAAACAAGGAAAGTTTACGTCATAATATTCAGATTATGATTGATTTATTTTGCATGAGATTTTTTCATACATGTTAGTGATTCCTTGTACAATGTGCATGTTCTTTGAAATAACCCAGTAAGGATACAATCTTGTGGTAGTGCTGGGCATCATGTGTTAATATAATATAAACGAGTGCACTACAATAATTTCACCTTCTATTATAATAAAACATTGTTGACAATATTGGCAGTAGGTCTTGAAATATTTTTTTTTTTAAATTCATTTGTAATTTGTTATTGATTTACTTTTAGGAACTGCCAAACCAAAATATATAAAGTAGTTTTGATCTTGAGTAGATACCAAATATATTCGGTAATGTTGTTACAGATTGCAACATGTTTAATAGATTACAATTTACAGGTATAGTAATAATACGATTTAATGTATTTTGTGTCTCTGTTTTGTTTTATTAAGATATAGTGTACAGATGGGTGTATTTGTACATTAATGTGTACATCTATTAACTTAGAAAGCTATTGTCAACCGGTCTGCACCTAACATTGTCCAGTTTACACAGATACAAATATCTAGATTCGTAGTTATCAAGATTGATAAAAATAATAATAAATAATAAAAGTGAATAAATTATAAAAGTATCAAAACTAAAATTTGATAAAATTATACAATTATTGTGTATCATCTACGGTAATGTGGCTATAATACCACCATAGGGGAAAATGATCCGAAGCGTTACGTGAACCAAATGCTTGAATACATAATTCTGTAGATAAGTGGCAATATATATGTCTTGTATACGAGCCCTCCCTTAGACGGGCAATTTCTATTGCCAGCAATATCAATGTTTGATATTGAACTTCAATGAAATGGTCCATGTTTCGATTGGTTCACGTGACACATAATACCGATCACCCCCCATTGGTCGAATGTGCACGCGGGCAATATTGCTGAAAAGTAGAGCAGATTCCTACTTTGAGCACCAAGAGAAATGTGTGTTCATCATGCCGGCAATAAATTGCTCGTATAGGGCCTTGATCCTACTGAGCGTACACTACAACATTGTGGAACACTCCCCTAAAACAACAAGTATTGCAGAAAAAGGGAGTAGATTCAAGTACAAATAAAACACTTGCGTGACATTAGAAAGCAATTAGAAGATGAGAAAAGTTATTGTTTTTTTTTCTTAAGAGACAAGTTTGCAACAAATCGCGTTTAGTTTTTTTGGGGACATGTGCAGCCTTCAACACCAAAAGACTTTACTCCTGAACCACCCATTGCACCACTTACTCCAAAGCCGTTAATGCTTCCCATACCAAGCGGCTTTCCAACCCCCCAACCATGTCTTCCAAAGCCCTTGTCTATTTCCATGCCATGCGGCTTTCCAACCCCCCAACCATATCTTCCAAAGCCCTTGTCTATTTCCATGCCTTGCGGCTTTCCAACCCCCCAACCATATCTTCCAAAGCCCTTGTCTATTTCCATACCAAGCGGCTTTCCAACCCCCCAACCATGTCTTCCAAAGCCCTTGTCTATTTCCATACCGTGAGGCTTTCCACCCCACCAACCATGTCTTCCAAAGCCCTTGTCTATCTCCATACCAAGCGGCTTTCCAACCCCCCAACCATGTCTTCCAAAGCCCTTGTCTACTTCAATGCTATGCGGCTTTCCACCCCACCAACCATATCTTCCAAAGCCCTTGTCAACTTCAATGCCATGCGACTTTCCACCCCACCAACCATGTCCTCCAAAGCCCTTGTCTATTCCCATGCCAAGCGGCTTACCACCCCACCAGCCATGTCCTCCAAAGCCCTTGTCTATTCCCATGCCATGCGGCTTTCCACCCCACCAACCATTTCCTCCCATCTCAGGTCTGACTAGAGTTTCGGAAGACTTATCTTTATCAACTACAATTGATCCAGTTTCATCAATGGATTGGCCTTCATATTGCTGTTCAAAAGATTTTACCCCACCGGTTTCCGAAGAACCACTTCCTTCAATGTCTTGGCTACCTCCAAAGTCAAGAGAAGTACTTTCATCAACTTCCAAAGATTTACTTGCTTCAATGGATTGGCTCTTATATTGCTGTTCGAAAGATTTTCCACCACTAGTTTCCCAAGACCCACTTCCTCCAATGTTATTGCTTCCTCCAAAGTCAAGAGAAGTACTTTTATCAACATCCAAAGATTTACTTGCTTCAATGGATTGGCCCTCAGATTGCTGTTCAAAAGATTTTCCACCACTAGTTTCCGAAGACCAACTTCCTCCAATGTCTTGGCTACCTCCAAAGTCAAAAGAAGTACTTTTATCAACTTCCGAAGATTTACTTCCTCCAATATCTTGGCTACTTCCAAAGTCAAGAGAAGATGTATCATCAACATCCAAAGATTTACTTGCTTCAATAGATTGGCCCTCATATTGCTTGTCAAAAGATTTTCCACCACTAGTTTCCGAAGAGCCACTTCCTCCAATGTCTTGGCTACCTCCAAAGTCAAGAGAAGTACTTTCATCAACATCCAAAGATTTACTTGCTTCAATGGATTGGCCCTCAGATTGCTGTTCAAAAGACTTTCCACCACTAGTTTCCGAAGAGCCACTTCCTCCAATGTCTTGGCTACTTCCAAAGTCAAGAGAAGATGTATCATCAACATCCAAAGATTTACTTGCTTCAATAGATTGGCCCTCATATTGCTTGTCAAAAGATTTTCCACCACTAGTTTCCGAAGAGCCACTTCCTCCAATGTCTTGGCTACCTCCAAAGTCAAGAGAAGTACTTTCATCAACATCCAAAGATTTACTTGCTTCAATGGATTGGCCCTCAGATTGCTGTTCAAAAGATTTTCCACCACTAGTTTCCGAAGAGCCACTTCCTCCAATGTCTTGGCTACCTCCAAAGTCAAGAGAAGATGTATCATCAACATCCAAAGATTTACTTGCTTCAATGGATTGGCCCTCAGATTGCTGTTCAAAAGACTTTCCCTCACCGGTTTCCGAAGTACCACTTCCTCCAATGTCATGGCTACCTTCAAAGTAAAGAGAAGTACTTTTATCAACATCCAAAGATTTACTTGCTTCAATGGATTGGCCTTCATATTTCTGTTCAAAAGATTTTCCCCAACCGGTTTCCCAAGACCCACTTCCTCCAATGTTATGGCTACCTTCAAAGTGAAGAGAAGTACTTTCATCAACTTCCAAAGATTTACTTGTTTCAATGGATTGGCCTTCATATTGCTGTTCAAAAGATTTTCTACCACTAGTTTCCCAAGAGCCACTGTCTCCAATGTCATCATTGTCTACACTTTCCGTAGATTTGTGATTATCTCCGTCCATTGATCCAGTTCCTCCAACGGATTTGCCCCAATCTTCAACTTGAAACGACTTTCCATCTTCCGTTTGACCAGGCGAAATTCCTCCATCGCCATTGTTTCCCCCAAAACCAAGAGGCTTGCCCCAAATGCTCCAAGAACCACTTCCGTGAGAACCAATTCCTCCAATGCCTAAAGTACTTCCTAAAATGCCTAGAGACTTGCTGCCTCCAATACCCAGAGAACCACTTCCTCCAATACCTAGAGACTTGCTGCCCCCAATACCAAGCGAACCACTTCCTCCAATGCCTACAGACTTGCTGCCCCCAATACCAAGCGTACCACTTCCTCCAATGCCTAGAGACTTGCTGCCCCCAATACCAAGCGAACCACTTCCTCCAATGCCTAGGGACTTGCTGCCCCCAATACCAAGCGAACCACTTCCTCCAATGCCTAGAGACTTGCTGCCCCCAATACCCAGGGAACCACTTCCTCCAATGCCTAGAGACTTGCTGCCCCCAATACCAAGAGAACCACTTCCTCCAATACCTAGAGACTTGCTGCCCCCAATACCAAGCAAACCACTTCCTCCAATGCCTAGAGACTTGCTGCCCCCAATACCAAGGGAACCACTTCCTCCAATG
Organism: Isoperla grammatica; assembly: GCA_945910005.1. Classification (NCBI taxonomy): domain Eukaryota; kingdom Metazoa; phylum Arthropoda; class Insecta; order Plecoptera; family Perlodidae; genus Isoperla; species Isoperla grammatica. Next base: position 4,567,942 of record OX246750.1, read on the forward strand.
CCTAGAGACTTGCTGCCTCCAATACCAAGCAAACCACTCCCTCCAATGCCTAGAGACTTGTCACTACCAATACCAAGGGAACCACTTCCTCCAATGCCTAGAGACTTGCTGCCCCCAATACCTAGAGACTTATCACTACCAATACCCAAAGAACCACTTCCTCCAAAGCCTAGGCTTCCTCCGATGCCTAGAGACTTGCTGCCCCCAATACCTAGAGACTTATCACTCCCAATACCCAGAGAACTACTTCCTCCAAAGCCTAGGCTTCCTCCAATGCCTAGAGACTTGCTGCCCCCAATACCTAGGGAACCACTTCCTCCAATGCCTAGAGACTTATCACTACCAATACCTAAAGAACTACTTCCTCCAAAGCCTAGGCTTCCTCCAATGCCTAGAGACTTGCTGCCCCCAATACCAAGGGAACCACTTCCTCCAATGCCTAGAGACTTATCACTACCAATACCTAAAGAACTACTTCCTCCAACGCCTAGGCTTCCTCCAATGCCTAGAGACTTGCTGCCCCCAATACCAAGAGAACCACTTCCTCCAATGCCTAGAGACTTATCACTACCAATACCCATAGAACTACTTCCTCCAAAGCCTAGGCTTCCTCCAATGCCTAGAGACTTGCTGCCTCCAATACCTAGAGACTTGTCACTCCCAATACCCAGAGAACTACTTCCTCCAATGCCTAGAGACTTATCACTACCAATACCCAGAGAACTACTTCCTCCAAAGCCTAGGCTTCCTCCAATGCCTAGAGACTTGCTGCCCCCAATACCAAGGGAACCACTCCCTCCAATGCCTAGAGACTTGCTGCCCCCAATACCAAGAGAACCACTTCCTCCAATGCCCAGAGACTTATCACTATCAATACCCAAAGAACTACTTCCTCCAAAGCCTAGGCTTCCTCCAATGCCTAGAGACTTGCTGCCCCCAATACCAAGGGAACCACTCCCTCCAATGCCTAGAGACTTATCACTATCAATACCCAAAGAACTACTTCCTCCAAAGCCTAGGCTTCCTCCAATGCCTAGAGACTTGCTGCCCCCAATACCAAGAGAACCACTTCCTCCAATGCCCAGAGACTTATCACTATCAATACCCAAAGAACTACTTCCTCCAAAGCCTAGGCTTCCTCCAATGCCTAGAGACTTGCTGCCCCCAATACCAAAGGAACCACTCCCTCCAATGCCTAGAGACTTATCACTATCAATACCCAAAGAACTACTTCCTCCAAAGCCTAGACTTCCTCCAATGCCTAGAGACTTGCTGCCCCCAATACCAAGAGAACCACTTCCTCCAATGCCTAGAGACTTATCACTACCAATACCCAGAGAACTACTTCCTCCAAAGCCTAGGCTTCCTCCAATGCCTAGAGACTTGCTGCCCCCAATACCAAGGGAACCACTCCCTCCAATGCCTAGAGACTTGCTGCCCCCAATACCAAGAGAACCACTTCCTCCAATGCCCAGAGACTTATCACTATCAATACCCAAAGAACTACTTCCTCCAAAGCCTAGGCTTCCTCCAATGCCTAGAGACTTGCTGCCCCCAATACCAAGGGAACCACTCCCTCCAATGCCTAGAGACTTATCACTATCAATACCCAAAGAACTACTTCCTCCAAAGCCTAGGCTTCCTCCAATGCCTAGAGACTTGCTGCCCCCAATACCAAGAGAATTACTTCCTCCAATGCCCAGAGACTTATCACTATCAATACCCAAAGAACTACTTCCTCCAAAGCCTAGGCTTCCTCCAATGCCTAGAGACTTGCTGCCCCCAATACCAAGGGAACCACTCCCTCCAATGCCTAGAGACTTATCACTATCAATACCCAAAGAACTACTTCCTCCAAAGCCTAGACTTCCTCCAATGCCTAGAGACTTGCTGCCCCCAATACCAAGAGAACCACTTCCTCCAATGCCTAGAGACTTATCACTACCAATACCCAGAGAACTACTTCCTCCAAAGCCTAGGCTTCCTCCAATGCCTAGAGACTTGCTGCCTCCAATACCTAGGGAACCACTTCCTCCAATGCCTAGAGACGTATCACTACCAATACCCAGAGAACTACTTCCTCCAAAGCCTAGACTTCCTCCAATACCTAGAGACTTGCTGCCCCCAATACCAAGAGAACTACTTCCTCCAATGCCTAGAGACTTATCACTACCAATACCCAAAGAACTACTTCCTCCAAAGCCTAGGCTTCCTCCAATGCCTAGAGACTTGCTGCCCCCAATACCAAGAGAACTACTTCCTCCAATGCCTAAGTTTACTGCTTCGTCGGACGAATCATCGTCTTCGTTACGGAAAACGTTGCTAAATATTGATCCTCCCGAATTTTTATTATTATTGTTTGATTTCCAAAATCGTGTGTTACGGTTAAGGTGACCGTCTGTATCATAGAACCTATGATACACCTTATGATTACGTCTCACGATCTCTTTAGTTGATGTGGGGTGAGGGGGAATAATCTGAATATTGCTGTAGTCATCTTCGTTAACAGTTGATCGTGTGGCCGAGAAGGGTGCCCGGACATTCCTAGGCGAAAATCTTTCTTGAAGTGTTGAAGCTCTGGAGTTCTCAAATGGGTTGTCGACTATCTGGCTTCTTTCAGAAGATATTCCTCTTCTAGAAGAATGTTCATGTTGGTTGATCGTTTTAATTATTCTGCCTGAAACACATGGTTGAATAATTAGTTAGTTTAATTCTATAGACAGGGATTTATTTTTATAATCAATAATCAAAAATTGTAATTAGTTAGTTTTTAAAAAGAGGTCTTCAATGGTTGCCATGTTTGAAATTTTATTCAACAATTTTTTTGGTCGTATGAAACTAATCTCGATTAGAAGTCGTATTGATCGTTTTTAAGATATTGCCAAAAATGTCACTCACCGGCAAATATTATTTTATTAAAACCTAAACTTATTTAACAGTGGGTGGAGCTCACTTACTAAACGAAACGGTCGGATCCTTCAATTATGTTCGAAAAAAGTTTCAATTTTTGCTGCGTTTTCCCCTGGATATTAAATTCAAATTGTGTATTGTAACAACTTCTGGAACCAAGTTTCAAGGTTGAATTGTTTATATAGTGTAAACTAACCTTTATCATTGGGTTTGAAGTTAGGGGTGTTCAAACCTAATGCATTTATTACTTTATGCTACGAAGTTTGAAAAAAATGTGCTGGTGTATAGACTTTTACAAGAAGACTACGTATTTACACGTAAACTCTTGATTTGTTAGAAGACGTCGGAATGTTTAATTGACATGAAAACGCCATCTTAATTGGCATTAGTCTATCTATTGGTAAGCCTAAACAAAACTGCAATAAAATCTACCTTGAGGGAGATAATTGCGTTTTTATGTATTGACACTACACATCGAAGGCTACGCATTTACATGTAAACTCTTGATTTGTTAGAAGACGTGGGTATGTTTAATTGACTTGAACACTCGGTCATAATAATTGGCATTAGAACTTCAATTGGTAAACATAAACACAACTGAAAGAAACTCAAACAATTTTGAGATAATTACGTTTATAACTGCTTTGCACTACACTTCAAAAACTATACGCATTTACACCTAAACTCGTGGTTGGATAGAAGAGTTGAGAGTGTTTAATCGTTTTCAAAGCTTAATTTTAATTGGCATTAGGACCTCTATTGGCAGATATAAACAAAACTGCAAGAAACTCAATTTCGAGATAATTACGTTTATAACTGCTTGGCACTACACTTCAAAAACTACGCATTTACACCTAAACTCTTGATTGGATAGAAGAGTTGAGAGTGTTTAATCGTTTTGAAAGCTTTATTTTAATTAATATTAGGCCCTCTTTTAACAGGTATAACCACAACTGCAAGAAACTCAAACAATTTCGAGATAATTATACGTTTATAACTGCTTTGCACTAGACTTAAAAAACTACGCATTTACACCTAAGCTCTGGACTGACTAGAAGAGTTGGGAATGTTTAATCAATTTTAAAACTATATTTTAATTGGTATTAGGCCTTTAATGGTCAGGTATAAACAAAACTGCAAGAACCTCTACCTTGTTCGAGATGATTGCGTGTTTATGTGTTTTCACTCCACTTCGAAGACTATGCATTTACACGTATACTCTTGATTTCATAGAAGACTTGTTCATGTTTAATCGACTTGAACACTTCATCATAATTGTTATTAGTCTCCCTATTGGCAGGTTTAATCAAAACTGCAAGAAACTTTACCTTGTTCCAAATAATTGCGTTTACATGTCCTTGACACTACACTTCTAATACTGTAGGCATTTGCATGTATATACATCAATTGGCCTATGTGTTTAGTGTTTGGTACTGACTGATGAAAAGATTGATAAATACAAAAACTATCAAAGATATTTTATTTTCCAGACGTCATAATTAAAGTAGAGTTTTTGTTTTACTGTGCGTTTATTGTTACTGCACAATTTAAATTTATACAACGCAATATCCAGAGCAATTCGCCACTTCTGTCTAAAAAAAATGTTGATAAGACCTTCTTTTTTATTTTCACTCTCTATGAGTGTATTTGTATCGGAATGTATGATAATTAAGTTAGCCCAAGGCCAGTCTCACCATAAAAACCGCGCCAAGTTAAACGCTACACAGTATTTAACTTATATAACTTTATAAATGATGTGGCTTCGCTGGATTTAATCGTTTAACAAGAGTGTTTGAATCATTACTGTTGTTTTTGATAATCCCAATTAATTAAAATTGATTTGAAAGATTGATTGATTGAATTTATAATTGCTTAATTTCCCCGTAACGGCCAAAATATTTGAAATGTCTTTTATCCAGAATTAAGTTCTTACAAAACCACCTCACGCTCATTTATCATTATTTCAATATTGTGTAAAAAAATGCAGCTATTTTATATTATACTATAAAAAACAAACGTTAATTTTTTCTCGAAGGTCTTATATTCAAAAAAATAGAACCAACCAAATTGTGAACATACCTTCGTTCGGAAGTACCCAAAGTACCAAAAGAACTGCAACACACTTTACTAATTGCATCATTGCATCTGCATTGAAGAGTGATTGCCACAATCCGTCAGTTCAACACAAGAAACCAATGGTGACACAAATAAAAGACTCTGCATCGCTTTTATACAACTCACACTTCGGAGACAGTCTCGTTAAAATGCAATGTAAACCCTCTGTTGCTCACTGTGCGTGTATTGTGTTCATGTTACTTGATCTAGAAAGTATAAGACCATACATCGCTGCTTGTGGGCACAACTGATACCCATACTCACTTATTGTTATGCATTGTAGATAACTTCAAACGCAAATTCGGATATAAAAAGTGTTTTGGGTCAGCTACATTTGGACGCGAGAGTACAATATGGTATATATCGTCGTAAGATCGCAATAATTATGTAGGAAATCATTGTTAGTGGTTTTTACTGCGGTATTGATACAGGCATATTATTATCTTGAACTATATACATATTATCGTAGTCGCTAAAGATTATATTGGTAAAAATAAATAAATGAGTGCTTGCACAATAATGCCGCCGCAGAAGAAATGGGTGATTTATGGTGGTTCAGGTTAATATACAATAAATAAACTGGGATTCTCGACCACCGGCAAAACTGCTAAACAGAAACGGATCCGGGGAGGGGGGGGGGGGGGGCGACGATGTGGTGATCGCTCCCACTTGGTCGTATTTCGCCAGCCGCTTGTTGAAGGAATAAACTCTGCTGACTGTGAGTTGAGTGAGTGTGTGATTGTGTGAGTCAGCGTCTGCGAATGCGACCCGCATGTGTCGAGGGCTAGAGAGCCATAAGGTTGAAATTCATAGTCGGCCCCTACACCTAGGGGCGCCCATTGTTACCAAGGTAACAGCTGTTTGCATGTTATTTTCCATCAACGAAACAAATCCATAGCAACAATGGGAAATCATAGACTACATGATTTCCAACCTTGCCCCCCCCCCCCCCGCACTGTTACAATCGACCGCGTTGTCTTTATTGACAGAATAAATGCAGGACACCTTTTCCCCAAAAATTACAAACCGGTAAAAATAAGTCTTTTGCAATGAATCTCTCGGGACACCGGTACAAGTGTCCCCATATAACGGTACTGTACCGAACAAACCGGTATGTCTAGTCACCTTATCTAGTTTAGTTAGTTAATTTTTGTTGGCACGTAGGTTAGCTGTTGGATTCTATTCCTACATTATATTATTGTATGTAATAGAATGTGCTATTCATCTAAAAAAGGTGTGTGGTGTAGTTATTGTTATCTCACAATTATGGTAATTGGCATTTCCTTTTTTCGAATTAAAAAATCAGAACACTTTTGATAACAACAATCCGCAGATAAGAGATTGATTAATGATTACGTCTTGATTGGCCATGCATGGCTGTTTGTTCATTAATTGTAATTACTGTTTTTCTGTAATTACTAATAAATACTCGAAAAAAAAACTTTTTTTTTTTTTATCATATGCCCACATTTGGCTTAATCAGGCCATCATGTAAGATCTGGTCAACCAGTAGAGACAGGCCTCCTTTTCTTCTCTCTTCATGCCGTTAGGCAATGCGTCACGTTCTGTTTTAAGTTTACTACATCTGAAGAGGTGATTCCTGTCCTGTTCCTCCACTCCACATAGCTTGCAGATACTAGTCTCAAATATTCCCATCCGGTGCAGGTGCTTCCCCAATAGGTCGTGTTGTGTGTTAAGCCTGAATTGCAAAAACATTTGCCTACAGATATCATTTCATTATCGGGGGAAAAAGTGCTCAAGTAACATTAGGAAGAGGATTTTGGGGTTTTTGAGGTCGGGTCATATAAAATGTTTCCCGTCTCGTGTGGCGAAAGAAGCTAGTTGCGTTGAGAACAGATGAGGACAGAAATATCAAAACGCTTACTTGTAGTTAAGAGAGGTGTGCAAAGGCTATATTAATTAAAATGTTAAATACAATTTTTGATCAAACATTTCATAAACTTCATAGGACAATAAAAAAGAAGGATAACTTACAATAGTGGGAAAGGATTAGGATACACATTAAAAACACACATTAAAAACTTATCATAGTTTATTAGTTATTTCAAGTAGGGACCCACACAGTGATCAACCTTACATCGTATGTGAACTCCACCAACGTAACAAGCATTGATATCATGTTTTCTATACATAGTTCATGTACGTCTCACTTCAATCAACAACATACATACATACCCAAGTTTATGATTTGCTTAAATACCGTTGTAGTTTTCACGTACTATGTATAACATTACATTTTATAAGAACTAAGCCTTTTTTTAAAAGTACTTTTTGAAAACTGGTATCTCTATGCAAACTGACAACTTGGCTCTCTCACTTGGTACTTGGAAGCATGGATGCCTTGTTAATGACAGGAACATAAAAAAAAACACTTTCTAGATACTGTATTAAGGATTTGATTTTTGTACAAAATATCATCGTCACCCATGGAACAAATAATTGAAAAAGAAATTTTAGACTCGAATGAGAACGCAAGGAACGCTCTGTGTAACGTGTGATTATCTATTGTATCCCCCTCCTCCGAAACCTCTGCCGCCGCCCCTCCCCCCGCCCCCTCTGCTGAAACCACCCCCGCCACCTCCTCTGCTGAAGCCTCCCCCTCCCCTCCGGTCGCCGAAGCCTCTCCCTCCGCCCCTACCGCCGCCGCCAAAGCCTCTGCCCCCTCCCCCTCCACGCGCCCCGAAACCTCGGCCCCCACCCCGACCCCCCCGGGGACCTCCTCTGCCGCCCCGCTTCTGTACGGAACCTGGCGCCTGGGGGATGAACCTCTTCAGGGGTAGCAGCTTGGCTGGGTCAATGAACAGCTGTAACAAGATAGTCACAAATTGCATTACCTACAAATGTTTTCTAATCAAACCACTAGAATGCTCGTTAGCACAAACAAACAGACTTATGCTAATATTAAGCTGTTGGTTTTCTTCCTATCCACTCTCATGCTAAATAACATCAGAATTAGTTGGTTTGATTACTAATAGGGAATATTTCCGATTTTTTTTATTCTATTTAGCGTTACTAAATTATTGACGTCGTTCTGAATACGTTAATAAATATTTCATAGTCAAATTTCCAGTTCTAAAAATAAGCAGCAAAATTTCACACATAGTTATGATAGAAGAAATGGGGCATTACATCACAACCGACTAACATCAATCGATTCATCACGCAAAGACGAATCGTGCGGGCAACGTATCTCACTCGAAGCATCCGGGCCGGTTAGACTCACCTTCTGATTGACTGTGAACGACTTGGCCTTGACCTCGTCGCTGAGCTTGATCGAGACAAAGTAGTCGCGCAGGTTGCCGAAGATCTCGTCGATCTTTCCTATCTGGTTCTTGTTCTCGAGGAAGATGGGCGCGTTGAAGTAGGGCACGTCCTCTATCTCGACCTTGCACACGAGGTCGTCCTGGGCCGTGTGCGTGAAGTAGCCGAGCGGGATGACGTGCTCGGGAGGGCCGTAGTCTTGGTGGCCGCCGCGACCACCCCTGAATCCACCGCCGCCCCCGCGGAAACCACCGCCTCCTCCTCTACCGCCGCCGCCGCCGCGGAAACCACCGCCACCTCGGCCGCGGAATGACATGGTTTACCTAGAAAGAATGTTAAAACATTAGCCCATCAAGAGACCGGATTTATGTTCCGTAAAAGTAGGCCAATGCTAAAATATATACATGTATTACGTCCTCTAAAAACTCAGCAAATATTCTCAAACATGATTATGATCTACTGACACTAGTCTAGGTTAGGGTAGTAAGCCTAGGTTACCAGACGTTTAGGTAGGCCTAGAGAGACCTAGGCCTAGGGAAAGCTTAGCATATTTTTTACTACGTGCATGGCTTTGCCTAAACAACAAATAGGCCTACGTTGCTATTGCTTGGGCCTAGCCTAGCCCACATGCAGCTATTCCTTTAGCAATGAATTGTTAAACGTAAGGAAATATGAATGAAACTAGGCCTATGCATGCCTGTGACATCCTAACCTGCAAATCGGCGAAAGGGAATCTAGAGTTTGTTATGTTTACCTTTGAAACGGCTTTTTTCTTAGGTCAGGAAGCAATACACTACGAGACAAACCACAAGAATACAATTTGCGATACAAATAGGATAAAACAAGTATGAACGACCGAGAATTGGAAATTACTTTGGAGTTTGGTGCCTATGAACACGTGTTTACGAGTTTGACGCCACGGCCATTCTCCACCACGGGCACCACCGCTTTGTGAAGTAAGCTTCCCAAGTGAAAACAAACATTGTTACAGGGCAGTGAGTCAATCGAATCGATGTTTTAAAATGGCCGCCAAACGTCATGCGAAGTCAAAAAGTTTAATTGATGAAGAATTAAAAAGAAAGCTACTAGAAGCAGATATAGATCCTATATCTGATGATGAGGAAGAAATAGGTGAGTCCTTTCTGAAATACTGTTTTAAAATGTTCTAGTTTACGATTCATTTGTAGATTTAGTAATGCGTTAAAAATCTCAAAGTCAACATAACCTAAAAAACACAAACTTTGTTACAGTACCGGCGAGAAAGATAAGAGTGAGTCGTCTATGCCCCTACTTGGATACAATAAACAGACAGTATTTAGATTTTGACTTCGAGAAGCTATGTTCCGTATCCCTCTCGAGAATCAACGTTTACGCGTGTCTCGTTTGCGGCAAATATTTCCAAGGCCGCGGCAACAACACGCACGCCTACACGCACAGCGTGGGAGAGAGTCATCATGTGTTTCTCAATCTGCAAACTCTCAAGTTCTACTGCTTACCGGATAACTATGAAATCATTGGTGAGTTCGCAATCATCCTTTAGTACGTAATATTAACTTACGATTGCCTTTAAGTACGATAACAACGCGGCGTGTGTGTTTTCGGTTGTTTAGACTCGTCGCTGGACGACATCAAGTACGTCCTCAACCCGACGTTCACGTCGCAACACATCGTGATGTTGGACACGAGTGACAAGATGTCCCGAGCTATCGACGGCACGATGTATCTGCCCGGCATCGTCGGGCTCAACAACATCAAGGCAAACGACTACTGCAACGTCATACTTCAGGTACGCTAGCAGCTTTACGTATTTATTTTCTTTTAAATTTACCAATATTTATTTATTTGTTTATTTTAACTAGTGCATTGGGTAATTGATACATTACAAGTGGTCCATACAGAACACCTCTTCTTTAATCAAGCTTGTCACGAGATAATAATTTAATAATCTTAAACTCAGTTCCAACTGTGTCGGGTTGAGTGGTGGTTTTCCGCCGTTATCTAGGGCATGAAACTAAGCTTGCCAGACTCGGCGTTTCTTCCTCATCCTCCTATCCTTTCATTCCTAAGTTTTAAGAAATCTGTCGCGAGCAGACATCTAACCATAACCCGCGTCCTCGCAGGCGCTGTCGCACGTCACGCCGCTGCGCGACTACTTCCTGCGCGAGATCAACTACGCGCGTGTCAAGCGCCCGCCCGGCGACAGTTCGTTCCTGTTGGTCCAGAGGATCGGCGAGCTCATGCGGAAGCTGTGGAACCCGAGGAACTTCAAGGCGCACGTCTCGCCGCACGAGATGCTGCAGGCCGTCGTGTTGTGGAGCCGCAAGAAGTTCCAGTTCATCGAGCAAGGTCGGTGGTTCGCTTCCCCCCCTCTCTCCCCCCCCCCCCTCCCCTCCCTTCCATCCCTGACAAAATACTCCTTCTGGAGCCGCAAGATATTCCAGTTCATCGAGCAAGGTCGGTGGTTCGCTTCCCCCCCTCTCTTCCTCCCCTCCCCTCCCTTCCCTCCCCTTAGGCCTACTCCGTGTGGAGCCGCAAGAAGTTCCAGTTCATCGAGCAAGGTCGGTGGTTCGCTTCCCCCCCTCTCTCCCCCCCCCCTCCCCTCCCTTCCATCCCTGACAAAATACTCCTTCTGGAGCCGCAAGATATTCCAGTTCATCGAGCAAGGTCGGTGGTTCGCTTCCCCCCCTCTCTTCCTCCCCTCCCCTCCCTTCCCTCCCCTTAGGCCTACTCCGTGTGGAGCCGCAAGAAGTTTCAGTTCATCGAGCAAGGTCGGTGGTTCGCTTCCCCCCTCTCTTCCTCCCCTCCCTTCCCTCCCTTCCATCCCCAGACAAAATACTCCTTCTGGAGCCGCAAGAAGTTCCAGTTCATCGAGCAAGGTCGGTGGTTCGCTTCCCCCGCTCTCTCCCTCCCCCCCTCCCCTCCCTTCCATCCCTGACAAAATACTCCTTCTGGAGCCGCAAGAAGTTCCAGTTCATCGAGCAAGGTCGGTGGTTCGCTTCCCCCCCTCTCTCCCCCCCCCCCCCCCCCCCTCCCCTCCCTTCCATCCCTGACAAAATACTCCTTCTGGAGCCGCAAGAAGTTCCAGTTCATCGAGCAAGGTCGGTGGTTCGCTTCCCCCCCTCTCTTCCTCCCCTCCCCTCCCTTCCCTCCCCTTAGGCCTACTCCGTGTGGAGCCGCAAGAAGTTTCAGTTCATCGAGCAAGGTCGGTGGTTTGCTTCCCCCCTCTCTTCCTCCCCTCCCTTCCCTCCCTTCCATCCCCTGACAAAATACTCCTTCTGGAGCCGCAAGAAGTTCCAGTTCATCGAGCAAGGTCGGTGGTTCGCTTCCCCCGCTCTCTCCCTCCCCTCCCCTCCCTTCCCTCCCCTCCCTTCCCTCCCCTTAGGCCTACTCCGTGTGGAGCCGCAAGAAGTTTCAGTTCATCGAGCAAGGTCGGTGGTTCGCTTCCCCCCCTCTCTCCTTCCCCTCCCTTCCCTCCCCTTACTCCGCGTGGAGCCGCAAGAAGTTCCATTGATCAATGTGGGTTGTGCACCTTATTGAGATTGTCCTTCTTTTTCATCCCAATCGAAGGTTTCTATGGATTCTCTTCAACCCATCTCTATTTGGTTACCTACCTATTTCATTATTGCTTTGTTCTTTTATTTATTTACTGTCCCTTTCAGTTCACGACCCTGTCGAAATTTGTATGGTCGTTAACATAAAGTAAGGGAACTTTCAAAATTGTCTTAATCTGTCAACCGCCACATTTTAATTGCATGTAGTTTTTTCAATGAAAGAGGGAAATAAATAATAATTAGGCCTACTGTAACAATAGGCCTACATAATTTTGTATTTATTAATTATTGAAGGACATATTTTGTAGTTACTGTCTATTATTTAAATGAGTGGCTCAAACACGGCCGTCATCCATACCTTACTCAAAGCTACTTACTAAGAAACGAATCTGCCCCAGTATGTGATGTATGTAATGTTGTTTTGACTGTAAAACACATTCTAATTGAATGTAACAAATATGATATTGAAACGAGAAAGTTTAATTTAAAACCCTCGTCTTAAAGAAAACTTATCAGACGAATCCAAAGTAATCGATAACATATTTCGTTTTCTGCAAGATAATCGATTATTATCACTTGTGTAATCGAACTTAGTGATCAATATTAAAATAACATAGGCACTGATAACCTTGCTGTTTTGCAGGGTGGATGATTTTTTTATTTAAATCAGATTTATTTGATTTAAATCGATTTCTTGATTTAAATCAGATTTTTTTATTTTTTTCGATTTAAATCAGATTTTAATTGATTTAAATCAACAATAAGAAGTGTTTCACAAAAGGGATAATCAACTGGTAAATTGCAATTGCCAACAAACAATACTGATTGACAGGAAATAAACAAATACATTTTCATTTTTCATATAATATGCGATCATGGTCTTCGAGGGAAATTGAAAATGAGATTTAAATGCCTTGTTATGCTGGTAAGTTTTCTTTGTCGATTTAAATCAATGATTTAAATCAATCATTTGATTTAAATCTGATTTAAATCAACGATTTAAATCAATTGATTTAAATCAATTCCACTCTGCTGTTTTGTGCCTTTAAACTCCAAGAATAATAATAATAATGAAACACGGCCGCGTCTTTAATGCAGGCGACCCCATCGACTTCCTCTCGTGGTTCCTGAACGCGCTTCACCTGGCGCTGAACGGCACCAAGCGTCGCGACAGCTCCATCGTCTACCGCTCGTTCCTCGGCTCGATGCGCATCTACACGCGCAAGATCCCCCCCACGGAGCTGGACGAGGAGCAGAAGACGCAGCTGCTGCTCACCGACGTCGACTACGCGGAGAAGTGCGAGGACTCGCCGTTCCTCTACCTGACCTGCGACCTCCCCCCGCCGCCGCTCTTCAAGGACGAGTTCAGGGAGAACATCATTCCGCAGGTGGGTGCGCTCCCCTCCTTCGTTTAGGGCTGTATTTTATTTTTATTTATTTTCACACTGCGATTTGTACAGAATACTAATATTGATACAAACTATTCAAAATAACTATAATAATAATAATAATAATAATAATAATAATAATAATAATAATAATAATAATAATAATAATAAAATAGTCTTTATTTTTAACTTGGCGAAGCTTAAGGCCTTAAGGCCTTTTCTTCTGCTTGACCAAGCATGTCAGGATACATTCATAGGCTAAAATTAGCACGATACATTTTAAACTTTCTAAAACTAACCTAATACATACATACAAAATAAAGTATACCTACAAAACTACAAAATACATTCAGAAATAACAGTAAGGATGGGTCAGAGAAACGGGAATTCAAGTTGTTATTTGATAAAAAATTCTTTCAAAGTGTAGAATGCTTTAATTAAGAGGAAAGTTTTTAGTCTGTATTTGCCAGGCTGGCGGAATTCCCGATTTCGGTCTGTGTAAATGGCTTCAAATCGTGTTTAAATTTTCCCATTATGTAAATTTCAAAATGTGTCGTCCTGTAGAGAATTTAATATGCTCTTTTTTCTTATGAATACCATTTTATAGGTCAACTTGTACACGCTGCTTCAAAAGTTCAACGCTCAAAACGAGAAAGAGTACAAGACGTACAAGGAGAACTTCATGAAACGCTTTGAAATCACCGAGCTTCCTCCGTACCTGATTCTCTACATCAAGGTTTGTCCGTCGTTCGTTCGTACGTCGCTACTTTGTAGCTGACTGCGTCTCTCGGTGACGATCGTACTTATCCATGTCTCTTTTACTTTCCAGAGATTCACAAAGAACACATTCTTTGTGGAAAAGAATCCAACCATTGTCAATTTCCCTGTCAAGTAAGTGCAAGTAGTATTAATTTGATAGTAACTAAGTAACTGAATAACAAAATTTAATGAAATGAACACGATGGTAAAGTTCCTCTTTTATAAAATTGTTGGGTTGGAATCACAAAATTTTAAATTAATACATACTAACATTAGGGCAGTTTTCCTTTGTCCAAATCCTCTGCAGGGACTTTGTCACCAGTTTGACTAATAAATAATGTTATTGTTCAAAACATGGCTATACGATACCTATTGTTTCTTGATTGAATGCAATACGCTATAAAGGCACATTTATTTATTTATGAATTGGCCCCATACAGCATTTTATGCCATTTAACAGTGACCAGTATAACAACGGATGATTAACAACGATGAATGATTTAAATTTATATCATGCATTTAAAAAAATGGGTGAATGGCCAGATTAGCAAATGTTTGTCTGTGGATGCTTTCTTAGTGAATGTATAAAAATAAAATAGATTTGAATTCTGGAATCGATGTTGATTGAAAGTGGATAACAAGTGTTGTGTTATTGTACGACAGGAACGTAGACTTCGGAGACATCCTCACGCCGGAGGTGAAACGCAGGTTCGGTAACACGACTTACGATCTCGTCGCAAACATTGTTCACGACGGCGTGCCAGGCAAGGGGACGTACCGAGTCCACCTGTGTCACAAGGTGAGCGTCTGTCTCCCTCCCTCCCTCCCTCCCTCCCTCCCTCCCCTCCCCGTGACGAAACCTGGTGATACTACCGTATTGTTGGGGACGTGCACTTATTTTTTAGCGTTGAAAAGTACCGTAATTAACTCAGCACAAACTTTTGAAAAATTTGTATTAATACTGTGAATAGATTGGTAAGATCATTCAATTCAATACAAATTTTGATTCAATTTTCAATATAATATTGATATTGACAATATATGTAGGCTATTCAATGTAACTTCCATCAAATTTATGCAAAATTGAATTTCTCTCAATAGTTTCAGGTAAAGCCTGTCCGCTCATAGTAGAAACGAAACGTTTAGAGCTAATGGGCCGTGTTTGTGTATTGAACCATTTTAATCGTCTTGTGAACCAAGATTTACTAGAAAAACAAGGTCGCCAATTTTATAGTAACGGAAGTCGAAAGAATGTCACCCTTTGAAAGAATAAGAATTCCAATGAAATGACAACAGCGCGCTACCCGTTGGCCCTTTAAACCCTATTCCACGGTATATTAGACGAACATTGGTCATTAGCTCTAAACGTTTCGTTTCTACTATGAGCAGACAGGCTATATAATATAGGACAAATGTTACTAAAGCTGTACTATAAGAATGCTTACGACATCCACTGTAAAATTTTTTAGTTTTCACATTCCTACCTACCTGTTGTTTGGTTTTTAATACTTATATTTGTTGTTAGCCAAGGCAATTTTATTACAGCTATCGGCATTGTTAACTAATTTAGTGCATTGTTGATTGTGAGCGACGAATCAAGTGAGCTCAACTTTTTGTGCTCAACTTAAGTCACGCACTTAAGTATGTCATCCACTTAAGTATGTCGTGTACTTAAGTAAGTCGTGCACTTAAGTATGTCATGCACTTTTGTTGTTGTGCACCTAAGTATGTCGTGTACTTAAGTATGTTGTGTACTTAAGTATGTAATGTACTTAAGTATGTTGTGTACTTATGTATGTAATGTACTTCAGTACGTATTAATATGTCGTGTACTTAAGGTTGTCGTGCACTTAAGTAAGTCGTGCACTTAAGTACGTACTTAAGTACGTATTCAGTATGTCGTGTACTTAAGTATGTCGTGTACTTAAATATGTCATGCACTTAAGGTTGTCGTGCACTTAGGTACATACGTAATTATGTTGTGTACTGACCTAACCTAACCTAACCTAATCTAACCTAACCTAACCTAACCTAACCTAACCTAACCTAACCTAACCTAACCTAACCTAACCTAACCTAACCTAACCTAACCTAACCTAACCTAACCTAACCTAACCTAACCTAACCTAACCTAACCTAACCTAACCTAACCTAACCTAACCTAACCTAACCTAACCTAACCTAACCTAACCTAACCTAACCTAACCTAACCTAACCTAACCTAACCTAACCTAACCTAACCTAACCTAACCTAACCTAACCTAACCTAACCTAACCTAACCTAACCTAACCTAACCTAACCTAACCTAACCTAACCTAACCTAACCTAACCTAACCCAACCCAACCCAACCTAACCTAACCAATAAGAACCAGTAAGTCGTGTACTTGAGTATGTCGTTTACTTAAGTATGTCGTGTACCTGAGTACGTACTTAAGTATGCATGTACTTAAGTAAACCGTGTACTTAAATATGTCGTGTACTTAAGTGTGCCATGCACTTAAGTAAGTCGTGTACTTAAGTACGTACAGTAGTCATGTATGACTACAACACACGGATGTCGTGTACTCAAGTCCGGCGCGAACGTTGCGTTGTTGCAGGGGTGCGGCAAGTGGTTCGAGATGCAGGACCTCCACGTGACGGAGATCCTGCCGCAGATGATCACACTCACGGAGGCGTACATTCAGGTGAGGCGACCGGCTCGGTAATGTGTACACGACGTGATCAAGGCCTCGTGTAGAAACGTCTCGTCATTTTCGTTAAATTATGTTCTCAGTGTACTCGTTTGAATCTCAAATTCATCGTCTTACATCTAAGATAACCTGTTGGATCCTCCTATCCCTACATTCCAGTCGATTGGCATATCTATCGACATAACTAATTACGAGAGGTGTTTGTTTTCCAAGTATTACATAGCTCATTAAACTAGATGTGGTACTATTTGATATTATGTGTTGTTTGGTGTGTTTTTTTATGCATTAACATGATAAATGCATACAAAAATAAAAACTTATTTTACTGTTTCAAAATTGGGAACAAATAAAACCATGTATTAACGACGACAAGTTTTTACTTGTAAAGTTGAGTGTTTTCTAATTTGGTAATCGAGTGCTGTACATACGTACTAAAGAAAATATATTGAATACATTTTGTGTTGTATTGTGTACATTTAGTTAAAAGAACTGCTTTCCAGTTGGAGTCATTATACCATATATTATGTGCCTTATTTCTTTGACTGAACATTACTACATCACTGTTGACATGTATTATTATATTGATAGATTTTATTTATTCAAATCCAAACGTTAACAAATCCCAGTTTAACCTGAAATACACTTCCTAAGTCTTCTGCATTGGAAGCGGAAACAAATGGGTAAGTATTATGTATAATTTATTTATTGATCAAAATTGAAATGATTTTTATGTTTTCAGATCTACGAGCTGCAGACGGAGCCAGCAGACGAAGCCAAGATTGTGTGAAAGGTTTAGCTTTATAATAATAATAATTAATAACAAGTGTAACTTATTTGATACATGTATGAATTCGAATTACGATTATATGTACGGGTATAACTTGTACAGATGATCAAATGATTTTGTAATAAAAGGTTTTATTTGCAAAAATGAGTTTTATTCTTGAGTACTTGTGCTACAAATTGTGATTATAATATGTATGGGGATTTAACTTGTATGGACGGTTTTATAATTTTGTAATAAAAGTTTTATCTGCAAATGTATGTGTTTTATTCTTGAGCATTTGCCCTGCTACGTTCATACAAATAAATCAATTTGTATTTATGTGCAGTCTATATCCACTAAGTAACGAGGACTGATTTCAGTGGGGGACATTTGTATAATTATTTTGTGCTTCGTTGCTATGAAGGCTCCAAAGTCACCAGTATCATATAGATAGATTTAAGTCAAGATCTAAAGCTAGAAACCACCAGCCCGAACCGGGAATCGAATCCTGGACCTTCTGCATTTGAAGCAGGAATAAACCCTCCCTCACATTATTACCATGTTGCAATAAGCTAGGATCCAGTTACACCAAAGACAGGTGAACTTCATATCTACGCCAATCCAATATAACTAATGTAATGTAATATATTTTATCGTCCATTATTATTGTCTTTGTTACTTGTTTGTTGTTGTAACTTTAACTCCATCATAATTGGAATTAGGAGCTCCATCAGCAGGAAGAAACAAAACTGCAAGAAACTCCAAATTGTTCGAGAAAATTGCGTTTATATGTCAGTGACACTATACTTCGAAGGTTACGCATTTACACCTAAACTCTTAATTTAATAGAAGGCGTTGGTATGCTTAATTGATTTGAAAAATCCCTCTTAATTGTCATTAGGCCCTCCATCGGCTGTAATAATTAATACTACAACAAACTACACCTTGTACGAGACAATTACGTTTAAAGGTCCTTGACACTACACTTTAGAGGATACCCATTTACAAGTAAATTATTGTTTTGTAATTTTCGAGTGACAGCTCGTCAGAATTTTCGTAATTTCTTCAAAATCTGAGGTATGTCACGCAGGTTTGTTTACATGTGCTTAAAATAGACGCAGTTGATATTAATTGGAAGGAATAAAATGAATTGAATATACTCAGGTTCTCTTACAAATCGATATTATGTGTTACATTAGGTATTGTCCGAATGTCAGCCCCTGAAACTTATGTAATTATCTCAAAATCTGTGGTATGTCACGCAGGTATGTTCATATATCCTTAAAGTAAAGTGTATTTAAGATTAATTATAAGGAATCAAATTCAATGAATATACTCATGTTCTCTTACAAATCGCCCTATAATATAGTGCGATAACACATATTATGTGACATTGCAGCCCCACAAACTTCCGTAATTATCTCAAAAGTATCTTTTGATTTAATAGAAGACGTTTGTATGCTAAATCGACTTACTCCATCCTGTTAGGCATTAGGCTCTTTATTGGCAGGTGTAAAGAAACCTGCAAGAAACTCTACCTTGTTTGTGAAAATTGCGTTTATATGTCCGTGACACTGTACTTCGAAGGCTACGCATTTACACCTAAACTCTTGATTTAACAACGTGGACAATCAAGTAATATGACATCAGGGGTTGATTGTAGGAAAACAAGTAGAACGCCGACGGGAAAGGAGAGGACGTGGACTGCCTTTCGTCTGGCTTCTCCACCTTGACTTGTCAGGCTACGGTACCCTACCAGAAGCATACGCTTCCGCCGGCATAGCTCTCGGGATCAGTAAAGCATGCAAACCTGGCCACCATGATAAGGTAGCAGTCCCTGGGCAGGACCCCTGTTTTTTTTTTGTATCATGTTCTTGTAGGCAGAATAAGTTTCGTGTTTGACAATATATCGGGATATTAAGGCAAGGATCCACTGGAACTTCTAAATAAATCGTTTATTTAAACTAAAAAAAAAAAAAATTATTTTCATACGATCCATTTAGTAGATATTTTTTAAACGATATTTAAGTACGGACCCCTTTGGATCCAATCCCCTGAGCCTATGACGCGGCGGCCATGTTCCAATTCCGCGCGTCACCGCCGCAACAACAAGCGCTGCCACCTATCGGCGCTCGTCGGTACTGAAAAGTTCCGTTGAGATTCTCGCAGAACGATGGCTGTTCGCCGCGTGTGTGCAAGTGTGTCAGTGTTAGTGTCGAATAAATGTGCATTTCGGTGAATACACTATGGATAATGGATATATTACATCGTAAATAGATTGTCAACAACATCTATCAAGTAAGTTGTGTCTATTTTTAATTTTGTATAAGAGTTTTTAATTTAATTTTAAGGTCTTTTATTAAAATTAAGATATTCGTAACGGCTATACATCTGGTTTATAGTCTATTTACCTGTGTTAGGCCTATCTACCTGGCTACCTACTGCTTTACTATTCCGCTCACAAACATCACATCAATTCTTAATAAGGTAGATGGATATTTCTTTTACCCCCGGCTGAAAAAGCTAGAAAATTTTCATGAACACTATTTCTTTTTTAATCTAATGCGGAACATCGGACGTAATTTTAAAATAGAACAATCGGAAACGTAAAGACGAACGGGTGATATAAACCTTTTGTCTTTTGAAACGAACCATGCGTGTTTTTTTTTTTTACGTCTTGTTTGGACTTTTGTGTCTATTTTTATTCGCTTTGTTGTAAATTATTTTTATTTCACTCTCACATCATGTTTATACATACGCGCGTATTGTTTGTCCGCACTAGTTTTGTAACCAAGCTGTCTGTGGTGATTTTTACAACTGTCACTTTTCGTAGACGCTACTTTATTGCTTTCGATAATGCATATTTTTCAGAATCAAACTGTCAAACAATCGAAGATGGTTTTTTAAATCTTGAAATGTCGCATTGTTGGAAGTTTTAACCACGTGTTTTTATTCAACATATTTCAACGTCATATCAACAAAACATAATTTAATATTCATGAGCTTATATTGATTAATTTTTAGTTTAATATGCCATCTTTAATCAAACAATTTTAAATTTTTAAAGGTCGCATTGTTGCAAGTTTTAACCACGTGTTTTTATTCAACATAATTTCAACGTGATATCAACAAAACATAATTTAATATTCATGAGCGTATATTGATTAATTTTTAGTTTAATATGCCAACTATAATTAAACCGAAAAGTTGTAGGATGTCATAGAAAAAAAAATTAAAAAGTATCAAAACTTGTATTATTATAAATATGTAACTTAGTGACAACAATCTGACTTGAAATAATACAAATTTAAGTTATCCTAACCGGGAGTCGAACCCAAAAGTATATCCGAATGTGTAGCCTAACTTTTTTCTGCACGAATCGTTAAAAACTTCGATGTCGACAGAAACATAGCATAACTCCACCACAATCATATTTCAATGTACATACCATGTTTAAACCAAACATCTACAATTCATGTTTTTATCGCTGTTTTTCCCGTGTCTGGAGGCGACGCAATGTAAATCAAATCTTCTTGCTTCATTCGCTCATTCATTAATTCATTCATTCAGGTCCGCAAAAACCCCAAACAGATGAATAACCTCACTTGAAGGAACGTCAATGAAAACAGTAGTCGCTGTTATTTGTCGGGCGTTGCTTAGCAACCAACACAAACCTTGACACGTGATTTTCGCATACCGTTCAGACATGCGATTTTTCCATTAGGATATCTGCTAAACATATCAACAGACGTAAACAAAACACAAACGTGCAATCAAGTTATATCCGTGATCGATAGACATTGTGATCTTGTAAACTATGCGTTCCAGGTTCGAATCCTGGCGTGGACATGTGTCATATCGTCATTTTATGCATTTTTTTAAATTTGGTATTTGCTATTGTATCTCACATCTTCTCTTCAGACTCATGAGATGCAAACAATTAAAAAGGTGGCTCGTTGGTCCAGTGGTTAGCATCCCTGTTTCCAATGCAGAGAGTCCTGGGTTCAAATCCTGGTTCAGGCAGAAGTTTTTTAGGATTCAGTTCCATTACTTCTTGTCTTAAGAATAAGTAAACGGTGACTTAGTCCTAGCAACGAAGCACTCAATAAATTCAATGTTGTTCTGAATCGACCTTGTTGATTCTGGCATTTGTCCGCAGGTGTTCGCACTGTCCGATCACTGAGTCATATGTTTGCTATTTGGGTTATCGCTCACTCGTGGATGGTGTTCAGAACCTACAGGGTTGGTTTAGTCACTTTAAATTAAAGTCCCCCTCTGAAAATCTGTTTCGTTACTGAGTGGGTAAAATCTAAATGTGAATTTGTTTATTTATTTAAAATTAAAGCAATTTTAATTTTAATCGTACGATCGGTTCTTGTGGTAAATGCGACAGAAATACCTTCAGAAGAACAATTGTGGGTTACAATGTAAATCTAAGGCACCAAGTTTTACGTGAACGAAGGCGCGAGCTTCCATGCTAGTATTTAATTAATCTACTCACAGTTCGTTCACTCGTCAAAAACTAATTATTGAATTATTCATGTACAACTGCCGTGGTAACTCGTGGACTCTGTAAATAAATCAATTTATGTCTGTCTGTCCGTCCGTCTGTCTGTCTGTCTGTGCGGCTGGACAAAATGCATTAGTTCATTTAGTGGAGCGCATATATAGGAAGGAAATTGGATTATAAAATATATATTCC
This sequence comes from Isoperla grammatica, assembly GCA_945910005.1. Lineage (NCBI taxonomy): Eukaryota > Metazoa > Arthropoda > Insecta > Plecoptera > Perlodidae > Isoperla > Isoperla grammatica. The sequence goes on from OX246750.1 coordinate 4,590,107, forward strand.
GCATTATATATTCAGCTAAACTGGACTCGGGATAGAATTTCCCGCAGAAGTGATTCTGCCGTTTGTAAAGGGCGAATAAATTGTGAGTTTATTCCTGTATCGAATGCATAATGTCCAGGGTTCGATTCCAGGTTTGGGTTGGGGTATTTTTTAGTTTTAGAATTGACTTTAATCTATATATTGATATTAATATGATACTGCTGAACGAAATGGTGACACTAGAGCCGTCATAATATCGAAGCACATAATGGTATACTGTCCATCAATGAAAATCAGTTGATACTGAATGGGTAGACTATATATATATATATATACTGATTTTATTTATTTAATTTATTGTCCTCGCTTTATGCCCTTTTATTTCGAACCCATCCACAGACACAAAACTAGACTTGTAAAAACAATTTTAGAAAAGTGTCAAACTAAAGTAACAAATTGTTCTAAGTTTCTCTGTCGCGACACTTTTTTCCACTTGTCGACATCTGTGAAAACCAACTTTGTGAAATTTGTCGTCTGAGTTTTTATTTTGGAAACGCGATCATTAACTGTCTGTAAGGGATGGACGGGAAGTTGACGAATGGTTGAAAACTAGACCCATGTCGAGATCGGTCTATCATTCATTAAAAGGAGTAGATGAATTTGTAAGAGTATTTTCAATAGTATAACAAAATAATGAATTTATTTGCTTATTTAAACTATCAAAACGTCAACAGTACTGGGTAAATGTGGAGCATAGGGTTCCATGTAGTATATTGATACTATTTTAAAAAGGTGTAGGCTAATTTGTTTCTTACATAATTAATTATTTTATATAAGTATTTACTATTAGATTGGTATATTATTTTTTTTTAATTTCCATGTAATTTTCATCTCCAAGTAATAAAGTACACCTTTAAATTGTATCAGTACAACGTGGAACGCTGTGATCCATATTTATAATATATATGTACCCCTTTTATAGCGTACACTGCAGTGCGATTAAATAATTAGCATTTATACCTGTAGAGATGACGTACTTTATAATTCATTAACAATCGTAATAATTATCACATATTTAAACATCAAATAAATAAATTTTAAAAATTACCATATTGTTTGAAAGTTTTTTAAATTCACTGTTGTTCGCTGTAGGTATACAAAACCAAATTTCGCGGTAAGGAATCATTTTTTCAATCTCGAAGCGTTCTCAAGTAAACAATCAATAAATGAGGTTAATTTAGCGCCCCCCCCTCCCCCCCTTACCCCGAGACTATTGGCTGGTAATAAAACTATACAGTCTCTTGGAATCCCCGGAGTAGTGTTGATACAAACCCAGATGGAATGGGAGAGTTGATGCGGCGCGGGAAAGTCAATTTGCATGTAAATCTCTGGAGCGCGTTTGCTCGTAACTTGTGCTCATAAAACTAGCTAACTCGAAACACATAATATTGGAACTCTCTGTATAGAGCAGGCCTTTCTAACCCCCCCCCTCCCCCCCCCCCCAATCACTGTACAAAGTGTGGATCATTAGTCTTCTTCGAAGTCATACTACAGAGCTTGACAAAATCTAAATAGACCACTTTCAAAATTGATCGAGAACCCTTAGATCATAGAATTAATCACGGTCTTCTAAAACTACAATCACAACAATGCACAAGAATGAGAAATGCACCTTGACATAACATTTGAAAACTAGATTTAATTGTTGTTGCATTGTTGTCATTGGAGATTTAGAGGACCGTGAAGACTTTGTTATTAATAGACAGTGCCTGTCTGTTTGAGCATATTTGTGTCTTGCCATCTCGTTTAAACCAATTATGAATATGAGATAGACATAGGTCATAGACTATGACATAAACGTAATAGACTATGGTTTCTACGTTCCACGTTCGAATCTTGGGTTGGTCATATTATACGAGTACGAGTTATCAGTTATAAAAGTGATAATAACAGATGTCTTGTGGTGTTTTTGCAAATTAATTCTGGAAAGACGTATCTCTCACTATTTGTGTAGAAGCTGTGCTCTTTTCTGCCAATTCAGTTTGTAAAATATGTGAATAGGAATATTTAATAAATAAATAACTCATATTATTTGGCTGCTAAACTATCAGACGGACATTTAGTTTATAATATTCGGAGTAGACGAATAGATATTCATCCCCCCCCCCCCCCCCCCCCTCAAACGAGAAGAAGAAGAAGAAACACAACTTCCGTCGTAGGTAACGAAGGCGTTCAAGACATATTAACATGTTTTTTATTCCTCTTTCTCGCTACTTTATCTCCATTTCCCATGACGAGAATAATTACAAGTTGATAATGTGACTGGATGCTTTAGTTGCTAATGACGCTCGAAGCGCAGTGTGCACGCCGGTATGACATGCAGGTGCAGGGCAGTCTGCACAGCTGCCGCCGTAGGGCGATAGTCCGCAACAGTTTGGCATAAGAATTGAAGACAATTCATTCAATAATAATGTAAGAAATATATAATACGCTTACTTTAGTTGCTAAACAATTAAATAATGTCTACTGAATTAATCTTTACTCGATAATCTGTATTGTTTAAAATAAATAAATAAAGTAAATAAATTCGTATTTATAGAGTTCCACCCACTCAGTAACAAGACTGATTTTCAGTGGGGGACTTTAATTTAAAGCGACTAAACCAACCCTGTAGGCTCCGAACACCATCGACGAGTGAGCAATAACCAATCAAAGATTCATATTTCAAATATGAAACATATGTATGAATCAGTGATTGTACAACACGAACACCTGCGGACAAATGCCAGAATCAACAACATCGATTCAGAACCACTTTGAATAAATTGAGTGCTTCGTTGCTAGGACGGCTCCAAAGTCACTGTTTACTTATTGCTATTGCATTTTGTAGTTAGGCCTACATCATTGGATGTTTATGTAGGTAAAAGTATCCTAGTGCTAAATCATTGTAGGACTTTACCCCAGGATTCGCCTTGCGACTGAGGGAAACCTAAACAAACAAAAAAATCAGGATTGCCGGCGGCTGGAATCGAACTGGCGACCTCCTCTCGCGTTTTACCCGCTGAGCCAAAGGGTAGTTTTGCTACTGGATACCTACATTCCTTCCGTCGCGTTGGATACTCGAGCTATCTGCTTCGCTCGCTCATGTGACGTATTTGTCTTGCGTCGACTGAAAGCTCAGCTCGCTCACTGCTGTGTCATCATTGCGACAAATGGATGCTAATGTAATGTAAGCAAGTACCGTCGCAGTAATGGAGATGTGTTTGTTAGCAAATAGTTTCACTTGAGTTGGAAGTGAAAGTGATCATGCTTGGTGGATATGTCCAACTGATGACACGAAGTGACTAGCTTACTTGCAAGCTGTAACATCCTACCGACTCTGCTACTTCTGAAATATTACAAGAGTATTTCTATTTATTCTAACTCGCTGTATTAATAATTATTAATTTACTCTTTACCACAACAAGTTTCGATCTTGTTCAGGGGCTAACCCCCCTCCTACCCCCCTCTAGTTATGCATTGTCGTTATGGCTGATCAGGGTTGGAAGTTCATGTGGTATGAAAATTTATATTTTTATCTATACCTATAGGTACACGATGCTTCTTCAAAAACTTTGGAAAACACTTTATAAAAGTAAAAATAAAATGTGCTTTTTGCGGTGATTTTGTCCCCCCCCCCCCCCCCCTCCACAGAAATATGTTCCTGGTTGGGCAACTGACCGTTACTGTCAAAGTTCTTACGTCAATGTTTAGTTTTAAAATATCTATCTTGATTTAAACGTTAATTTTTACGGTATTTAAAATGAACGATTGCATTTGCCTCAAGTTGTGTATTGTCTCCGCCCTCGAAAGCCCATAAGGCAAGTTTTAACGGAAAATTTTGTTTATGGCAACAAAAATTTAAATTTCTAATGTTTGTTATGCTTTTACAACTTCCTCACAAACCGTTTATAGCCCTCATCCTTTCGTATACAGGAAACATGTTTTGTAAAATTGTCTACTGTATAAATTAATGTCAAAACTTTGCGTTAGATTAATGGATGTCAAGTAGTTAAACAGTGTATTGTTGAACAGTGTACTCCGTTATCTGTGGTAGGTAGATGCATTTTGAATGACCTGTTATTGTTACGTGGAAAATGTATGGAAGTTTCTTTACGAAACTAGCTACATAGATACATTTAAATGTCCAAATTTTTTGTAATTTTAAATTGCACAAAAATAGAGTTGTTATACATACATTGCTAATCTTCTACCTATGTAGTTCGTCAGAGTTTGAAAGGCGGGATAGTTTAGTATCTTATTTATTGCTGTTGCCTCTAATATACGTGTAAACCAACATTTAGGATATGAGAAAGATTGGACATATTGTACTTTACATTGGAAGAAAAATCTTAAATTTTGACAAAATCTGACAGAGACGTTAGGCTATGCCATGCCAAGCAACAATATTGTACGCACAACACCAAAACACACAATAAAACAAATGAATTGAACCGATGGACAAACAACAAGCCGTCAAAAATAAAATGTTCTGAAGTTGGGAAAAAACGTTCAAAACGTTTACAAACTTTCAGATCGTTGTTGTCCATCATTGAACAGAAATTTTAACTGGCAAGCAGTTAATATCGTTAAAACTAATTGTTTTTCTCTCATTATTCACAAAGCTATTACTTTGACAGCTGGTTGTTTGTCCATCCGTTTCCATTGTTGTAGTTCGGCTGTGACGTAAGTTGCAGGTTCCCTATAACTGCAGCGCTGTTCCGTTTGGTAAGAGTAGGTATGTATTTCTTTCCAACGACTTTGCCACAAAAAAATCATTTTAATTCCAACCAATGCGATACAAGAAAGACTACATGCAAAGCAAATCATTAACTTTACGCTAGTTACATTATGCATGACGTGTAAAACACGCAATACTTTTAAACAGGTGAGGAAACCTGCTACGGTAAGAAAACAAATTACGTTTTTCCTGTGAGGTTGGCAAACGTACAAATTACTCTCGCAAATCTTGTGTTAAACGGTTTGTGATGCTATTGTCTTGTGAAGGTTGGCGTAAGAACTAAGAAGTGAGAGACTCAGGGCTGTACAAAGTACAAACTGTACGACCACGTACATACTGAATGCATCATTCATTCATGCAATGTGCGGTTTCCTAGAACTGTATGTGAGAGGTATACGGTTTTATCTCTATACACAGTGTTTACCAACATTGTATCTCCTGTGCCTTTTACCTGCCCTTTATCTTTTAACCGAGTTTAATTTTTGGTCGTAATACCCACATTAAACGGTTCAATACTTTCGTCAAACTTATTGAATTCAAGGACAAAAAAGCATCAATTAATGCAAGCTACATTGTTGCAGTGTTTAACAAACTGTTTTCGATTGGCTTTTGTTCTTGAATTCAATAAGTTTGACGAAAGTATTGAGTCATGTAATGTCGGCATAAGAGCTAAATACTATGTGAAACATAATTGATATTTTAGTTATTAGTATTTCAAACTTACTTTGTAATTAAGTCAATTTAGAATAACACCATACTGCTTATAACATTACAACTTTTTTTAGACAGTATTGAGTTCTTGAAGAACCCAAATTTCACTTTTTTAATGTGTCATCCTCTTCATCTTCTTCAATATCGTCTGTATAAGCCTCGTTGTATGCGACCCCACACAACCAATGCAGCTCACACACTCGCCATCAGCGTATCTATATTTCTTATTCAATTCCATTTCCTTTCCCGTTTTTTTTGTAGTTTTTTTCTTCTCGGTAACTTGAAAAGTAAATTGCATTTCAATAACTCCTTTCATAAACCAGCGAATAAGTGGGGCGTCTCATGTGGCTTGGAATTGAATCCAGGGTTCAGAATATAGCCCCAGAGTTGCACAAGTCGCCGTGTAGAATAGATCGAGTGAACATTTATCGCTCTTTATTGGTATTTGATTTCGAATTTATAGTCAAGTTGTCGTATGTCAACCTTGGTCGTATCTACCGCCACTTGCATGCAGGTTGGTTCAACGAAAATCAACAGATACCAATTCCTGAGCGTTTATACGCATCAAGTCGCATGCGGGAAAATTACGGTTTTAGTTCATTGTTTTCGATACTTTTTGACAATTTGGTAGGATAGTTATTTATAGGATTTTCGTGTGGACTGTTGTTTTTTCTTTTTAGCTGTTCATTGTTGAAGGGCTTAAGGGAATTCCAATCGCAAATAGACCATTTTAAAAATTATCCAGGTATCTATTCTTGTTCCTCGCACGGCCCCCTAAATCGTTACAAAAAACAACGTAGAACAATCAAACATGAGCTGTCAAATGTTATATCAGGTTCATTGATGGACACAAGATGTTCATCTATTAACCTTGATTTTACATTTTTAATTGTTGTGTATGGTTGGAATTCATAGTCGGCCCCTACACCTAGGGGCGCCCATTGTTACCAAGGTAACAGTTGTTTCCATGTTATTTCCCATAAACAAAACAAATCCATAGCAACAATGGGTGCCCCTAGGTGTAGGGGCCGACTATGAATTCCAACCTAAGAGGACCGTGGGGGGAAACAATAATAGATACCTGGATTATTTTTAAAATGGTCTATTACTTATCATTATATTTGGGATCCAGATATTGTTGTCACCAGAAGATTGGGTCGAGTTGATCCCGTGAAAATAATATATTTATCCTTCTACGAAAAGAAATCCGCCGAATCTTTCAATGTCAAGGAGAAATCTAGATAACAATAGACACAGAACTACGATCACATGGCATTATTACATTAACTAATTATATAGACGTAAGAAAAAAGGGAAATTTTCCGGTGGTCATTTTCTCATGTACGCATTCAACATGTTAATTAACTTAGGTAATTTTACTCTGCTTAACCCGTCATCGTTTGTGTTCAATCCGTGAATTGTCTAGAAACAGATCTCATTATCTACTCTAATTTTTTTTAATAATAACAATTACTTTTCTTAATGTTGTTATTCCCGACAAAGTGCTACCTACGTCATATCTCTCTTCCATGAGGAATTATAATATTGAGTGAAACAACTTACAAAGTGTTGTAGGAAAAATGTGTGTATTCATTAAATACTACTTTGCAAGCTTTGTTCAGCTTCAGTGATATTTTGTTTAGAGATAGAGCGTGAGCGTAGGATCGCAGAGCTGGAGGTTCGGGGTTCGATTCTCTTTCGGGGCAAATTTTGTAAAGGGGGGAGAAAAATAGAGAGAAAGAGAAAGAAAGATAGATAGATAGATAAATGTCTTTATTTTCAGGCGTGATTAAGGCCAGTTGGGCCTTCTCTTACATCCAACCTAACTATTACTAAGTAAAAATACAAATTAATTAATTAAGTACAAATTGATTACAAATAAATATGATAAACGAGAGAGAGAGAGAGAGAGAGAGAGAGAGAGAGAGAGAGAGAAACTTTTTGATTTTTCGATGTCGATGTCTCATCCTTATTTAGAACCAATAAAAACTCTAGTTTCTAAGCCGTCCATTTACAGACTTGAACCCTATCTCATACTTTCTTAGGGTCAATCTTACACAACATTCTTACATTCTTACCGTGTTAATCTGCATACCTAGAGAAATCCTCGTATGCGGAATCTTTCTAAACCTTTCTCGTCGGAGATCGCTCTCATTGCTTGCATCACATTCCTGCCTGAACTGAAGATCATGCATAATATTTCTTGGCAACGTTTTTACTTTCAAATGCTAAATAAAATGCCCTTTATAGTGCGCTCGTAAAAGCTACGTATAACGTGGTTGGATCTCACTGAGTAGTTTGCCGGTGGGGAGAGGGGGGAGAGGGGGGGGGGGGGCGAGATATGTCATTAGTTACGTACGAAATTTGTAAAAATACGTCCAACTTTGTTTTGTTTTTGTTTTTTGCTTTGTTGAGGAATCCTCATTTTCTATTCTGTATTACATAGAAACTGTGTTCTGAAACTTGTATATAACACTATTTTAATTGCAATATTTTAGAAATACTCAGTAAATGTCAGAAAATTATGGGAGTGATGTAGAAGAGAATTGATCTAGGATCCGTAGATAGAAGTAATCACGGCCCTCTAAATCTTCAATGACAACAATGCACATCAGTGAAAAATACACCTTAACATAACATTTGAAAACTAGTGATTGTTGTCATTGATCTATCAAGGACCCTTCGATAGAAAGATAAATTCTAAAAATCGTCTAGAAGCTGCTTTTATTTATTAACCGTGAAATAGTGAAGACAACCTTCAATAATTTCATCGCCGCAAATCTACCGGGGATAATATTGTAGGTCACGCGTTTCAGAGCAAGAACAACCGACGGATTAGAATAAGTTTAATTATGTAATCAGATGTTATCGTCACGGGATATGAGAGCAAGATGTGTGTATGTTGGTACGCCTGGCCTTGGGCGAGAAGACTTTTGTTGTGACGGTTGGTAGCGCGAGTGGTATTTATTCGTATATGTCTTGTCCTCCCTTCGTTATTACACGTACTTGTTTTCTAGAACATTATAGCATTTTTTTTCTAATCGCAACTGAAGTGGTGCCACAGCAAGTTTATCAATGATTTTTTCATAGATTGGTATGTAGGGACCAATCAAAGGGTGTCTATTTGAAATACTGGCATGTGATTGGCGAATACCCACTGGCGTCGTCAGCATCCAGAAAGTTACTGTGGAACGACTTTTTTTTGTTTATTCCCGGCCAGAGTTGTGATATGTATAAGTTATCTTCGATGTATCTTTAAAATGGCATTCATTATTACAGTTTAGGTCTAGATATTTTCAAGATCTACAGATATTTAAAAAACAGATGCGATATTATTATTGTTTTTGTTTTTGTTCTGTGTTTTATTATTGCTTCACAGTATTTTGTATAACTTAGTTGTTGTCCTCCTTTTTAGATTCATTTCATAACTGAATGGGATAGACATTAAATAAATAAGATATAATCCATGTATTAACTTAGCCATGCTCAATAATGATTAAAATACCAACAATTGTAGTGTAGAAATCAAACTTTCTCTGGGATTGTTCGATCCAGACCTCCAATTTGTATAAAAGCTCGCACGTTTCCCTGGAAGAGAGTATATAAATCCTCCAGAAATTATTTCAGGATGCCACCCTGCAGCCTCTTTCTCAACCAAGAGCCACTTTGCGATTAGGCCTCCCTCACTTGTTGTAAATGTTTTACTACGACATCGAGTCACCCCATCCCAGGGCGCAGATTAACACACAGGTTATGAGTAATACATGTCTCGTATGTGTGGATACTTTGATGGAATAATAAACGCTTTTCTGCAACGTTATATCGTCTTCGCTGTCCGTACTACACACAAGACGCGCTCTCGAAGTTGTTGTCTATGTAATAGTAAATATTTAAACTAAATTAATGTATCATGTATGTTTGAGAGGTTGGTATTGGGAGGGAGCCACGCGTGATTTACCGAGGGTGACTGGGTTATGCGCTGGGGTAATTGGCTGGTCACGTGACTACATTGTGGAAATAGCTTCTGTGTCACCAGTACCTGTGATTTCATCCGTTTTCAAAACAGAACGCCCAGGGTTCGATTTTCGATTCGGGCTGGGTTTTTTAACTTCGGATCTCGACTTTAATCTTAAACAGTTATACATTTAAACGGTGACTTTGGCGCCGTCATAGCAACGAAGCACACATAATAATAAATTGTATATGTCCCCCACTGAAAATCAGGTATCGTTAATAACTGATTGGGTAGGTAGATTATGTTTGAATAGCACAAGACTCAATTCCTAAAATAGCCGTGTTGTTGTGTTTTGTTTCGGACAAATATTGAATATGCACCAATCAAAGAAAGATACAACAATGCAGTTGCCTAGCAACACATTGTTTGTCCGCCTGTGATGTCACAACCCCCTCAATTAAGTCTTGTGCTGTACAAATGTATTATTATTTATTTATTTAACTGAAAAAGGACATCGTCATCAATGTGGACTCTTTGGTGTTGGTTAAATGTAATGTATGTCACCCTTTCTCTCTGTTTGGTCAGATCCCCCCCAGTGTTGCGTAAGTGCGTCTCTATTGTCCGGCGTTGCCGTGTTTCTCAGCGTGTGTGAAAGAGAGGGGGGAGGGTGAGGGGGGGGGGGGGGGCAGATACTCCCACATCACCTGTCCTCCTGTCCACGCCGCTCAACACCGGAAGTAGACGAAGAAATGACCGGAAGCCATCGCGGTAGGGCTGTACAAACCGCGCTCTGCATTGTTGTAACGATGCAACGGCAATTAATTAATTAATTCATCAATTTTGATGAGGTTTTATCGATACGATGCTGTAGGGAACTGGCATGTAGTCTTCACTGGACGAAATAAACGGGCTGTTGTACCACCTATGAGGATCATTGTTGTTTTTGTACTACCGCTCGAAATTAATGCTCCAAATTAATGTTTATTTATAGTAATGTCTTGCGCCGTCATTGTTGCGTATTTTCTAAGTCGAGGGACACAATATACCTGTTTTAGAATTGATCCACGCACGACCCTTTAATCATGCCCCTCTAGATCTTCAATGACAACAATGCACAACAGTGGAAAATGCACGTAACATTTGAAAACTAGTTGTTATTGTTGAGCATTGTTGTCATTGATCTATCAAGGACCTTAGATAGAACTAATCACGGCCCTCTAGATCAATTCTGAAAATCATCTATTCCTACGGTGACTGTCTCCGCTCTTGCGGATGCATCGGCGAAGCGAATGCTGACTTGCATGTTAATCGCACAGTCTGACAATAGTCTTGCTTGGATGGATGGAGTTGGTTGATTGTCTTGAATGACAGTTGCAGTCTGTCAACAGGTCACGGCTCGTCCAGGCATCCCACTCTTCCTCGTTGCATTTCCGGTCGAGGTGGGTCCCTCCTCGTGGTGACCGGTGCCCGCAAATATGGCTCTCGTCCATTCCTTTATTCATCTCACTGGCATAGCCTTCGTCATTTTTCCTCTTGTTACTTTATCAATTCTTCTTCATACTTGCCGGCTCTTTTTGCGATCAAACGCTCACTAACCCCCCTCCCCACTTATTTTGATATGCGTTATGACGACCAGGCTGATTCGGTCAACGTCACATGACCAACCTATCATTCATGTACGTCGTAACACACCTAATACTATTCATGCATTGCCTTTTCTTTTATGTTTCGTTCTACACTTTTATTATAATGGTACAATTCGTTTTAAATCTTAATTTTAGAGTGTTGAATGTAAATTCCTTTCAAAATCTATCTAGGACCCTTTGTATGACTATCATCACGGTCCTCTAAATCTTTATTAGCAACAATGAACAACAGTTAAAAACATAAAATCAAGGTTAGTAGATGATGATCTTGTATGCATCAATGAACCTTGATATAACATTTTTTGAAAACTGAATTTTAATTGTTGTGTATTGTTGTTGTTGAAGATTTAGAAGACCGTGATGATACTCATACAAAGGGTCGTAGATAGTTTTTAAAAAAGTCTACTACGCTACCAATAACAAAAACAGTAGACAATACCCCAAAATGTTGAATATATTATTTGATATCACTCGTACAGTGAAATACGTAGTTCCGACGTGCCCGTCTTTGCATTATAAGTATTACACGTGTGAGACAAACTCGCTTTTCACCAGAGCAAACACAAGTTTTAGCCTACTCTACATTTGTTGTCAACGTTTCATTTTTACGGCCCCGTGCAGTTAGAATGGCCAGGCACGCACAATAATTGAATTACACCAAATGTCGTCGTTACGCTCACGCCTGATACTTCTCCAGACTGGAACATGTCAACTATAGTTTTCAGTATTTCACTGACATATGTGTGTCAACGTTTCGTTTTAATTACATGGGGTTTTATCTGTTTGGTCTCATCTTGAAGTAGCTAAATGTATTTTGCTTTCTTTCTCATACGATGACAATGTAGTGCTTAGATATGTTTTCGTGTGACCATTTGGGGATGACCTAATAGTTGCGTAGGTAACTTGTGATTGTACAATATTACACAAGTTGGTTGGAACTGTGGTGGTCTAATTATTGTGTGTGTTTTTTTTGCTATGTGACTTTTTTCAGTTTTGCACCATGAGTCTTATATGAATATTAGTTTTTCCATATATATTCTAAGCACCGGTCTTACAATCTCCTAATAAGAAAGTTATCTGTAGCAATTAAGCTATTTGGAGGATTTCAAGAGTTGTGATTGGTGGTTGCTATGAAGAAAACAATTGTTATTCCACGAATAAGCAGTTCTTGGGACATTGTAAGACTGGACCTAACCTAAATATATCATTTTCTAAATACGAATATTGTTGCAAAAGAAGAAATTTCTACTAGTAAAGCTTATCTAAAATTTACACCTCGTTAAATAACCTGACGACGAAAGCGGGCATCTATTAAAAAAAGTTTTCTTTTTAAATTTAAAATTGAAAGTAAACATATTTTGGGATGTTTGTACATTTTTATTTTATTGTTGAGTAAAATCAAACAAAATGTAATTCATTTGAAACAAATATGTTTGCATGCATGCTGAACACGAACTGAGTGGTGGGTATAATAGATAATACATACACACATTATTGTAATTGTATTTATTTACTTACTTACTTATACCGTTATCTGTATAGTAATTGCAATATGTGTAGCTGTTAGCCTTGATGTTTTGTTTACCACTCTCCATTGCGTGTCGGAACATGAACACATGCGAGCTGTGAAGGTGGACCGGTCCGGCGAAAACCTAATTGATTCACAAAGGGAAGTGTGTGTATAATTGTAGACGCACTGAACTGTATTATGAGGATAATATGGTAGAGGATGAGGATGAGAGGATGGAAGAGGAGCAACCTGGATGAGGATAGTTTGTATAGGGATGGGATACAACGGTTGGTACCCCCCCCCCCCCCCCCCCGCCTCTCATCCCTCCCACATAAAACTTATGAATGATGATATTGATAGTAACAAAATGCATTTGTATTTATTATCTCTACCCTGTCAGACCTTTACAACAACTGATTTCAGTGCATGGGGGAAATTATATACTATTTATTGTATTGTGTTTCGTTGCTATGACGGCTCCAAAGTTACCGTTTATATGTAACTTACATCATGGGTGCTATTCCTGAAAGTTGATAATACTCACTTTAAGTGATATCTACGTGGTTATCAGTCACTTGCTATTGGCTGATTGCTGCATGGTGGACCGCGTGGAAAACACTCAATCAGCCAATAGTAAGTGATAACCACGTAGATATCAGTTATAGTTCCGTGACAACTCTCAGGAATAGTCCCCCATGTATCCACATAGTTGAATTTCAGTAACTTTTAAATAATGAAAAAAAGCAGTCCGAACCGGGATTTCAACCCTGGACCGCATCTGTATTTAGTGTAGGAATAAACAAAGCCACATACCAAGCTTGAGCCATTTGAAAACAACATTAAAAAGTTGTAAGAGTACAATTACACATAATAGAAAATTTAAGCAACATGTATTTTTTCGTTAAAATCAAACAAATTTATTAGTTAAGTTATTAACAGTCAGTAACGTTATATCGCATTTTGTGTAGATTTTGATAATAATCTAGCCTTCACTTAATTCCAAAATGTTTTTGTAAATTTAACTAAATACACGAATAAAAATACTGACAGTAAAATCTCAAACTTTCTTTTTGTTCAAACTTTCCTTGTTAAACACTCTTAATTTAAACTAGCACGAAAATAATTGTTATCTTTATGTGATCATATAAATTAATATGAAGACATTAGGTCCACGATAACAGGTACTACTTCCTGCGTGTACCTGTTGCGTTGTGGGATTAAGATTATCTCTTGGATCGTTTTTATGGTTAGTCATGGTGGATTATTATATTTTTCACAAGTATTCGTCTTGTTTTTCTTTACAATGCTCACCTCTAACAAGTCTCTTTCTACCTGGTATAATTACTTGTGCAGACTTCCGCTGACTCACTCTATTCATTATGATACGGTTTATTTTACAAGCTTTAAGGCATCACAGTACGCTTTTCACGTTGACCATAAGGGGAAAGAATTTGCTTCTCACAGGAAGAAATTTACATGTTCGAAATTCTGTGTAGTTACTTATAAATGAAATATACACAAAGGTTTCGATCCATGTACATTTTGATAAACAGTTTTAAAAGCATTTTTTTTTTTAAATCATAAAAATGCTGTTTTTGGGGATTTTCCACATTTTTAGTCTTTCGTGGCCCCGCGTTTATAAGGGATATGTAGGTGAAAATGGGGGGGGACAGTTACAAAAACATGTCTTGTGATTCCGTACGCTTATGACTTGTTCCCCAGCCGAATGAGCCACCGTGACGGCCTGAGGAAACCTCAGTCAGGATTAAAACGCTGCGAATCGAACCCGGATCTCCTACTTAGAATCTCGCATTACAACGTTTAGAGTGGCACACAACACAACACAATGCCATCAACTTGACTACCTTGAATGAATATACTGAGTCCTCATCTTAACATTAGTTTGATGGTCATTTTTCAATGTTGGCTCTACCGTATATGGAAGTGGTTGTGAATGAATTGAATACAGCTATAGATAGGTCAGCACAGCAGTAATCAGTTACAGCTCAACACACTCTTGTAACTTATACCTCGAAGAGACCGTTTATTAGATCGTCGCTATTCACCAACTTTGTTATAGTGTACGAACACACAACAATGAAACAAATGAATCGAACCGATGGACAAACAACAAGCCGTCAAATAATAAAATGTTCTGAAGTTGGAAAATTCAAATGTTCAAAACGCTTACAAACTATTCTCTGCCTCATTTAATCGTTTGTGGTTGTTAGTCCAGGGCTCTATTCCCGGTTATGGAAAGGTTTTTTTAACTTCTGGAATTAATTTCAATATATTTGTTATGATTGTGTCATACTTATAATTTTATAAACGATGATTTTGGAGCCGTCATAGCAACGAGGGGCATAATAAGTGATATAATGTCCCACACTGAAAGTCAGTTCTTGTATGTTCTGAATAAAGCAATAAATAAATTTAAAAAAATTAAATAGATTTGTATTTGTTCTCTATAGAACCCACTCAGTTAAAAGAACGGCCTGACCTTCAGTGAGTAACCATTTATTTGACGGCTCCAAAGTCACCAAAATCATGTACATTACATTTCCAAGGTAAAACCAATCGTATCGGAACCGAGTATCGTAGTAGTTGAATCGGGATCGCAATAGTACCGACATTTTCCCAAAACAACTCATTACGATTTAGTTGTAACCAGTTAACTCTTTCGCGATTTCCGGATTACGATTACAATCACGATGCCGACAATTGTGGGTAGGGCTACATACATATAGTTGTAACATACGAGGGGCCCCCTCTCCCCCCCCCCCCTCCCCTCTCCAAGTCCGGTATGACGTCATATACACGCGAGTCATTATACCTCGCAGACAATAAAACTGTTCGCACGGACTTGGACAATGGGACCGACTTTCGTTTGTGATATTCGGGCGAACCTCTGTACGCCCATAATCTGCAAGGCGCTGGGTGGTTGTTTATTTGACTCATATACATGTGTGTGGGCAAGGTCGTAGACAAGCTGTTTTGCCCCCCCCTCCCCCCCTCCCCCCCGCACACCCGGCGAAACCTCTGATTTCTATGCTTGAAAATTGTCAAAAAGTAAGTCAAAATATGTCATCTTCTAGAGAACTATGTGTTCTATCTTGGGATTGTTTCGGTGTTCCAATTATTAATATTAATTCACTTTTGTAATGTGTTGTTTTCAACACACCCTAACACGATAAAGTAGGCAAATTTAAAAAAAGGAGATATTTATGGGAAAGAGCCGAGAAACATTTATAAGAAAGAGCATTCAATTCAGTAAAGGGAATGATATATTTCAGGTTACTTTTTGATTTTAAATATTATTTTTGTGTGATTACAATAAGATGGCATCTGATAAAAATAATGAAATATTAACGTTCGACAAATTCAACGTGAATCTCATTTTCTTATATCCACATTACACGGTTCAATACTTTCGTCAAACTTATTGAATTCAAGGACAAAAAAGCATCAATAAATAGAAGCTACATTGTTGCAGTTTTTTAACAAAGTGTTTTTGATTCGCTTTTGTTCTTGAATTCAATACGTTTGACGAAAGTATTGAGTCGTGTAATGTCGGCATTACACTCATCATTGATAGTGTTCTAACTGAAAACAAATCTGTAGGTTTGATGGGTGGGCTGCCACCAACCCTTGAGACGGCAGCTTGACAAAGTAGGGGGGTCCCGCAGGCTTAACCTGTCTCATTACTCCAAATGAGAGCCAGGCGCTGACTGAGTGATGCTGGATGATATTTATAACTCTCAGACATAGAAACTGTCTCTCTACTCTTGTAATGCTTTTTACTTCAGTGGCTTCTCTTGGCTTATAACACATATTCTCGACAGAGAGACATTTTTTAAACTTAATCGTGTTTGAATGAATTATCTTGATTGCTTAGATTAAAGTTTAATTATATTCAGTTTAATTAGAGACATTTCTGCTGTAAAATGAAATATTATGTTACAGTTTACAAAATGAGCATGTATTTGCTATTTTTACAACTGTATTTCAATTAATTATGTACATCAATTAAACAATGTTGTTATGTCTTAAACTTCAAGTAAAACAAAACCTTAAATCATCAGATCGATATAATCAACTAGTAATGCTGTAGCTTGCTTCTCTCTTACAAATTTCCCTCAGAAATTGTGCCCAGTTTCTTTAAATTCTCTCTCCTAAAAACTTCCAGTTCTACTATTTATATTAATATTTTCTTCTTCTATTTCATTGGAAGTGACATTTCCCCCTTTATTTTAAGCGATATTTAAAAAAGGAATATGTTTCGTAAACTTTATTGATCCTTTAATGTTGACAACTATGCAACATTCAATATTGTCTTCAATTCGTTAGAGCTTACTTCTTTCCTCCTTCGGTAAACTTCTCTTGCATGGGTTTATGCTCGCTCCCAACGCGACGGATCTCCCTCCCAACGTGAGATAACCATTAGATAATACATTGTAGCTATGGTTGTCGAACGTGACCAAAGGGCGGGGGTTAATTATAACAACCAATAGCTAAACTATAAGTGGTTTATTTCATCCCTGGGGGCCGCGCGCAATCAGCGACGCCACATTAGCCACAGATTAGGGGTTGATCGGAACCTGTGTAGCCGCCACTCAGGGTAATGAAGGGCGGGGGGGGGGGGGAGGGGGGTGTTAGCTAGGCGAAAGGAAAGAAAGGGGTAGGTATCGAACTCGTTGCAAAATTGACGTTTTTTTTATTGATATCTTTAGAACGCTTTAAGATATTGAAAAAGTGACTGATGCATTTTGTTTTGTGTTGTCTGCTAATCAATGTATTATTTAAAATCTTAAAATAGTTATTATCGTTACGATTGTTATTTCATTTATAACTATGATCTGTTGTGTAGATAGGGACGAATGAAGACTTATATAAGTATTCGAATGTGCAAACTATGACATTGTACGTATGTATAACAGTGCTAAACGAAACGGATAGGTCGTTTAGTTTAAACACATTCATTTGGAGGCACCAAGGAATATACTAAACAATATGATTGATAAGTAAGTAGCCTAAGTAGCAGGAAAACCAAAAAATTAAAATACGTGCAACAGTTAATCGAGGATATGCGAATTGTGGAAAAGATGCATGTAGAAACGAAAAGACAGGAAGAATTAGAACAGTTTCAAACTAGCCACATATTAATAATCTGATCAGATGCGGTTTTATTACAGATAAGATTTTAGTTAACTATATCTGGAGAGTATGTCTCATGCAGGTATAGATAAATGTGGGGGGGGGGTCACCTTCTATCGCCCCCGGGTGGGTTAGGCTCGGCAACGCTAAACGGCTAATTTAATAACGGCACGAAATGCGTGTATATTAGCAGGTAGGCCATAATTGCTTCATTTCGGCGTCCAAATTCATGCATGGAGCCGAAACGTGCTGTTGCTATAGCATGTGCTAGTTTGTAAGCTACCGATATTTTGTCTAAAACATAAGAGATGCGTTACAATGTCCGTATACAAGTTTTCATTCGTCGAGTAGTTTGTCTTCGTCGAGGAAATCACCGATCAAGTGCTTTGCAAATTATTTTTCATTGCTACTTTTTAATTTATGTAATGTCTGTCATAAACTGATTTTCAAATATAAGGACAGTAAATAAATGTGTGCAATTAATAATGCAACCAATTTTACTCCTTATTTTTCTAATGCAAAAGAGGCACATGCACTGCCCGCTACTACTACCACTTCTATCACTTCACGTAACACTACTCTACTACTACTATTACCACTACCACCATCAACACTACCTCAATTACCAGTAATAATGTAGTTAGGGCTGGTCTTACAATCTCCTAATAAGAAAGTTATTTGTAGCAATTAAGCTATTAGGAGGATTTCAAAGGTTTTGATTGGTGGTTGCCATGGAGACAACAAGCTATTCGACGAATAAGTAGTTATTGGGACATTGTAAGACTGGACCATATACTATAATAAGAGATTTTATTTCTTTATTTGTGATCCTCATACCAAGTGAATCACGCATCGTCACTGGTCACGCAATGTGGGCCACCGGTCAGCATGCGTGATATAGCCCTGACCACGGCCACCTAGACCTGGCGGATCTCACCGGTGAAGAATGCGCTGTTTCCTAGAGGCGGTGACTTAGCCGGATCAACGGTATCTTCGCGTAGGTGTTCACTTTCGGTGTGGTGTGGACCATCTTCCTTGTTACGTTCTTTGTCACTTAGTGTGTGGACTTGTGGCAGTAGGTTGCGTCAAAACGGTTGCTTGCTACAGGCTACTAAGACAACAATGAAACAAATTAATTGAATCGATGGACAAACAAGAAGCTGTCAAAAAATAATTTCTTCTGATTTTGGAAAACAAAACAAAAAACAAACAAATACACACACAAACCTTTTACTTAGTCGTTGTCCATCATTAAAAGTTTTAAATGGCGAGCAGTTCTTGTTTTTTTTTGTATGGTTGCAATTTTATTATTTTGACAGCTGATTGTTTGTCCATCAGTTTAATTCATTTGTTCCATTGTTGTAGTCCGGATGTGACGTCAGTTGCGGGTTCCCTTTTATTTTATCTCCTCTTTTCGACAGGCAGAGCTATCCTGAGCCAAATTCTGCCGCGGGCCCAAACAGGGATCTTAAGATATCGATAAAAATACGAGGTAGACTCCACATTATCCTTAAGTACTATAATCAATCATTGTGGCCGCTATAAACGTTGTTAAAAGTTCTGGGCGAGAGCGAGTTTGTGGTTTTTTCATTACACCAAATGACCTGTTCTGTGTGGAGGGCTGGGAGAGGGGGGGGGGGCTAAGCTAGGGGTTGCGGTAAGGAGAAATTGGCAACGTATTTGCTCAGGGGTAGTCTTGTTATATGGGGTGCTACTTATACAATGCGCCCCTTCACTACACGAAGAGATCGATTGTAGTTCCTGGCTACTCTACTTTCGAAAGAATGAATTCAGAATGAAAATATCAATATAAGTTGTCGAATATTGTCTAATTTTATACAAGCGCAATGATTTTCCTTTAAATTATCTGTTGATCTTGAGTCTTGACATTACCTAGCTCCGCATAAATCCAAAAGATTATTTTAAAATAAATTTTCAAAATACGAACAAAAACGTTGTTTCTTAAATTTTCAATTTTATCCAATGATAATGAGCATTCAAGTGAAACTGAACATGGTACGCAACGTTTAGTGACAGCTCTCTGTGCGGTGAACAGCTGCACAAATGTCGCTCTCTGATTGGCTATAACCTGTTCTGCACTTGTGCCGGGTTCAAGGTCAACTCTGCAAGTCACGTGGCCAACAGCTGAGAGTAATTGAGACGAGGGCATCTGATGGAAGATCCGTCACGGATGTGTGCACACCGGGAGACATAAGTAAATCGAACTCGTTTTGTCTTTTTTTGCGTTTTTATGTCGAGCGATAACGGTCGAACGGAGAGTCCGATCAAGTTGAAATGAAAAACGGTTACAAGTTTCGATGTGGATTCAAAACCGTTAGTTTTGTGGCAAAATCGGCCAAGCAGTTACTTAGTTACAGTTACTTGAATGTTTTTTTCTAAAACAAAATGTTGACATAATGTAAGATAGTCATATTATTATAGTTTAAGTTTCCGTCCCTTCACTATATGTAATATAGTTTTACGCAATCCGGTTCGTATTCATAGGTTGCACGAACGTCACATCTGTGCGCGTGGCGGCCACATTTGTGATCAAACTTTGACGTTCCCATGGAGAAACAATTGAAGGCTGTTGTCGTAGAACACAGAAATTCTTAGTTCTTTAAAAGTCAGTCTGTTTTTGAGATAAAATTGGTATGTATGTTAATATTTTGTTTGTTTATTACTTATGTTTACTTTTTAAGTTCTACATTAGACTTATTTACTAAATTTGAATAGTATTTGCCAATGATCTAGGGTTGGTCCTCATCAATTGTGTCGCAATCATGGCCGCTGTGACGTCACGTGGGAACTATGAATTGAAGGTAGAAATTGCATTTCTATTGCTGTTTGTAAAAGCGATATATATTTATAAGCTATCGATTAATGAAATGAGAGTGATAAACTTAAATGATGATTATGTGCGAGATATGAACGGAAGTAGTATCATAATGATGGTAATATTAATAGAGGGAGGAAGATAGTTGAATTATTAATGTGGGAATGGCAAATTTGAGTTAAGAATGTGATAAGAGTTTTAACATCCTGCCGGAGACAATTCTAACAGCAGCTTCTCCCCGTTGTATTGTAAATACAATGCAGAAAATAACGGTATTCGTAGATTGTACAAGATAAAAAAGTAAACACAAGTCAAACTGTTACTGAGAATGAACTACAGAAGTCATCTTATCGGTGGGTCGTGTGAATGGAACGTGGGTCCTCAGCTTCTAGAGACCTGGGTTCGAATCCCGCATAAGGCATGGTTCTATTGTAATTGTCCTTCAACATCATCGATCAACCATCATCGTATCGAATACTACAATTGCAATAAAATCAACAGAATCATCGTAATATTAACTGTACACAGTAAATATGAATATAAATAAATCGATTCACATTTAGAGTCTACCCACTCAGTAACAAGACTGATTTTCAGTGGGGTACTTTAATTTAGAGCGACTAAACTAACCCTGTAGGCTCCGAACACCATCGACGAGTGAGCGATAACCAATCAAAGATCGACATGTCAATTAGTTTGAAACATACGAATCAGTTATTGGACCGTGCGAACACCTGCGGACAAGTGCCAGAATCAATAAGAACTACTTTGAATTTTGAATTGATTACATTTATTGAGTGGTTCGTTGCTAGGAATACGTATTGCGGGAGCCCAATTCTAACGCTGAAAAACAGCGGTATTCCTAGATTGTACAAGATAAAAAGTAAATACAACTAAAACTGTTACTACTGAATTAAAACAACCAACCTCTAACGGTAGATGGTCGTGACATGTCAGGGAAGCCGAGGTCTATACACGATGGCAATCACATCACACAACAACTACCTGTTGTCAACGGCCATGTTTGTTCACTGTGCTCACACAAAGACACGTGAGTATCTGTACAGTTATTCGAGTAATTTGTAAACATGCCACAAATTGAATACCGCCATTACTACGCCCATACACCGACACTGATTCTATCTGGATGGGTACACCCTTCATTAAAATGAATACAATACAATTGTTCAATTTCGGGAAAATGTTCGTTTCCAGATTTACAGTTATATATGTAGTTTATTCACGTGGAAAAGTGTAGTCTCATGTTTAAAACCGCTCACGATTTTAGTTATTTTTAAATTATATCGCAATAATGCTATTCGAAATCGAAAATCTGCAGGCATAGCACCCTGTGGTTTGGTAATTGTCGTTGTAATCAGTTTATTTCTTATTTTTATTGGATTTTATAATTTATTATGGATTTAATAATCAAAATAACTACCTTACTGACAATAATATTCTATGTATTTATCATAGGGTGCTGCGGGGTTTAATTATGGGACAGTGAAAACTCGGGGCTAAAACAGGACAGTTGAAATTTACTGTAATGAATACATATTTTTCAAATTTTATATAAATATAGCCAGGTATATAACTACTTATGTTCCTGTTGAAATTCCACGTATTACCGTTGCCCCATAAACATTATCTGATCAACAAGATAGAGTACTGACCTGATTTAGCCCCTCGTATTTACCAAAATATTTTTTTGAGACAACTCCTGTTGATTTGGTAAGTAACATAAAAATCACTAAATATGTGCTAAAACCAACTTTTTAAATGCAAAGTGTTGAGAATTGTCCCGTTTTAGCCCCGGATTACCCTATTTATATTACTGCTACATCTATTATAACCACAATATATGTATAAAAAACATTAGCACGACAATAATTGCCCTATTAGCAGTATAGTAATTATTGCTTTCAAACGACAACATTGTCCGTAAAGCATAAACAGTAAACACATTGATATCATACATAGCATAACATATCATATAACATATCATATCATTACATAACATCATATGATAACACTCTCCGTAAAGCATAAACACATTGATATCATATACATATCTATGCAATATATTATTAACTGTGCCTCTACGATGCATATATTTGATTTCGGCGATCCATTAACTTTTTCCCATGCTCCCTCTTGTCTAGCTATGTATATAGAACTAAATAACAGGATGACGGATACGATCTGAGCCTTGGGCTGCTAACCAGATGAAAAATGACTGAATCTAATGAAAATGGATAATGTTAGTGGAGTGGCCTGGCCTAGAGTAGGGCGTGGTTTGGTTCAACTTCAATACGATACTTGGTTAGAAGTGGCGACAGATTTATCACCATCATCGATTAATAATTAGTTACCTATTCTGATTTATAGACTCTGAGTTATGTGTGTATAACGTCGCTGTTGGTAGTTTGTGGAGGAAATGTTGTAATTGTTGACGTCAGCATTCTAGTAAGAGGTTTGCTGACGTGTGCTATTATACCTGTGTTGCGTAATAGGGAAGTGCGTTTATCTAAAGTTTTGACAATAGACCTTTTTCAGAATTGATCTAGGAACCTATCTCTAGATCTTCAATGACAACAATGCACAGCAGTGAAAAATGCACCTTAACATTTGAAAACTAGTTGTTATTGTTGAGCATTGTTGTCATTGATCTATCAAGAACCTTAGATAGAGCTAATTACAGCCCTGTAGATGACAACAATGCACAACAGTAAAAAATGCACCTTAACATGATTATTTAAAAATCAGTTGTTATTGTTGAGCATTGTTGTCATTGATCTATCAAGGACTCTTAGATAGAAGTAATCACGGCCCTAGACCAATAATCTGAAAATCATCAATTGATGAATAAATACATGTGTACGTATTGTCTACCCTTCTCTCTCCTCACTTTTCTTGCTGTGGTTTTCGGCAACCTGTCACAACCTGGGCTTAACAACCTGTGCACGCAATCAGATGTCGGTTAATATTTTCAGTCATTTTCACGAGTAAAATACTCGTGTTAGGTACTTGGGATATAGACATTCCTAATTATTTCTCTTTATTTAAATTTTCTTGTAATTTTCGATTATAAAATTGCATAATTGTATTGTGTGCACTCACAATGTTGTTTCTACTGCTGCTGCTTTTGTTATTCTATATTTATGAGTCATCGTCTTGTGTGTAAATAAGTTTAATAACCGAGCAGGATAAGAAATAAACATTAAATACATTCGGCTAGTTTTCATTTTTAATTTAGCACATTTTTGTGTGTATAGTCTAACACGACAGAAGGAAGAAAAACATGGAATCAACAAATGAAAACGTCAAGAGATCTCACTGTCGTGGGATCTGTCGATGACGCTTTCTATATAAATAAGAACCACGAATTTGTTCTGGAATTGTTTAATAGTTAGGATGACGCATTAGTATGACCACCTCTACTTTTTACCGCATCGCATTCCATTCAGAAGAGTTTTTCTCATGATCCACAAAAGGGAAAGTTTATAATAATTAATTTCATTCTTATTCCGTGAGTAAAATTTGACTCTCAAGTCTGAATGAAATGAAACACGAATTTATTAAAATAATTATTTTAACGGTTGTAAGAATTCAAGTTGGACCACATGCAGAAAAAAATGTATAATAAAATAAAATAACGAAGTGTTGCGGTTTTTGTAGAGGACGTGCTGCGGTTGGGGATAGCGTGTCACGGTTCATAACCTCCCCTCCCCCCTCCCCTACTCTCCCCGCCCGCTGCCACCTGTATCAAACCGCCCCGCCTGCCCAACCCTTCGGCGTGGGGGATGGACGCAACCATGCGTTAAATGTTAACTATATTTTCTGAACGAGCTGGTTAGTTTCGCTCAGGGCTATATCATCTCAAATCTGGGGTTGCATCTTGGGGGTTCCCGTCTATAATAATAATGATGATGGTTTTACTCATCAACGAAGAGTTTTTTTTAACACATCCCCTTGAGGAATACTTCAAATGAAGGAATAAATAACAAATAATTAATGCTAAAAAGTAATGACACAATGATGTATGTAAAAAACCGATACAATTCGTACAAAACAATATTCCAATCCACGAAATACCACAATAACAACCAAAATTATGTGAAATTAGCATGGTCAGCAAGAGTTTAATTGTGCAATAAACAGCATGTTAAGTAGTATTAAAAACAGTAGAGCCATAATATTATAGCTAATAAATGATACAATTTGTTTAATAAATTACAATATTCAAATTCATTAAATACCACTTAGTACTAGAGAAAATTCCCTCCAAAAAAGATAAATGTAAACACATTTGATGGTGTTTAATCATTGTTATCTTCATCCAACACAGTTCCGAGCTGTACATGTCCCCACTTTAACTTCTGCAATACATTATCTGTATAAATATGTCGAGAGATGCGCTACGCTGTACTAAATGATGTATACGCAGGTTTTGATAAAATATATGCAATATATTCATCCATCAAACTCTGGCCTTGCTTCGGCTTTCAATCAATCTTTGACAGGTTGTTGTCAGATATGGCCTCGTATACTCGCGTACTATAGAGTGGTTCCACGGCAACCCTGTGAATGCTGCCGTCATAGATGAGTGAGTCGGAGCCAATCAGCGAGTGGCTTTTCCAATTGGACGTGGTTGACCTAGACTCATCTATGACGTCAGATCCACAGGGTCACTGTGGAAAGACTTTACCCCATCCTTTAACAGTAGCATTCATTTCAAGCTACACACTTCTTGTTGAACATTCTGTAACGAAAACAAATTACGTTAATTTACAACCGCCCATTCAAGTAAACTACATCAACACAAACCTATTTTCGTAATAACCCACCAACCGCGCGGCGGAGTAAAGAAAGCGAATAATTGGCGGCAATGAACGACGCAATGAATGGCCATTGTGCTTCGCGGTTATAGTCGCGCGTGTTTGACGAGAAACCAAAGAAGTGACGTTGTTGGTTGACAAAGTTTGTTCTGTAGGTAGCTACAAAGTGCCCCCCCCCCCCCCACTCCCTTTGAGCCACGCCCGACAACGCAAACAAACACACACACAAGAGACCACTTAATAAATCTTTATTCTCTGCTCTTTCATTCGTCTATAATATAATAGAATTACGGATAATTGAAGGTTGTTGTTGAATGGGCTGTTAAGAATCGATTGGCTTGATTTGATTATAATTTATACGGCGCGTGGCGTCGTAATGCAAACGACATGATTACGGGAGTAGACCATGGAATAATATTATTTCTTGCATAGAAGAATATGGGAGTAGACTAAGGATTCTTTTTTACGAGGTACGATGAAACCGTTGATCATTTGTATACATAGTTCTATTTATTATCCTCCTTTGTAAAATCATTTTTATAACTCAATTAGATGGATAAAAAATACAAAGATATGTAAATAAATACATACATACATACATACAAACATACATGCATACATACATACATACACACATACATACATACATACATACATACATGCATACATACATACATACATGCATACTTACATACATACATACATACATACATACATACATACATACATACATACATACATACATACATACATACATACATACATACATACATACATACATACATACATACATACATACATACATACATACATACATACATACATACATACATACATACATACATACATACATACATACATACATACATACATACATACATACATACATACATACATACATACATACATACATACATACATTCATACATACATACATACATACATACATACATACATACATACATACATACATACATACATACATACATACATACATACATACATACATACATACATACATACATACATACATACATACATAAGCAAAACAAATAAACTTATAAATAAATAACAAGTTTTTATTTTGTTTTCAGCAGGTAAGCATGCCATGCTGTGGACGAGAAGTATCTGAGAGGTTTGACCGGTCCCTACTGATACAGGTGAAGAACACTCACTCAGGCTATAAGGTTTCATGGGGGGGGGCACGATCCCACCCCAGCCCCCGACAGGAAACGGAAGGACGCCCAAACGAAGGGTGACCGACTACGTCACGCAACGCAAAGAAGCGCGCATGCAAATTACAGACGCCGGACTGTCCGACTGTCTGACTCAAGACGGTTGAATGTCGTCACGGGTAGATGATCACTCATTGGTCAACTGCTGGAGTAACAAGAGACCGGGCTGTGACGTATGAAATTAGCTGACGGTTGACGGTTATTGATTCTTGAAAACGCTGCGAGATGTGAATGAGAATTTAAACACTTTCAAATACCGACATTTTTACGAACTTATTATTTATGTTAATTGAAAAATTTATAGTAAATGAATTACATGCCCTGGATTCACAAATATGCCTCACTCTAAGTTGCCCTAAAGTTAAGCAAACCGAAGCTAGATAAATCAAGGCCTCGCTGGGTCTTACTAAACATTCACTTATAAAATATGATTAATGAAGTTGTTGATATTTTACTATATTTTAGGTATATTTGTGAATTCAGGTCCAGATGTACAAATCGTAACGGTTATGATATTTGAAAGTGTATTGATTCATAGTTTTGCTGATTCAATACCAAATCTCGGGTAAGATTCACATTTCGAATATCTTGGTTGAGAGCTCTAAAGATGTCAATACATTCGGTCTACGAATGTATGTATGTATGTATGTATGTATGTATGTATGTATGTATGTATGTATGTATGTATGTATGTATGTATGTATGTATGTATGTATGTATGTATGTATGTATGTATGTATGTATGTATGTATGTATGTATGTATGTATGTATGTATGTATGTATGTATGTATGTATGTATGTATGCAAGAACGCCAGACATCTGTTGATTTTCGTTGAAACAGAGTGCGCGTGTGCGTGGTTGATAAGGCTATGAGATCGTTATGTTGAGACAAGTATATCATAGAAAGAAATGTAGTGAACGTAAGATGAAAGCCAACACAAACACAAACACAAGATGAAAGCCTAGGCCAGGGTTTCTTAAACTTTTTTGCCCGTGACCCCAAATGTTGAGGTAAACAAAACTCGCGACCCCGTCTTGTACCGGACCTTATTTGCGTAGAATTTATACACTGAAAAAGATGGTAGGCCTAAGGCGGATGCAAGAGTAAGGAAGTTTCCCGCTGAGCCTCTTTTCTCAACTTTTCTATATACATCTTTTTACACATTTTCCTTTAAAAAGTTCGATTCTATATACAACTTATAAGTACTATTTTTCATAAGCTCGCGACCTAATTTTGATTCGTCTTGACCCCGCCAGGGTCGCGACCCATAGTTTGAGAATTCCTGGTCTAGAGAATTGGTTGGAGTAACATGGGGGATGGACACCCCTAATATATGGAAAGACAGTTGTTTGTTTTCGAGGCGGCGTGAATAGTGAATAGGAAATTAGCCACGACTCATTCATTCATACACAAATGAAACCGTTTCGTCTTATGTCGTTTTTTTTTTTTTTTTTTTGAATAGTGTGAAAGAGAATTTCAAATGCTAATATGTATGTTTAACGATGCCTCACGAACACTTGTATGGATTTGTGTGATTACACTAGTTATTATGTAAACTTCTTCAAATGTTATCCAAGAAGAAAAACGATGTGCTTGATTGTAGCAATAAGTTACTACGCGACGTTTAATTTGAGTCGTGGCCTGATAAAGTAGGTAATAAAATAAGGAACTTGCGTTCGTTTTCATTATTATACTGATGAGTAATTTTTGTTGTTGAGAAGATAGAAATATAAAACGTTCCATTCTCTCACTTTTCGCGCTCTTTGAGTTGAAGAACTCACGTAATGAAAAAAAAATTTCAAAAATACAAATTGATACTAATCGTTCTGTAATATAGACAACATAAAATTATAAAACCGCTTATCATAAGTGTACTGTTTGTATAATTGATATGCAATATTATACATTATTTATATGTATTTCTGTATGAATGATGTATGGAGCCAATTTCAATACTCAACGATAATTAATTGTATGTATCATGTGAAATGTGAAGAAATTATGTTCGATTATATTGAATCTGATTTCGTTCTACCGTCCCTGCGAACATTTACCCAACAATGCATCATCGATTGACAATAAACGGTAAAGATAGCGCATTTCAATTCAAGGCTATCATTTTGAATGACGAATTACGTAGGTTTGTTTATATCTATGTGTGATTGACACTTTGGTGTCACCTCAAACATGTGAGTAACTTAGCAAGTTACGATCACACAAACCTAATCAACTCACACTGGAACATTATTACAACAGTCGCATTAAATAAACATAGACGTCAACACATTACTCAAGTTTAAGATTAACTTATGTGATTGGCAACAACTGAATAATACATTACTCAATTGTACGATTAATGTATGTATAATAATTGTAATGTAACTGTGTCGTTTCTTTTTCTTTGTCATGACTCTGTACGTCAGCATTAAAAAAAAATCACAACGGTTCTACCATGGTTGGAGCTAACGTCATGATGCAGGGGTCGTGGTAACATCCAATTCCTGTCGGTACTTTTCAACATTCGCGTGAAAAGTATCCCTTATCTAGGGCAATCTTCTCGTATCATCTTCAAAAGTGGCTGCCGTGCGTGCCCAAACTTTTTATCTACGTTTTTGCTGACGTAGGTGGATGGGTGGGATTCAAAGGGTGGGGGGGGGGGGGGCTTTGGGATCACCAACATATCTCGTTACACCCTGACCCAGATAATCAGTGCGTGGTACTACCGCACACACATTTTTTAAATCATGGAACGCGGGTAAACAAAAAAATTTTTGACACAATTAATAACTTACTCCTTTTTACATTTTGCTCTCAATGCAACAAATTTATAAACAATTGAGCTAAACGCGCTAATAGCAACATCAGTAGCCGTATTGGACAAAAAGTTGAGAGCAGAAAGTGCGTTAGGGTAATGAAGATTTCTGTCCGACCGTCTATTTATAGCTAACTTGATTTTCAGCGTTAATTTAGAAAAAATAACCATTATTGGCTTGGACGTAAAATGTGCAATTATAAGGCTTATTTAAAATAAATTAAAACCCGAGCCTCGCTTAAAACAAATGTATTCTCTTGCAGTGATAGATACGACATAACATGTCGGTTCAAACTATATAAGAGATCTTAAATGTGATATAGCTTGAACCCTTGCAATAGCTGCGTCTAAACCAACTTAAGCGGTTCTACATTAATTGCCAATAGTCGTTCCTATACACAAGCTATAACATGTTGTGCCATGGATACACACGCGTAATGTACCACTTATTATGTAAATTAATGTATGTGGCGGTATCATGTATTCCGATTATCTTGCTTGGCTGATGTGCGACGCGCTCAGCGCTTGGGAACTAATTTTTAAGTGGTTTTAGAGGAGGGAGGGGGGATGGATGTTAAATTTAAAATTTGCATACCTAGATGATGCTTAACCGCCCAAGGTGACAAATTTTGTTGGTGGTCTTATTTTCATAAATTTAACAGAAAACAGCTTTATGCCGACATTACACGACTCAATAATTCGTCAAACTAACTTATTGAATTCAAGAACAAAAGCAAACCAACAACAGTTTGTTAAAAAAAACTGCAACAATATAGCTTCTATTACTTGATACTTTTTTGTCTTTGAATTCAATAAGTTTGACGAAAGTATTGAACCGTGTAATGTGGGATTTAGAGGCAATAAAACTTACAATAATCCCCTTATACATTCAGTTGCAAAAACGTACACACTTATAAATCATGTATATTAATTTAACCCCAACATTAACTTAGATAATTTAAAATACTTTCGAGGACCCTTTGACGATTTTAATAATTCTTTTAGACAACAATACCCAACAATTAAAACTGTAAAATTTAGGCTAATAGATAATGATTTTTTATGCAAGAATGAACCTTGATATAACATTTAAAGGGCCGTGATGAGTAGTTTTCGAAATTATCTGTATATCTAGCCGAGTGCAGTCGGTGCATACATGGCAGAGGAACCCACCAGGCCGTGAGATCTATCTATGCTAATTATTGTATCGTTGTTGCGTCACAGTCGAGTGAAAGCTTCGTGTATATAAGGCGGGCGGTGGTCGTCTTTGTTGTCGCGCGAAAACAATTGCGTGGTTGGTATACATGCATGCGATGGCGGTGGCGGACCGTCGGGTGTAAAGCCTGTATTACACGGTCAAACTTTTTCATCCAATTCCTTGAATTCAAGAACAAAAACGCATCAATAAATAATTCCTATTGTTGTATTTGACTACATACTGACTGTTTTTGATGCGCTTTTGTCCTTGAATTCAAGGAGTTGGATGAAAAAGTTTGACCGTGTAATACAGGCTTTACTGCTACCGTTCCACTGTTTTGAGATATATATGGAGAGGCGTAACAAGTGCACAGAGTGCGTTGCGAGCGATCCGACCAACAGTTGGATACACACAACTTTCAACAATAGGGCACTAGCAACACCAAAAGACAACAATGAAACAAATGAATTGAATCGATGGACAAACAACAAACTGTCAAAAAATAATTTCTTCTGATTTTGGAAAACAAAACAAAAAACAAACAAATACACATAAAAAAACTTTCACTAAGTCGTTGTCTATCATTAAAAGTTTTAAATGGCGAGCAGTTACTATTGCTACACTTGTTTTTATTTGTATGGTTGCAATTTTATTATTTTGACAACTGATTGTTTGTCCATCAGTTCAATTCATTTGTTCCATTGTTGTCTGTTGGTGTTGCTAGTGCCCTATACCATTCCACTGTTTTGAGATATATATGGAGAGGCGTAACAAGTGCACAGAGAGCGTTGCGAGCGATCCGACCAACAGTCACTGAATATTGGATACACACAATTACAACAATAACAATTTCTAAGGTTGGAATTCATAGTCGGCCCCTACACCTAGGGGCGCCCATTGATACCAAGGTAACAATTGTTTGCATGTTAATTTCCCATAAACAAAACAAATCCATAGCAACAATGGGTGCCCCTAGGTGTAGGGGCTGACTATGAATTCCAACCTAAGTCTTTAGAAAGATTACTTGACTTCTTTGGAATCGATAGACATTTTCCCAATAATAATTAGTGCACTGGCTTCTAGAGAGGTTTTTGGTTAATTTTAGCAGGCTGAGCTCAGTGGCTCGAAGCGCTACAGTGTAGTCGTTTGTTGTCAACACCAAACCACAACAATGCAACAAATGAATTGAACCGATGGACAAACAACAAGCAGTCAAAAAATGAAATGTTCTGAACTTGGAAAATTCAAAATGTTCAAAACGTTTACAAACTTTCAGATCGTTGTTGTCAATCATTGAACAGTAGTTTTAACTGGCAAGCAGTTACTATCGGTAAAACTAATTGTTTTTCCCCTATTATTCGCAAATCTATTACTTTGACAGCTTCTTGTTTGTCCATCACTTTCTATTGTTGTAGTTCGGCTGTGACGTCAGTTGCAGGTTCCCTATACATCAATAGACCATTACTAAAACTATCTAGGACCTTTTTGTATGAGTATCATCACGGTATCCTGTCTTCAACAACAACGATACTCAACTCAGTTTTCAAATCTTATATCAAGGTTCATTGATGCATACAAGATCAACATCTACTAACCTTGATTTTATGTTTTTAATTGTTGTTCATTGTTGCTAATAAAGATTTAGAGGACCGTGATGATAATCAACTACCAAAGGTCCTAGATAGTTTTTGAAATGGTCTATAGCGCAAGACTCAATTGAGGGGGCTGTGACATCACAGGTGGACAAACAATGTGTTGCTGGGCAACTCCATTGTTGTATCTTTCTTTGATTGGCGTATATTCAATGTTTGTCCTAAACGAAACACGGCAACACGGCTATTTTTAGAATTGAGTCTTGTGCTATTCATATTTTAAGACGGTGCTTTTAAGTTTTAACATGAGGATCGAACCCACATCTTCTTGAAGTGGTCTCTCGTCTCGGTGATTCTCTCTGCATCGTAGCAGACAGGTGCCTACGCTTGCGCGTGCGCGTGGGGTCGAACCTACGCACGGTAGCTGTGGGAGGATCTAGTTCTGAATTGCTTGGAGGCGAACCTGAAGGGAATTACGGAAAACAAAACTAAAAAGTCGCGTCATTGGCCCACTGATCCAGTTTGTTGTGTTACCAAAGGTGTTTTAGTGTATTAGCGGCAAGTGTTTGTGTTTGTGTTGAAAACACTTGTTGCCAACTGTGATCCAGTTGGTTGTGTTACCGAAGGTGTATTAGTGTTAGTGTATTAGCGGCAAGTGTTTGTAAGTGTTGCAAACACTTGTTGAATGCGTGGATGTTCACTGGTGCGAGCAAGGACGAGCTGTTCTTGTTTGTAAGGTGATTCATAGTAACACGATAATAGACTATTGTTCTTTGTTGGTTTTGATTTTGATTATTAATTAAGAGAGAATAAGGCCTGGATGTATAGATGTCCCATACGTTAGGGTAGGGTTTGTTTTCTTATGGGAAATAGCTTGTAAAAAAACACAATCCATAGAAACCAGTATTAGATAAATAATGCTACATACAACATAATTAATCAGTAGACAATGAGTATAGTTACGGAGGTCCGAAAATGAGTAATATTCGAAATCAGTTTTATCCCAGCCATAAAAGACAAACTGAACTCAAACATTTAGTAGCATAGAATAATGGCCTTGTATTAATGCCCTCCAATGGCATCTATTGGTAATATTCAGATACATACATAGCCCAATATATATACATGATCAAGATTGAACATATTACATTGTAGCTTTGTAATAGAGGCCTATATTGCGATTACAATACGTTCTGCTCTGCTGTGAAGTGTCGAGTGCAATAGGTAGATGGACTAACCGCGCGCCACTGTATGCCCCTCAAGTCACGTCGTCTTCCGCTGTCGTAGGCGTGCACACTACGTTCCGTTCTGTAATAATTCTCTTCTGAAAGCAAAGCGCGGGTCTTGTAAGGTAATCTACTCCTAGCTCACTGTTGGGCAATCTAGCGATGTCAACCGTCCGCCTACCACAACATCATTGTGTATATATTATAAATAGACCACAGCGGTAATTGCCGCCAATTATCTTACTCACTCTAATAGGAATTGCAAATGGGGATTATTATCTGAATTATGTTTACAGTTTTAATGGTTTGTGGGAATCTTGAAAGCTTAAACGTTGTGAACGGGAGTTTTAGTTTCAAAATTCTGTTGTGACATAATCTGGAAATTACGTATGATTGTAAAAGAAAATTGTCACTATCACATAATGTTACCTTGGGGAAATAATTATCGTCTATATATTTCTCATGATGAGACACATTTTAACTTTCTTTGGAAACAAAAAATTAACAATTGTTCGCATTTATTGAACGTAGAAATGAAAGGTCTATCTCTATTGATATTATGAGTGAATGGCTCAGAGGTAGCATGCGATACCCTAACACGGAGGTCACTACTTCGAATAACCCCACCGACATTCCTGGTTGATGTTTTTCTGCAGTTGTAGGTCTGAGAAACAATTCCGTATAGGTCCGATAAAGATTCATTTTTTTTTTAGCATTAATTGTCTATAAATTTAGCAGTAATGTAGCATCTAGCCTATTTGTTTCTTTTCATTAAAACCTAGAATATAAGGCCGCTGCAACAGAATATCTTTACCCTTGGAATATTATTACTAAGATTGCGTTACACGTTGCGAAGCGAACTTCAGAATAAAACGTTGGGTCTCAAAATAACCTTAACCTAACCTAACCTTACGTAACCTAACTTATTCTTACCTAACCTAACCTAACATAATCTATCCTTAGTATAACGTAGCTTAACCTTTTTTTTGTTCGCAACGTGTAACGGCTGCTTGAGTGAGCGCGGGTATTAGTAATGATGGGCTATGCGTAAAGATATTCCATTCCAATACACCGGGTTTCTTGCACTACTATAACGGAAAGTTATGTGCAGATACTTAAAATCAATTTCATTATTTGTAAGTACAGGGTAAGAATGCAATTCTTAACTATATCTCAATAGAAATTAGAACACCTTATTTCTTGTAAAATTAGCATTTTGAGACGTTTGCAAAAAAATGCATATTCACCGATTTAACATCAAAAACCTAAAACGCAAAATTTAACGTTCTCTCTAAGAGCGTAGCCACTATACAATATCCCTTTTTTTGCATGATCATTGCATGATTGTTGCATGGTTATTGCATGGTTATTGTATGCTTATTGCACGCATAGCGAATGGGTATCTTCTTCAATCTTCATCGTGTCGGGCAGACGAAACGAAGGACACGGAAGACACATTATTACACGACCAATAATGTAAAGCCCAGCCCGCAGATGACATCATTACAGCTTCATTATTCTAAACACTTTCTAAACGTTCTAAACACGACAGATTGGAGGTAACGATTCGGTAACGAGACCCTTCTAAATAATTGCGGAACTCGGTTGCAAATTCTACATTTCCGGAACGTCATCTTTATGTAATTGATTTTGTGATGGTTTTGTTTTAGCAATACCATGTTTTTTTTAGATCTCTCTTGTTAGTAATGTACTAATAGATGATTTTCAGAATTGTTCTAGAAAGCTGCATGATTTGCTCTATCTAAGGGCCCTAGATCAATTTCTGAAAAAAGGTCTATTGATCAGTGATTATAACTTGTTGTGATTATATCATGTTGACAACATGGTCGATCGAACAGTAGACTATACATACCCACAATTCTTAAACGATACAAAATGATTCGCGGGTAAACAAATGTGTTTGCCCACACTGAATTAGCTCAAAAAAAGCTTTTGTGAAGTTTTGAGTTGAAAAAACTAAATGTAATTATCACTTAGCATTTCTAAAGTGTTATTACTTGATATTTTCAATTACCATCTTAATTTTGTTTGACTGGGGTCAAGAAAAGTGTGTGGAGGAATCTAAATGCCGATTACATTTTGTTGTGTGTGTTTCTTCGGCATCCCCCGAGCAACAAATAAAGTATTGCCAACTGCAAGGGGAGGGGAAGGGAAACATAAACAAAACACAAGGATGCGTGGGAGGGGGGTTGAGCGGGTCCCTAGCGAGCAATGTTACGACCCTGCGGGCGCCGTGTTAACGCAAAGACAAAGCACTCAGTAAAACACCGATATTGGGAGCTGCTGCCTTCAAAGATCTTTGCATCCGGGCGAGATCTTTGCTTCTTCGTTCGTCTACAAGGTTTACCGCTAGTTGCGCTAGTGTAGAGTGCAAATAATCGTTGTTGTGATAGTTTTATTTAAACGCATACGAAGGAAAAATGTAAAAATTTTCGTTTTCTTGCTATTTTATTATGTTTCAATTACCATTTTTTGTATAAAACATGTTATATTTATTGTCCTCCTTTGCAAATCAGTTTTATAGCTAACAAAACTAAATAGGATAGACATTGTATAAATAAATGGGAGTCCTTCTTATTTAACTCATATGGGGAATCCAAGGTTAAATAAGGAACTTCATTAATTAATGTGTATCACATTCTGTTATCATAGACAGTTTTTCAAAGGAGGACAAAAAATACAAGTGTACAATACACTGTGAATAAAACACGCAACAAAATCATCAACCGAATTAAGATAACAGAACAACAAACAATTAACATTTGTAGAAAGAGAACACATTGAGCATTAAAAACATAAATAAATACATGTAGGCCTATATGAAGAAATGTATAGAAAGTGGAATGTATTGTAAAATGTATCATGTAATTTACATGGTGTGCGTTTTAGCACTTATTTTCTTTTTCTGGTTTATACTTACATGTCACGACCATCGCACTCACTATCTATACTAAACTAACACGCAAACCAATATCTTTGACGTAAATCCTACCTCAATATTCAAGGTCCTGACTCACACTTAACGACATGAAAAAAGAAAACACATTTGCATATCCTAAAAAATAACATCATTGTTCATTGTTGGTACCTTCAAATTTTCCTCTGTCGTGATTTACGACTGCGAACTTGAGCATTGTTTGTGTTGTATAAATAAAATGTGTAACAAACTTTATGATATGCTATATTATTATCTCGTGAAGTGAAGGTTCCCCCCCCCAGCCCCCCCCCCCCCCCCCCGTGGGATTAACTGCCTGCGTGTGCAGTGTTGAAGAAAGCGATAGTTATGTTCCGTTTTGTATAGTCATAAAACAGTTAGCGCGGTTTATATAGGTTTTATTTTATGATAGGGGGGTAGCTCGACACTGACCCACTTTTCTATGTAATTATAAATTATCTTAATTGTTCTCTTTACCCGTGAACTGGATATTTATTTACACCATCATGTATGTATTACCATGTGTGTGTTATGCTTTGCTTAACGTTCCACAGGAGTGTCTCATTTTAAATGAATACATAGATAAATTCACATTTAGAGTACTCACACAGTAACGAAACTGATTTTCAGTGGGGGACTTTAATTTAAAGCGACTAAACCAACCGTGTATATGCTGCGAACACCATCGACGAGTGAGCAGCGATAACCGATCAAAGTTCGATATTTCGAACGAAACTTTTAACGATACATTATGTGTGTGTCGTAGGAATCTTTACTGAAGTGTAGAGGGCTTTATACATAAGTAGCCCTATCCAGATAATAAATACGATATGATTGTTGGGGTTAAGGGGTGGTCACAGCGATGGAGGGGAGCAGCAGGGGAGCGTCAATCTAAGAAAATCTCAATAGTCAGAACTTCAGTGCTAGAAATAACCGTCCTGCAAACAAGTATACTGATTTAAGAGCGAAGGGTAGTCTTAACGTCAAAAAACGCCGAAAATGTTCATTTTTAAATTATATCTCAAGATTGCAACAAGAAATCGAAAATCTAAATCAGCAGCGCACTGTGCTTTGGTAAACCCTACAGACTGAATAAAATATTATAACCATTAGCGTAGTATTTTGATTATAACTCGATAATTAGTAATAAAATTAATTATTTATAAAAAAACATACTGATTATAATATAAGTCACAACTTCCCACACAGCACTCAATATCGTATGAATATTCATATTAAGTGCTCAATGTAATGTCTAGATCATGATATTATGAGAATATTATGTAAACATTGTGGATAAAATATGGATATACTGAAGTCGTGAAAACATCTATGCAATATCATAGAAGAATATTTTGAGATGGTAACTTTTTAATATAGTGTAAATATTGTTTTAATACTTTGTGTTAAGTAATTTGAATTGTTGATACGCTCAATTATATTTTCCTACACGTAAATACACACTCGCACACCGTGCACGCTCACGCGTCATTTACTCGCTAAAGTTAATCATTTCACAACACGTACACAACATTACCATTTCAATAGTAAGGCCTTTGTCCGAAACAAAACACAGCCAATTGCTTTTTCGAATGTAGCGCTCACAAAATAGTAGTCAAGAAAACATCCATCACATTAATTTGTAATTTTGAAGTACGAAATTCGAATATTAGATTAGTAATTTTCTTATATTAATTTATAATTATTGTTATCTTTGATTTTCAAAGCGTTATATTGTCTTTTAACATTTAACATTTAACCCATCGAAATCGAAAGTTATTTGAAACGGTGCTGTCACTGACTACCGTAGTTGTGACGACAAGTCAAGTAGAAGAAGAAGAAGAAGAGGACGAAGCCCATGCCTCGCCTGGCTCACGCTATGTTGTGTTGTGTTGAAGGGCATCATCCTCGTTTCTTGTAAGTTTCAATTTGTTATTTAAGTATAGTGTACACTATTAACTGTGGGATTGTTGTATTAAAGGTCCTCTACGTATTATAGACACTCCCTAGCCTAGGCTACGTCTACACAATCCCGCTTTCATTAACCCAAACAATGGGGTTTCAAGCCCAAGCGTGAGAAATAGGCCTAGGCCCGAGAACGTTTCTAAGCTAGGGCTAGACTAGGCCCTATATCTAGCTAGACCTAGCCACCTTCTTATACGGTTATAGCAATTCAGAATTGTGGTGAAGCTGTGGCTAGGGCCTACAGCATAAAGTCTTGATTAGGCCTAGGCCTAGGCCTAGTTACCTGTCCCTGAGGTAGGCCTCGGCAAGGTATTTTAAACACAATGCCTAGGCCTAGCCTACTTAATAAAAAGGTGGTGTCAACCATTTGACTGGACTAGGCCTACGCCTATTGCTTATAATTTCTGCTAGGTATGCCTAGTCAACTGTAACTGTGACTGGACCGCCCGGCCTGGCCATTCTGACTCATTCATTGATCATTTGCATTGTTTTCATTGTCACTAGGCCTAGTCGGCCTGGTTGCAATTAGTGTATACGACCACAATTGGCCTAGGCCTCCTAGGCTAGGCCCTAGGCCTAGAACGTGTCTGAATTGCACTTTGTCGTTGCTAATTCTAAGTCTGTCTAGATTTGATGCCATCAACAATGGATGAAGAGGAAACTGAACTGAACCTCTGATCACAGATTGTTGATGAGGTCAAATCTAGACTTAAGGCATAGAATTAGCAACGATAAACTGGAAGTCGGATGTCCCTAGTCTACATACGCTTCATGTCCTTAGGCTAGGCCTATAGCTTCTAACCTACTGGGCAGTCTAGGCCTAGGCCTACACCAACCCGGCAACTAGGCCTAGACCTAGATAACTGATAACTAACGGTTTTTTAAATAAAGGAGTAAATAGAGAGAGAGATAATGGAATTAATGGCCCCAAGATGATATGTAGATTGCAAATCAACTTGTAAATATTTTCAAGCCTGGTATTTGTGTTGAACAATTAAATTCATACTTCTCCCCCTCCCCCTCCCCCCCCTCCGATTTGGTCTAGGCCTCCACTCTTCATGACTGACTAAGCCTGACTCTCACACATCAGGACCCTCATTCCAGAACAGTTTTAGCCGGTTATACATTTGCATCCCACGGTTGCACAAGATTTTGCATACTGCTTGCTTGTGGAATAATGAGGACCCAGGAGTTTTTCTTTCACAGGTTCAGTTTGCCAATGTCCTACCTAGATAATTTCAAAGTAATTTACATGCTGTCGGCTTACCTTTAATTTAAATTGATATTTTGACCCCCACCATCAATCAATTTCAACACAACACATAGCCACATACCCTACTTGTCATGGGCCCATGTGCATTATTACATATGTTGCCATTATAGGCTATGTATTTTTTTTTAGGCCACCTAACCACAGAATACCCCTTATATGCAGGACATGCAAACCTTATTGAAAGAAAAATGCCCAAATTGAATCGAAAGTCTCTTCGAGATCTATCGTTCCGCCATTACAGCAGAATATTAAATCGTCAGGTGATGTGTGCTGAAGAGGTGAGCACCCTGTTGTCTTCATGCGTGGAAATCAATCAAACTATACTGTCCAAACCTAGCTCCTCAAATTGTCAGCCAAATGAAGTTAGTTCTCTTGCGAGTGGCTTGCATGATAAAAGCATTCCTAGAAATAAAGCTACCCACAATTCAAATCTATGTGATCTCGATTCTGAGCAGCTCAATTGGACGTTCCTAATATTGTGTATTCTTTCAGATGCTGTGAGGCGCAATGCTTGTACCAAAAATGGTACTGACCAAGAAATAGAAACTAGCATTAAAATTGGCTCCAACATGCAAAACAACGAGCTGAAAAAATGTAAAAAAAATCCGGAATTTTCCTTGGGCATGCTTAGCGTACCTACTACCTAGCCTGCCCAGACCACACGCCCCTGGTATACAGTATTGTATTAGGTATTAGGTAACCAATTTTATGGCAGTATAGCCTACTAGGAGTAAAGTAGGCTACCAGGCCAAGTTTATTTTTTGTTTGTTTATACAAGTGTGTTGTGCTAGGCTATTCTGTTTTGTACTGATGCGTTGTATGCCAATTTTTATTGTTCTTACTTTTTATTGTTTTTGTTGTTTGTGTATTGTATTTTTATTGTTCTTTAATGAATACAAGATATTACAAATTTTGTATGATATGTGTTAGCTACATTGTCAAATTTTGGTTATAGGTACGTAGGCCTACGTGATTGAAGCATTTAAAAAAATGTATGATGATTTAAATTCAATGGTGTTATGTCAAAGTAACAGTGACATTAAAACTAGGGCTGCCCAACGATAAAAAAATTCATATCGATATCGCGGATGTAATTATCGATATCGTATCGCGAAATCGACTTTTTTAAACTCGGTAGCCTATCGATATCGCCGATATCGTGATTTTTTTTTTCAAACCAGCCAGAGGCCATTTATTATAAACAATTTAATGTGAATAATTTAACGTCGAAATGTTTTACTATGTGCGTCAATTTGTGTGTTGTATTATAAAAAATGTATCCACAAAACAGCGATGTTGTGATTGGCGTGACGTGACGTGAGTGAGACCGCGCGACGAAAGGGGAG
Organism: Isoperla grammatica; assembly: GCA_945910005.1. NCBI lineage: Eukaryota > Metazoa > Arthropoda > Insecta > Plecoptera > Perlodidae > Isoperla > Isoperla grammatica. The sequence goes on from OX246750.1 coordinate 4,631,122, forward strand.
TAGGTACCAACGCGAATGTTGCAGTGTATGTATCACAAAGATGCAGAACCACAATACTACCTAACTTTTTTTATTTTTGTTTACGATAGTTGACACTTGATTGATATCGCGAAACGTACGATATGTTAATTCTATATCGATATCGAATTATTTTTCTTCTATCGATATCGTATCGACTTATCGATATCGTTGGGCAGCCCTTATTAAAACATAAAAAATGTGCTTACACACATAGATCATTAATCATTGACTCATTGTGCTGCTGTTTTGTTTTGCCACTTGGAACTGAGGGTCATGTCTATTGAAAACATATTATATGCTATTTATTATAGCAGTGCCTGCTCCAAGTCCAGCTAAAACCATTTTGTTGTGATTTTCTAATCATGTTTATAATCATGTTACATGCTTGTTTATTCTAAATCACCTGACATAAGTAAGGTGCTCTAATTATCATTTTTATTTCTCACAATTGTGCAGGTTTTTGGGGGTTAAGATATTCTTTGTCAAATTTGTGTGATCGTAGTACATTCCTGTGCCTACTTGGGCATAGAAGTTTGTCATAGTGAGCTGATAGTATTTTTGTATCTTTAAATAAAGTGACAGATCAGTAATTCAGTTATGCCTTCTATCATTTCGCACGTGATGCATGTGTCATCGATTAGGGTAACTATATAGATTTAACTATACAGATTGAATTTTTATCCTCTTGTCCTGTCCATGTGTAATCCAGATTCCAGTGTGTATTACAGATTACTTCATCCTCCAAGAAATATATGAATATATTTTAGGTTTTGGAATAGTTGCCCACAATTGTGCTCGAGGAGTCCAAATCAACCCATAAATGTGCTATAAAAAATGTAATATGTATGGACGATTTCCATGTGTTTCCTCAACAGTTACCGCGTGCAGTGCTGCCGCGCTGACATTGTTTATGCCACTCAATGAGCTGGGATTTCACTCGAGGATTCGTCGGCGTGGCGCGGATTTTATTTTTCAGCCAATCAGGGTGCTCTATTTCTCAACAAACGTCATCGTTTAAAGTTATCCTGATTGGGTGAAAGCTTCATTCGCGTCGCGCCACCCCGAGCATATCCACAACTGAAACCCCGGCTTTAGGATTGGTCACTGCGCGGCCGCGGTGCTAAGAGATATGGAGATGGACCATCATTCAGTGGATTCTAAAGAACGGTATTTCTGGAAGGGGGGGGGGGGGGGGGGGGGGAGAGGGACCCCACCACTATTTTACAATATTGTATGAATATTAAAAGAAAGTTTAATTTTGATAAATCCAAAACTGCGATATTGTGTAAACATACTAACAATATTGTAAATCTGCCCACATGATCACAATGTGATATTGTGTGCTTATTAAATTTCTATTCAATGTTAGGACATATGAATATCTATACAAGGTAGTATAAACGTCGCCCTATATTGTACAAATATTTAGAATGTCAAAACATGATATTGTTCCAATGTTTATGGATCGTCGCGTGCTGTGTGGGTTAGAGCATTCAATGTGTAGGACTCACTAAACCACAGTGCGCTATTGATTTAGATTTTCGATTTCAAACCCCATTCTTGTGATATAATTTTAAAATGAAAATGTTGTGTGTTTTTTTACGTAGAGGTATCCTTCCCTGTTAAAAAAAAGGAAGGACTACTAGCCAATATTAAAACCCGCGAAATTAACGTATTTTCGTCATATCTCAATAACGCCACACAATATCAAAACAGTGACACCTACGCACATTGTGGATTCGTGAGAGCTCAATACCAAATGAAAAAGATTTATTAGTTTGCAGTAATTACAATTATTATTTGTAATTTAACTAATTTACAAGTTAATTAGAAATTACAACTATAATTACTACAATCTACGCAATCTTTTTCATTTGGTATTGAGCTCTCACGAATCCACAATGTGCGTAGGTGTCACTGTTTTGATATTGTGTGGCGTTATTGAGATATGACGAAAATACGTTAATTTCGCGGGTTTTAATATTGGCTAGTAGTCCTTCCTCTTAAGCTGTGTACAAGATGTAGTTATTACACCAAAGATGTATCGAGTGAGTGAATGAAGGAATGTGGCCTAATTAATCACGGCCAACAGGTATATCGATGCAATGCAATGCAACAGGTCTAGCGACAATAACGGTGTCTTCACCTGTAGAAGCACCCAGAGTTGATGTGATAATGTCCGAGAGAGGTAATAATCTTCAGCGGGGCCCTCGAGCGGTATTGAGGCTGGTTCACATGGACAGCAGATCCGTGTAGCGCCAGTCATTGAGGGTCCGCGCACACTTGTACGTCACGAAGCGCGGCGGACGGTCTAGGAAATTTTTCCCGATCGAATTAAATACATACATAGATAGTTTAAAGATGGAAACATAGTAGAACAGCTAAAAACGTTATATAAAACTTACTAGTTGGACTATACACTGTTCCTTGTCAAGATCAAAAAAATGTTTGGTCTTGACAAGGAACAGTGTATATAGTCCAACAACTAGGTTTTATATAACATACATAGATGTTATTAAAAATATAGGACTATACACTGTTCCTTGTCAATTAAAAATATTATAAAACAACGCAATATTTCGAGAGCTAATCAGCTCTCTTCAACAGGCAACCATCCACTACCCTGTTGCCTGTTGAAGAGAGCTGATTAGCTCTTGAAATATTGCGTCGTTTTATAATATTTTTAATTGACAAGGAGCAGTGTAAAGTTCTATATTTTTAATAACATATATACCTGTTCTACTAAGTTTCCGTTTTTAATACATACATACATGATTGTATTTTTTGGTTTATGGTTTATGAAAACATTCATAATATCGCGGGCAAATAGTCGCGAGAAAGTCGTAAAATAATCTTAATATTGTATCACAGATTTATTATTTTATAGCAGAGTGTTAACAAATAAAGCCAGGAAGTAGTGATTTATTGCCGCGTGCACCGAACTAAAGTCAGCCGTCAAAACCGTTTTAGTCTTGAGAGTTTGATCTCTCAGCCGCGTCAAGCACGAGCTCAGAGCACGTGACAAGCACGTCTCACGTGTCAAACAAGAGCACGTGGCAAGCACGTCACGTGTCGTACCAAACCACGTGTCGACAAGTGAGGGAGCGATCTCGGCCTCTCTTTGTGAAGCCGCCCCCATATGGGGACGATTAAAGACGAGGGATGGGCAAACGGTTTGAGACGTGACCCCATGGGACGTATTTACAGATCATTTTCGTGCAGTACCACTCAAAATACGTACTTTTTGTCTTCTCCCTCCTTCTCCCCCCTCCCAAACACACACACCGGACGATTTGTTTCCGTTTTCTTGAATGGTATAATGTGTGTGATTATCCTGTCAATTTGATTATATTTTTTTGTAATTGAATACGTCTGCATGTTTGTATATTCATGCATATACACTATACAGTGTCAACATACATAAGCAATACATATTTTGTTTTGCATTTTTGCCATCTATCTAATGTTATTAATTTGTACAATGGTACAGAGTTGAGCATCTCTATAGATGATATTCAGAATTGATCTATAAGACCCTTAGACGGAGTTAATTACGGTCTTCTAAATCGGCATTGGGACAACAATGCACAACAATTACAAATGCACCTTGACATAAACTAGATGAAAACTAGTTGTTATTGTTAAGCATTGTTGTCATTGATCTATCAAGGACTCTTAGATAGAAGTAATCACAGTCCTCTATTTATTCTAAAAATCATCTATTAGAGTATTCTCACAGTTTAAAGTTAATTAATTCCAGCTGTAATTAAAATAGAAGGTAATTAATGAGAATGGGTAAAAATGTGATTCATGTGTAGGGTCGTTTAAATACGTCCGTAGTTTGCTCACCCCTGACTGTGGAGTAGACGAATGAATCGGTTTTAACTACGTTAGAGGGTGCGGGAGTGTTTGTTTGCTTGTCTTAGTGTAGAAGGAGCGCGGTGCCGAGAACACAAGACTTCTGTTTTCAATCGTAAAACTGTGTAAGACACACCATTGAGAATTGAGTGGTTTTGAATGGTGCTCAGTCATTCATATCCCCCCCCCCCCCCCCCCATGTTCTGAGATGTATATATAACACTGTCAGTGGACTAGACAAGAATTATCCGGGGGGTTGTATTATCGCGGTAATAGGCTCCATGCTCGAAGTCTTGGGGGTAGGGCCCCGTCCTTCTACAACAGCGTCTTAGGCGAAAGGCTACTAGCAACACAAAAAGACAACAATGAAACAAATGAATTGAATCGATGGACAAAAAAACAAGCTGTCAAAAAATAATTTCTTCTGATTATGGAAAACAAAACAAAAAACAAACAAATACACATACAAACCTTTCACGTAGTCGTTGTCCATCATTAAAAGTTTTAAATGGCGAGCAGTTACTATTGCTACACTTGTTTTTAATTCTATGGTTGCAATTTTATTATTTTGACAGCTGATTGTTTGTCCATCAGTTCAATTCATTTGTTCCATTGTTGTAGTCCTGATGTGACGTCAGTTGCGGGTTCCCTATTGGTATTTGTGTGTGGTTGTAAGCGTTTTTAAAGGAGTTGGTTGTATGATATACGGGATAATTTACCAGATTCTATAAAGATATCATTGGCCTTTTGGTTTGATTGCACTGCACTATATAGGCAAGAGTTAATTCAATTACTGATTTCAAACCGGAATTCAACATGTTTTTATGTATAACCTATGTAAACATTAAGTTTATGAATGTTATCTTTAATACATTCATAGTAGATAATCATTAAATTTATTAATTATATCTTTAATACAATTCATTGTAGATAATCATTAAAGTTATTAATTTTATCTTTAATACATTCATTGTAGATAATCATTAAAGTTATTAATTTTATCTTTAATACATTCATTGCACATTTAGAGATAGATTAAATAGAGATAGAAATAGACACATTTAGATTCAGGAGGGATGGAATGTAGTGTTGGTGGTAGTATTGTTAGGGTAAAGAAGGGTTTTGTTTGTCCGACCCTTGATTTATTCACGTTGGCTTCTGAACAAACGCAATTAAAAGTTATGACACCAAATATGGTTTCCAAGGAATATATGATTTACTACCCACACAAATCGTTGTGTATAATTAGTTTAACTAATCAATATAGTGCCGGGTTATCAAGATGGTAGGAGAATGGAACTAACGGTTTTTTAAAATCCTGCTCGTTTGACCTTTTAGGGTCAGTTGAAAATATTTTAATCCGCAAAAAAATATTAAATTAATTTCGAAAGAAGTTAAAATGTACAGTTATATATTATACCTACCTTGACAAGTCATGTCGTCACGATGACCAAACATGGGCGAGAACAAATGTACAGTCCGCACAAGAAATGTGCATCATCGAGCCATAGAACCCGATTGCGTTGTACGATCAGAAATATGAATATGTTTTCATTTTAATTTGGCGTTTAACGACGTACTCAACAACTCGGTACTATGACAAGTTGTTGGAGGTTTCCACAATCTTTACTTTAGATGAGAAGGGGTAGCCTATACTCCCGGGCTGTTCCGTCGAGTCGCTGTTGAGGTGGCATTTGTCCGCAGGTGTTCGCACTGTCCAATCACTGATTCATATGTGTTTCGTATTTGAAATATCGATCTTTGATTGGTTATCGCTCACTCGTCGATGGTGTTCGGATCCTACAGGGTTGTTTTAGTCACTTTAAATTAAAGTCCCCCACTGAAAATTAGTTTAGTTACTGAGTTGGTAGTCTAATTGTGAATTTATTTTTTTATTGATTTATTTACTGTTAGTCGACGTTTCGATTGGCGAAAGAGTATAGACCCAGGAGTTTTCTCTTGGTCATTATATTTGACGTCGTGTACGCTACATGTGAACGCTGCTTATAATATAATCAAGCACCCCCGTGAACCCTCCTTGCAATATAATCAAGCACCGGGCCCGGAGGCCATTAGTGAACCGACGCATAAAATTGTGCAAGTGTGATTATTATTGAAAACTCGATTTTCCACATCTTGGGAATCTGTTAGTAGATGTTTATGTGGTACAACTCGTTAGAGGGGGGGGGGGGGTGGGGGGAGATGTTTGCTATGCGTTGAGCGCAGAGCTTGAAGGAGTCGGGTCGTCCCGGATACTTGAATACGACAGATACAACAAATAAAGCAAAACGTGTTGAATGGTTTGAAACACCGGTGGAGATGGCTGAGGTTTTAATTTTACTGGTTTGATGCCGGCTACCGGTAATCCTGAATCAACGGTTTTCCCGGCGTTAATGCTGTATTAAGATATACTGACATCTATTCCAAATATAATACCAATAAGTTATACCTTCATGTATTATCTCTGTATAGGTCTCTATTACTATTCCTACAGGAAATCATAATTATTTGCTAACAGAAAAATAGGAATACGCGTACATTTCCCGTAAATATAATGCCTGACTGGAAATTGAATCCAGTAAACATTCTCTTTTTTTTTTACATTTCAAAGTGAACTTCCCCACAAAATTATGTTTACAATTTAAATTCACATTCCACGCCTATAATTAACATTAAATTTAGCAGTTTCCATTTGGTTTTTGTGGATTTCTGCCTCTCTTTACAAATCATTCACAATCTTGTATATGAGGCAATATATTTGGAAATTTTGAAGATAATTATAATTTCATAGACGTTCTACACGACGTTTAAAAATGTATATTTTCATTGAAATGCTACATTCATCGCTGTCAAGCTATAAGACCATCCCGTGTATCTTTGTTCAAATCTCATTGTTCTAAAAATTGTTTTGTTATTTTTACAGTTATTTTAAAATAGACGTGGTCGGAATAAAAATACCCCCCCAAACACAGATCACATAGTTTAGTAGTCACTTGTTCCCATTGTTTGCTCGATGTTCACACTGACTGTCTCGAGGGACGGAGGACTTCATTTGTCTGTCACTTTCAACATCTCCGTGGAGTCGGTTTCAATGTCAACGACTTTGCCAAAGCATTTGTCACAACAGAGCCTGTTGCGTTGCTGGAACATCTGTGTTGGAACATTTTTACTATTATTATTATTATCGTTATTATTGTTTTATTGTTGCAATATACATACAAACTCGGTCCAAACCGGCGTACACATGTTGTACGGACATAAATGTCAAGTATTTCCATGTGTTTAATTAAATATATCATTGTCCATATTATTTTTTCCAAACCAAACTGTGGATGCTATGTATGGTCGTGGCCGATTTGTACTCATCCCAGCTGGACCCTTATTCTATAACTCCACCGAAACGGATTCGGTCGGAAATTACAACAATTTTGGCCGAAATGGAAACAATTGCAGTTCCACAACAATATAACTGACACAATAATTTCCAATTAGTATTGTTATTATTTCTCAATTGTTTCCATTTCGGCCCGAATCCATTTCGGGAGTTTTATAGAATAGGGGTGCATTCGCTCTTCGTATGGTGGAAACCACGAATTATTATTATTATTATTACTATTATTATTATTATTATTATTATTATTATTATTATTATTATTATTATTATTATTATTATTATTTTATTGTTGCAATACATACAAACTCGGGCAAAACCGGCATAAACATGTTGTACGGACACAAATGTCAAGTATTTCCATGTGTTTACCTTATTAAAATCTACTTAGAACTACTTAATATATCATTGTCCACATTATTTTTTCCAAACCGAACTATGGATGCTATGTACGGTCGTGGCCGATTTGTACTCATCCCAGCATTCGCTCTTTGTACGGTGGAAACCACGAAAACCACCATCGGGATGGATAACGTCTTGAAGTCTTCATTCTTCTTAGTTCAAAAATTTTCGCACTATTATTATTATTATTATTATTATTATTATTATTATTATTATTATTATTATTATTATTATTATTATTATTATTATTATTATTACTATTATTATTATTATTATTAATATTATTAGAAGCAGCCCATCGTCTGCCCAGTCGAAACGAAGGTAGGCCCCGTAAAATTATTGTTCAGTTTAGTTCAAGGAAGAAAAGAGACTTGTTTATTGTCAAAAAACGAGAGGTGTTGACTTCTCAGCAAATATTAGGTGGTCGTCGAGGGTCCGATACCCGAGTTTACATCAACGAGAATCTCACACCACATTATAGTGGTCTCCTCGTAGCGGCGAAGCAGCGCGCTAGGGAAGCAGGATACAAGTTTGTGTGGTGGCGAAAAGACCGAATTTGTGTGCGCAAAGACGAACAAACACGTGGGATCATCTCAATTTGCTGTCCGAGAGATCTGGACAAGTTAAAATAACTTACGTCAGCTTCGATAGGGCTGATTGTGAGACGACCAGGCTATGGACAAGGTCACGTCATTAACATACGATTCTCTGAGCACGTGTAAAACAGTAAGTAATATTGACGACTGGTTTAATGGATTGGATAGTTCTTCATTTAAAATTTTGTCTTTAAACATTAGATCATTAAAAAAACATTGGGATGAACTCAAAGTGATATTAGAAAAGCAAATAGGTTTATTTGATGTGCTTGTTTTAAGTGAAGTGCGTAGTTTCAACTCAACGTTTTGTTTGGATGGCTATTATACTATAAGTAAGACAAGGTTTGACAGCAGTGGAGGTGGCTTGGCATTGTTTATAAAAAAGGAAATCAGTTGCACTAATATAGAGAATAATTTTACACACTTTGAAGGAATTGCGTGTTCCCTTGATTTTCCGTCGGGTGTGTCATTGTCAATGCTAGCAATATATAGGCCACCGGCAAAGTCATCTCCAACTGCTGAGAAAACTCGCTTTGTCAATGAACTTGCGTCATACTATGACACACATAAGAACAAGAATGCTATACTGGTTGGGGATATAAATATTGATGTATTGGATGTTTTTGATAATAGTGTACAACTGTATGAGAATGAACTGTCTAGATATGGGTTTTTGAAATGTATTACGGAGGCAACTAGAGAGGAAATGTTATCAGGTAAGCTGACAAGGTCTTGCATTGATCACGCATTTGTTAGAGGTGATGTAAATAACGTGGATGCGGCAATATTCACCTCAAAAGTAAGCGACCACTACATGGTAATGTTAGCCTTGGACTATGGCACAGTTGATATGCAGCGTTCTAGGGAGACAAATAAGTTGTGTATGGATGAAAATAAATTATACCAAACTTTGAAATCTGTGCAATGGAGTGACCTAGATGCTTACGATAACTGTTCCGATCTATACAATGCCATTGAAGAAATATTCAACAATGCTTATACATCTAGTGCGTTCTTTAAACATTTCAAGGAAACTAACAGAACAAATAAAGAATGGATAACGGATGAGATACGTATATTAGTAAAACGTAGAGATAGTTGTTTTCACAAATGGAAAAACTGTAAGCTTCTAAGCCCGTTAAATGAAATATATAGATGTGAATATAAACAATTGAGAAACGTGGTTAATAATGAGATTAAAAATACTAAAAACGAGTTTTATCAGCGTAAGTTTGCACACTGTAAAAATGACATAAAAAAAACCTGGCAGACTATTAATAACTTATTAGGGAAAAAGCCTAAAGATTCTGTTGATGAAATTGTTGATAAATACCTGGGGAAAATACACACGCGGGAGGAAAATGCAAATGGGTTTGTTAATAGTTTTGTGGATGGAGTTGAAAACATACAGCATTCTTGTAGTAAAAAAGTGTGTCCACAAACCGACGATAGGTCGCAAGTTCAATCTTTTTTTATGCCAAAAGTATCTGCGAGGGAGGTTGCGGGAATCATTAATGGAATGGAGCGCAAACAACCCGGTATCGATGGCATACGAGTTATTGATCTTCAAAATATATGTGAAGAGATAAGTCCCATTATTGCCAAATTTATAAATTTATCAGTTGAAGAAGGTATGGTACCACAGAAATTAAAAGTATCTATTGTAAGGCCTATATACAAGAAGGGTGATCATATGGATTATGGGAATTATAGACCAATAGCTTTGTTACCAGTTATAGAAAAAATTCTAGAGCGATGTGTTTCAAATGCCCTAACAAAATATTTAGCAAAGTATAAAATTATAACACAACAACAATATGGATTTCAGGAAGGTAAAGGAACGTCAGATCTTTTATTGCAATTTTCAGACTTTCTTAATTCAAAATTAGACGACAACATGCATGTTGTGGCCATGTTCATTGACTTCAGCAAAGCATTTGACACCCTCAACCATAAAATACTTTTAAGGAACTTGGAACAAGTTGGAATTAGAGGTCAATTGCTAAAATGGTTTGAGAGTTATTTGAGTGAAAGAGAAGTTGCGGTCAAAATTGGAAGTTCATTAAGTAAAAAATTAGCTGTCAAGTCCGGTGTGCCTCAAGGCTCAATATTGGGACCAATTCTATACCTTATTTATGTAAATAATATTGTAAAGTACATGCGGAAGTGTAAAATTTACTTATATGCTGATGATACCGCTCTAATTGCCGTTCATAAGAACTTAAACATTGCTAATCATTATCTACAAACTGACTTTCAAAATTTACTATTGTGGGCCCACGATAACGGTTTGGTTATAAACGTAGCAAAAACTAAAATCGTGCATATATGTAACCCTTTAAACATTGATCGGTTAAGCACCGTGAGAATTATCTCTCATTCCTATGATTGCATGCATGGTGAAACTTGTACTTGTAATACTGTTATTGATTGCGTTGACAGCCACATGTATCTAGGATTAATAATTGATAATCGGTTTAATTGGGTTCCGCACATCAATAAATTATGTAATAAATTAAGATCATGTCTCAGTCAAATGTATTGTATAAAAACTATGCTTCCTTCAGATACTCTTAAAACAGTTTACTTATCTCTAGCAGAATCAATATTAATGTACGGTATATTAGCATGGGGTAACGCGTCATTATCAAATCTAAGGCATATTACAGCTTTGCAGCATCAAATGGTCACGTTCTTTACCAAATCTCATAGAAATATTGACTGTGTTGAGTCCAGCGTTTATAAAAAAGGTGACGTTTTGCCTATCCACATGCTATATAAGTATAGACTCGCTTTTCAGTTTTATTTTAAAAATGATTTTAAAATGATTCTTCAAAGTCCAATCACCACGCGTTCTCAAATATCACATTTATATAGGGTCCCTAAATATTTCAACAAACACGGCGCGAGAACGCTTAAAGTAATTATTTCACGTACTTTTAACGAGTTGCCACTTAGCCTAAAAGTATTAAATTCAATTAGCATAATTAAAAGAGGGCTAAAGGATTTTTATTTAAATAGTATTTAATCTCATATCAATTCTTTGTTTGTACGTTAAAGTTGTTGGGTTTTCATCATTGTATTCATAAATTTAATTTTGTCTTTATTAAAATCATGTGATTTCAAAGTAGTTGTCAAACATGCATATGTTTTACTGTCTTCTATCTTGATATTTTGTGTCGTAATCGTTCTCATTATTAGTTCTATGTTGTATTATATTCTACTGTCATTTTCATTTTAGTTTCCATCTTACTGTGCACTGAATTGTTATTTATTTTGTGTAATCCACAGTTAAGCCTCATGGCTTTGTGGAACAAGTTGTTCTGTACTTTTCATTTTGTATTCTAATAATAATAAAGTTTGTGCGATTGTGAAATTATTATTATTATTATTATTATTATTAATATTATTATTATTATTATTATTATTTGGTGTTAAACGGCGTACTCGACAACTATGATCATATGACCTCTTAGGGTTTGGAGTAAAGGGACAAATAGGACGTAAACTGAGAGGAGAGGACGTGGACTGCCTTTTGTCTGGCTTCTCCCCTCAACATGTCCGGCTAGGGTGTCCCTATACCAGAAGCATACGCTTCCGCCGGCATAGCTCTCGGGATCACCAACAGCTGCCCACCCCTGGGCAGGTTTAGAACATTTGAGAATATGTTTCAAGTTCGTTGGTGCACACAGGTTCTTTTGACATGTTTAGTATTGTAATGTGGGTGGCCTACCCACCGACCTCGCGGGGAGCCAAGGTCACGTGACGCGTTACCTCGACTAGACTGTGACGTCACGGCGGTCTGTCGGTCGGCCGTTACCCCGGACCGGACCCACACCTGGACAGGTCGTAGGTTCGATCGCCATTACCGACAGTGAATCCATATTCTCACACACAACAGAACACATTGACAACCGAAGGACGTCCAAGAGACAACATTAAATTACGTCCCTGCGACATCCTCAGGTTGTCTCAAATAGGTCATGTTTTGGACGTCAAAAAGACAACATTAAATGACGTCCTTGCGACATCCTCTGGTTGTCATCAATAGGTCATTAAGACATGTTTTGGACGTCCAAAAGACAACACTAAATGACGTTTCTGCAACATCTTCGGGTTGTCTTAAATAGGTCAGTTCTATGACATGTTTTGGACATCCTTAGGTTGTCACAATGACACCCCTAGTTCAAAGACAGTTGTCTTTCCTTCCAAGAGCTCTGCCCTCCCTCTCACACAGTCACTCGCAGTAACACAGACATGCACCTGTTTGTTCGTATATATCGATTGCCCGCTTTATCGATTAGTCGACATATTGTGGTAACTTTCGCTTTGTGTTAGAGTTTTATTAGTATAGGCGATGCCAATTGCGTTGCTGTACCTTGCGCATGCGCCATAGATACAGCGGTGTACCCGCCACTCTTGTAGCACTTCAATACTTGCAATCAGTGCCATGGAGATGTTTTAATTATACCATGTACTTATTTGATTTGATTACATGAGTTGAACGACGTACTTGACAACTACATTTACCGTCGGGGGTGTTTGGAGGAAAGGGTCAAGTAGGAGGGCGGGGAGAAAAAGGTAAAAGGGAGGTAGGTGACTGTCTTTCGTCTGGCTTCTCCCCCTCGACCTGTGCGGCTAGGGTGGCCCTAACAGAAGCATACGCTTCCGCCGGCATAGCTCTCGGGATTACCAAGGCACACAAACCTGCCTACCACGATAAGATAATAGTTCCTGAACCTTTAGTAGTAACTGAGTTATGATTATAATACGTCATATACGAAAAAGAAATTCCTCGGTCGAGCTGGGTCCCTCCTCGTGGTGACCGGTACCCGCATAAAGGTCTCTCGTACATATCTTTAATCACCCTATCTCGCATCCATCATGATCTCTTTACAATCTAACCCCTCCCCCCAAAAAAAATAATGATTCCCTGTATTACGACCCCGGCTATGTGTGATGGATCTGATTCAGGCGACCTTATATTCAATCTTTCTGTTGAATATATCGAGTGAGTGGGTGGGAGTGAGTACTGAGTGGGTTCTGAGTGTGTAGACAAGTTCTAATTTTCTTTGTTTAGAGTGTATTTAGGGACGCCATTAAAACGGCATGTGCACTGCAGTATTGTGTTGTAAAATACACAATGTTGAACAGAACGAACGAGAACATATAGAATTGGATTCAGTCCATCTATCTATCCACATTAATTGTTTCCAATAGATTTAACAACACATTGACCCCGAGTTTTATTTGTTTCAAGAGCTATTTCCGATTTTATTACATCGCGTGTATCACACAACACAGTCAAAGCCATGTTAATCCTTTGTATAGCCAAATTAATTCCGATGCTTTGACGCCTCGTTGACATTCGGTTCTTGTTGACATTCGGTCCTGGTTGACAAACGGGGGAGGTCACAAGAGGACAAGTAGGAGGAATATATTTAGATAGGGGACGATCTCGTACGAAGGGCAGAGTCATGACTGAGCTAAACTCTACCCTACGAACCCCTTCCGTTACTCTACCGTATCAATTTCGGACCGAAATTTCAAACATTTACGCCGAGAATTATCAAGAGTGATCAACTGATCGTTCTTGCCGAAATGGAAGTAATTTCGGTCCGAAATTGATTCGGTCGAGCTACCGAATAGAGGATTTTGGGCCCAAACAGGAGAGGAGATTGGCGAGAGTGTAAAAGTAGAAGGAATGGGAAGACGTTATTTTTCCGCCTCCTACAAACAACGGCAGAGTCATCCCGCGGCCAAACGTGGGAGGGGGAGGTGGGGGGGGGGGGGGGGGGGGGGGGGGATTGAAAGAATTAAAGACACACTAAGGGCCGGTATCCCCAACTTTTTAAACACCCCGATCGGTGTAGCAACTGCGATGAATGTAATATTTGTTAAAATCACGGTTACCAAAAATCGAGGTTACCAAACGGATGAATTGGGACCTAGAAAGAATGGATTCAAAAGGGGAAAGGGGGGAAGATCTCTTGAGTTCACCTCTTACACAAACGGTAGAGTCACCATATTCTACCCCGGGTCCAGCCAGACGGAATATATAGAAAGAATCGGCGTCGGTCGCCCACCTATATATAGAGTCAGTCATCTAAACCAACGTCAGGTCCATAAACGCGCGAGTAGACATAAAACCCGATCTCAATCAATTTGCCCCCTCCCTCTATGACGTCATAGTGCTCTCGTCTTGTATTGGATGTCGCCGTCGTCGGATAGACAACCTCGCGTTGTCGTGGACCCATTCGGCGTCGCAGGGCAATTAACATCGTATGTATGTTGCTGCTTTGCCCGGGACGTTCACCTCACCTCGCGAGCAACATGTGTGGAGGTGGTAACACGTGGTTCTCTCACTCCCCGGGGTCGCCGGTTCGAGTCCGGCGACCGGACATCCTTGCTGAAGTGTTTTACCTGATGATTTGTTTGTACATCAAAACATAGAAAAACACTTAGGGTAAAATGCATAGTCGTTCCTCACGTGTTCGTCAACTTAGCCTTTGCTCAGACTCATTCAACCACCAATCACAGATGTGGACTGCTCTGTGATTGGTGGTTGGGCGAGTCTAAGGTAACGATGCGTTGAGGAGCACGTGAGGAACGACTGTGCATTTTACCCTTTGTATAATCGTGTATAAAATGTCTCCATCGTTGTACGGTGAATCCTGGCGCAGGTTTTCGGTATCAGTTTGTGTACTATAATTTGTAAAACGCGGGTGAAACCACCTTATTAACGTATGTGTCGTATGTGGGAGAGGGGGTGGGTAGGGGAGGGGGAGGGGGGGGGGTGGGGTACAATTGGGTAATCTTTTTTTAATTTTTCTCCTCAATACCCAAAATGTTGAACCACTCAGTTGGAGGGAGGGGAGGGGAGTGTGGTTACAGTGGGGGAATATTTTTGTAATTTTTCTCCTCAACACCCAAAATGTTGAACCACTCAGTGGAGGGGAGGGAGGGAGGGGGGGAGGGGGTCAAAGTGCAAGGACCGTGCATCTGTAATGAATGCCATGTTTCGAGTTATACATACACACACAGGCTAGATGGTTGTCTTGTCTTCTCAGACCCTGGGAAGTTCTCATACTTGTACTTTCGGCCGACACGGAACTCATCAATAACAGACCTTCTTCTTCTTCTTCTTGGTTGTGACGTCATCTTAATTCGATTTCTGTGTTCCGGCTGTTTAATTACGGTGATACAGTGACTTTCTTTATCGACTTCTTTGTGTTTTGGTATAATGGAGTCGTGGCTTGATTGGTGGCGCGGCCGTGATTTGATGGGTTCATGATTGTGACATTATTTGATTCCCCCCCCTCACCCTCCCTAGCTAGCGGGACCAGGAAACCTATAGTGTTTTTCGGTCACCTTTATTATAAAATGTTTAAAATTCTGTACCATAATATTTGTAGCCATATGAATGATGATAATTATGTTAAATTTTTTCTTTACAACTGAAAAATTAGATGGTTATATTAAATACAAATTTCCACTATGCAAAAAACCTTAACTTTGACAATGGGTCACATAAATACATAAGTTGCGGAGCGACCGGTACAATATTGAACAACACAACACGCGGAATAGATAGTTGAATGGGTCTTTTATAGGAGAAATTAATAAATGTATACATAATAACATATGGTAATATGTAAGCAGTAATAATATTAAACAATAATTTCTCTAGGGAAACGGTTTATATAAGTTACCTTGTGACAATTGTGAAGGAAAGAGAACAACTTGAAACGTTATGAATCGTGCTTTGCGTGGGGTTTATACGACAGACAGTTTAGAGGTGAATTAAAAGGTTGGCAACCTTATTTCATTCACAGGTTAGACAACCTTGAAAAAACACTAGAATCAAGATAACCTCTGATGGGAACTGAATCCGCAACCTCTGAAATTATCAGCTATGGTGTGGTGTACTTCAAAACTACCTACACGTTTTTCGCCGCTCAATTGATATAATGTGTTGCCTTTCTTATGCGACAACTGTACCGAGTGGCTGTAATGATTGTCATTTCGTCACTTTGACCCGTGTGTGAAGTTTCAGAGCACATTGTCTCCGTGATAAGGGTCGAACAACCTTGGCTTTACCTGTTGCACCGGTGTGCGGGTTGTTGGCCCCATGGTGGAACCGTTGTCGTCACAGTTCTTGCAAGGCCGGTGTGTGTGTACAAGTGAATCAAGCAAGGGTATGACGCACTTCTTGATCCAACTTGCCTAGACTTTTATTTTTGTTTTCTTTTTTACGTAGACTATACGTGGTTTTGTGATGTAAAAAATAAACAATTAATAATAATAATCATAATAATAATAACCTGCCCAGAGACTGAGCTACCTTATCGTGGTCGGCAGGTTTGCGTGTCTTGCTGATCCTGAGAGCTATGTCGGCGGAAGCGTATGCTTCTGGTAGAGCCATCCTTGCCGGATAGATCGAGGGGGAGAAGCCAGACGAAATGCAGTCTACGTCCTTCTCTTTCCTTTTTACTCCCCTTTCTCTTTTCCTCCCCACCCTCCTACTTGTCCCTTTCCTCCAAATACTGTGCTCGCTTCTGCCATATAATGTATAAATGTATCAATCAAAATAATCTAAAAACAACAAAACAAAACTACTAGTAATATAAAAAGAGAGCATATACACAGAAAGGCCTGTCTAAATTTTGTTTCATTCGCACTCGGTTATAAAATCTAATGTCGTTATTATATTTGTTATTTATCATTTTTGTTGTTGTTGTTGTCTTGTTGTAGCAATTCAATCCCCACAAGTTGGATCCAATTAAAACCCCAACATGTGGTTCAAGACATACGAAACTGAGATCTCGTGAACGTGCCAATTATACACAATGTTATTACACAACAAAATAAATGGTTTCACTTTTCCTAGTATACCCGTTAAGTCGCGTAGTTAGTTAGTTAGCTGTTGTTATTACCAGTGCAAGAAACACATAACCCTATGGGAAGAGAACATAGCTTTATTATACACCTTAACACCTTACACCATTATACGTACATTGTTACACCTTAACCCCGCCAGGTGCGTTGCCCTCGCTATAGGATATGAAACACGGGAGATGATTCTGTTACGTCACAACACTTACGAAAGTGATGAGGCTGTGATAATAAATATGCTTTAATTGGATGTGTATCTTTCACATCGTTCTAATTCTGTATAACGATGAAGGTGGAAGAGGATTGTTTAATAATTAACAAGGGAGGCTTATTAATTGAATGATTGTTTCTCGTTTTTGTGGATAATTATTGCTGTATACGGGGGTGGATCTGCGATTTGGGACAGGACCTAAGGTTCATACCAACCATAGCAACTTCCAACCCTGATCCACCATAAGAACAATGCATAACTAGGGGGGGGGGGGGGGGGGGGGGGTTAGCCCATGAACAAGGTTGGAACTTGATGTGGAAGCGTCCTCAAAATTGTGTATGTCAAATACTTTGCGGTTTCTCTTTCTTCCAGTCTAAATCATTTCAAAACTATTAAACTCGTTTTTTTTGCAAATGAATTCAACCAATCCTTCATTAAATAAAATGTAATTCAAATGATTCTGGTAACTTATAACGCAATACAATTCTATGTCAATGCAATACTATGGCTATGTTATGCAATGCTATTTAATTTGTCAGTCATTCAACTGTCATTAATATCATACATGATTTCACAAACAATATTTTAACTTGAGAAGACTGAATAAAAAAACAAATGTCATGAATGTTTCCTATTGTATAGTAGTAAATTGTGATAGTACCTAATTATTAATGTTCCATTATTATTATTGTTATGTACACATTACATTGATGATAAATCGCATTATTATTCAAAATTATTTTGTCCTGATTATTTCCGCCGTTAATTTCGGCCATCTCATAATAAATTTCAAGCCTGGCGATTTCTCTCAATGCTCTCCTGTCAGTGTATGACATGGTACATATATCGTATTCGATTACAATATGTGTATAATTATTATGATCACCCATCATTAGCACTAACAGAGCATGTCTAATGGACGACCGTGATATAAGTGGGCAATTACTATGCCAATACGTTACTTACTACCTTGAGTGTTATAGCGATGCCTGTACTTACTGTGCAACGTGTGTTTACATGACTGTACAAAATTCACGGCCCAGCCGCTAATTTAGTTTTTATTTCAAAGATAAGGTGTCATTAATTTGAATTTGATAGAGAAATGTATTATTTTTAGTCTTGGGCAAAAGGAAAAGGTGCTGAAGTTAGTGCAATGAAAATGAACGCTGTACTTTTGTCTGTGAGCACTATTGAGAATAGAATAGAATAGAATAGAATAGAATAGAATAGAATAGAATAGAATAGAATAGAATAGAATAGAATAGAATAGAATAGAATAGAATAGAATAGAATAGAATAGAATAGAATAGAATAGAATAGAATAGAATAGAATAGAATAGAATAGAATAGAATAGAATAGAATAGAATAGGATAGAATAGAATAGAATAGAATAGAATAGAATAGAATAGAATAGAATAGAATAGAATAGAATAGAATAGAATAGAATAGAATAGAATAGAATAGAATAGAATAGAATAGAATAGAATAGAATAGAATAGAAAAGAACTAAACTTTATTTTCTTCTTTGTACAATAATGAAATACATTAGTACAACAAAGTGAAAACAGTAATGAAATATAGTAAGTCTACAATACAGGTTTAAAAAAAACTTGGCCCATGGGGGGATCGAACCCACGACCTTCGCGTTATTAGCACGACGCTCTAACCAGCTGAGCTAATGGGCCCGATGTTTGGTGGCGCTTAGCCAATCGGCTACCTTGCTGGCAGTGTGATGCGTTTTATTGGTGCACTACTTTCTCTCCGCGAGCAGTTGAATGTTCGCGCCGTGCGCATGAATACATGCATTCTTTAAGTCTGTGTATTTGGCTCCATCTAATCCATAGCAGAGTGGCGCAGTGGAAGCGTGCTGGGCCCATAACCCAGAGGTCCGTGGATCGAAACCATGCTCTGCTAACTTTTTTTTACAATTTCATTTTTGTTTCTTTAACTTCCTTATATTATTATTGTATACATTTTATGAAAAATATTAGTTCTAAATAATATTTCCTATAATTAATATTAAACTCATTGAAAATAAGCAAAGTTGCACTGTATCATATATTTTTACTCTTCATGTTGATTTTTATTTATATATTTCTTTTTCACTTCAAGTATTGATAATGTGTGTCTTTATTTTAAACTCACTTTCTTTATTTTTGTCTGTATTTTATTTTAAAGTAATATTTTGTTTTGGTACCCTTTGTTTTATTGCTATTAATAAATAATAATATAACTAGTAATGTTACTTGTATTCAGACAAATGAGCTAATAATACTTGTATTTATATTCACTGTACATTCTATTGCACATGACTTGTTATCCATTAAATAATTATTGACAAGAACAAAATATTATTTATGTAAATTATTATAACAATGGGACAAGTTTAACTTATTTTAAGAGAAATCTACGTGCCATGTTGTTGTAACCTGCTAGATCTACATCTTGTCATTTTATACCAACCACCACTGTCCAACATTTTAATAACTAGTAACTTTTAAAAATTCTGTGTAGTGTAATATGTTAGTAACTAAACTATAGTACATAGCACATGTTCACAGATATACATTTATTCTATCTTCTATCTATACTTTATACACTATATTTTTTTCGACCTGTTTAACAATTTACTGTACCTCATCTTTAAATCATTTCCACTGCTGCTTAGTTCGTATATTATAATATTAGTATGTAATTAATTGTATGTTTCTGTATTTTTGTGTATGTCTATATTGAATTTGCACTAGTGGAATTTGTATTCTGTTGCAAATAAAGGCCTAATAATAATAATAATAATAATAATAATAATAATAATAATAATAATAAAAGCGTACAGAAATTAAAAAAAAACTAAATAAAAAAATGTAGATTTAAGATTTTTAATAAACTTATCTGGAGTGCAATCTCACTCATTACAAAATCTCATTGTAATGACTGACTTTCACTAAAACTGTACTTGTATTTCACAATTAAAAGAACGTTAACCCCTATCTTTAAATACAATCTCAATAACCTTATGTTCTATTCTACTATAATGTATCACAAATAATCCACAAACATTCTAAAATTAGTCGTGTATTTTTCTTCCATTGCCAAGACCAATAAACTGAATTGTTCTTTTCTTGTTTTTGTTTCCAGATATCCGTCCACAGATCAGCGTAATCGTCTTACAAATCACTTGAATCTCTAAGCTCTTTGGAACAGACCGAGGATCCGAAAGCCAAACAACTTAACACAACGAAGACATAACACACACAGTTTTTTTCCCGAGTTATCTACCTACCTTGATTATTTCGGACACGTGTGGATAGATAGATATTTTTAGTCGCACCCTCTTTTGTTCTTGAGTTGTCGTGAAGCCCCAAATATCCCCCCGCCCACCCCTAGTTGTGTTGAAGCTTTACAAGTTATATTGATTAAAACTGTTAGCTTGAAATACACGGTGCGTGTTTCGTAGCACTGACCCTGTTACATGGTTTATACAAGCCCCAATGCACTTCAACATTCTTCAAATGTTTATTTGCATACGTTCATTTAAATAGAAAACTTGATCGAATTAATTTTCTACTCTTGAGTAAATAATTGTAATTATAAAAAACAAATACATCGTGTTTTTAATGAAGGTTATATACACATTTTTATAAAGTGTTACATAGTTGATGTGTAGGATCTCTGATAGACGATGGTTCGTTTAACATCGAATGAATCGACATGAGACGGTTGTAAAATCGCTCTAAAGCGATGTAAAAGTGACGTCATACCAATGAATATACCCTCAAGACGTCAAGAAAGTAAACGTGGTCATAGGCCGTCGCCAAAATGGCGGTCAGGCGAGTCAAGGTCAAGAGATGAAGGTCATCGTTATACGCATCAACAAGTAACCTTAGGAGAACGTTTAGTTCTACTTATATACGAACTTAGATAATTTTAAATTGAGTTTTTTATATAAAAAAGTGTTTGTATCTATAATATGAAATCAAAATCCAAATCAGTTTAAATGTGCCTTTAATGTAATCAAGAGCCGAAGTGAGTGTAGTGATAAGTGATAAGTGAAGTTTGTCTATTCATTCAATGTGATAAAATCAACACCAAAGTATTTCCTAAGTGAATTAGTGGAAGAGAAGAATCAAATAGTTGAGGTCAGACATTTGACCTTGGATAGTTTGACCTTGAGGTCAAGTGCGCCGAGGATGAACGCGATGCATCGAGTGTACGGACGGGGACAGAAAGATGTCACCGCCGACTATGTGGATCCACAGTTTGTCAGGGCGCTGTGTCGGGACCCCGAGAGGCGAACCTTGCAGGTAATATTGGAACTAAGTGTGGCGGTACCAGTCGATAAAGAAGTTTTTAATTTATGAGAACTTCTCTATCGACTTTGCTATCAGCACTGTTCGATCTTAAAGTATTTTTTTGTTTTAATATTAGAAGATATTTGTTTAAAATCTGTTCATAAAAACCTTTTAGAGACACTTTGAAACTAACTAGGGTAATATTTTTTTTTTTTAATTTAAGTAAATTTGAAATAACAGCCCTAATTATAATGTAAGACAAGTTTTTTTTTTTTA
This sequence comes from Isoperla grammatica, assembly GCA_945910005.1. NCBI lineage: Eukaryota > Metazoa > Arthropoda > Insecta > Plecoptera > Perlodidae > Isoperla > Isoperla grammatica. The sequence goes on from OX246750.1 coordinate 4,653,065, forward strand.
AATTTGTATCAGTTATTATTAAGTGTTTAGCGACAAACTCGACAACTAGGTTATGTGGCTTTGTGGGTTGATTGGAGGATAGGGGTAAGTGGGAGGAAGAGTTGGAGGACAGATACATTCAAAGTAGTTAAAGGGAGGATAGGGAAAGAGGAGGGGCCTCATTTTCTCACCTCTTACAACCAATTTTAAGTTCTTTGAAATCAAATTTATCCTTGTTTTTACTTAGTTATAACTTTAGTACCTTTATTGAAATATGGTGTGGATAAAAAACGATAATTTCGCTTGTTTCGAGCGCAAGTTTAGTCCTGTCTGTCTGTGAGCCAAACAAATAAACCATAAAACAGTCTTAGACACGACTCTTACTGAACAACAGCTGTAAAGTAAATCAAGTGACATGACACATGATCACAGTCTGACATATTAAACGTTTCTCTGGGATCTGATTTGAGTCTCGTTGAAAAAGTGACGTGGACGAAAAGGTTTTGCCGCATGCGAACACATGTTGCACTATATATAAACGCTGCTCGTTGCTTGGTTCACTCTACTCGTTGGCAATGTACGTCGAGTTGGCGCTTAGTTCACGTGGCTGGATGTGACGTCAGTAAAATTAATGTTCAGTAGGGTTTAAACTTTAAAATATTTCTTGTGATGCACACAAAATACTTTGATTATTTTATGTATAAATGGGGTTTCAGGTTAAAAGAAAATCAGTTGCCGAAGAGGATATCGTATATTTTAATTGTATGCTTTACTGAAACTCGAAAATAAAATGAGAAATATAAAAATATCGCCCCTACTAATCACAATATTCGAAACAATATCACCTTTAAGTCGTACTCGTCATAGTGACTGACAGTTTTAAACGAAAACACCACCGAATCGAGTGCAGATCTAATAATACACCATTACCTGATAATTATCAACAATTGCGACCGAAATAGAAACAAAATACCGAGACCTAAAAGTGAAGGCTTCAATTTTCATTATTTATAACTTTCGCATTCGGTTACGTTCATCATGGCCAAGTTCAAGTTAATAGTAAGTTATTATAAATAATATAATACTAACATCATCACTTTCAAACTCATTTGTCCACTCATCCTACTTTCACATTTCTAGCGAGAAATAATGTATTGCGTTTTGTTTAATTCTAGATGGTTAATGTTTTATGTGGGCGTAAAATATGGGCCAATGTTTCAATATTCATCATCTGTCGTCGTATAATTATTGCGGCGTCATCTGAAAACAAAACAGAGTGGTTATTAAGAACTGTACGCTGAGTGCTTCGCAGAAAATTAGATCAAACATTTTGAGAGATTGAAAAATTATGTATTTTTTTGTTTGTCAAATATATACATCAGCAAACAATTAAGGTTATGAATGTTATATTTAATATGTATCATGCGTTCCATACAGACATTCATTAACGATGGCATTTCGAAAGGGATTGTAGCCCCCACCGCTGACCCCCCCCCCCCCCCCCAGTCGTCTTCGAACACTTGTTTGTCCTGGATTATTTATATATGTCCTTTAAGTCGCCTCGAACGACGAGCAGAGCTAATTCCGATACCTATTGTACCCCGGTGCCGGATATTTTGTGTTTGTAGTATTGTTGTATATTTTGATGTATATGTATACCTACCAGTAGTAGTGAAACACGAGATGTAAACTTTGTTTTCACCTGAAAATCCATCAAATTGCTTTTTAGTCGAGAACAATCGTTTTCCAACACTATTTCGTTTCCAATTCAGTTTGTAACTGCTTTAAATTGGGGAGGGGAAGTGATACAAAGAGTCTATTTCTGTAAACTCAACTAATCCCTCCCTCTCATAATTCGTTTAAAACAAAACAAAACAATTCCATATGTTTCGTGCGTGGATTCCAGATAGCTTTCAAAACTGTCTAAAAATAAAACGCGTTTGTGACAGTTTACTCGTCGCATTGTGTTCTCGTATAGCCAGCTGGCAGTTTAGTGGATGTCTACCACAAATGAATTGCCTTAAATTACGTATATCGATATGTAGGATATATTTTCACATATACACATGTGTAATAATATGTGAATGTTGTCTAAAACACCCGCATGAGGTGAAGTTTATCTAACGTTACCATCATGGTTCATTGAATGAAGTAATATGGTAAAATAAATAAATAAATAAATGAATTCACATTTAGAGTCTACCCACTCAGTAACCAAACTGATATGCGGTGGGGGACTTTAATTTAAAGTGACCAAACCAACCCTGTAGGCACAGCTGTGCTGTAGGCTTCGAACACCATCGACGAGTGAGCGATAACCAATTAAAGATCGATATTTCAAATACGAAACATATGAATTCCTGCTTCGAATGCAGCAGGTCCAGGTTTCGATTCCCGGTTTGGATTGAGTTTTTAAACTTCAAATTTTAATCTATTGATGATGATACTAAAACGGTGACTTTAGAGCCGTCATTGCAACGAAGCACATAATAAAATTACCCTACTGAAAGTCAGTTCTTGTGACTGATTGGGTATAGACTATAAACACATATTCATCTATAAATAAAATTGAACAAAAAATTAAATACTAGATGATGAGTATAGATTATTCGATTATAGCTGACAATGAGTTCTATAAGTAATGCTTCACAACTCCCTTCCTTGCTCTGGCTTCGAGTCCACGTCTCCTATTGTGCCAATAATGAGCCACGCTAAGGTCTGTACGTGCTAAATGCTCGTTCAGAGTAATTTGTATTTAGTATACTTGTAACTTACTTTCTATGACAAAACGTTCTAAAATTACGTCGGTTCGAACGGAATGCGCGCGGTTGTATGTTCATGTGTTCATGCCCGGTCGCTTTCAAACACTAACAAGCCCCATAAATATCTATGTCCAGACGTGTGTGAGAGTTGGTTTGCTGCACTTTACTTTATCCCCTCATTGCATTCTCGGCCATGGAGGTGGTTTCGTAAACGATTTGAATTCCTTCCTTCGTGTTTAGCCCAGGTGAATATTTTGTAATACATCCCCCGTAAGAGGGATTCTTTAGGATCGTCACTGCTGAAAAAAGTGACCTTGGCATCGTAATGACTTAGTGGTAAACATATAATCAGTATTGAGTGGGCCAATCAGTAAAGGAAAAAATTATTAATGTGTGGACCTAGTTTTTTTTCACGCTTCTATTTAATTTTTTGTATTTATTTTCTTATCTTTAAGTTTATACAGCATTTCTTCCCTCTATTAATGATTATTTAGATCTATTGTTATTTTTCTCTTTCAGTAGTCAAGTATTGGTTTTGTTGTTTTGTTATTCTTGCTTGTCTACGATTTTTCCATTTTTAATTGGATATAGTTATATTTATTGTTCTCTTTTGAAATCAGTTTTATAACTAACTGAAATAGAAGGTTATAAAACCTTCAAAATGACAATTATCCCTAACTTTTTTCTGGATGTTAACTGTGAAGTGAATTCCGTACAATTTTCTATCTATCTCCGATGGCTAATTGTTGCCCCAACCCCTCTTTTAAAAAAAACCTACAGTAACTGTAGTACGGTCCACACACCTCCAAACGCCCCTCCCCGAATAATATAATCCATGAGTTCGCCACTGCATTTTAGATGACTGCCTAATTGCCTTGTTGACGTTGTAACATGAACGTCCATTGTCCATTTAATTAAATTAAAATTAGTCAGTCTGTCTTATGAATGCGGAGACTGACGCGACAAACGACTTCACCATCTGCTCACCAGGTTGTGCGACGTGTACGCTTACTTTTATAAATACTTGACTGACCGGACAAATACTTCTCTATTGTGCGTGCAGAGCTATTAACTCTTGCGCGTACACTCGCGTACAAACATCTTCTATATCGACATCTGTTCGGCTTAGTTCGTTGAGTGAATCTAGCAATTGCGAGATTAAATATCGCTTTGTTTCATTAGTTAGCGTATTGCCCAAAATTCATAGTCCCAGGTAGAGTGCATGGCAATTAAATTTGTTTGACGTTTTATCATGTTTGTAGGTTTCACTAAACGCGCTCTAATTTTAGTGCAGGTGTATTTCCACTCTAGACGTTTATACTATAAGGCTTAGGCACTGTACTAAGCGCAGGATTGCCTATACGAATGTGTGAAAGAACACCTGAAATCTGTTGATTTTGTTATGAAACAGGGTGCATTAAAAGGGGTGGTAGATATCGACCTGAGGTCAGTTTCATTAGGACTACAGTAGTTGTAATGTGTATTACCGATAGAGGTGGCTCAGCGGTATGACGCGAGACTTTAATTCGGGAGGTCGCCGGTTCGATTCCGGCCACCGGCAGTTCTGACTGAAGGTTTTTTCCGAGGTTTTCCTCAGGCGAATGCTGGGATTGAGTCCTACTAACAGCCCTCGGACATTCCTCCCCAACTATCCAAACACCCTAATAACCTAGTTAGTCACCTGATGAGGGGCACACCAGGTAAAGCTGGTGTGCATCCTATAAAGGGTATTCCTACGAAAAATTATTATTATTATTACTGTGTATTGTAAGTCCATAAATTGCGGCTACAGTAGTTATACCCTTGGTGTATATATGTTAGAGGGTTTTGCGAGTCCACTGCACATTTATCTTTATAGTATTGTCGACAACTATCGCAGCAAGTACGTAAACGTGCTTTTCCGACCACCACAAGTGAACTCTCCGTGACACGTTCAAATGGGAAATGAACAGAAAATGAAACGTTTGTCACGTTTTCACAAACGATTCCGAACAAATATACAACAGTGTAGTTATACGTGGAAGCGGAACACTATGGTGTGTGCAGATTACGTTGGTTTATAATATAGTTTCCGGCACAAGAATAACCATCTGAATGACTTGTATTGTTACCGTTTTTCAATCGCGTTTTTTTAAAATATGTATACGAACTACGAAGTACAGAAGAGAGAGAGAGAGGGGGGGAGGGACGGAGAGAGAAAGAGAGAGAGAGAGAGAGAGAGAGAGAGAGAGAGAGAGAGAGAGAGAGAGAGAGAGAGAGAGAGAGAGAGAGAGAGAGAGAGAGAGAGAGAGAGAGAGAGAGAGAGAGAGAGAGAGAGAGAGAGAGAGAGAACGAACGCGTGTGTAACTTTTTCCACTCACCAGATAGAATTGGATCGAATTTAGTAGATATATGTTTACTTACCTTGATTTATATTTGTTAACTAGAGGAAAACCACAAACTTGCATCATTTTCAAAGATACCCGTCTCTTTAGCATTAATTTTCTCTAAATTTAACATTCATTGTTTTCAATTTAGCATTTTGTGGCATCTTTTTTTTCACCTTGAATATGACTGGGTTTCTTGCAGTTCTAATGAAAAATGTTGTGCAGGTATTTAAAATAAGTACAATTGTAACTACGTACAGGTTTCTAATGCAATTCTTACCTAAATCTCAATAGAAAAGGGAACACCTTATTTTTTGTAAAATTAGTATTTTAGAGTATTCAAAAGTACGTGTTCACCGATTTACGTTCTAAAAGCTAAAACGCTAAAAAATAAACGTATCTCTGATCATTTTCGAACTATATTCCACTATTCACGGTGAGCGAGTAGCGGCCCCCCTAGGGATCGACTGTTGGGGTCGACCTTCGCGTGTTAGATGTATCGAATCGAAGCTCGTTGTGGAACCAATCATAGAACCAATATCCGCTTGATGATTAACAACACGCCATTGCGTCGAGTGATTGGGATGGGACTATTAATGGGGGGGGGGAGGGGGGTGGCACGCCCGTGTTACGGCCTTGCAGATTGTTACACGCGATTGTCGACAGGTCCTCACAAAGCAAGGATACGAGGCGGGAAAATGTCAATTTGAAATCATTAATGGATTGATTAAAAAGAAAAATTAAATAATGAAGTCCCATAATCATAGAGAAGCAATAGCCACTATGGGCACCGAGTTTGGTCATTGAGGGCGCTAGTGAAAACGAACGAAGCGCTCAAAGTGGCAATGTCAAGCAACTTTACGATGGAGCTGTGTCGTTCTTCCTACGTCGATAATGACAAATTGTGAAAACTGCTTTTAAAATTTTGGGGCAGGTTATGAATCAGGACACGTTTTAGACTTACAAACAACAAACAACACACAACAAAAATAATTATTTGGTAACAATTTCTCTTGGGTGGAAATATCGGAGTAGAAACCAGAAATAAAATATTCGAAAGTTTCGAAAAAGTTACTTTTTCGACGAAAGTCTGAGGCAAAATCTTTCAATACTTAGTGAGGTAACCAGGCGTTTGTCTGGGTTTACCCGTAGGTAACTATACTGCTTACCTGACTAGCTGAGAATTGAAACACCAGGTTTAAATGAAGCACCAATCAGGTTCGAGCTAGATGCGGGGAAAGGTATCGGCAATACATGAATGCATCACAAATGAAACGTTTTAATTCATACATTTCTTTTTTTTTTTGCTTCGCGAATGTCAGAGGATTTTACATATTCAAATTTCGCGTTTGGATTTGCATATAGCTGATATTTTGTACCATTTCTGACCGCACATGTAACAACTGTGTGCGGCTATTTAGATTCCCAGAACCGGAAACTGTCCCGCGGCAATTTTAAAGAAAACTCTGCACGCAGGGTCTTCTGGGAATTTGATGCGATGTGAACTATTTCTGTGCACACCTACCTCAAAAGTCACAATGCGGGAAGAGTGAATCGGCCTTGTTGATTCTGACATTTGTCCGCAGGTGTTCGCACTGTCCAATCACTGATTCATATGTTTCGTATTTGAAATATCGATCTTTGATTGGTTATCGCTCACTCGTCGATGGTGTTCGAAGCCTACAGGGTTGGTTTAGTCACGTTAAATTAAAGGCCCCTACTGCAAATCAGTTTAGTTACTGAGTGGGTAGACTCTAAATGTGAATTTATTTATTTAAACCAACGCGATTAAACATCCAGGAATATAAAGTTTAAAATTGGGCCATTACCAAAGAAAGTTTCATCGAAAACGACTATTGGCACTTATGGAAATTAAATTAACTACCAACCACAAGAAAAAAAGATAAAGTCATTTGATTTCTATTTCCTCGATTCTGTAGAATGAAAAAACTTTTCAAATTAAAATAAATTACACCATTGAGATAGGTACTTATTAATAACGTTCGATCAAGTTTTAGACACTTCAGAAATGATTGTAATTAACAACTTGTGCGAAATGTAAGCACAACTTGAATTCGCATCGTTCTAAAAGCCGATATAAAAAGTTTTCGAGTTAAAAAAGTTGTTTTCGGTTGGAAGGTGAGTCAAGTTGGTAAGTCCATGAATAGAATAGACGTCGCGTGACTTCAGTGGTTAGTTGCTATGGTTACTGATATCAGACACACACGCTACCTTCCGCCTTAGATAGGGTAACTTTGTTAACCCTTCATGGGTTCTGGTTTATATATTTGGCGGATTACGGTTTTTAAATGGTGGATTTCGGGTTATCCAGTAAAAGTAACGACCTACAATTGAGACCTTTGCAATAGACGGACCTCAGCTTTTTGCAGACTGGACTTTTTTAGAAGTAGTTGGTATTTCACTGAGCTGAAAAAAAACAATTTCTTTTTTTTTTTGTTAATGTAACGCCTACGGACGAACACATCCATGTTGTAGGCTCTATATAAAAGAGAAGACGAGGGTGTACTTCAGAAAGGCGACACATTGGAATACGCTTCCACTTTTCACTCAAGTTTCGTTAAAAAAGGTGTAATATTTTTAAAGGGCTGTGATTTTTTACCCGTCGAAGTGATAGCAAATACTATAAGAGTGTATAAACAAAAATTCTAAAAATCCACCTTGTACGAGTCAATAGCGTTTAGGTGTCATTGAGTATACACTTTGAAAGCTACTGATTTACACCTAAACTCTTCATTTGATCGAAGACGTTGGGATGTTTAGTTGATTTGGACACCTTTCGTTATCGGCATTAGGTCCTCTATTGGCCAATATAAACAAAACTGCACAAATCTCCGCCATGTTCGAGCTAATTACGTTTATATGTCCCTGACACTATACTCTTCGAAGACAACGCATTTACAGCTATACTCGTGATTTGATAGAAGACATATGAATGTTTAGTCGATTTGAACACTACATTTTAATTGGTATAGACATCCGGATGTATATTAAAGTATTTGGTGGTAGGTAACAAATATAATTACAACAAACAATGGTTTAAATGTCCTACTCAACTGTTGAAGTGATTTCTCCTTACCACAATGTATACAAGTCGATAAGCTAGATGTGACACATCGACGGAATTACCACTAAAACGTGCGTAAAACCACTAAAAAGGAACCGTCGAATTTCGGCCAAAGTGGGGATTAGCCCCCCCCCCCCCCCCCTCATCACCCCTGCAACAATGTGTATAATAGGTGAACCCACTTAGCTTCCAGCCTTGATACGCTTAACGGTGCGCGTGGTGCCAACCTAAAACCTTTCCAAAGTTGCAAACGTGAGAAAGTATAAAACCCTATTTTGAATTCCCTTCTTGAATTTTTCAATTTCTGGTTTACACTCAAATATTTACATCCAAGAGACTAAGACACGAGTTTCTCCAATAATCAGTGATTTATGTCTATCTCTACACCAAACCAGGCTTATGTGCAATTAGTCACTATGCATAAGGTGCTATAATCGTATATCCTATATACTTCTAAAAATACTATGGTCACAGATAATAAATTCACCACGACGTGCTATGGTAAATGTTGATCATCGAAGTGACCAGACACAACCCCGGCGATACCCAGTGGATCTGATTCTACCACCCTGCCTAGGTTTGCGTGCTCTGTTGATCCCGAGAGCTATGCCGGTGGAAGCGTATGCTTCTGGTAGGGCCACTCTAGTCGGACAGGTCGAGGTGGAGAAGCCAGACGAAAGGCAGTCCACGTCCTGCCCTCTCTCTTTTCCTCCCATTTACCTCAAACTTGTCCCTTTCCTCCAATCATTCCGACGTTTTCTTGCAGTTGAGTTTATATCTCTTATTATAGAGTCTAATGCCAATTAAGATGTAGAGTTCAAGTCGATGCTACCTCCCCATGTTGTTTATAAAATCGGTTATATACGTTGAGAAACGTGGTTTTAGAAGTGTTGTAGTGTGGAACGGACTTATATACGTTATTACCTCGAATAATGTGGTGTTTCTCACAGTTGTATTTATATCTCTTATAAGAGTTTCTAATGCCAATTAAGATTTAGTGATCAAGTCTATTCTACCTCCCCATCTTTTCTACAAATCAGGAATATACGTTAAAAACGTGACTCTTAAAGTGTTGTGTTGTGTGACGGACCTATATACGTAATTACCTCGAGTAATATTGTATTTCCGTACTTCATGATCATAGTTGTCGAGTACGTTTAAAACACCAACTACTAACGAATGTAGACATCAATAAGTCACCCAAGTTTCGTGTCGCGCGCACCGGTTATAATTAGAGATACGTCTTTTTATCAAACATGTTCTCTAAATTTAGCATTAATTATTTTAAATTTAGCATTTTGTAGCATTTATATTTTTCTTTCCGTCAAAACCTTGTATATCAGGGGGTTTCTTGCACTTATGATGACAAATTATGTGCAGGTACTAGTTAAAATCAAGTCAGTTGTAACTTGGGTGAAAATGCAGTTCTTTGCTAAATCTCAATAGGAATGGGAACACATTATTTTTTGTAAAATTAGCATTTTGTAGCGTTTTCAAAAATAAAACCAATAAATAAATGATCAATTTAGCATCTAAAACCTAAAACGCTAAAATAACGTATCTCTAGTTATAATAAATAACTCCAGCATTGTGTCACACTGAGTATTATGAACGATTACCGCACCTGTACACACACACATACACACCCTTGGCCTTCACACTGAAAAGCCTCTATAACTGGTAACATGTGCTCTCGTTGTCATTCGTGGCAACCTTGGCTGGGTTAGTTATAGGAGTCTGTCTTTATTAGGCCAGGTGTGGAACAAGTGAGTTGTAGGCCGTACCACACTCTGTAATGATTGTGTATAACTTTGTTTCAAGCTTTATTTGGGAAAAGAACTTTGGTTGGACCATATGCAGAGTCAAGTGTCAAGTTAAGTACAGGATTTATTGATTGATGGAATTGTTTTATTACATGATATTTTTCATGAGAACAAACTCCATAGCAATCATTAACGAAATCACATATTTAACTCGACTGTGCATTTCGCCCTTAATTGCCTAAGTATCGTATATGTTTGTGTGATTTGAGTCAGCACCTAGATTTATTATTTCTTGTGATTGTTTCTTTGTATTTGCGCTTTTCAAATTAAGTTATTTAAATGGTTGTCGTAACCTACCTTTTACAATTAAATAAGTTAATTTGAACAATGCAAATATTAACATGGAACCAATTGAAACATTTACAAGAAAGAGCATTCAATTTATCGTTGGGGAATGAATTGAATTGAATGAATTGAATAGGAAAATGAAGAAAACGAACTTTACCAAAAAAAAAAAAAACGTTTTACTTAAGCCAGCCAAGCATTCTTCTTTATCAGCTTAGAAGAACATTCTTAGCTGGGCTATTAACACACAACCTTGCATTCCTGTAAAGATTGTTGTACAAACCACCCTTAAGCGCCACATTTAAAGTGGCTTTCGTGATCAATATGGGTTTAAACGCACCCAGAACGTGTTTTTTGCAGCATACTTGACATTCTTCGTGATAAACTTCGACAACACGGAAGTTTCGACTTAATATCTCCCGCTTTTAGTCTCGCTGAATTATTGTGACGATTTAAATAATCTTAATCTGATATATTATGTCTAAACTTTAAAAGCACTTGGGTGGAAAATATAATATCGGTTAATATATTATCCAATGTGCATGCCCATATATTTTCTATAATCTTGAGCGTGTATATAGCTTGGGTGGTCCAATATAGACGCATAATGTATTTATTATACACGGGCACGAAAGTTGAAAGCTAGCTCACAATATTCTGGCGGAGAATTTTCCAAAATGATCGATTTATTTAGATTTAGTTTTCGCGTAGGTTTCGAGAGAGACTGATTTGTACCGTTGATCGTGGATTCAATTTCCACCACTTGAAATCCCGACGGAAGTCCTGCGTACATTTGTCATTTTATCAATGTATATATTGGTTTGAAGCAGCCCTTCAAACTCTTTACTCTTTTCAGTCAGTTTTCAAGTCTACTTATTTATTGTAACGGGTATCCTTAACGCATGAGACACTGCAGACGGGGACAACTTTACCAGGGGGGGGGGGGGATGGGGGTGGTCACTTTATGGCATAACTCACTTTAAGTGATATCTCAGTATAAGATAGAATTTCATACCTTTAACCTCACTTTACATGGTTTTACTTAGTTAAACGTGGAGATGGCAAGTTTCAGGAATAGGGTTCGAATCAAACCCACGCCCCAATGTATTGGAGCCACGTAAGGGATTTTTACGAGGGTTCTATCCCCTCTTGCAATATCCTAACACACCTCAAATCCCCGCCCTTCGGCAATCTCCCATATATTCCCGCTATAGCGTCGTATACGCACATTTTTATATATATTGGATACTATTTATTTTGTATCATATATTGGCCGATGTGTTGGAAACAGCTGGCGGCCCCAGGCACGTGCATCGCCTTGAATTATGTAGTCACGTGGTGCCCTCCCACCCCCGTTTCATAACCCCCCACGCATGCTACATCATGCGTTTTATTGCGTATCTATCTATCCACGCCGGGTCGAACCGGAAAAGTCAATTTCACGAACGGTTTCCCTACACGAACTTTTCACGGCCGTGTGGAAGGGAGGAAGGAAGGGAGGGTCGTGATATTTTCATCGGATGGTTCCGTTAGGGGTGGGGGCTGTTGATATAATATGTACAGAACGGACGCACCCTCTGTAATCATATTTATACACACCTTGATTTATTTTTTAACTCTGATATCATATTATTATACAGGTTTAGCACGTATAGGCCTACCCGTAATGAAAGTAAAGTTTACGAAAATATATACGTATTTGTTTTATTGTTTATTGATTAAACACAACAAGAGTGGCCCGGACAATAGAGTTTCTTGTGTAGCAAACTAATGTTGGAGAATAGTAGAAATTTTACCAAACTCTATCTGAAACAATATTGCAACAACGAATTTTTAGTCCAAAGTAAACAAATATGGCTGCCACGCGCTATATGAGTGAATGCACCCTATACGTAGGTAGATATGTTTTTTTTCTTAGCATTAATGTTCTCTAAATTTAGCATTGTATAGTATCTATTTTTTCTTTTCATCAAAACCTTGAATATGTGAGATTTCAAGCACTTCTAACGAAAAATTGCAGAGCAATTCTGAACTAAATCTCAATAAGAATCGGACACTTTGTAAAATTAGCACTTAATTGGTAGCGTTTTCAAAAACACATTAGCATCTAAAACCTAAAACGCTAAAAAGTAAACTTGAGTACCTATGCGGGATTATGACAGCTATAACTCTCGGCAATGTAGTCGCCTTCTTTGCTCGTCTCGTGACAAGAAACAACCCCTCCCTGGTGACCTTGTACTCTGCCGTGACGTGTCTCACGCGACAACTAAGTCAAGGTGAGGGCCCAGCTACCCCGTGGCGCTTCTTATCAATTATGCACGTTATCAGTGTAAGAGCTTCTGATTCGCCCCTGTAAAGATCCACACTACAGTGTTGTAGCTTCTCTTTCTACCCTTCTTGAAAGGTTTGTACAAAACTATCAAATCTGTATAATTTGTCTATACCTATGCAGTTGAATTACTTACTTTTAGTGGGGGTATCTTTATTATTCAGTATATTATTAATTATTCTTCGCAGTCATCTTTCTAATAATACATAATAATGTTCAACCCAGCCTCCTTATTGATGTAGGTGATTAATTTATAATTTTGTTAATAGCTGTTGTAATATGCATCTTTATAGTTTGTATTATAACTATACTTACTAGGAAGCTGGACCCTGTGATAATCCAATGTTCATACTGAGCCCGGGATAGAATTTTGCCCCGGGTGACTCTGCCAGTCGTAAGAGGCGACGAAATGCGGTTATCCTTATCTACCTCTTAAAATCTATTCGTCCCTCTTTTTTGTCCCTTAATTTCCTCCAATGTCCTCCGACTCATGAAGTAGTTCTCGTGTACGTCGTTAAACACCAAGTCTATTACTTAGTTGTTTATATATTCTGTTGTTGTGGTTGTTGCAAGGCCTGTATAGTTACTTAGTTGTCTATATATTCTGTTTTTGTGGTTGTTGCAAAACCTGTAGTTACTTAGTTGTCTATATATTCTGTTTTTGTGGTTGTTGCAAGGCCTGTAATTACTTAGTTGTCTATATATTCTGTTGTTATGGTTGTTGCAAGGCATGTAGTTACTTAGTTGTCTATATATTCTGTTGTTGTGGTTGTTGCAAGGCATGTAGTTACTTAGTTGTCTATATATTCTGTTGTTGTGGTTGTTGCAAGGCCTGTATAATTACTTAGTTGTCTATATATTCTGTTTTTGTGGTTGTTGCAAAGCCTGTAGTTACTTAGTTGTTATATATTCTGTTTTTGTGGTTGTTGCAAGGCCTGTAATTACTTAGTTGTCTATATATTCTGTTGTTATGGTTGTTGCAAGGCATGTAGTTACTTAGTTGTTTATATATTCTGTTGTTGTGGTTGTTGCAAGGCCTGTAATTACTTAGTTGTCTATATATTCTGTTGTTATGGTTGTTGCAAGGCATGTAGTTACTTAGTTGTCTATATATTCTGTTGTTGTGGTTGTTGCAAGGCATGTAGTTACTTAGTTGACTATATATTCTGCTGTTGTGGTTAATGCAGGACCTGTAGATACTTAGTTGTCTATATATTGTGTTGTTGTGGTTGTTGCAAGGCCTGTAGTTACTTAGTTGACTATATATTCTGCTGTTGTGGTTAATGCAGGACCTGTAGTTACTTAGTTGTCTATATATTGTGTTGTAGTGGTTGTTGCAAGGCCTGTAGTTACTTAGTTGACTATATATTCTGCTGTTGTGGTTAATGCAGGACCTGTAGCTACTTAGTTGTGTTTGTTCCAGGACCTACAGATCATCTACTACGGCCTGCACGGCATGGAGGCTCTGTCTCCTTATAGAGACTCCGTTCTTCGAGGCCTGTGCAAGTCTATTCGCTATGAGAGACATGACGCCAATGACGTGCTTTACTAGTAAGTACCAATACTAGCACTGTATACTCCGAAACACTAGTTAGAGCAGATTGGAGGGTTCGAAAGCTTGTATAACAGCTTCGTTCTTCTCGTCAACTGCTCGGCAGTCCAGGTTAGTGGAGGAACCTATATGATTGGTCAAAGTTATACCGTTCTTTCGGATAGGACGTAAAGCCGATGTCCCCTTGGTACTTTTCGACAGGAGTAGGCTCCCTTTCTCATATAATTCATCAATCATCTGGCTCAAAGAAACCACTGTGTCCTACACTGGCCTTTAATTTCAATAAAATAAATAAATTTAAAGAATAACAGTATACCTGGAAGCAAGGTTATCTTCGTCTCAATTCTTCATTTCACTATTTCGGAGAGCGATATTATCAATTGGTCATCAGGCAACTGGTAAGTTGTTATTCTTTATAGATTTGAAATTGGGTTTAACATCGTCGTCAGGTGAAAATTCACTTTACTAACAATATTTCGGAGAGCGAGATTATCTTCGTCGTCAGGCAATAGTGATCCAATATTACAGCTTTGGATGCCTTTTTATATCATACCATGGGGGGGGGGGGGGAGGGGGGGCGTATCATATTCACGCTGTTATGGACGCATGTTTGCTGTACTAATTCTTTGTCTCATGATTGTTTAAAATATTCCTCGTGTGTTCAACTCTGAGCCAGTCAAGTAATCTCCACTACCTATAGCTACTATTCCCTTGCCCAATACGCTTTATCACACTACCCAGTTCGGGGTGACCCGGTGCCCTCCAAACACATTGCCTAACTATTTCCACGTCTATACTCAACACTGTCAAACATGTTACATAGTTTATTGTCCTTAATTAGAGTGGATTCCTAACGGGCTGGCTGAGATGAAAGATGTACAACCGTTAGTTCTAGGTATTGGCCGACAGATCGAGTTGCTTCTTGCTTTACTAATAACTCCGTCCATCGGGTAACTATCATTCATTCATCGGCACTTTTTGTCTGACTTCTCCTCGACCAATCCGGCTAGCCCCACTCCCTTTTCCACCCCTTTCCTCCAAACAGCCCCTATTTCATCTTCATATCATTTTCATTTTCATATTTCACCTCTCATCGTCTCGATTAGCCAAGTTGTAAAAATATGAGGTGTTAAGCCCAAATATCAATTATCAATCAATCATCAGCACTGATAGAGGGGGCTCAGTGGTAAGACGAGAGATTTTAATTCGGAAGCTCGCCGGTTCGATGCTCGTCAAAGGCAATCCTGAGTGTAAAGGTTTCTACGAGGTTTTCCTCAGTCACAAGGCGAATGCTGTGGTTGTGTTAGTCAACTGAAGAGGTGTGGCATGTCCATCCTACAGCCGAGTTTTATACGATTCTTGTTAGGTATTAAATCCTTAATTATATCTGGGAAAATAGGAAGTATTATGGAGAACAAGAAGTTTATGGAAAAGTCTAATGAAATGGTTAAAAATATAAAACAGTTTATTTGGATTTATTTTAAGGTACCTACGAAGGAATGCTAAAAAATGTGTTTTTATTTATTCGTAATATAAGTAATAAAAAAGTTATATCGATTCTTATTTGTATAAAACCATTTGAAGGAGGTAGCTGGGCGGAGTAAGTCACGGTGAACCGTATGATGGTACCTAGAGACAGTGCGATATTTTATGCCAAGTGTAAAGTACTTACCCACATGGTATTTATGATAATTAAATGATCATTACCTCTAATCATTGTGTTGTGTCGACGAGACTCATTAGCAAAAGAAGGTTCCTCCTTTACCGACTTACCTCCCGACACCCAAGTTGCTGCCATCTAGCGGTGAAATCTGAAACATTTGCGTTTGAATGTTGCCCATAAAAGAAACTGTTTGCATTATCGACTTTGCTTTAGATCAACACGATGCTGCTATCTAGCGTTCAGTAATGTGAAACTCGTCGTATTTTTTAGGTAACTGTTATATCGATGTAAGAACGCAAGATAGTGGTGCGCTCTTGCGGTTGGATGATGCAGCACATGTGTTCATTGCCTGCGGAATATACAAGATTTGTTTCTATTTTATTTTTATTTATTCTTTTTTATTCTATTTTATTTTACCTTTTACTAGATTGTAGCAGATTTATTCGCGTATCACGTGATGTATACGAAGATTTTATTTGAAACAAACTAAAAGCATAATTAACAATATAATAATTAATTTAACCATGGTATATTACCATTGGGTAGTAATGTAATGTAAAATTAGGAAGACGATTGTACCAACAAAGGAAAGTCTCCCTGTCTTCTTCTTGACAGAACGGACCTTTTAATATAAATTATCATCATCATTATCATCATTGTGACCATCATTACCCCTCGCTGGGTCGTGTTAGTATATTTTCATACCGGTACAAATAAAAAAAGTGTAGTAAAAAATATTGAACCGATACCAAAAAATTAACTATTGGTGAGACAAATGGCTTGAAAAGCGTGTAGCCTACATAACATATAATGTTTTATCTTTAAAATGGCATTCAAATCAAAATTTTGGGATTTAACTGTGCTGGACATTATCAAGATCCACAGCCGTTCTCAAAAACAAGATAAAAAATTGACTGTGTTTGGATAAAATTACAACATTTCAATTATATCACAGTCATTTTCGATCCTTTTTTTTTAAAGATTATCTGAACTCTATGGTCTGATGACCTCGATAAATTCCGTATACTCTCAAAAATGTTTAATTTACGAACACAAATCATTATTCTCAGGCTTTTTGTGTTGAGAGATCTTAATATAATTACATTTTGTAGTGTGTGTGTCACTTTGGAACTTTGAAAGGATTTGAGGTTGACAGTAAAACTTGGAAAGTAAAGGGTACCTACGCACATATATTACATTACAATATCACACGTGTTATTGCAATGAGTGTGAAGCGTCCTCTTAAGGCCGCGTCATCACGTGACAGAAGTGGGCGTTACCCAGACAAGGTAAATGTTCTGTAGTCACGTGATCATCATCATTACCCCTGGCTGCATGGGTCGTGTTTGTTTAGGAATTACGATAATTACTGAAACAAACACAGCCAAAGTACGTCTTATCTTTATACTCGAGTACCAACCGTGTAGGAATGTGCGTGGGTACATGAGTGGACCAATGGCAGCTTTGTAAACCCACAGTATAGCAGTAACATCTGGTTTGTTTCTACTTTCAATTGTTTCGGTCGATTTTAAATTTATGTTTCATTGTTTTAATATTAGAACATATTTTTTTCTAATGAACATCAGAAATTAGATCTTACAAGCTTGAATTCAATAGTTCAAAACTCCTCATATGAAATGGCAATTAATACACTGGTTACATTTTTAATATTTCCTAAGGGCTATCCTATACCTTACGAAATAAAGGTCGGTTTACACACAGTGTTATTTAAGATTTAAGATAAAAAAATTTAGGGTTAACAAAATTGAATCAAGGCAAAAATATTACGGCGTTCATACATTTTCCTAAACGTTAAGATTTTACCTAATGTTTAATTAAATCACTCTTAAATTCTTAAATAAGTGTGTAAGACGACCTTGATCTCAAAGGGTATGGTCATGGATTTATAAGATACAACTCCATGGATAGATATCGGCGAGCATATGATTTTATCTTCCGTATACGAGTAAGTGCTTTGACATTTAAAGCCTTACAATCATATACAGACGTACATTCTTCCTACTAGTCAAAGAGAGGAGAAAGGCGCAGATACGCAACGATAACATTTGGGTGTATCTCAAATATTCAGCCGAAAAAATCAGCCGTAAACTTCACGGTTAAGCTTCACTGGGCAATGAGCAAGAATATAAAACCTTTGTAGGACACTTTTTACCGTGAGCCGTTGTTACACCTTAATTTACTAAAAACTATTGACTTTAATTGTCACACTAATTAGTTTGAAAGTCACGTTATGATAGATAATGATGATGATGATGGTTTATAAGTTCTAATGACCTGTGCCGTGTCTTCTGATGAAATATGCTTTTCATTTAGGACTAATTGTTGATTTAAGCGTATGCGTGCGTGTGCGTGTGTGCGTGTGTGCGTGTGTGTGCGTGTGATAAGCAGATGAACGAGGAAAATTCACCTTACACACTCGTCTTGTCCGTAAGGAAAGCAGATTTGGGCTCTAAATATTCGTAAAACCTACCATATAGCCTAGTCTGGGCCTCTGCTAGTCGTAAGAGGCGACAAAGTGAGGTCACCTTTCTACTTGTCACTTCCCTCCGATCACCCCCGACGTCATGACCTAGTTGTTGAGTACATCGGTGTACCAAATTGACAGTTTGTTGTAAGAAGATTCCGAACACAATAAAGGATCTGGGGCAAATCCCTAAATGTGAAATTTTTTTCTCTAAATGTCAATCAACGACTTTTAAGTGTGGTCAATTTGCTGAAATTTTCTTCCAATTTTTCTCTCAATGCAAAAAAAGATTTTTGAAGTGTGGTCAATTTACGTGCTGATACAATACGATATAAATAATCTGCGTGCTCTCTGAAATTGCTCGCGTGCCTCTTTAGGCACGCGTGCCATGTTCCGTACCCATGGCCCACACGTTTCGCACGATGAACAATTGAAACAATTTAAGAAAACACCTGGAAGGCGCTTAAAACTGTTACACTAGTAAAATAATAATAATAATCAATATAATACAGTAAAGTTGTTGGTTGTTTTTTATACGCCTCGCCTATGGGAATACCTTTACTGTAGGGCCACGCCCAAGCCGTGCAGACACCATCACGATTACCATGGCACGCATGTAATGTTACATTCCCTTGTTACACACACACCCTCCAATCTGTACCCAATTATAGTTGCCCCAACCTTGGTATAGTCTCGTGCATAAGAAATACCTCCAATATCAACGTTTTGAAATGATGCGGGCCTAGATATTATCAAAATCTACAAATATTACCGTCAAAAACGATGCAAAATTGATTGTTTGGATGAAATAAGACAATTTCAATAAAAATATCTCATTTGATCTAAACGTGATACATTTTTAAAAACAGTTTGAGAATATACTAAGATCTTGATGATATTAAAGTCCCACATCATTGTGTGTGTTGTTTTGTTGTTGTTTTCATGTGTAAGTTGTTTTTGTTTTTTCTTTTCTTACATTTCGCTTGTTACTCTAAGTTATAACAGTAGACTAGTGTAACTTGTTGCTTTGTTTTGTATTGTATTGTAAGCTGTAATTATATTGTATTGCACTAGTGGGTCGCTTAATCCAATCAATCAATCAAAAGTTTGACATTGATTTCAATTTTGAAGATACACGGACAAAAACAATCTCATACTTTCAAGTTGTTAGTGTCTGTCAAACGCTTTTAAGGCTTCATACGACGAGGCTAGTTCTACAGTAGCCTATTACACAAACAAACAAACAAACTTGTGGTCTCACCAGTGGACAGTCTAACAACGCGTGCTGTAAATAAATAAGTAAATAAACACCACTTACGCTATGGTCACACTAATTCCTGCAGAGTAAAAACTAGCACAACTTGTTTTCGCTTCCAATTATTTCAAGTAGCGTTTGGTTACGGCTTCTGCTACTATTATTGAAGCAGTTAGTGAGATGTCCACGATTAGTGAATGTCATTTTATTCTGTTTTATATTAAAACACACACAAATGTTATCATTAATTAAAATATTTGGAAAATGAGATATACAGAAAGATTAATTCTTTCAATAAGAAATAAACAGCCTGATCAGATGCGCGATTTTATTAATAACGGTGCTACTTTGTATCTCTATACAAATTTTGACAATAACTTTCTTCCGGAGTGTAAAACCCTTTTGAGCTCATCCACCCAGATTTCTCTACCCGTCCAAAAACAACCGAGAAAGCCGGAGCTCTTTAACATCCCAGCCCGCCCAGAAGTAACTTATTTACATAATTCAGATAATTATTAATTATTTTCCGTATTAGGATAGAAGGAACAAATTGATGTAATGAGGATGTAAGCAAGTTATAAATTTGTAGTTTTTTGACGTTAATTTGCGTTAAAATGGGGTTATTACAAATATATTGCTACTTAAATAACTACTTGTATGGTAATGTTAGTGTAAAGTATACAGATTCAAATGCGCGAGGAAATAGAAAGTAGAAACACACGTTTTTGTCGGCAATATTGTAAGGAGTCGTGTGTGTACATGATATAGGTCTACTGCAAGTAGATGAGCGGGCAAAAAGGAACACACATTGAGTAGTAAGCAATATAAATAAGAATTTCATTAAACTTACTGTTTACTCAGGAATGTCTCATGATGATGATCATAATTATTATTGATTTCACTCTAGTTAGACTTTGGCGGTTCAAAAATATTGTAAAGCAAAATAGAAAAGCATTCATGGGGAAACGGGGGGGGGGGGGGGGCTCACATTTCTATCATAATTCATAATCTTTGTGACAAAAACATTTTTTACAATTTTGTGTTGTCTTCTTGTATATTGCTCAGTAATATTTGTTGTCGTTCGCATTATCACGTTCTAAAAAAAGTCTACTATAAAATTATAAATCCTATACATTCAAAAATAGTAATTTGCCGCGGTTTTCGCTAAAAAACCTCACACATCTAATGACGTCTGTGCTGCATGTTTGTGACGTGCGATGACGTCATCGCGTGCGCATGCGCGTAAGTGACCTGTCAGTGTCACCCACACCCGGGTGTTACGTTACCTGTGGCGCCGTACGACATACGACAGATTGTCAATACGTACGGGATGCGTAACTGATACACTCGGTTATAGTTCGGTACCAGTCGGAGACAAGGCTGACCCCCCCCCCCCCCCCCCCCCCCCCCCGATATGTCAGTGTCACATCCATGACGCAATATGGTTACATAACTGGGGGCCGTTATTGCTCTTGTAACCTACAGTATTCAGTATTTTAAATACAGTAATTTTAGCAATTAAATAAAAACATATTTTGTTTTGTATTGATTGTCTATATTATATTTAAGACCTAATAATTGGACGATACTCTGTTCCTTGTCAAGATGAAAACAATTAAAACCGGAATATTTCGAACCCTTATCAGAGCTCTTCAACGGGCGAAACCACCGTTGAAGAGCTCTGATAAGGGTTCGAAATATTGCGGTTTGATTTGTTTTTATCTTGACAAGGAACAGGGTATAGTCCAATTATTAGTTCTACTATGTTTCCGTTTTAATTGATTGTCTATATGTTATATACCCACTCAGTACCAAGAACTGATTTACAGGGAGGTGGTGGGGAGGGAGGGGGGGGGGGGGGGAGAGGGGCATTTATGTTTTTCGTTAATTTTATCGTTATTATTGTAGTATTTGTCTTTAAAAACTATAAGTTTTTAATAAAATGATATGTAATTCCAACGCACCATTTGTGTTTTCGATCGATGACGTAGAGAGACCGATATCGCCTATAACCGCTGAAGACGAAAACACACAATAGCGACCCTTGCATTATTATTGAAAACGAGGAAAATATTCCCTCCATCCCCCTCTCAAATGTCATGTCCCAGGTTTTAGGTTTTGAATTGTGGTTACACTCGATCTCAGCCACAATATTATAAACCCTGCTAATGTCTCAATTATTCTAGTGTGACAGTGACAGTGACAATATGGCATGGTTCGTGGTTCCTCTAGACCTAGACAGACCTTCAGTGAGTTGTGTGAATCTAGTTCCATGAAAGCTGATGAACCGGACAGTTTGAACTGCTTGAATACTACCGTAATAGTGGTACATTGGAACCGAGGGTTTATTTCAGGTGACAGAAGGATAGATGATTCTCAGAATTGATCTAGAGGACCGTGATTACTTCTATATAATGGTACGTTTACAGCTACGCGTTGAGAGCGAAGCGAGGGCGCGAGCTCCAATCAGCGGCCGAGTTTGTGTGAAACTATTAACTTCTTTGCATGAAACTCGGCCGCTGATTGGAGCTCGCGCCCTCGCTTCGCTCTCAACGCGTAGCTGTAAACGTACCATTAGGCTTTCATTGCTGTCTCGCTGTAAATTGGACAGTTTTATTTATTGTTCTCATTTGTAAATCAGTTATAAAACCTAATATATAAAACAAATAAATACAAAAATAAATTATTATCTTTTATCGTTAAATTCTTCTATCAGTGCAATCAAATGCCATCTGTTGGAACTTTCCATCAATAATATATGAGTCTGGATGAAATGTTACTGCCCCCCCCCCCCCCCCCACTATACACCCCCTTCCTCCAAAAAGTTCAAACTAGCTGAGTGACAGCGAGTTTTCTCCAAATGAAAAATTCACAGTAAGAGAGTATAGCAAGGTATGAAAAAATAAAGAAGCGCAAAAGAACAGCGTACCGGTAATGCAGCTTTCGTCTTTTCGCATCGGTCTTACAGACATCTATCTTTATTACAACAAAGCTGCCTCCTCATTGCAGCCCACATATTCTGGACACGTGAATCTACTGTCCAGTTTGTTTTTGGAATTGTTTTCGGAATTATGTATAGATAATACGCATCATTTTTTAATTAAACCCTGATATGTTCCGCACCACTTATAGTAAATTATTAATCTGCAGTATACAGCTTATATACACATGTTTTCCAATCTGCGTGACACTCCACAGTTTTTGAGAAATTGACCCAGGTTCGTACCTCCGTGCGGGAAATAATACCCCAATACGCAGCATTTTTTAACTAAACCCTGATATGTTTCGCGCTACCTATAGTAAATTATTAATCTGCAATATATAATCTACAGACACATTTTTTCTAAATTGCGTGACATCCCACAGTTTTTGAGTAATTGACCCAGGTTCGTACCTCCGTGCGGGAAATAATACCCCATTAACCAAATACGCATCATTCTAAACTAAACCCTGATATGTTTCGCGCCACCTATAGTAAATTATTAATCAGCAATATATAACCTTTACACACATGTTTTCCAAACTGCGTGACACCCCACAGTTTTTGAGTAATTAGCCCAGGTTCGTACCTCCGTTACGCAAATAATACCCCATTATTCCATAACACCCATAATAATTACTATATCCGAACGTTTTTAAAAACGGCTTTCAATGTTTCAAACCCAAATTTAGCCATGTTTTTACTTTTTCGATGTGAGATACCATTATTGAGTTACGATTAAAAAAACGGTAATTTCGCGAGAGTAAAATTGTACCCAAATGAGAATTTATCAAAGTTCTGGTAACTATTGGCGTAGACAATAAATACAATTACATTTGTTTATGTCATCATCATCATCATCTTCATCAACTCTATCCAATAATAAGATGATATTCTGAATAGCTGGAAGTGTGCGGACTGTCAAAGATGTATGCCAATAATACTGACCGAAACCTTTGTCTTGTGTTCTAGCACCGGCGAGTTGTCAACCTGCTGGTACATCCTGCTCTCCGGATCTGTGTTCATCGACGGGTCGATGTTCCTGCCCAGATCAAGGTGAGTCGAGTGGGTCTGTTTGTTTTGTGTCTCCCCCCCCCCCCCCCCCCACTCGCAATCCGCTCGAAAACTCGATTCTGTCTCGCGGACTCGCGCTGGGGTACCATCAACCCCACCCTCCTAACAGAGATTGATGAACGGGGGGTGGACACAATGAACCGTTATAGTGATTTTAGAGAGTTTTTACAGATTTAATTATGTTTCATGTTAATCGTATTTTACGAAAAATAAAAAATATTTGCAATATGTTCATTTTTAAACATTAAAACAATGTTTTCTGGCGTCTTGTTTGAGAGTCGAAAGTAGTTTTTTCTTCAGGGAAACGAGGAGAATGCTCTCATAACTTAGGACTAGTTAATGATTAATTACTAATTAATACACGGATTTAATTAACGAGTTATTTTAAGATGGGGTGTGGCACCAAGTTGCAGCCGCCAATATGTGTTCGATATCTATCTGTAAGGGCCCGGAATATGTATGTATTTAGTCTTCAATGACTTGTATTTTGGTATAAAATTCTCCTCTTAGACTCTACAGCCGATCTTCCTACGTTTTGGGTTGCAGAATTTATTTTTACGTAAGCCAGTTTTGAAAATACTCCCCCCCCCCCGACCACCAAGTACCACGCATGGTCACAGTTACGCACCCCGAGTAATAACAACCCCATTCAAGTAATTATGTGTTTATCAAGATGTATAGATAATAGAAAATGATCAAAAAACGACGTTTGCAAATACAATTGATTGTGTCCCACACAATCAATCAATCAATATCTGTCCCTGTATCAACTATATAGTCGGGTAGGGGGTGGAAGGTTCCCACCATCACTTGGGCCTCGGGTCTAGCTGACGCTTCACCACATTTCTTCCTTTGTCCCGCTGACATCTCTTCCTCAACATCTTCTGCTTCCTCTTCTTCTCCTCTTCCTCCTCCTCACACAAAAAAAACATTACAATCACTCTTGAACTTGTATTTATATATTCTCGAGTTTTATATAATCGCACGAATATTAAGATTCCGGGAATTCGTTATGATACTTTTGACTCTCTAGTTCATCTGCTTTAAAATGTCCGCCCTAATTCTCTCCCTAGCGAGGTTAAAGTTGAGCCATTACCTTGATAAGGTCAGAGTATCGTGGGTTGCCGGGGTTAAACGGTGTTATGCGGTCCTAGATGACGAGATAAGATTCCTCAAGGGACGGACCACCAGCTTACCGTGTTTACTCACAGCGACGGTGGAAAAACAGCACAAGGCGTGGAGGGATGTTTTTTTACTTTCAGGAAAGAGAAAGTCACCATAAATTTGTATTGTGGGTATCTGAAACGAATTATAAATGAATTCTAACTTGTTTTTGTCGAATATTGAACGAAAAAGTGCGATTTAAGACAGATTCATCATTTAAGGATATGCAATATTGGGAAATGACCGTATATGTACTTTCATAACGGGTGGTTTAGAGCAAATTGTCAGCTACATTTAAATTATGAAGACTGTCTTAACTGGTCTTCAGTTCTAAATCCATTAAATGAAAACTAGAAATAAAATACTAATGAAAAAACGTAGTTGATTCTCTAAAAATGAATCATTAATTGATAATTCCTATCAATCGTATAGTTATGATGTAATATTAGCTATTATTTGTACTGAAAACGATTGGATAAGTAATGGCTCCTTATTGTGCTGTGTTTATGGTTTTTATTGAATCGTTTTAAAATACTTTTCTTTTGTGTAATTCACGAAGAAAACGATTCAACAAACATTGGTTACACAACAATATATAACATTTTCAATTTCATAATGCGCTTGAACATTTATATAAAAAGTAAACACTAACGTGTTCCCTTTTTCGTTCCTTAACCCCCTGACGAGACCATTGACTGTGAAGCGTGTAGAAATACACATTCAATAACAACCTTTCGTGTTTCCCACGGAACGCAACTGCTTAATTTTGACTTTAGCCTGAGGCGTTAACCGTCTTTTACAACTCAAAGGGGTGGAGGAAGGGGGAGGGGGGGGCTGTTTTTATATATAAATGCGTACATAATTTATCATCGGAATCATCACCGAAGGTCAACAAATCAGTTTTTCAAAATCTTGAAGCGTTTTCGAGATATCAGTGCGAGTTCGACTCGCCCAGTAACTTGAAGTTGCATCATATTACCCAGAACCAACGATCTATGCAAATGAACATTAAAATGTACTGTTAACGTTCCCTAATACGGTAAATAAAGTACCGGGAAGACCGATACTAATTTTCGTTCCCTCCCACTTTCCGGGTGGCCAGAGAGAAATCGATTCTAATTAAATCAAAATGTTGTTGTAATAATTACGGGATAGAGGACCACATGAAAATGTTTCTGTGCTCTAGAAGATGATTATAAAGAGGGCGGTGATCATTAGTGTTCCGACCGCAGCTTTACCTGGATGATAATATATTGTGGTGGGGTGGGCGAGGACCTTCCCCCCCTCCCCCATTCTCTCTGCCCATGGGCGATATGGGTAATAAATACACGATTTAGTTCTACAGGAAGAATAGGTTATTGTACATTATACTCAAAGTTATACGGCATAATCGATAGTATGGTATATTGTTAGTTGGGATCACTGAATACTAATGTGGTTCACGTTAGTCCTGCTTCTGGTTCGGGCTGGGGTGTTTTAACCTCAAAAATTGACTGAAATCTATCTATATTGGCATGGCTCCATGATAGGGACAGAGTAAGTAGTACTAAATGTGTAATCAAACTTGGCCCCATGATGGGGACAATGGAAGTAGTACAAAATGTGTAGGTAATCAAACGAATCTAATGAACAGACTGTATGCAGTACAATGGCGAACTCACTTTACTTGCCACAGGGTAGGTTTTGTCATCCCCTTGATCTTACAGTAAGTTCGTTTGATGTACCTACACCGTTTGTACTGTAACTCACGATAGAGCATGAGGAGAGCCTACACAGAACGCAGTATACGTCACTCTGTCAAACCCCTTACAGGGAACGCAACGGAACATAATCTTACAATAGGTTCGTTTGATGTACCTACACCGTTTGTACCGTACCCCACGACAGAGCATGGGGAGAGCCCAGTAATATTATTGTATCATGGGGAGAGCCTACACAGAACGCAGTATACGTCACACGTCCACCTCTTACAGGGAACGCACTTTATCCGTATGACGTCACAGGGTCCGTTTTGTCATCGTCTTGTTATTGATTTTAATTGATCAAAGGGTTTTCATATGAGCTGTCCTGTCCTCTCACCCTCCCCCCTCACGCCGGAAGTACAGTCAAACATTTGCGAAACGCCCCCTCTCCGATTTATAAACGCACTGACCTGATTCTATACGATGTCCCATCTGATAAGAGACAACACGGGTGTGAACACGTTAGGCGATGACCCAATTACCTGCGTCACTTGATAAAGTAGTGACAACCTAGTCGGGGTTTGGGGGAAACAAGTACCTAAACGAAATGACACAGTCACTGGTCGAGAAGATCTTTACGTCAAATAGGTACTAACTTAAAAGCTCTTATTATTTGTTGTTTTGCGACGTATTTGACAGCTAGCTGTCATAATAATAATATGACGTTGACCTTTTTGTCGCCTCTTACGACAGGCAGAGCTACCGTGGTCAAATTCTATACCCCGGGCCTACTAAGAAGGGAACAGTAATTAATAATAATGTTGTTAATTAATAAAAATAATGTAACCAATAATTTACGAGGGTTATGTATTGAGGAAGGGGTTTGGGTTGGAGGCTTCAGACCCCTCAGACCCTCCCCCAATATACCGTATACGCCACTGCCACCGTGGGACATGATGAAACGTGCAGTCCTACTTTGAGGGTAATTGTTTTATGGATGTTACAGGAAATACGCTGTTCTAAAAAAATACACGTTTCTTAATGTCATTTTAATTTTTAATACATTTTAGGGCAGGTTTTTCCAAAATCTTGCAAACAGAATCCAAACTACCGCCTACAATGGTGTTTGCTATGATATGACAATGAACCTTACACGCTTGTATGAATCTTACACGCAAGTATGAACCTTAAACGCATGTATGAACGCATACGACTTCGCAAGCTGCAATTTGTTACCGTTTTGCTCAAGCCGGCGCAATAAACTATAATCTATGTTATTATACTCTGTACTCGGTACTGTTACTCGTTGCTAAGTGTAGTGCACTTAGTTTCCTGTGCGTCCGGCTGGGGGACTGGCGGTCAAGTTGTAAAGGAAAGAGGAACATTAATTTATTTATAACAGTCGTACATTTCATTTCTTCCTTTTGGCGGTGAAACAGATTCGACAAAACACTTCTGTAACGGAACTTTTTTCAATAATGCAATTTACATGTTTTCATGTATTATTGTTAATAAAAAAACGCTCAAACAGTCTTAATGAGATTTTAATTACTAATATAAGAGTGTCAAAATGAAGTGCTAGTAACATTTGGGTATACTTCTGGATGGCGGTTGAAAAGAGATTCAAGTCATTGCAAGAAATGAACAGTTCAGTTTGGTAGGATGCCAGCATTTTCTTTATGTGATCGTTTATTTACCTACAATTTTTATTTTCACTTTTTTTTTATTTTAAATTTAATTTTTACAACCTCATACAGTGGCGTGATTTGTATTTCTCCTGAAAACACTGAATACATCGGTAGAAGCTTTGGGGAATGGTTTAATGTTTCTCATTGAAAATCATTTCTTTAACTGAATGTGTAGACGGTAAACATAACAACTTATACAACTCCTTTGTAAATCAGTTTTTATAACTGAATAGGATAGACATTAAATAAATAAATAAATAAACATAAATACATAAAGGAATAATATTGTTATGCAATATTATAGAATTTAATTTTAAATATATTAAATACAGATGGTAAACCATAATACAATTTACTTGAATGTAAAGTAGAGTGTGAGCAAAGAGAGGTACAGTCATGTGTCTCGCAATAGCAACAAGTTAGGGTCGACAAACTCTGCCTAGCTAAATGCAAGCACTGCATGAACACGCGAAGAATGGCTTTAGGGCCCGAGCTAAGCTTTTTCTCAGATCGAGACTAAATAATATATTCACAGAGCTCAACATACCCGAGACAAATGGTGATCAATATCATTTAGCAACAGGTTCGAGTAAGATGTTCTATGTGTAGACGACCTATAATTATACAAAATTAATTTAATATGACACACCAAAATATTAATTTTACACAAATGTGTTGCGATTAAATTATGAATTGTTGCGGGGAATAAAAAAAGGTTGTTTCACATTTACGTATTCGATACGACTAGTGGGTTTTATTATATATCAGAAAGTAATGAGACACAATCACATAAATCTCTGCTTCACGCGGGATTCGAACCCAGCTCGTTTGGCCCCACACAGACCTCCTAACTGTGAACCACACGTACTGACTTTTAAACAAGAAGGAAATACGTAAACTTAATACATAGAATTAAGAGGAAGGAGACATTTATGTGCAATATAATGATCAAACAACAGTATTTTCGCCGCGTTGTTTTTTTTTTTAAATATCGACCTAGATTCGAAAAAATTGATGGAAATAATCAGATAATATCTGTCTGGTTAGGCTTCCGCGTTCTTGGAAATATCTGCGGCTACCTCGGCGGCCGAAACCTGTTGAACTGTTTGCAAGGATATCATGTAAGTTGGCTTGCACGATGTCTGAGTGTGTTAGTATAATGCTGCTGTCTGCACGCTAAGCTGTGTTGAGTCCCTTCTTACGGGCCTAGTTTACAGGCCCGGGCCCGGCTAAGCTGTGTTGAGAGTCCCTTCTTACGGGCCTAGTTTACAGGCCCGGGCCCGGCGCTGTGATGTTGAGTCACTTCTTACGGGCCTACTTTACAGGCCCGGGCCCAGCTACTATGTGATGTTGAGTCCCTTCTTACGGGCCTAGTTTACAGGCCCGGGCCCGGCTACGCTGTGATGTTGAGTCTCTTCTTACGGGCCTAGTTTACAGGCCCTGGCCCAGCTACGCTGTGTTGAGTCCTTTTTTACGGGCCTAGTTTACAGGCCCGGGCCCGGCTACGCTGTGTTGAGTCTTTTCTTACGGGCCTAGTTTACAGGCCCGGGCCCGGCTACGCTGTGTTGAGTCTTTTCTTACGGGCCTAGTTTACAGGCCCGGTGTACTGGAATATCTTTACTCACAGCCCATCATTACTTATACCCGCGCTCACTCACGTTGCGATCAGAGAAAAGGTTAAGCTACGTTATACTAAGGTTATATTGGGTAGGATTAGGTTAGGTTAGGTTAGGTTAGGATAAGTTAGGTTACGTTGGATTAGGCTAGTTTAACGTTATTTTGAGACCCCACGTTTTCTTCTGAAGTTCGCTTCGCAACGTGTTACGCAATCTGAGTAATAATATTCCAAGGGTAAAGATATTCTGTTACACCGGGCCCGGCTACGCTGTGATGTTGACTCCCTTCTTATGGGCCTAGTTTACAGGCCCGGGCCCGGTAAGAGAGAAGCAGGCCCGAGCAGTAAAGTATGTGTCAACCCCTGCATTAGGGTTTGGTCTGAATAAGACAGTAGAACCACATTTAGTAGACAGGATTGCCTGTGGTCGGCATCGAACACGCGACGTTCCGAATGACAGTCTCACTTGTTATTTACTGAGCTGCATATAAATGTTTTAGAGAAGATATCAATGAAGCTGACAATAGCTGATTTTCAAAATTGATCTAGGACCCTTAGACGGAGTTAATTACGGTCTTCTAAATTTTCAATGACAACAATGCATAATCGTGAAAAATGCACCTTTACATAACATTTGAAAACTAGTTGTTATTGTTGACCATTGTTGTCATTAATCTAAGGGAGCTTTGATAGTTTTCAAATAAGATGCATTTTTCACTTGTGTGCATTGTTGTCAGTGAAAATGTAGAGTGCCGTGATTAATTTTACCGAAGGGCCTTAGATTCTGAAAATGATCGATTTCGACTGGGTAGCAGTTCCATATATTCAGGTTAAACCGGTTTATGAATCATTTTCCGAGAATTTTACAAATAATCACACATATAAATGTGTTATCAACATTTTTAATCAACCGCCTTCTCTGCTTTAGTGATAACACACTATCTACATCCGTCATACACGGTAGCTACATTTGTGATCAGCGAATGTACATATTCGTTCTTGCCGCGTTACGAAGCATTACCGATGAAAGCCGAGAAGAGCCGAACGTCGACAGTCTCGAACCCGAAAGCTGGAATGTATGGGTGGGGGAATATTGTGAGTTGAACCTCCGTCGAGCTCGCATGTTAGTGTTGAATCCGTGGCAAGTGTGAAAGATATTTCAAAACAAATCGAAATTACGCGTGTTTTTTTTTCACGCACCACGTAGGAATTACTACGCAAGCGTGTGTTTAAACATGTGTTTAATGTGTTTTTGATAATGCGTACGTACGTGGTATGTAGAGTGAAGTGTAATTGAGTTTATATTATATCTACGATATAAACTGTGACAAAGCAATTAAGTGTTGTTGGGCATAAATTGTCCGCGAGTGTATTTTAAAGTTTTTTTTTTAGTGTGTACATAAAAAATTGTGCAGTGTTGTGTTATTACACGTTAAAAACAAAACTTACCCAAACTGGATACTGTGGATAAAGGTCTAATTTCGGCGATTGACGATGAAAGGTAGGTACAAACGGTCCGAATATGAATATAGTTAAGAATCTTATACAGTCTTTCATCATACCACCTGCTAAATGCATGCAGATTAACCACATACATGTTCTTCTATTTAAAAATATGACCGCCAGTGAGACTGGATGCTAATTTTAGAGACGGGTGTTCTCTCTTCTTTTTTTTTAACGCCTGCGGTATTTTGTATTTCTTTCCATTCGCAGCCGCGGTGGACGATCGTTCGCTCTCTCACGATTTTGCCGCTAGAGAGAGAAAGAGAGAGAGAATGAGAGAGAGAAAGAGAGAGATGAGAATGTAATGTTGTTCCACACAGCATCCCGAGCAGACCGGCATTCTTGTTGCCAGGGCAACCTCGGAACAACCTGTTGCGAGCAGCAGGTTTTGTTATTATGATTATAATATTGCCGAGTTTCTTTACAGTGTTAAACTGTTCTGCGGTGTTATGAAATTACATATTTTTATTTCATACTCTTGTTGAAGAGAGAGCGGCAAATTCGCTTCGTTTACGAGCATAAAAGCCACACCGGTATTTGTTGTATACGACAGCCAGTCATATTTTTACTCATTACATTTGATTTCGATACTAATATATTGTTTTTAACAAATGTTTGTTAAAAAAGTGGTGCGAGAGCCCTTAAGCAATTTTTTGTTAAAAACGTGGTGCGAGAGCGCTTTAGCAATTTTTGATAAAATAGTGGTGCGATAGCCCCCCAGGAAAATATTAACAACACCTTCAAATTGTATCAATACTAACAAAAATGGCTAATATCAAGTGACTTGCTGTCGTGTACTTTTACCCTGACATTCTAGTTAGAACTAAGAATGCAACTTTGTTATTGTTGTTAATACCAACTTGTTGGTACGTTAGAGTTGGTGACAACTGGCTTTTGTACATTCCAAATACCTCGATAACGATTGGTAGACCTGCTGTGAAAACAATAAATTGTTTACATCGACATACGTAAGCGCGACATGACATGTTTGTAACAGAATGAATGCAAAGTTTTACAAAACGTCAGAATCTACACTATCGTAGTAAGTAAAGAACGAGCAACCGGTTCTTAAGCCGTCTCTATTATAATCGATACGTTTCTAATTAATTTGATCCGCTGTCGTTTTATCGACCTAGAAAACGAGAATTTACCGTCACAATCGCTTGGACTGGACTGGACTGGACTGATGTTTTGCTTGACCTGTGAGACCTAGATAGTTCACACACACAACACAAAACACAGGATATTGACTGTCAATGAAAGAATAAACCATTGTGCGAAGTTAAAAGTCATTTGATTTCCATTCCATCAGGCTGCCGGAAATGTTGTAATTGGAAGGTAGACATTCTGGTGTTGTAAACCCGTTTTAAACAAACGTGAATGTATTTTCAAAAGTAAGCAGTTTTTGTTCGTTTGTCAGACCATCTGTTTTTGCATTCATTCATATCTTTGTGACCAGCGCAGTAGAAACAGATAGAATACACGAGCCAAACAAACGTAATTTAACGTATTATTGCCTCTAACTCATTACCGGTGTGTTATTGTTGATTGCTGTTGTTCGAGATTAAAGCAAAATAACAAAACCAACAAAGATGCTTCCGATAAACTTATGATTATTATTATTCTGCAGCCATGCTCATTGGATAGGTCTAGATTTAAAAAGTAATACTATTTCATTTTATTTATCGTCTCGTCTACCCTTTCTGTGGTATGAAGTTTCTTTCCGCCAGACGTAGCTATAAATAAATATATCCGTACACTACAAACGTGACTACTACCAATAAATATCGTTTATGTTTGGATAAAGGATTGCCTCCTTAAAATTAAAAAAAAATCATTAACAATTAAGTGCTAAAATACTTTTATATAAATACGAATTGAGAAAAAATACAATATATAGGGGGGGGGGGGGGGGGGGGTATAGGGCCTTCACCGACAATCTTCTTCAATCACTTTACATTTATGTCCAATATTTCGATGTTTTGTGAGGTTTTGAATCACGAGCGGTATAAGAGGCTCCATTTGCCACGTGAACCGAGCTTATACTCGCTGCACATTCTATGTACACTCGAATCTTCTGTGTACGACGTTCTCAGGCCTAGATTACGGTACCGCGTTGAAGTAATGTATGTATACAGGTGTGAACCATTCACAGGTCATACTAAACTAAGTGGGTGAATGTTACTAACTATACCCACGTCCACGGATTACGGTACCGCGTTCAAGTAATGCATGTATGTATACAGGTGTGAACCATTCACAGGTCATACTAAACTAAGTGGGTGAATACTAACTATACCCACGTCCACGCGGCAAGTCTCTATTCATAGCTATAACGTCTCTCTGTCGTGATGGGTACTATAGTCAAGAGACTTTCTATTCCTCCGGTAGGTATTTTCACTTCGCTAAATAAACCACGACTAAAACCTAGATAATCTGCCGAAAGAGCACAAAAAAGAGCGTGCACAGGTATAAGAGCGAGCAGGTATAGTCACATTTAGAGAGTAATTGGACACTTTGTTCAAGGACTAGTATTTGCGTAGCCGTGACTGGACTACCGTCCTAAGGGCTTCTACATTTTGGCAGCAGCTACGATTTATCTCATTTGGTTTCTAATACAGTAGCGTTAATTTAGTTTTCCTTATATGGTTTATAATAATTTACATTTTATGATGTCCTAAACTAAGTGTAGATAATGATTTCCTCACACTGTTTGCAATAAATTGGAATGTATCACGCGTTTCCGTGATGTTTACAATCAAGCAGATATTGTTCAGTAATAACCTTTTACCAATTATTGTCTAGACGAAAGTGTCCACTACCGAAAGTGAAGGGTAGAATGAGTTGTGTTCGGTATAATAATCGTGAATCATGATTGGTATTTGTTTAATACATAATGAGGTTGTGCTGGAGTGGAAAAGAGTTCGACCTGAGGATCGAACACTAATAACTCTCGATTGTGTTCGAATCGAATCGAAGGCTTGTATGTTGAATCATTGTCAGCTGAGCTGTAATTATTTCCTTTGTAATGATCGCAATTCGTGTCCGGCGACTACTCAGGCGCGGTTGTGCGATAGGGACACACGCACACGCACACGCACTGCGCCATGAGTCTCTATTGTGTGTGTTGTCGAGCGGGCACTGAATCTAAACACAAAAGGTGTAATCGTAGTTAACACCTTGTTGTTCGTGTTTGCTGCTGGCTGGTTTATTTTATGCGACGAAATGTACGTTTATCACGACAGGGAGACACGTTTATAAACGTTTGTTCTATTCAGTTGTGGAACTGATTTAGAATGGGGGAAAAGAAAATTATTAAAATTGTACAATTTACAATGAAACAAAATGAAGAAAACACTGACATAAATAAATTGCACACCAACAAAAAATAAAGTTTCGCCCTGTTGTATATTATTGAAGAATTATTTCGAATAAAATGTTTCTTGTTTGTTTTTCCAAAGTAGCCAGTCTTTTCATTGTGAGAGTATTCGACGAACTAATCAGAAAAGTAAAAAAAAAAACAATATTGAAACATTGCAACAATCAATAAGTTAGTAATGTCTTCTTTTGCGTGCAAAATTTAGAAACCAGTCGTCGTGCGAGGGGTGGTTATTTTACACACACAGACTGTCGCTTCGTAGGGGAGGTAAGGTGTCATAACAATGGTTACCGGTACAACACCTGCCGAAACGACCCCCCCCCCCCTCCCCCCCTAGCCCGGCCATAGCAACGGAATGTTTGCAAGCGAAACCCTTCAACCGTAAACAGGCGCGCGAACACCTCTAGACCGTAACATGCTAATACGGAAACAGAGAAATTGTAACTGTACGTTCAGTATTATCTGGTGCGCTGAAATGTCTGTTTTCGTCGATAGTTCGGTGTCGCCGCACTGAAATTCTTTCTGACGTGAAAGTGCCAATCAATAGCTTTTCGTTGGGTAGGTATTCTATTATCCTCTTGTGAATTGTTTTTCAATTTCTCCACCGTTTGTTTATGGAAATAAACCCACATATGTCCACGAAGTAGAATCACAGAAAGTGGTAACACGTTGACGCTCTGGTATTTATTTGAAACATTTTACATTTTGTAATTGTGTATGTGTGCCCTACCTTCTCACAGTTCGATGTGGGATGTTCTAAAGCTAAAGAGCTTGCTAATTTTTTCCTACCTATTATACATTAGATTCTACACGTAAAGGTACTGGTCCAATTCACAAAATCGTTGTCCGATTTTGTTTATATATTATACTAATCAATGTAACTATTCTAATACCGACCATAACTCTTTATCTACCGGCTTTTTCATGAGTTCACGCTGTTTTACGAAAATCTAACCGATTCCTGCCGTTCTTTCACACACCGTCTCAGGCGGTCTTCCGCTTAGTATAATGCACACATCACATTCGTCACCCCTGCTCTGTTCCTGAGCTTCCTGGTATCCAACCCAATGTCGTAAATTATGTTAAATTCAGCTCTTTCAAGTAGATTACTTCTTGGCTTAGGAATAAGTAAACGATGACTTTGGAGCCGTCCTAGCAAGGAAGCACTCAATAAATTCAAAGTTGTTCTGAATCGGCCTTGTTGATTCTGACATTTGTCCGCAGGTGTTCGCACTGTCCAATCACTGATTCATATGTTTCGTATTTAAAATAGCGATCTTTGATTGGTTATCGCTCACTCGTCGATGGTGTTCTAAGCCTACAGGGTTGGTTTAGTCACTTTAAATTAAAGTTCCTCTCTGCAAATCAGTTTAGTTACTGAGTGGGTAGACTCTAAATGTGAATTTATTTATATATATGATTCAGATGGTAGACACTAAAGAAGTATAAAATTAAGTTGGTGCTGTTGGGACTCTACTATTCGCAGGCCTGAGACTATTTACGTTGAGAAACTGTTGCTTCGTTGTCTCAGTTCTTCTTTTAAGTAATGTTGACATTGAATTGTGACGTCATAGTTAATGGCCGTGGTATGTCTTTTGTTTTCTGGAAAACACGACAAGTAGACTTGTTGACATAGTCGGTGTGAATCATAGCTTGTTCGTCGTCGTCGTCGTCCAATGAACGCAAAGCTCGTGTCCGTCGGTCTGTCTGTCTGTCTGTCTGTCTGTCTGTCTGTCTGTCTGTCTGTCTGTCTGTCTGTCTGTCTGTCGTCTTCTTTTAGACGTTTAGTCAGAGCTGCAGTTCGGAATGTTGTTTACTGTACTGGTGAACTTCGAACCCATTAGTCATTCACTGGTCACAATTGTCTGACTCTGAGAGCCCTTTCACACGCAGCCACTTAGAAGCGCTGCCGAGAAGCTCGTGCGTTATTTCTCTAGTATTTCAACACTAACCGAAGTTAAGCAACCTCGGGCTAGGTCAGGAGATGGATGGGTGACCACTCTCTTCTCTGAAACCCTAGTTACCGTTGGTTTGAGCGGATTGGAGGGTTCGAAAGCTTGTATAACAGCTTCGTTCTTCTCGTCAACTGCTCGGCAGTCCAGGTTGTTAGTGGAGGAACCTATATGACTGGTCAAAGTTACACCGTTCTTTCGGATGGGACGTAAAGCCGATGGTCCTCGTGGTACTTTTCGACAGGAGTAGGCTACGTGCCGGTACTAGGCTTCTCCTCCACTCTTCCTCATTATCATTCATCAATCATCATTCATCAGGCTAAAGAGGGCATTGTGCCCTACACTGGCCTTAGTTACAATAAAGCTAGTAAGTAAGTAAGTAATCAATCTTACCTAGCCTAACTTAACTTCCCCCTTCCCCCCAGTCCATACACTAAGGAGGACAATACATATGTACTAAGATACATAAAGTGAAAAGAAATTTGTAAGCTATCTTTCGTTTACCATAAAATCTTCAGTGGTCGTACCTAATACATCTTAATTAAATATGATTCCTCTAATCGACATTCATACCCGAACCAGGATTCGAACCCAGAATGAAGCAAGACCAACATGTGTTCGACCACGGCCACTAGGCACATCCGGTTCACGTGTCCCGATGATCTCGAGGGCTTTAGATGCGTTTCCGGTTTTTATTGTGCATTCCAATCTAATAGACTTTCGAGCGAGCGCCCACTTGGGAAAATATTTCAAGAGGCAATAGACATATTTTCTGTCGACTGTTCTGTGTTTCATCTAGGATTAATTATAGCCCAGATAAGATCGACAGCGTCTTGGTTGTTTGTGTAGGAGTGCGATGGTTTTGATTCCCATGTATGTCTTTAGCTGATGAAGAACTTAATTATTGTTGAAATGTTATTTTAAAAAACGCCGTATAAATTATAATTAGTGGGTATATTGGCAGCATTGTTATAATAACTAACTAGTGAGGGTTTCACACGGGGTTGTCGTCACTTTGAAAACAAAATTATAGTTGGTTTCATCCGAGTGGTCATAGTTTTGCAATGCGTCAAGATTTGGCGTTTTTGTCTTTAAAACGAACCTACAACAAATTACTATTGTTAACAAGGTCTATACGAAGTTGGAAGTTACTGATGTGGTTTTGATCAAAATAAGTCACATTTTTTGGTATATCTATGTTGACTTGACTTGTCTGTGGATATTTAGTGTTCAAGTTCTGCAGTATTCCGCAAATTGTAGTTCGCGGTATCTCATGCGATTGGGGCGCAGGTCGTATATAAGCGCAAGGCACCTAGGGACGTGGGTTCGAATTGAACACATAGGCCTAAAGCTTTTTTTTTTTTTGTAATATTGTCCTTCATCTTTATCCATCACCCATCACCGCCTCGACCACCATGATTAGAATTTAGAAGCAAGATTTAGAAAGAGGCATGATTAGAATAATAGAAACGTAGTCACCAGAATTATGTTCCCCCCAAATTGTTTTGGGGGACATTTTCATAGTAACAGTAATAAATAGAATCGTAAGCAACAAGAATCTCCCTTCCCCCCCCCCCCCCCTCCATAATTGTTTAAGGGAACATTTCTGCATCTGGTCCTAGGTGAGTAAATCAACGTAATATGGGAGGCGTAACAAGTGCACAGAGAGCGTTGCGAGCGATCTGGCCAACAGTCAGTCACTGAATATTGGATACACACAAGTTTCAACAATAACAATTACCAAATCATTGATCAATTATTTTACTTCTTTGGAATCTATGTATATTTTTAGTGCACTGCCTTCTAGAAGGGTTTTCGGTGAATTCTAGCAGGCAGTGCTCAGTGGCCAGAACGCTCGCAGCGCTGCAGTGTAGTCGTTTGTTGTACGCCACCCCATTGTTTTGAGAGACGGCCATGACAGTTTCCTGAGACGGATGCAGTTTGGTAAAAACATGGCGGCGGGCGTTACAAACACGTATTGCGCGTGTTTGTGTCGAAATGGCGCGGGCGGCAGACTTCTCGTATCGTATCGACACCGCAGTATGGCCGGCTGTGAGTCACGGCCTCCTAAACACGACTCCAAGGCAGTCGGTGTGGGTGGGAGCCGGCCAGACAAAAGGGCGGGGCGCGATGCACTCCAAGATTACAAGGAGAAAATGTATTTTTAACGTGTCATTTGAGATGGATAGACAGTTACACTAAATGACTTTCGTAGTAG
Source organism: Isoperla grammatica (assembly GCA_945910005.1). NCBI lineage: Eukaryota > Metazoa > Arthropoda > Insecta > Plecoptera > Perlodidae > Isoperla > Isoperla grammatica. Next base: position 4,691,904 of record OX246750.1, read on the forward strand.
TATTTTGAATAAATTGGACGGCCCACGTAACTGTATAGGTGGCTCAATTGTAGCACGCGACTCTTCACAGGTCGCTCGCTGGTTTGATTCCGATCACCAGCAATTCATAATTCCCACGTGACGTCACAGCGGCCATGATTGCGACACAATTGATGAGGACCAATCCTAGATCATTGGCCAATATTATTCAAATTTAATAAATAAGCCTAATACAGAATTTAAAAGTAAAAATAAGTAATACAAACATTAAAAAATACTACTTCTACCAATTTCATTTCAAAAACAGACTAAATTTTAAAGAACTAAGAATTTCTGTGTTCTACCACAACAGCTTTCAATTGTTGTTTCTCCATGGCAACGTCAAAATTTGATCACAAATGTGGCCGCCACGCGCAAAGATGTGACGTACGTGCAACCTATGAATAGACCTTCTTCAGAATTGATCTAGGACCCTTAGATAGGACCTCTTCAATGACAACAATGCACAACAGTGAAAAATTCACCTTAACATAACTATCAAGGACCCTAGATAGAGCAAATCACAGCTTTCTAGATCAATTCAGAAAATCATCCATTTTGACAGAAGGTTTTCCCCAATGTAAACATTCCTAATCACACGCAGCTATTGCAGTTTGAAGAATGTTTAGTTTAAAGTAATAATTAACGTATAGTAATTCAACGCTAAACAAAAGTAAAATGGTATCCGATGATTCAACACTAATTATTGATGTTTGTAAATTTCTTGAGGTTATTCAGCTTGTTATATCTAAAAAATATCAACATTGTACTATACCAATCGAAGTGTATGGGTACGAACAATCATGATGTAGTTATTAGCTTGTACAGTCACTCAAAAACTGTGCCCGTACCCTGGCTACGTTTATTAACAACTATTTAGTCACAATTCAATATGCTACTTTCATATTTTCGTAATTTTCGAAAGACAGCCACTGAAACTTACGTAATTATCTCAAACTCTGTGGTAGGCCTATGTCACGCAGGTTTGTTCATATATGCTTAAAGTAGATGTAATTGAGATTAACAAGAAGGAATCAAATTCAATAAATATACTCAGGTTCTCTTACAAATCACTGCTATGTGTGACATGACGTAGTTTTCGACATTACGTAATTTATAATTTCAGCCCGTCAAACTTCCGTAATTATCTCAAAATCTGTGCTATTGTTTATATATATATAAATATATTATATACAAGATAGATAAATACATTATTTATTTATATCTAGTAAAATATCACGTGGCATGCACATAGCTCAACTCCTCTCGATTTCATAACCACGTCTGACTAGCGGAATCTCATTGCCAACATGACCGCATGAAATACCACTCATTAGGCAATGTTGGTTGGTACCACTTACAGCCTGCATGCATGTGTCATTTGAACTTGCCACGTTTCCTCGAAGCCGACCCGACTGGGGCCTTCTTCTCCATAACAATGCGACGTTTTAGCTAATTATCGCAATCTGTGCCGTGTTGCAAATTGCGTGTTTCAGCACACACACACGGTACAGTCGTACTCATAAGACTACGCAACACGATACTCAGCACACACGCGGTACAGACGTGTTCATAAGGCTACGCAACACGATACTCAGCACACACGCGGTACATGCGTGTTCATAAGTAGGCCTATGTGTGCGTCGTTTCGACGGGGTTGTAGATCTTTAAATAAATAAATAAATTCACATTTAGAGTCTACCCACTCAGCAATGAAACTGATTTGCAGTGGGGGACTTTAATTTCAAGTACCTAAACCAACCCTGTAGGCTCCGAACACCATCGACGAGTGAGCGATAACCAATCAATGATCGATATTTCAAATACGAAACATATGAATCAGTGATTGGACAGTGCGAACACCTGCGGACAAATGTCAGGATCAACAAGGCCGATTCAGAACAACTTCGAATTTATTGAGTGCTTCGTTGCTAGGACGTTTCCAAAGTCACCGTTTACTCATTCCTAAGACAAGCAGTAATGGAACTGAATCTTTCATCAATACCATCAGGAAGCACTTGCACGTAACGTGTTAGGTACAGTCATATTCATGATAATGTCATAAGTGCGTCAGTTTCCGTAGTTCTGTGAAGAAAAAACTGACTATGAGTAGCAGTCGGGAAATACTTGCTAATTATTGTAATGTAGTGTTGCAACGCCTCCAGGAAAAATGGGGAGATAGGACTTGTCTTGTATTGTATTCTACGGGGTAGCAGGGTTGAGGCAATTCCCGTGCGGAGCGCTGAGAAGGTGTATCGCGGGTTGTCTACGCGCTACAAGTCAGGGGTAGCAGGGTTTAGGCAATTCCCGTGCGGAGCGCTGAGAAGATGTATCGCGGGTTGCCTACGCGCTGCAAGTCAGGGGTAGCAGGGTTGAGGCAATGCCCGTGCGGATTGCTGAGAAGGTGTATCGCGGGTTGCGTACAGGTTCCAAGTAAGGCGGACCGTCAGTGGTGGCGCGAGAGTTCAAATTATATATAACCTGACACTGGTCATCCTGTCCTGTCATGGGACAGACAACGTATCATCATAATGGCTTTTATTTTTCACTTTTTAAAATTACATTACAAATTATGTGTATTGGCCCCCAAAGAGACATGTGTCTCGCTGGAGGGGGCCTTTAGAATGAGAGTATATACATGACGGATGATATAGAAACATACATAGCCTACTATTTCTAAAGTAATGCAGGACAAACACTAAAACTAAAACTAAACAGAAAACAATACAATAATACAATAATACAATAATATGAACTGAATTGCATATATTTGCCTTTTCCTTGGTAATTTGGTTTACAGGAACTAAAAGCTAAGGTTATGAATGAAAATGTAAAAACCTTAGAGTAAAATCTCCTCTTTAACAGCCCCCCCCCCCCCCCCCCCCCGCTGCCGCCCCCTATTCGTGTCACTGCAATTAAGCAATATTTATGACTCATTTTCAACCAGTTCAAGCTAACTATAGTCATATAAGTTGTTTGTCTACCAATAGACAGAGTCACGTAAAGCAAACGTTTCTACTAGACTTGTTTTAAACACTTGTGGTACTGATTACGATTAGCACAGATCTACCATGTGGGTTTATTGATACAGAAGGCCGTGGTTTTGATTCCCTTCCATTGAGTTAGTGGTTTTAACGTGACTCAGAGCCCTGATTATAACAGCATGCTATAGGATATGGGTGGGCTTGTTATTTTATTAAGTGGTTAGGTTGGTAGACTGATATGTCCTCCATTGACAATCAATTGACTGTAGACTCGATCAATATTGAACACATTTGTTTGCGGTATAATTACCGTGTACCGACTATGTAATTATTATGTTGGAAGAATGTTCGTGTAATTGTTGTGTAATTGTGCACGTACTTGTTGAATACGAATTACATAAATAATAGAAAATGTCAAAGAGACCTTAGATTTGATTTATTCAAAATGTATAGTTGCTTTGAGGCTATATACTGTGTATACAAAGATAGAAATATGTTCTACACATTTATTTGGATTTGGAGCGAGGTGCAACTCGTATAGAAAGTGTTCAATCACGGGATTGCCGCGGTAGAGAATAGCGAATTAACCCATTGATTGTAAAAATTGAGCTATACAACCAAATACTCGTAATATTTACTTCAAAGTATTAATACCTTCGTAATTTTGTCCTGCTACAATCGATGGGGCGAGTTTAAACTATGTCGGACGAGATTTTGTGGGTTTTCTGCCTCGTCATGAAAATGACAATGGTAATCAAAATATACCTTTTCCAGAATAAATCTATAGGGCACTAGCAACACCGAAAGACAACAATGGAACAAATGAATTGAACTGATGGACAAACCATCAGCTGTCAAAATAATAAAATTGCAACCATAGAAATAAAAACTAGTGTAGCAATAGTAACTGCTCGCCATTTAAAACTTTTAACGATAGACAACGACTAAGTGAAAGTTTTGTATGTGTATTTGTTTGTTTTTTGTTTTGTTTTCCAAAATCAGACGAAATTATTTTTTGACAGATTGTTGTTTGTCCATCGATTCAATTCATTTGTTTCATTGTTGTCTTTTGGTGTTGCTAGTGCCCTATAGGATCCTTAGATGGACGTAATTACGGCTTCTAGATCTTCAATGGCAACTATGCACAACAGTGAAAATACACCTTAATTAACATAACATTTGAAAACTAGTTGTTATTGTTGTCATTGTTCTATCAAGGAAGGACTCTTAGATAGAAGTAATCACGGCCCTCTAGATAAATTCAGCGACCACGACTAGTCGACCTATTTTCTGCACCGCCTTGCAGACATGCAGACAGAGCAGTGGTCATCTCACAAGACACCGCCTTGGTTAGTAGGCCGAATATGTGTTTTCTCCTGCGATAAAAACTTGTCGCTAATGCGTTTAGGTTTGTTTTCTCTCAGTGATGGTGATGCAAACATACTTGTTGCCCATTAGTTAGCTTTACCTTTACAAGATTATTCATCCGTGTGGCAGTTCACTCGTGCGTTGTTTATAACACTAAGAAGGTGCAGTGTATACATGATGTGTACATCTATATTCACGTGACGTCACATCGGTCAATGTGTGTTTACATTTGAGCTGTCAATAGGTAGCTTTCAATAGACGTCACGTGGCGGCCATTATGAGGTACACATTGCTGGTTTACATTTGTTCTGTCAATAGAAGACACGTAGGTTATCCACGAAATATCACAGTTTTAAGCCGTAAAGATTGATGTGTGCAGCTGTAAAAGTTCAAGAAAATGATAGCACATGCAAATGATTGTCTTTAAACAGAGTTTACGCGATCTTATTTTGTTTTCAGTCATAATACGGAAACTTTGTTTGAAAACGGTTGATGTGTCAGTCAAAGGACATCTGCAATATTGCAACAATGCAGTGTCGGTAGAACGTAACAAATGTTTACAGAGTACCTCAGTATGGCTACCGTGCGATACCGGAAATGACGTTATTGCATACTCCCTATAGAAGACGGATGCTCACCGTGAAATATGAGAGGTTCTCCCATAACTTCTTTTGAAATATAACAGATTGTAGTTCTTACCGCTATTTAAGTGTCTTTTATTGCTTTTTTTTTCATTATTAATCTATTTATTAATATATTGTAATAATACATGATGGACACAAACAAAACATCTATGGAATGACTCCAAGAGCCCACAAAGCGAAAACTAGGCTTAACTGTGGGAATTGTATTAAAAATGTATAACAGTGTAACAAAAACGGAACATGTACTTGCAACTAGCAAAATTATGTAGTATGCAACATAAGTGTATGCAGAATAATGTAGTATTTAATATTTATTTATTAATTTTACTAACAGCGTCGTTAATACGACTTCTTATAGCTGATATCTTTGTGTGTATAGATTGTGTTTCAAATAAGGTTTTGAATTAGTTTGTTTTAGCTCAATCTGATTGTATCTGATCCTACCATCATGAGTAATACATATTTAATCTTTTAAGTGCGATGCGAGCTAGGCTTTTTTAGTGACAGGTGAAAGGAGCTGTGTAGATAAATTTCAGTCTGCGGATCTTGTATATATATGTGTACTTTAAAGGTATATGGAAATATGATTAATTTCTATCCTCGTACCTACTCGATTTCTAGTTACGGTCTTGATCGAATATAATCGCGAATTATACATTCATAGCCTAACGTAATGACGGAGCAACATTGTACCAGACAATACGAAAACAATAAATAGGGTAATAAAAAATTTGACTTGCTAAATAATAAATATTCTCGTATATTACTTCCTTACGTAAGTTATATCGTTTCCCTATTCACTCTTTGTTCATCAGATTCACTTTTCCTGTGGCATAAATTACGTTGGTTGGCCCTACTTTGCGTTTATGATGTGCCAAGGTCCAGTGACTTACTTTCCCAATCATGAACCATACTGGTTTGAGATGTTCACACTGGTTAATCTGGCATCACGATCTTAAGTAGGCCTATAACACATCACACTGGGTGAAATAAAAGTATACAAGACTTGTTTCTCTTTAAAGGTGCGTTGTTTATTTATTATCTTTGATCTTGAAAGCAGGAACGTTAATTTTTACTACCCGTGACGTGAAATTTGAATTTTCTTTTTTCTTTTTGCGTGTGTTTCGGCGTTGTATTGTTATTATCGCAATATCTGGTGATAATCTACATGGGTCAAACGATATGGTAATCGATTTCTATGCGATACGATAACATGAAATAAGATTTGATCTGGATTATTTTAATGTCCCCGTAATATAAGTCGTACTTTTGATTGAGGGTGATGGTGTTGTTTTGATGGTGACTTTTCACAATGAAATTTAAACCATTGTTGTGACCAGTTGTGACTTTCTAATCTAGACTAAATATTTGATCGGTATTCCTGAAGAGGATGGTATTTTTTCTATTTCTGTAAACATCTATATCTGAAATTTGTAAGTATATTGGTACACTCGTGGATATACAAATTGCTACACACATCAGTAAGAATAGTGGATTTACAAGAGCTTTCGTAACTTTGAGGCAACATTTCAGATGACTGTGTCCAGTTCTCCCTCCCTCCCTCCACCCCCCCTTATTCTTGATTAGAGATCTTAGCTGCGATTTCAACGTTCAACTTTAAACAAACCGTCAACTGTGACGTTTTCTTAGAAAGTTTCTAAGAAAAACCCACATTTCTTAAGTGATTAATTTGATAATCGACTTATTCCGTTATCACTATCGCGTGTTCGATTGTTTCACTGCCAATCATTAATTACTTCTATCGACGAACGGCAGCCATTTTCTATAATTAATTATCTAGAAATTAAACAACTGCATCGCAATAGAATTCCACAAACTCGCAGACAGAATCCCAATTAATCGATTCTCATTTTATTATTTCTCATACGAATTATCTTTACGAGTAGGAATTTCTATATTTCCCATCCACTTTCGACCTTTCTCACTCACTTGTTGTACTTCTTCTTCTTCTTCTTCTTCTTCTTAAGTGATACGTTGACTCTGTCGTAAGTCTGTCTACTCAGGTCACAGTATTATCTATATAAGCAACGAGAGGAGATATATATTCAATGTCCTTGAATTGTCGGCGTTTCGGTTGCCAAGCCGCTGCCTTCTTCAGTAGGATGCATTTCACGACACGACCGTAAATGACGATCGCTTCATCAGATCGACTGACTCAGCTTGTCTCCCATTGGCTGAACGCTAAACACTCTTACCTTGAAAGGCGCCAAAGTGTCAGAATTGCAGGCCAGTTATTAATTATGTAAATGTGTATACATGTGTGAGGTAGATTATTAGTTGCCAGAAGCAGAACACGCCGTGACTGAGGTAAAGTGAGAGGGTTTCTAACTAGATGTTTCGTTTATGTGGTCCATGTTTGAAAGGTAAAAAAAAAAAAAAAAAAAAAATGTGGAAAGGAACCGTCACGCATTTTTCGAAATAGCTATTTTCCCGTAGATAAATAACTCTTGAACCTAAAACAATCTGTCACACAGTAGTGACGACAACAGGTGGTTGTGTCGCGGGATCGTCGAGAGTCAAGGCCACTCTGCGTCCTTCATCTATCTCACCATCTGATCTTGAACTTATCGATATCTCTCGTACACTCGTTGCGTATCGATCAATCGAACCGTGTCGTCTGTTGACTGTCTCCATAAAGCCACACAATACAAACATGCCTGGTGCAGTCTTGCAGGTGTGATACTAAAAGTAATGATGACGAAGCTAATACTATGAACAATCACAATTATTATTATTATGATGGAGATGATTAAATTGAAGATGTTGATGATATGAAATTTATGATTTTGCGATGACGTAAAAATCTGTTTGCGTCTGCAGTAGCAGATATATTGTGAGAGATGAAGATTTTCAGTTTGTATTTTTAAAACAATTTTGGAAATGAAATCGAATTTGTGCGAAGATACGCAATACTGATAATATCAGGGTCTACTTATAACGATAACAAATATATGCAAAATTCATAACGTTTGGATTAAGTACGATAATACGATCGCGTTTTATCTAAACGTAATAAATGTTGCATGCACTTTTGTTCGTTATCTGTAGGCTCTGATAATATCTGTCTTGTGTATCTTATCTTCCCAGAATGTCGATTTTATAAGTGGTTTTGAAGATGCGAACCGAAACCGTTAAATTCTCAGGATATGCTGCCGCTTGTAACGATAAAGAAACATATAAGAAATATAATTCATATTCATATTTTTATTCATCCTTTGATCATGTTATATGGAGAAGTCAAATTAAACCATGCACAATCAAATCAGAACACATAGTTGTACCAGCATTATAAATTAAAATATCATTGCTTTAAAAATTCATTGACAGATTAAAAAGAGTATTCAGTAAGATATTTCTTTTTAATGTATTTAATTCATCGGTTGTAGAATCTGTACCTACTTGAGCCAAGGCCCTTTCAATCTAATCAATCACCCATCCAAATTCTACCAGAAACCAACTATATAGCTTCCATTTCAGTCTGAGCATAATAACACTGACGCTTACATAATCGCCTCTAAAGTTGACATTGAGGTAGATTCACTCGATCGCTTCCGAACAGCTTTCAATCAACCGTAGCCCCTATTATTACAGAACCCAATACATTCATGGAGGTAATCTGCATTTATCGGCCTTGTGAGGAAGAGGAAACGTTATTTGATTTGTTTATGAATCTTACGACACTTCCTGTGTAATGTAGCCTTATTATTGGTAATCTGTTAAAATAATGTCGAGTCACAGCATTAAAGTATAGTAATTTGTACTAATTTAAATTAATACGTTGCATTTATCAATTACCATAATACTTCCATTTAATTCATACCAAGTCTTTATATATCGTTATCAATTTTCAACGTTTATTTTTCAAGTTTAAGACCCGGGATTTTAATATTTCCAACTAAATGCTACTTAAGATTGTTGATAACTGAGTGGCTGCTTCGCAAATGCAAGTTAGTGGAAAACAAAAAATATACATTGATGTTTATGGAAGGTAAAATTAGGTGAAAGAAAATTGCCACGTATGTAAACATTCGTTATGTAAATTTTAGTAACCAATAACTTTAACTTTAAATAAGCTTCTTCTAAGAAACATTTCAGTTGAAATTGGGTAGAGAATAGAGAGAGAAAACATTCGCAGACTGTTATTTCGCCGTTTGGGACTATAATTTGTTATGACAGATCAATCAAGGTGTTTTCCTCGGGGCCTCCTCCATTTGAATAACATCACTTTGTAAGGAAGGCTGTGGATTGTCGAAAGAGCTTTATGACAAACCTTGTTTGGAAGTTCGACGGCTCTCCGCCAGGGAATTTCATTCACTCCTCGTCTCGATTACCAGTGTTGTCAAAATCTGAGACATAAAACCAAATAGTGAAGTTTTCTTAGAGCGATTTTAAAAACAGTTTGACGATAGTGTACTTTTGATATCTGTCCTCCCCAATTACGATGAACCTCGAAAAGAATTTAGTTTACATCTTAAAAATTACTTTTAATGTCACATTTTTGGAATGCTGCCGGTCTAGAGATAATATCAAACCAAGGATATGCAATACATTACCATTGAGTTTATAAGGTGTAGTAAGGCAATTTCAACAAAACACAAATTAACTTCGCTTCCTTTTTTGAGAATACCTGTAGATAGATCTTGATTTTTGATAATATCTAGCCCAGTATCATTCATCATTGTTGATAAATTGAATAATACCATTTTGACGATACGAACAAAAAAACCTTCAATACTATAACGCTTATCAAAACTTATTTATGCCGAATATACTTATAATAAAAAACGCATAACTCTAAAAAAGTTTCTCTCTGGCATTGCAACGACTTCTATTAAAATTACCATTCATTCTTACCATTCATTCACACGCTTATTAGAGAAACTATTTACCCGGCTAAAGTTGCGCACATGCGCATTGCATTACACGATTCTGCAGCTGCAGACTTTACTGAAGATGAGTAATGGGACCAAGATGAATGCATCCAATTACTATTTCTATGGCCGTACTTAGACGTTGCAGTACTCTCACATTTCGCACGGAGAGACGGTTACGGGTTCGAAACCCGTTTAGCGGAAAAATGAAATTCTCTTGAATACAATTCTCGTTATGAATGCCGCCAATACGAGATCTGAAGATGATAGCCTTACAATAGCGATGTCCAGATGTTACTGGTTTCAATGTATATTGCCAATGTAATAATAATAATGTATGCAGGAATCCTTGCACTGTAAAACAGTGCACAGCAGCTTTGCCCTCTTCAGGTGACATGAATATAGTTGAAGAGGAATGACTGAGGATGGTTATCTCAGGATTTGCTTTCTGACTGAGGATAACCGAGGGGGAAACCTTCATCGAACCGGCAACCCTCCCGTCGAATTAATCTCGTGTGCTTTACCGCTGAGCTGCCTCACCTATCAGTGTCGATTTAGAAGACTAAATGGCGGTTTTAACTTGAAAATTTTATTTGAAAAATTTAATTTTTTTAATTTTAATTTTTTTTTATTTAAATCTTTTTTTTTTGGTGTATATTTATGGATGGTATTATTATTAGCAGTGAATGATTTCATTCATATAATTTACTCATATCATTTATGGTATTCGTCGTGGGTTAGGTTTTTAGTGTATGATAAATCATTGTTTCTCACTCTACATTTTACGTTCGAATCCTGGCTTGAACATGGATCCTGTACGCTAGTGTTTTGCATTTATATGTTTCATCCACAAATCATCTAGATTACCATAGTTGGCACTGGTCTACAAGGCTACAAAACCGCAAATACTTCTCTGCTACGGTTATGTCTGTTGTTTGTAACTACTTGCTTTGCTTGTGAAGGACATTCACTCTGGCGTTTTGGTATTTGGGAGTTGTAAGTAAAGGTATCTCACACCAAGAAGTAAGATAGTGTCAGGGGAGTCAGGACCGCCCACAATTAGTTTCCAACTTAACAAGTGCGAATCACTAACGTTTTTCCCCATTATCTAGTACAATTTGGTTGCGTTAAGTTTTTTGACGGAAACCTGCTTGCACGTTTTCTACCGTCAAAAAACTTACCGCAACCAAATTGTACTAGATAATCGGGAAAAACACGTTAGTGATTTGCGTGTGTTAAGTTGGAAACTAAATGTGGGCGGTCCTGATACTATCTTACTTCTTGCTGTGAGAGACCTATTGGAGACTCAAACTAACACATAGATAGCGCTGCTAAGCAACACCCTTATCTGCGCCATTGACGATTTAACAATAAAGCAACAATGAACAATTAACAGATAAACTCATCCTTAGAGTAGTTTATTTTCTTGCCACCATAATGCGTCTAGTCTATTTTGAGGGGCGGATAGCAAACATTATTTTGAGAAACGGTGGACTATGAATATTAGATTCGGAAGTGTTTAAGATCTTAAAGGAATGTTGTTGGAATGTACACGACGACGAATATGATACGTGCGAAAGTTATTCCAAGTTTTTTTTTTTGCAAGAATAATTTCTTCCTCGTGGCCTAATTATAGTGATTGTGACGTATTTATACGCATTTGTTTGGAGAAAAAACGAAGGTAACGCCAAGGCAAGGACATATTATGCGGATCTTACGTGACCAGAACGTATTGTAACCTACTCGGCGTGGAACAAATACGATACTGCGGCTGCGGTCTCTAGTTTCAATATTCATTTAATGAACACCGTGAGAAGTTGCCGTATTTGAGGAATATTTTATCAACTAACTGTACAACAAACAAATACAATACAAGAAATAAAATACATTCATATGGTTTCTTAAGGCCGTGTGTTCACGAAAATTAGTGCAGACGTTTTTCTGAAGTTAAGATTTTATTTACACTAGTTACAGTTTACCTTTACTTTACTTTTTTTTTTACTTTACTGTTTCTTTTTTACGTTGTTAAAAAGCATTTATAAAGGTCGTTCAATATTAAATACGTTTTTCATGCATGTTGGTAGTTCTTATTAAACTATATTGAACTCTCTTTGTTTCAGTTTCAATTTAGATGCTATATTATGATGTAGTTTTTAAATTTTGGCTAGTTTTAGTAATTTCTCGGTAATTGTTTATTATAATATAAGCTTTTTACTCGGCATTAATCCTTTATGTCCGGGACAAGCTTGTTGTCTCTATGGTGACCACCAATCAGAAGCGTGGTTCCTGATTTCGTATGTGTACCAATATACGACCGATCAATCGGTACAGTTTAGGATTTTTCGAGTCACTCACATTTCATGTCTCATTAGGATCCACTTTTAAAGATCTTTTCAAGATTTATTTTTACAAGATTCCAACATTTATTTACCTTGTAATTCTGTAGTTTTAAAACTGTGAGTTTACCACGAAATCAGATGATAAACGAAGGCAGACCTTGAAATTATAAACGTAATCGTGAGAGTTGTTCCCAGCAATAACAGACATGAACATTCAACGACGCCAAACAACTCTACAAGGAGTAAACGATACCGCAAAGAACTTTGTAAAGAAATGTACAACTTACACACCATAAAAATCCATGTGGCATTCAAAACCTTCAATAAAAGAAAGAAACACATGCGAAGGAATTCTTAGACATATCATCATAACGACAGGAAATTCATATTTCTCATTGTGTTAATTTATATAAAAAAAAGTCGTGTAACGAATTTCGCTACATCCTTTGCGCGCAGGCCGGTTGTAACATCCTATGTTAAATCACCGCCTTGGTATGTGGTGAGTTGCGAAGCTTTGTTTATAGATGTCGTCATTGTTGTTTGTGAGCGACACTTTCATTGTTGTGCTGTGGGTGACCATTTGTCGTGCTTATCTTTACAAGACTCTTCATTGCAGAGAGTTTGATAGCCGTACTTTGTCAAAATGTTGCAAGTGGCAAGAACTGCACCGTGAAGAAAGGTTACAACAATTATGTATTACCTGCCGAAAAAAGAGTTAAATCCGAATTTTATAAAAATATTCCACAGTGTTTAGTTTCGGACAAACACGTTAAGTTAAGTATGTGATTTGTTTATGTTTGCTATGGAGTTTGTTTTTCTTATGGAAAATAGCATGAAATGAAACAATGAAATGTAATAAAACAATTCCATAGCAACAAATCCTGTACTTAGCTTGACACTTGACTGTGCATACGGCCCTGAATGTGCGCTAATCAAAGGAAGACACAACACTTAAAGTAGCTATAGCAACGCACTGTTTGTCCGACTTATGTATGACGTCACAGCTCCCACTTTTGCAAATTGTACTGCAGTGCTCTCGGATTCAGAATAAATGCATCAAACCTGTTTTTGATTTGTTTTTATTAATCAATTATCTTGCTGAATTTTGTATATTATGTATATAGTTAGTCTTGTGAGGTTATTTCTGCTTCGACTACAAAAGGTCCATGGTTCGATTCCCACTAAGGGTTGAGATTTTTTAACTTGAGAGTTTTATTAAAATAATGATGGTATTTTTCGGTATGTATGATAAGTAGCTGTATGTGCAAACTTTACGGATTTGAAGAAAGCCACAATATTTGAACTCATTCTTGTATAATTAAGATGCACTGTGCATCGGGACCTCTTCGTGTAACCTTTCTCCGCCAGTGCTGCTGCCTAATGAGCTTCGTGGGAACTAGTGTAATTTACTTATGTATTCGCATCTCATTGCTGTGTGGGCCTTGGATGATGATTATGATGATTGCCCTTGATTGATGCATTAGCCAGGCCTGAATAATGTACGCATAGGTCTCAACATATTGGTTACTGGTTATTACGCATCGCCATTGACTTCGTGATTGAACTGGAGGCCACTATACAACACATGGTTTGACTATAAACTAGGTGAATCAACATTCATATTTTTATAATTTATGTGTTAAAATAATTTAAAGTGCTTTTCAATGTCCAGTTAAAATTTACTTTTCAGTTAAATTGTTTTCACCATGACAGCGGCCAATAGAAATACACCAAACTGGGCTTACCTGACAGTTAATTTTTCTTGACACTTTAACTGGACATTGAAATTATACTATATTTATACCAGGTATACTGTTAAATGAAATGAGACAGGATACATGATAGAATAACAATATGAAGCGAATTCACCAAACTTTGTGTATCTACAGTTTAATCTCGGATTGGTTGCCATGGTTTCAACAAATATTACATTAAAAATACATGGTCTCTTCTAAACCAGTCACCATCTTTGCTTATTCAGAGCAAACCTCCGATTAAGGCTAATTAAGACTAGGGACTAAAAGTTTGTTAAAACCGGGTGCAAATAAGCTCGCACGTGTGCTGTATAAGTATAGAAGGCGGTGTTTTATTTGCAACAGATTTCCATCGCCAGTTCTAGGCTTGGTAGGTTCTTATATTATAATTAACATAGTCGACGCGAGCTCAGTATATCAGATCGGGCCAAGGAACTGCTGTACTTAACTTGCACGGTGGCTGAATCTAATTAAATACAATGTTTATGTACGAAGGAGATAAGATTAATTTGTAATTGAGTCTTGACTGTTTGGATCTGGAGTTTGTATTATACTCTTATTCTCTTTATCTAGTACTCTTGTATTTTCTTAATTATCTTAGTGTATAAGTTCCTAGTTTGGCCTATATGTATGATTTTGTTCTCTAAATGGCCACACCTCCAGGAGATTGTTTTCCTACTGTGGCCAAAATAAGCAATGTATGTAACGTAGGCCTATCTTAATTATTTAAATAACATTTTATTCTATTCTATTCTATTAAAAGCCGGATTCTAGAACTCAACACTCAATGCAGTTTTAGATCCATTCCGATAAGAAAGTGATTAGACAAAATACTTGTACATTTGTGCATATCTTATTAAAGACGATGAGTGGACGACTTTTGATTGATTATTTGGCGTTAAATTAACGACATACTTGACATCTTAGGTCCTACTCCTATGACGTCTTCCGAATCGGATCCATTAATCATCGCGGGGGTCGTCATAAGGGGAGTCCAGCAAAGGAGGGCAGGGCAAAGCGGGAAAGAGAGGGGGTAGGGGGGAGAATACAAGAGAATTAATAGTATCTTAACCTAATCCTGGCGTCGAACACACGTCCTAAGCTGCCACACACCACGAGCAACTTCTTCATTTAGATTTAAGGCGTATAAGATAAGCGAGATGACTCTCGCCCTCCCAGCGGATTATTTATATAATTCGAATGAGATGTTATTCAACATGTTTTAGATTTAGATTATGCCCGTCTTAATTCCTCAGAACATAATCGTGAACCAATATAATTGAATGTATTTATTATGTCAGAGGTCCGGGTTTACCAATCTGTTATCTCTAGATTAATAGCTAATCTGAGATTAGCTGGTAATAAATAATTATGGTGACTGGTGGTTTTAAAACATCATGTAATGTTGCACACGCACGGTCTCCATGACAACTGGTGTTTTGTGCTTCAGACTCAGTGGGTATTTGCTTCTTTCAGTCTTTAGCTCAATGAAAGGAGGAAGAAGCTTACAGACCTTTTATTCCGGATTTTCTATTTATTTGTGTAAATCTATGTTTGATACAAATTTAAGTCTAAATTTAGACGTATTTGCTTTGCTAGTGTGTTAGATTCGATTTATTTCGATGTGTTTAAATCGATTTATTTTATAAAAGTTTCGGTTTTGGCGGTGATTCGATTTTTCGTTTTCTAGTTGAAAATGTACGAAATTTTGTTCATTTTGTGAAATAAAAACATTTTTATAACATGGCTGTAGCAACAAGTTTAGCCCAAAACTACTTGCTGCTAAGTTGTTGGAGTTGTTGCTGCTGTTCGAATAACTAATAGTAATTAGCCGCCACAAATATTTCTCACTTCCTAAACACTCATACCAGTGCGTACGTTATCTAACATCTTAAATCTGTACATTTCCACCAAATTAATGTTCCATTTCGTAGGTATTCCTTTGGTTTCATGAAAACACTGCTGCATATTTGTACACTTGCTTGCATAACGGTACCAATTATCCTATCTTTAAATCTTCAATTCGTTTTCTATATTCTACCACATTTTTCTGATAATTAGTTATTAAAAACCTTTCAACACTTTTGTTTGTTGTTTTTGCAATCGCGGCTCCGAAATAGAAAACGAGTTATTTAATATTGTTTCACGCTAGAAAAATTCACTTACAAGGTATGAATTAGTGTTTCCTAATTTCCTTCGTGGTCAGTCAGTTATTCAGTCGCCAGTCTTGGTTGGTATTCGTGTAAATAGTTATTAATGAGATGTTTATTTACACTGCTATTTGGACGTGAGCTTGATTTACTTTCTAAAACAAGACTCAATTCCAAAAATAGCCATGTTGCCGTGTTTTGTTTCGGACAAACATTGTATGTGCACTAATCAAAGAAAGATAGTTGCCTAGCAACACGTTGTTTGTCCGTCTGTGATGTCACAACCTCCTCAATAGGCAACACGCGTACGATTTTTTTTGTGAAACCAAACACTTAGTTTAATAGTATTAGATACAAAAAGTATATTAATGCAAGTCGCACGTAAAAAAGAAATTTTTAAATAGGTTTAATGTGGTCGTATTTATTGAAGTTTAAACTCGGGGATCTGAAACGCGTACAGGTGGCTGTGACGCAATGGTTCTGTAGACGTGGCGTAACAGACCAATCGCTGAGGCGGTGAGCGTACGCAGAACAAAACTATGACGTCAAATCCCATCAACATGGCGGCGGCTCGTTTTTCGCGCCCTTTTATTTATCGTTACTAAACCAATTATTTTGAGGCATAGACTGATCCGTTTTTCAAAATTCAGAGACACAAAATTATCAAATGAGAGACAAGGTATTTAAAAATCAATTACAATTTTCATACGCACGTTCCCTATTGAGTATTGTGCTATTATTACAGATTCTCTGTGCTCTATGGTCGAGAGACACTGCTTGAATAACTTGTTGCTTTATACATCTAGTTTTGTTTGGTACTCGCTAAGGCGGTGCATTAACTAATGTTGCACCTAGGATTGACGTTTTCAACGAATAAACATAATTTTATTTTGTATCCGTGATTTTTTTATATGATGTTAAAGCACGTGGCGGCCATACCGGAAGCCAAAATGGCGTGTTTGTTTACTTACGATGGGCAGCTACATTGTTGCAATGTTTAAGGTGGCACTTTTGGTCGAAGTTAAACTGCTTTCAAACATTTGTTTCCTATTTCTAAAGACAAGTTCTGACATTGTCTCGTCCACTCTTTTTTGTGGTTTGCATGGTTTACAAGGGCACACTGTCTCATCCACTCTTTTCTGTAGTTTATTTACAAGGGCACACATAATCGTTTTCGTAAAGATTTTTGGTGGTTAAATGTTTTTTGTTTTGGTTATACATCACTCACTTATCGTCTCGATTACTATCGTTCGTTGTCAAAGTATGAGATATTAGAACCATTATGGATTCTGTGCCTCTGACGTCACTCATTGTATTGAAGCACAGTTACCATGGTTACATTGTTGATAACCTCGTGGCTTGAACTTTATTTCAATTAATTTCTTTTAATTGTTGACTGTGAGTATTGAAAGTAGCTTATCAGTCGGTGTCCAATAAAATTTATGTTGAATATCGTCCACGACGCAATGTAGACCGACAGATTTCAATCTATTGAAGCATCACAATTCCAAAGATCGTCGACGACGCGCGTCCGAAGATATGACGACTTTCTCAATGTCGTCGCTGAAGATTGAAATTAATGGAGCGTGCGATCTTTGTGGCCGTGAAATGTGAACTTCCTCGAGGTTTTAGTGCAGTGGATGGAGAGTTATTGCAGTGCGGAGTCGGAGCTGGTATCGATTTCGCGTACCAGTCGGTGTTACGTGGTTTTATGGTACATATACGTGCTGAGCTGTGTTGGCCATGGATACTGGATATATATGACGTGTATCTATAGTCCAGGACATCTATGATGCTGCAGACTATGGGATACCGTATTTTATGACAGTCACGCTCCTACCACAAAGAATTTAAGTTTGCCTTTCATTTGACGCAATTATGAAATACACATACAAATGCGTAGTTTGATGGTAGACTTTAAATCCGTCAACCATTTTCTAAAATATGAGTAAAATACAACAGAGTAACTGCGAGTATGTATTCTGTTCAGAAGATCCAAACGTGGAGATGTATAATATGTTATTTTCAACGAGGTTTGTGAAGAATAAGGCTGCAAACTCCTATGCATTTTTATGCGTGATTTTTGTATACATCTTAACTTACTATTGTCTATAAGACCGTTAGGAATTGGTTACTTATTTCCAGTATAGCAAAAGGTAACGAGTCTAAATTTTTTGCAAAGGGAGTATTTTTAATAATTTATTCTATAAATGCCAATTGATGCTAATTTTTGTAAAA
This sequence comes from Isoperla grammatica, assembly GCA_945910005.1. Lineage (NCBI taxonomy): Eukaryota > Metazoa > Arthropoda > Insecta > Plecoptera > Perlodidae > Isoperla > Isoperla grammatica. The sequence continues at coordinate 4,710,291 of OX246750.1, forward strand.
TAAATGCCACAAAACATTAAAATAAATTGCTAATTTCACGGTGCTCATGGATCTCTCTCGATGAACCTCGCTGCACCTCTGCACGCTCATCCTGCAACGCGTGTGGATGCATCATTGAAGATTCGTTCATTGATTCAGGCCCGCCTGGGTTCCCTTGTTCGCCATTTCTACCTCATCCGTCCGTTAGACAGAGGAGAGAAATCTGCAGCAATCATTGAACACAGCCGTGCATAACATCTTGAGAGAGTACAGTTGCCTCCACATCAACATGCATCACAGAGGTCGGTACAGTCGCGTGCAGTGTGTCTTGCAACACAGCCGTGCATAACATCTTGAGAGAGTACAGTTGCCACCACATCAACATGCATCACAGCGGTCGGTACAGTCGCGTGCAATGTGTCTTGCAACAAAGAGAAGAGAGTTTACGAGTTCCACGCACCATATTTTGGACGCAGAATGCAAGGGTTAACCCCTATTGTTCTAAAGGGTTGTAGTATGAACTATCATGTTTTGTTAGTGAAGTATCTGTGGCTGAATAAATGTTTGTAAAGTAGCCTTTTTTTTAAAAACATAAATGGACCAAAATGTGTCACAATAATGAAAATGTTATATAATTTTCTAAAATCACGAACAAATTTTGTATTTTAAATCTGTAAAAACGGTATGTCACATCACATCCAAGCATATATTATCCTTTGTAATCAGCATTGTACATTTTAAAACACTTTCGACTACGCCTGCATATCATACATACAGTGACTAAGGACATTTCGCTGGACTTGGCATTCTTGAGTAGTTACAATTTAAATGGACATTACAACATTGTTAACAAAGTTCGTGGGCCTCTTACGACTGGCATAGCTACCTTGGTTCTATTCTATTCCGGGGTCAAACTGGGAGGAGATTAGAAGAAAGGACAAGTAGGAGAAATACAACAACTGAATGGGTAAATATGTGGAAAAGTGAAATGCAGGACCTCATTTGTTTGGCAGTCAACGCTGGCCCAAATTCTACCTGTTGGGCCCAGACTAATATAGTACATGGCAATGCACATCTAAACCGGAACACCAATAGTATTGTATACACGTTCTTATTGTTTGTTGTTGTTGTATATATGCATTGTATTTATAATCATCCGTCGATTGATCTATGCAAAGCATCAACGGGGCTTGACGGTTCTTAGATCTTCTGCAAGCAAGTAAGCTAGGTCAAGCTTACCTCGAAGTTGCTCAATATCCGCGCAATGTTTTCAGGTAAAAGCATGTGCGACAAGATTGGGCAAACTTAAGAGTTAGTGTAGCTACTTGCCTGCACTCTTGTGGATAACGATACAACGATATATGCAACCTTCACCCAGCCTTGTATAATGGTATAACGTGCTTCCTTTCCTCCACCACCGGTGGACTTGGCCTATCTGTACAGAGCATCCTCTACATTTGTTTTTAAAGGTAACATCAATTACGTTTCTGTCGTTTTTAACAGATGAAATAGTTCACAATTAGTATTTCAAACAGAGAACAATCCCTAGTAATTTTTGTGCACCTGAGGAAATGACTAAAGAAACAAACGGAATATCTTTTTTTAGATTCTTTGGTAAAATAGACTTTCTACAATCTGCCAGAACGCGAAGAGACTGTCAATTAATTAATTAATTAATTCATTGATTCATTCATTAATTCATTGATTGATTGATTGATTGATTGATTGATTCATTCGTTGTTTGTTTTGATAGTTCGGCCATATGGCGTACGGGAAGGAAATTGAAGGAAAGGGAAAATGGATAAGGAAGGACCTCATTCCGTCACCTCTTACAAATGGTAGAGTCTCCGTGGGCAAAATTCTACCCCGGGCCTAGACGGAGCGTCTACAAGATACAAATGGCAATTCCGAATATTCTATAAAATACTGCCTTTTTAACGCGGGAGGGGGGGTGGAGTATGGCTGAATTCAGGGGGGTGAGTCACTTCTAGTAAGGTATTTAGTAGAGTGCACATTGGTTAGTCTGGATCTCGGTGCAACTGTACTCGCGATCAAGTCTGTGTGTCTGTAGTGAGTGGACTTGGGTCGTGATGTTCGACATGATGGTAGGAGGGGGGGGGGGGGGGGAGACGGCGAAGGTCATAGTAACATTCCTAGGAGGTTCGTGTGTTAGAGCTACTCTCCATTCACCTGATATTGGCCGGCTGAGACTTGGCTTCGCTTTGCTTTGCTTTGCTTTGCTTACCTCCTTGAGGCCACTGATCCCTCCTCGATGGTACATTACGACTAAACTCTATTACGCTGTCATTCATCTCATAACTATTAGACCATAGATAGATATAGGCAAACCGGAAGCCGTATTTGATATTAATTGAGATTCGGCAGCCATGACAAAAAAAAATACTTATTTGCTGTTTCGCTAACAATGTTTTTTGTTTGTTTTTTGCTTTGGAAGTAGACTTTTAAAGCTATGTGTGTGGTGTATGTTATGTAAACGGTTAGTTTGGACGCACACATTCATAGTTTCGATTAGTATGAGGTGAAACGTGAATATCATCTTCATACACAATCATCAACGCTGTAACTTTTATTACTATACCAGTGTGTATTTAACTTCTTACATTTATAGTTGGTGTTTTCCACGGATATACCTACAATACAATAAGTTACGGTATTAATTGTTGGATCCAAAATGTATTATAAGATGCAACAATATTTATTTATTTATTTCGGTTTGATATTTTGTTGTTTTGAGTCATAATAATAATATATTGAATAATAATTAATATTGATTGCAAATTTTAATTTATCCTAAAACCGATATGTTACATTGAAACTTGATAATTTTGAACATATTCTGAAAATTTGAAATACTAAAAAAAGTATTTGTTGTAGTAAGTACATTTTTAATGAAAATCTTAAATGTTAATTTTCCAGTGAAGTTGAAATTAACACTTTCTAAGACCTAGAGGCATCAATATTTTTAACCAAATCCCGTCAAACTTTCATAATATGTTCAAAATTACCAAATTTAAAAACCGACGAATTGGTTTTACGATTAATTAAAATTTACGTTAGTTAATAATAATAAAAACAAAAAATACATTTTTTGTTTACTTTTTCCCTTAAGTTTTATTTGTTTTAAATAAAATTGGTAAACATTTGTAGTGTATCATTACCTTAGAAAACATGTGTTTTAAATTATTTTTATCGTTTACTCTCTGAAATGTACACGCGCATTTGCGGTAAAATTGAACTTATCTAACAGAATATGCTCAAATATGGTCGAAAAATTTTCCAACAATTTTGAAAAAATTATTGTTTAACATAAAAGTGTTGATATATGTGTGTCCCAAATTTCAGATGGATCGGTTAATATTTCTTAAATTTTTAATTTTGTATTTTACAGTGTCCCCTTATAAAAGCTAATTTTCATAAACTTACGTCATACTTATTTTAACGGATTTCGAATATGTTATAGAACTTACTTTTATGAAGAAAATGATATCCATAAAGCTTACTGTTACCCTATAGTTTTGTTTCAAACATAATTTTAGACCAGCTGCGTTCAAGAGGAGACCGCAAGGATAAGCAGGACACTCCTATCTGATCGTTGCGGGTTTCATTTGTGAGCTAGAGAAAATTGAGTTTTACCCAAAACAATTCGCGAAAGTAGGTTTTATGGTATCATTTTCTTCGGAAAAATGAGCTCTATAACATATCTGAAATCCGCATGGGGTAAGTTTATGAAAATTAACTTTTGAGAGCTCTACGTAAAACCGCAGAAATTTTTAATTTTTTAATTATAACTCGAGATTGAAACACTAAATCGAAAATCTGAGTAATCATAGCGCTGTTGTTTGGAAAGCCCTACACACTAAATAATAAAATATACATTTATCATTTAGTGTGTAGGGCTTACCAAACCATATCGCTATAATTACTCAGATTTTCGATGAAGTGTTTCAATCTGGAGATCTAATTAAAAAATGACAAATGTCTGCGGTTTTTGACGCAGAGTACTCTACATTCGTCTCACAAACCACACAAATACACCGAACAGTCACATACACAACACTGCAATTCAATGCTACATGGAAATATAAAATAGTATTTCTATTTTCTAACATTTTTTTTTTATCAGGTTTACATTACTAATGTCACGTTCAATCTATGTTTATTATTTATTGGTATACATTTTTCTCACCAAAGAAAAGTTAAAACCATTGAAATACTAACCCTGTGTTTTCTTTTGTTTTAGGTAAGCCCATACATTGGATGTAGCAGCTATAGATTCTTGGTGCGACTGGTGAGTTGACTAGTGTCTTGCAAACAAACAAACAAACAAACAAACAAACAAACAAACAAACAAACAAACAAACAACGAAACACTTGTTCTCGTTAGGGCTCTTCAAGCCATTCTACTCATACACACGTATATTATTTTGTCTTTATGGACCTGGGGTATCTCTGTCCTTGCTAAAAGTTTCAAAGCTATGAATTTTACTCTGTTTTTTCGGCTGTAAACGCTCAAAAGTTGAGTTTATACTTCAACAAACTACGTTATACATAAACGGACACAAAATAATTATCTCTTGAGTTAATAATGATTTGAAATGAAAACCAATTACATTCACGCGAACACCGAAGAATATTATTCTGCAATATAAAAACGAAAAAGTCAATTTAGTCTCGCGCACTACATTCATTATGAGAATTAAATGGTTTAATTAAAATTTAACGACCCAAATTTGATGACATAGTCTGTATATAATTGAAACTAAGGCAAGCTAGGCGAGCTGTCTGTATCCAGGGTGATAGCTACGTCGTTCTCATTATAGGCGTGTAACAAAGCTGCCTTCTTTGCCGACGGAGCCCCTTAATGAGTTAGCGTATCAATAACACAGCCCGAAGCTGGAAATAAACACGAACAAGGGAGAATTTCAATAGATTCCACGTAAAACGATATTTCTAAAATAAGTTACCAGATTAAACTGAAATTCATCCATGAAACTCTGAAGAGAATAGAAATATGGAAACAACGTAACATGATAGGTTTACGTTATCAATATCATAATAAAGAAAATCATCTCATTCATGAAATAGGAAGTCGTAGCAATGAAGTTATGTGTAAAATAAGTTCATTAATAAATTGGAAGGTAGAAATAGATAAACAGTTTCATTCTGGTTGCAACAAATGCACTAGAGCACTCACTGATGATGTTCAATATTTCAATAGACTTTTTTCAGAATTGATCTAGGAGCCTTAGATAGAATTAATTTCGGCCCTCTAGATCTTCACTAAAAACAATGCACGACAGTGAAAAATGCACCTTAACATAACATTTAAATACTAGTTGTTATTGTTGAGCATTGTTGTCATTGATCTATCAAGAACCCTTGGATAGAAGTAATTCCTGCCCTCTATAGATCAATTCTAAAACTCATCTCTGGTTGAATCTACAATCAAGGCGCATGCAATGCCACAACTTAGCAGCGACAGTGGTAGGGCTAAGAATGGTATATAATGTGTGTAAGACTTGTTGGAAATAAAACTCATTCATAAGTTAAAAGAGTGGAGTATTGATCGGAGTAAAGCGAGGATACGTTGCCCGGTTCTCATTCATGAAGTATTCCGCCCCCGTCATTCATATTCCAAACAGCTCGGAGACCAAGAAGCTCTTTGCTCGGTAGTAGACATTCATATTCCAAACAGCTCGGAGACCAAGAAGCTCTTTGCTCGTAGTAGACATACATATTCCAAACAGCTCGGAGACCAAGAAGCTCTTTGCTCGTAGTAGACATTCATATTCCAAACAGCTCGGAGACCAAGAAGCTCTTTGCTCGGTAGTAGGCATTGATATTCCAAACAGCTCGGAGACCAAGAAGCTCTTTGCTCGGTAGTAGACATTCATATTCCAAACAGCTCGGAGACCAAGAAGCTCTTTGCTCGGTAGTAGACATTCATATTCCAAACAGCTCGGAGACCAAGAAGCTCTTTGCTCGTAGTAGACATACATATTCCAAACAGCTCGGAGACCAAGAAGCTCTTTGCTCGGTAGTAAGCATTCATATTCCAAACAGCTCGGAGACCAAGAAGCTCTTTGCTCGGTAGTAGACATTCATATTCCAAACAGCTCGGAGACCAAGAAGCTCTTTGCTCGGTAGTAGACATTCATATTCCAAACAGCTCGGAGACCAAGAAGCTCTTTGCTCGGTAGTAGACATTCATATTCCAAACAGCTCGGAGACCAAGAAGCTCTTTGCTCGGTAGTAGACATTCATATTCCAAACAGCTCGGAGACCAAAAGCTCTTTGCTCGGCATTCTAAACAGCTCGGAGACCAAGAAGCTCCTTGCTCGTATAGAAGCTCTTTGCTCAGTAGCAGATCGGACGAGTTGCAAGACGGTTTTGTCTGGGCTTGAACCTTCATGCCGGAGAGAATATTAATGTGTCTCATTTATGTGTAATGTCCATCCTATTCAGTTGTAAAAAAAATACTGATTTACAAAGGAGGAGCCGTAGGGATTCTTACGAAATAAATTATGATTATTATAGACAATTTTCAGAATTGTTCCAGAGGGCCGTGATTGCTTCTAAGGGTCCTTGATAGATCAATGACAACAATGCTCAACAACAAAAACTAGTTTTCAAATATTTTGTTATTGTGCGTTTTTCACTGTTGTGTATCACTGAAGATCTAGAGGGTAGGGATTAATTCTATCTAAGGGTCCTAGTTCGATGCTGAAAAAGGTATATTATTGTAGTAATTAATTCCACGGGTTCCATGACAATAGCACGCGAGCATCGCATCGCAGGGAAACTTCGGTGACACGGATCTTCACATTATTTTTATGGTGGTACCTTAAATGAATCACGCTTGACGATAATGCTGTGCAAACAAGCCCATTGTGCAACGCGTAGTACAATGCGGCCTACGGAACAATGAGGCGTTTATTGATCATGATAGGAGTATGTGCTATGTGTGTGAGGTGGTGCAATAGAGTTGGTAGCACATTTGTTGCTGTGGAGTTTAGTTTAATTGCAACTGTGGCTAATGCTATCACTGAAAAATATGAATCACAATAAATTCATCAAATTAAATAGTTTACCAAAAATAATTATTGACTACATAGATGTGATACAAATGTGATCATAGATCCCTTTTTACTTGGAACCATTATATGACCTGTCCCGTTTTTTTTTTATTTATTTTTATTTTTCAAGTATGGACACCCTACTATCATAATGATAATTTTTCGTAGAAATCCCTGCTCTGGGTGCACATCAGTTGTACCCTATATCTACCCCTCTTCAGGTGACTAACTAGGTAGATTCAAAGGGAGTTTGGACAGGTTGGGAGGAATCACGGAGGGTTGTTAAGACTCAATTCCAGGATTCGCCCTGTGACTTAGAGAAACCTAAAAAGGATCGCCAATCTGTTACCGGTATCGAATCCGAATTATCTTACTCCCATCTTACCACTGGGCCACTTCTATTGGTCTCTCCCTATAATAGTGTACTCCAGTGCAGTGTGGTGTAGCTTAGTACACGCCACGTCTACTCTGTCTGGCACCGGTAGTTTCACACGACCAGTTGCATCACATGTGTTGTGTGGTGTACTCCAGTGCAGTGTGGTGTAGCTTGGTGCAAGTCACGTCTACTCTGTCTGGCACCGAGTACCGGTAGTTTCACACGACCAGTTGGATCACATGTGTTGTGTGGTGTACTCCAGTGCAGTGTGGTGTAGCTTGGTGCAAGTCACGTCTACTCTGTCTGGCACCGAGTACCGGTAGTTTCACACGACCAGTTGGATCATATGTGTTGTGTGGTGTATTCCGGTGCAGTGTGGTGTAGCTTGGTGCAAGTCACGTCTACTCTGTCTGGCACCGAGTACCGGTAGTTTCACACGACCAGTTGGATCATATGTGTTGTGTGGTGTACTCCAGTGCAGTGTGGTGTAGCTTGGTGCAAGTCACGTCTACTCTGTCTGGCACCGAGTACCGGTAGTTTCACACGACCAGTTGGATCACACGTGTTGTGTGGTGTACTCCAGTGCAGTGTGGTGTAGCTTGGTGCAAGTCACGTCTACTCTGTCTGGCACCGAGTACCGGTAGTTTCACACGACCAGTTGGATCATGCGTGTTGTGTGGTGTACTCCAGTGCAGTGTGGTGTAGCTTGGTGCACGCCACGTCTACTCTGTCTGGCACCGGTAGTTTCACACGACCAGTTGGATCACGTGTGTTGTGCGGTGTACTCCAGTGCAGTGTGGTGTAGCTTGGTGCACGCCACGTCTACTCTGTCTGGCACCGGTAGTTTCACACGACCAGTTGGATTACATGTGTTGTGTGGTGTACTCCAGTGCAGTGTGGTGTAGCTTGGTGCACGTCATGGCTACTCTGTCTGACATCGGTAGTTTCACACGACCAGTTGGATCACATGTGTTGTGTGGTGTACTCCAGTGCAGTGTGGTGTAGCTTGGTGCAAGTCACGTCTACTCTGTCTGGCATCGGTAGTTTCACACGACCAGTTGGATTACATGTGTTGTGTGGTGTACTCCAGTGCAGTGTGGTGTAGCTTGGTGCACGTCATGGCTACTCTGTCTGACATCGGTAGTTTCACACGACCAGTTGGATCACATGTGTTGTGTGGTGTACTCCAGTGCAGTGTGGTGTAGTTTAGTGCACGTCACGTCTACTCTGTCTGGCATCGGTAGTTTCACACGACCTGTTGGATCACGTGTGTTGTGCGGTGTACTCCAGTGCAGTGTGGTGTAGCTTAGTACACGTCACGTCTACTCTGTCTGGCATCGGTAGTTTCACACGACCTGGTCGTTGCTCACTGCCAGTTGGATCACATGTGTGGTGGAGGGGGAGGGGGGAGGGGGGTCACCACCGTATTATCCACGTGACGAGAATAACGTATAGTCAATAAATCCGAGCCCAGCGGCGCGTGATACGTTCTGAGGGATTAACCCCCCCTTCCCCCCCCCCTCCCCCCCTCCCCCCCCCATCCCCACCCCCCGGGCCAGGAGGGGAGGTTTCTTCAAGAACGCTGCTCAAAGGCTGGAAAATGGCGAGACTTATGACCTGACTGTTCTTCGTCAAGAACTAACATCAATAACAACATTTTCCAGTTGTTTCTCACGTAATATCAACTTATAAAATTGTAATTTCAACAATTTAAAGAGATAAAACTAATGAAATGTAATTTGTTTCTCACGAAATATCATCTTATAAAATTGTAATTTCAACAATTTAGAGAGATAACATCTAAAGAATGAATGAAATATTTAGTTGTATCGATTGATCTGGTTATAGTTGCGTTTGTAGATGTGATTCAAGGTCAAATAAATCGCTACCCGCCAGCCCCCCCCCCTCCTACCCCTTAGCCCACAGCTATAATTTCAATAATTTCATCACATTGTCACAGTCGTTACATTCCATAATATACAAAATCACGTTGGATTACAAACAAAACAAAGCTCACACCGAGAAAATCATGTCGGATGAACATCAGGCTGGAGTTTCCAGTGCAAGAAGCATCATTGTCCAGTGTTCCAGGTTCGAATCCTGGCTTGAGTACAGATGCCGTGTGGCGTTGTTTGTCCTCACTCATGCGATAAGCTTCCTTGTAAAAATACGATGCGTAAAATTGACAAATCGCCCAAGTTGAATAAATGGGCGGATGTTCGGTAGTCAGATGTTGGTTAGTTTGACGGGGATTTCCGCCGAAACGCATCTTCTGCAACGGTTTTCCCTGTAGGTAGATAACATCTGAGGGTGTGACCACAACACCTTACATAGAGGTTCAGTGTTTTCTGGAAGTTCTATTCTGTCCGCGGTTCATCCAACAGGAATCTCTTATACCACCATGGTATTAAGCTCAGTCCCTCATTGTCCCACAAACTAGGGGCGTGTCCGAACGCCTGTCATACAGTTCTAGGTCCAGATGTGACGTCATCAACAATGTGTACCCTTCGTTCATTGCGTGTTGATGATTATTGATAGCGTCACATCTAACTATGGAGTTGGCTTTCGGACACGTCCAAGTCTAGATAGGTGGCTTTGACTTTATAAGAAATGGAAATAGCACCGAAATATTGCTTTCAAATCAAGCTTGTGACCTAGGCTAACTTTCTAACATAAATAATATTAATTCGTTTCATGCAATGCTCCAACTTGCAATGCTCTGTTATTAGGGCTATTATTTAACATTTCCGCTTTCTTTAAATAAATAATAGGTTTGGGTTTGGAGTTAGGATCCAGAGCCTGGATTATATCAAGGCTTAGCCTACTTCACAAATGTTATACACACACTGCAGTGCTACAACCATATTCTATACTTTGAAGATCTTCTTCATGTGGAGTAGGTCGAGATTTCGAAGAAAGTGATCTGAAAATGCACAAACTTCTTCCCTAGTGTGCGAAAAACTATTTTAAACCAGAAGCGGTGTGTGTGCAATGTTGTAAAGAGTATACTAACAATAAAAAGATTTTAGATCTGGTAAAATTGTATTTTTAGGGTGTGTGTGTATAGGGGGCTGGGGAAGGGGGGTGGGAGAGATTTTACTTGAGCCCCCTTTCCTTTTAAATGCGCGTCTCACCCACATCATCGGATTTGAATGTTTTTACCGATCCGAGACGTTTGATTCTCGCATTGAACTCTCCACAGATAAAATCAAACGTAACTGGAATATCTTCGTTAGGTTCTTTGGAAATAGACTGCGTGTACAGTTATTGTTTTGTAAACAGCGCTTCCCAGTGATCAAAGGAGTCTGTCCACCGTTGTATGAGCGCCAACCGCGGTTTGTTCCAGTTGGCATCTAGAACAGACAGCGAGAGTATTGTCATTATTATCGTGTTACTTTATGGAAAGCGGAAATGTAACAGCTATACTACTTGTTATTTATATAGTCCTAATAACACACACAGTGTGTGTATTTATGTATATGAAAGCTTCGATCAACAGTAGGATTAACTGGTCTTGCTTGTTGAGGATTTTAATCGTTCGTGTATTTGTTTTCTCTAATTTTAATCGGTTGCTAGGTCACGCTTCTTAAATGTTAATGCGAAGGATATTTGCGTTACGTTATAAAAAAAGTATTTAAGCTGTTTGAGATTGGGAAGATGATGAATGATGATGATGATGATGATGATAATGATAATGATGATGATGAAGATTTTTTTAAAAATATGATACCGTTTTTTCTCTTGTTTGTTCAACACTAAAAAGAACGAAACTACAACAACTACAAAAACCGTTCATACACATCAAGTTGGTACTGTATATATTTCGCTAAGGAGTGTTTTAAAAATATTTAATCATGGGAAATCTCACACTGGCCATGCAACACAAGAATTATTGAATCCCCAAATGTATAAACCATTGAGGAAAGAGCCAAAGTTTTTTTCTTGTCGAACTCGGGATTTAAAACAGAATTTGTGAACAGTTCTATGCACACATAAGCATGATACAATTTCTATTGTTAACGAGGAATAGTTGTTCTTTTGAAAGAGAGATATTTTTAGTTAAACAAAAATAATTCACCAACAAAAACAAAAGTTTTTTTTTCTTATTAAAATCGCTCTTCTTGAAGCTCCAAATATATGAATCTGTAGAAAGAATGAATGTTTGTAACTGTATTTTGTAAATTCATGAATATTATCTGGTAGGCAGGCTAGAAGTTGGATTGAACGTGTTCAGGTGCTTCGCCGGTATGAACGCACAGAGGAACGCGTGCCTATTAAACCTCCGTGCCTATTGTTTATTGTTTGTCCCCAAGGTTAGATTACATCGTGCATTCATGTGATGCCTTCACACTATCGCCTAACCTTTGTAGACGACAACCTTCAACGTTCTGCACTTGAAAATATTATATCACAATAAAAGTCGAGGGCTTTCTTTGTTGACATTTCGTTTTGTTACCTAATGGGTTGGCAACAGGTTCTGTAGGCATTAAACAGTTCAAACTTTTTAAATAACCTCGCATTGGTAAACATGGATTCAACAAGCATTATATTATTGAAAATGAATGATGTTTCCTATATCAGTCGCCATTGTTGTTCGGAGAAAATCTCTTGATTATAATCGCGAGATTAAAAGTTTGGTAAAGCCGTTCTCTCCCATCGCTGGATTCTCCCATTTCCCCTTCCCAGGTCTATTTATAGGTTTTTTATCGTAACAAATGTTATTTTAGGGAAATTTTTATAAGAGAATTACACTTCTGGTTGATGTTTTCAAAACACGCTAAAATTATATTCCTCGTATATTTGAACCCTTTCTTCTAATCTCTTTCCCTGTTTGTCTCCGGGATAGAACAGGTCCAGAGCAGCTCTGCTTGTTGTACGAGGCAACATTGGAAAACTTTATTGTAAATGTTATTTAAAAATTCGTACAAAAAAACGTTTTCCAAGCTGTCTAGGAAAGTGTGTTTTACTTGAGTAAGACGGGTCCAGGATTTATTGGGCATGTAAGACTGAACGCCACAGCTGATAGTAATTAAATCCATTCATTCATTCATGGCAACCACGAGGATAACGAAGCGAGTCCTGTGATTGGTCGAGCAGTTCGGTTGAGGTCGGCAATTGTCGGTTCAAAGATCAGGACCTCAGTCGGGTCGGTTCAAGAATCGTGAATCATCCGACATATTGAGGCAATTTAAAACCTCAATTAGAGGGAAGTGAATCTCGTTTGGTTTGGTGAGAGCTTTCATGATGTGATCTCTCAATGGACCAGCCTTCATAATCTGGTGGCACTGTGACATATTCGTTGCCACTTTCTAGGGTGAATTAATTCAGACACAAACAGGTAGAAAAGGGTGAGGTTTTCTAAGGTTTTCGTACGTATATGACTTTTCGATATAAGAAATAGGGAATGATGCAGAACCATTGATTCTAACAAAAGGCAGTAATAATGTATGAAATTGTGAATTATAATAATATAGGCAAATAGCTCGAAAAATGTGAGATTTTATAAAGGTATAATTGTTCGTATTTTTTAAACGGTTTTCAATATTAAAATCTTGAAAGACTGCACAGCATTCTCAAAAAAAAGGATTACAAATGTATTGGTATTAAATTAGACAATTTTGAGATATTATTGACATTTTCTTACCTTATCCAAAGACATTTTCAATTGTGTGTTTTTTTTTTTTTAATATCTGTAGATCTTAATAATATCTCGCCCCACATTATTCCAAAATTTATATGTTGAATGATTTTTAAACATACAAACTAAAAACCATAAATTCATAAGGATTTTTCTTAAAAAAACTAAAGTAAAATAGTGTAATTTACCGTCGCAATCCCGACGTTTCGTAATCGTAATGTTTCGTATTTGAAATATCGATCTTTGATTGGTTATCGCTCACTCGTCGATGGTGTTCGAAGCCTACAGGGTTGGTTTAGTCACTTTAAATTAGAGTCCACCACTGAAAATCAGTTTAATTACTGAGCGGGTAATGTAAATGTGAATTTATTTTATTTTATTTATTTAATGCTAAGTTCCAATATATTATATTTAAATCACCTCGAAATGTGCTCTCTCGTACTCCTTCCAAGTTCTTTCATCTCTGACCATAGTGCGGAAGAGGAAGTCAAAGTGAAAGACTCGATCATCTATGCAAGAAGATGTCTCAGCTAACAGTTATATCACATTAACACCAGATGGCTCTGCCGTCTCGTGTGATTCGTCTCGCCAGGTAACAACAGCAACAACAACAACAACAACAACAACAACAACAACATGTTGTCACTTTCGCAATCACCTTCTCTGTCGGTTCGCCGTAATCACCCGAGGAGAATGAATGCGTTTTGCGGTAAAATAATTCGCTACGCTATGAACAAGAGCTTTGGTATTGAAGAAGAAATACCGCTAATTTTAACACCTCGCGAAATCATCGTTCTGTTATCAATTATCATATTTCTTATGGTGTTTTCCAATGTCTGCACTTTACCGCACTGAGTGCGCCTATAACAGTTAAAACAATAATGCACAACAATACAATAGACGTGCCAGTACGCACTGAGTGCAGCCCACTGGAAAACGCCATTCCGGGAAGATGATAATTTGGATTCGATTGATCTAAAAATTGTTTAAAATACTGCATGGTACGTTATATTATAATTTGTAAGTTTTGTTATTTTAAAAACAATTCAGTACAAAGTAAATTCGAATTATTACGTTACAAATGCGAGAAAGAAAGTGTGAAACAGTTGAGTCTAGTGTGTCTTGTTTGATTGTTATTTCAGTGCATTGCATGCAACTGTCCCAAATTTGCAACAGGAGTGTACTTAAAATACATGTTACCTTAATTAGATATACTTTCATATTATCTATCTAGGTTCTCGCTTTATTAGTGGGTTGCACATGAAGATATAATCAATTGATATCTTTTAAATTTAATGTACAATTTGGTGTAATGTTATACATTTTAATTTGAAATGCACTTTTTTCATGTATGTATATTTACTTTCTTTACTAAGTAAAACCATCTTTTTTTTTGTAGTGTGTGATTGTTGTATGATCCTGTATTACACGTCGTAATAGGTAAAAATATAAAAATTTGTTTTCGTATTGATTTCTGAATATTACCGTACCAGTACTTCTTTACTATGATAATATGCTATAGATTTTCTTTCAATGAAATCTCATTCAATTTATTCTAACTAAAGTACCTTTAAAAGTGGCCAAAGATAACTAAATCAACTTTTCAAATAAGAGCAAAGCGAAAATTTACAATCTTCTATTAGACTCGGAATGTGATTCGGAATTCCAAACTGGTTCAACGAAAGTCCGTAATTTCTCCTCTAACCACTCGTCAATAGGGTCACACACTCAATAAACCACTAACCTTGTCTATCGCTGACCTCCTTGTGTCCCCCGCCCCCACCGGCCCCCCTTATTTATTTGCGTGGCGGATATGTATGTCGCCCCAGCCCACGGGACGGGACCACCCAGTCTTTCAAAACAGGAAACTATTAGTTGAGAGGGGGGGGGGGGGGGGGGGGGCGGTCGCGAATTATTAGCTTTCGTCGTCCTCGTGTGTTGCAATTTATATTAACCGAGCGAAATGGTCGATGGAGGCATTAATTGTCGGTATGATCATAAATACAAGTATATGTTGTATTTATTATTGACCCACTCGGTGACAAGAATTGATTTTCAGTAGGGAACATTATTTATTGACCGCTCAAAATATACAATAAATGTATTCTGGTGACAACAAAATTAACTATATTTTGTCCGCAGGTGTTCGCACTGTCCAATCACTGATTTATATGTTTCGTATTTGAAATATCGATCTTTGATTGGTTATCGCTCACTCGTCGATGGTGTTCGGAGCCTACAGGGTTGGTTTAGTCACTTTAAATTAAAGTCCCCCACTGAAAATCAGTTTAGTTACTGAGTGGGTAGACTCTAAATGTGATTTTATTTATTTGATCTATTATGAGGAGGAATTTATTGTAGCTGTCAATTGTTCATTGATGTTTCATTCTTAAATCATTTATGGTGCAGATATGGAGGTTGCGCTAAAAATGTCATAGTACACAAAATTTATAGATCTTCAGGAAAGTATCTGTATATCAAATGTACTTCCCCCCCCCCCCCCCCCCCCCCCCGACAAGAAACACGTGTGACGTTACGATCTAGTATCGAGTGGGCGTGACGAGCGGACGTGACAAGACCAGGACGTGTCAATCGAACCAAGTCTAACAGTAAAACATGTCGTTGTCGTACTCGTAAGAAATCGTTCTAAAACGCAGATTTGAATAGCGGATTGTCGGCGCGTTGAGTGGGGGACAGTTCCGGCCGCCTCGCCCAGTCTACCCTGCCTGACACTGTAATCTGTACCTGTCTTCGGCGTCCTGTGCGGTGACGTACTATGTCGTTGTCTTCGAAGACGTGATTGGCCACTTAAAAGCATTCGGCAGAAGAAGTTTTACAGATGTATTACCGTCAATCAATTACTCTTAAACTAATAGTAGGATTATTATAAATATTTACCTACTTGTAGAAGGATGTCATATCTATGCATGGTATTGAGTACATTTGTCACCAACCTATTCAAAAATAATGTACACATTTTTAACAGGTTCTCCGTATTATTTCACCGAACATTTTCGACGAAAGTAATTTATTTGCATAATTCAATCGTGCGTATATTATTTTTGAGCAGGCTTGTCACAAATGTACTTAGTACCATGCGTAGATATGACACCCCTCTGCAAGTAGGTAAATTTAAATTAGTTGACTAAAAACGTCAAAACTACTTCCGAACGCTCTTAATAGTGCCGCGTACACTGTTGGTTTTATTGTCCACCCACACAATTTCTGATATACTTTGCCCTTACACGTGCTTTCGTCACAGGCGAGGACTCATAGCCAACCAGCGAACCGCCCAAAACACACCCGCGCAAATACCGATCGCTGATTGGCTACGTACCAGCACGAAAGCATCCGTAAGGTAGCCAATTGGGACAAATATATTCGTAAGAGGCAACGAAGGAGACCCTGTCCCTTTTGCCCCCACTAAATATTTCTCCTTCCCCTTAGCCTTACCCTCCCTTACTGGACTGGACTCCCCTTATGACGACCCCGCGATCTGCAATAGATCTCATTAGGACATGTGGCGTTTTTCTTTTTCATCTTCGTCTTCACATATCAGTATCACCCACTCATCGTCTCGGTTAGTCAAAGTTGCAAGAATATGGGACGTAAAACCCAAATAATAATCAATCTTCATTGTCTCATTCATTAAATAATATACACTTAAGTTTACCCGACGTAACTAATCTCAGGCTTAAGAAATAGCAGATTCCAAAAAGGAATGAATATTATTAAGGAATAAGGAATGAATGAATCTGACAGCAAGAGGTGCGCTGTCTCGAGTAATTACTCGCCCTCGGTTGTTACGGACCTTGAGTTTGTGTCACACAGGAAGCGTCTCCTGTCTGTCTGTCTGTCTGTCTGTCTGTCTGTCTGTCTGTCTGTCTGTCTGTCTGTCTGTCTGTCTGTCTGTCTGTCTCTCATACTAATTAGCGGGTCCGTTCGGTCGAGACGCGTCAGCCAACCAGCGTCACTCCTGAAGACAACAGCCGCGTCAGCCAATCCGCGTTACCGAAGTTACAAATTTAAATAATAATTTTACATTGTTTTCAAAAACAATAAATTTTGTATAAAAGATTAGCCCTGACTGGGGATCGAATGCGGAACCCTGAATATAATATTATAAACGAAGTTATTAATTTAAGTATTATTATGTATGTTTAAAAGTTTTTCTTTTGGCTGTGTATTATATTAAATCCTTCACATCGATTGTTAATTAATCCATCTCATCTGAGCTTCTACAAGTATATATACAACTGGTTCGTTCACAAGAACTAAATTACATTTCTGACTGTGTTAAGCCTATCAAGGTAGGAAGCGGTTTTATTAACATCATAGAAACGTTATCGTAAATTGTGCCATTGTTCAAAACTATACTTACCGAAAAGTCGATAAATTTGCGTCAACAGACCTTCGAATAACTAACGTTCTATGTAGACATCGAGAACAATGACATAACGGAAGACTCGTTGTTCATTAACTGAGTGAAAGAATGAACATCCGGAGTAATCATAACCTTGGTCGTTATATGTAGCTTGGAAGCCTACTCGTAGGGCGATATTCACATACAACTGTCAAGTTAACTACGGGAGTTGTTGCCATGGAATTGTTTTATTTTATTACATGCTATTTTCCATAAGAAAAACAAACTCCACATCAACATAAACAAATTCCATACTTGACTTGACTTGATTGTGCATTTTGGCCCTTAGTCTTACAGCCAAAGGATGGATTAAAAAAAAGTAAATTCTCTTGTATATATGTGTTTAGTTCTACCAAAGGTCCGGGTTATCTAATTTGTCGTTGCGATGATTTTTACAAGTTACTCAAAGACTAATCAGACATTTGTTCTTGATAGACGAATTCTGCTATAGAGACTTACTTGAATTAACGGAAGTGTAGAGGGAAGGCAAAATCTAGATTTTTAAGTGTGTATATGAAACGGAATGTTTAAACAAAAATGAATCTATTATAAATTACTGAATGTAGAAACAGTAAAATAAGTATGTTGAAACACTTGGATGGGGGGGTGGGGGGTCATGACACTGGACAACTACCGCCCAAACCTACCTTTGTTGTAAACTTGTAATCTGTTATATAGATGGTATATTTATATTATTCATTTTATTTGTATCTGATGAGGACAATAATTTAGTGTCTATAGTCGTGTAATATTATTGTTTGCGCCCCCCCTCCCCCCCCCCTCCCGTCCTACTGTGTAGGTCTGTGCCCCCTGTCAAAAAGATAAACACCGTCCTTGACTTGTAAACTTGTAATCTGCTATATAGATTATGGTATTTATGTTATTCATTTTAATTCTATCTGATGAGGACAATAATTTAGTGTGTACAGTACATATCGTGTTATATTATTGTTTGTCCCCCCCCCCCCCCCCCCCGCCCTACTGTGTAGGTCCGTGCCCCCTGTCAAAAAGATAAACGCCGTCCTTGGCTGCATTTCCTTGTTCCCGTGCACCCGTATCATGTGTGTGTGTTACTGCGCCCAATACGGGGCCACTAGTGCGCGTGCCTAATTATTCAAGGTCTATGTATGAATAAACAAATACATCCGTTAGGTTTCCGAGAATTGATACGTTTCCCGCTAGAAAAATATTGTGAATAGTTGGAAGAAGATAAGAAATTGTACTGTTGGTTGATGATGATATTTTCTGTTATTGTAGTTATGCTATTCGAGACTATGAGGGGTGATATATATGAAGATGAATGAGAATTATAAAAAGCATGCATTCGAACCCACGTCCCTAGATGGACGCGGTTAGGAATAGCCTTTTTCAGAATTGATCTAGGACCCTTACATAATAGAGCTAATCACGATCCTCTAGATCTTCAATGACAACAATATATATACAACAGTGAAAAATGCACCTTAACATAACTATCAAGAACCTTTAGATAAAGCAAATCACGGCTTTCTAGATCAATTCTAAAAATTGTCAAATGCGCCCAACCGCGGGAGTAACTGCGGAAGACAAGACTATAACCGTGGTCGATTCTGCGTTCCAGTCGAATCCAGATTATAAACATACACGAGCGTGACTTTGCGTTTTACAATCACTGTCGAGAATTGTTGCATCGTTGTCAAAATATGGCGAGTAAAGTCCGAATGTCGTCGATCATTGAAAGTGAATTGTGGTGCATGGAAAATTTATGTGAACTCTGCTCCCGTCCCACGCTTGGAGTTATTTGTTGCGTTTTCGGCGACCGACCATTGAGGAATGTTGTTGTTTAAGGGTCTTCGCTCTTCCTGTTATGATCCGAAGTTCAGTTGTTGACGTGTTTGTCGATGATAATGCAATTATATGGAGTATTGCTTTGTCGTATTTAGTGTGACTTTAGACCGTTCAAGGTATCTCTCATAATTACTATACTTACAAACTTTTTTAAATTGTAATTTTCCAGTATCAATAAAAGAACCTAATTTTCCCTGTCTTTCTTTTTGTTTTGGTATTATTCACAACGTCTTGGATTTACAAATATTTTCTTAAATAAATTGTTTTTGAGGTATCAATAATTTTGGGAAACAATCGTTTCTGTATTGTAATTGCCATTTCATTGATTATCAATCTATCTTATTTTTTATTTTTTTAAATTTATTTAATGTCTATCCTATTCAGTTGTAGAAACTGATTAACAAAGGAGGACCATAAATAAAACTAGGCTATGCAAACAATTATCAACAATGAATTCATAAATAACAATAACAACAAAAACAAAACGAATAGTATCCTCATTGTGCGTGTAAGATATTTTTTTATGAACAGCTAACCGGACCGGATGATTTAATGTATTCCCGTTGAAGTTCTTTGGAATCAAATCAAAGTTCGTATGTAGACCACTGCTTATATATACCCTTACCATGCAGTCTCTACCCAAGACATTCCAACACAGTCCAGAACGGGTGTGGAATCTATGTCTATTGGCAGCCGTCGTGGCACATCACGCCAATACGCGCATTCCAATCTCGCAGTCATGCAAGTTGTCACGTTCAGTGTATGCGATGTGATATTATTTCTAAGGTGTTTGCCGTAGGTCGTTGATCTTCGCTTGTATGGACATACATGGTATGTATGTATGTATCGAGAAGAAAGTATACTTCATTTCACTTGCCATCTTTGTAATAGTATGCGTTGTAAGATCGCTCCTTCCTTGTTGAGATGTTTAGCAGTTTCCATGCTATAAGTAGGCCTTCATCATGTTTGGTACAATTAAATCAATCTAACTTACTGGTTGAATGGAAACAAAATAACCCCTTCACGTTTAAAGGATTTTAATAAGTTTGTATGGACTTATGTTCCACATAACAATGTATATTGTTAACATAAAAAAGTGATAAATGTGAATGGAAGTTGAAAACTTACAATATGCTCTTTTCACTCGCCAGTTTTTATTTTATTTGTTTTATGTATATGTATTCATTCCTACCTATATGTAGCTGTGTTACATTGCTGCATGTTCATTGGAATGTGAGAGCAACGGACTAAAGGTAAAGTGCTAAGTAATAACTTTGTAAAATGACTTTAATGCCTGAATGCAACCATATGTCAATTCAATTCCCTATATAGTTGATTTACAATTAGAAAGACAATGAATAAAACTATACAGTTAACGGCGAAACAACAGAAAATACCGAAAAAAATAAAACGACACATCAAAACTAACCACAATAAAAATGAGAACAAAAGCAATATAAATTAATTCAGAAAAGGAATCAGTTTATATACATTTTTAATTATATAAAAACAGACCAAACAGAAATGCGCACAAGTGGGGAAAAGGAAAGTCAATAAAATACAGACATAACAGAATTACGCACGCACACGTGTGGAAAAAGGAAAGTAAGATCACAAAAAGAAGAACAAGAAGTTAATGAAAAGAGAAGAGAAGAAACAAGTTTTTTTCAACTGGTGTGATTGTTATAGGATAGTTTATCGAAAGTAAGCGTCGTGTAAAGCTTGCCCGTTCATCCGGCTAAACCTCTGTGTTGTGGTGTTGTGTGAAGTCACCTCCCATGACTGCCTCGTATGTGAGTACAACAATAACACACTCACAGCCTTCTTCGTTTGTTCTCGTGCTCCGACCATGACACGCAAGGCGGTGGTCTCGCTGCCATGGCAACGCGGAAGAAGAACGGAGCGCACACACCGGAACGGGGTTTGAAGTCGGCACGTTCCGACGTGGAGGACTTTTCATTATTGTTTTTGATTTTTTGGCTCTTCGTTTTTCATTTTTATCAATCTGTGGTTTTGGTTTGAAACGCTTCTGCATTCTTTCTCATATCTACATATCCGTTATACTTATTTCACATTCACTTTTTATAAAACTGATTTGCAAACGTTCAGGGATGAAATTAGATAACTTTAATGAACGCGAATCCTTTATCTGTGGTGAAAATTTTTCATACACAATCAATTTTCCATCCTCTTTTTTGAGATCATGAGAGAATCCGGCATCTAGGGACCTGGGTTCGAACCCCCATAAGACATTGTTTGTTTGTTTTTGTAACTGTCCATCATCCACTATCACCCCCTATTGTCTCGATTAGTATGTTTACAATAATAGAGACAAGAATCAACGTCATCATCATCTTCACCAACGATTGGGGATGAAATTCGATAATTTAAGTGTAAGTGTCTAATTTTATCAAATACAATCAATTTTTCGTCCTCTTTTTTGAGAATATCTGTAGATCACGATAACATCTAGACCCGTTTATTCCAAATTTTTGATATTGGAATTCGTTTCGAAGATACGAACCGAAAACTCACACGCTCTTCATCCAAGCAATTTGTGTCGGACATAAACACCGCGCATAATTCTCACGCTTATCAACCTTGGTAGTTGGTATCATGGAAACCAAACGTCCAGCAGTGTTATTGAAACACAATGACGTAACGCGTGTGTTCCCACATTTATAAGCATTTGATTCGTGGAGGAAGCGACCGGACCGGCTGTCTTCCGTCCGTTATTAGACATGGCCGCGACAATTACTGCCGCATTTGTATGCTGAGCTTGTCTTGTCCGGAGACTGTTGTGTTGTCTTGTGTTGGGTGGAGAATGAAGCTTCATTGTAGTCTTGACTGGTTGCTTAAAGAAGAAACGTAGAAAGAAAGAAGAAGAGAAACAGAATTAGAAGCATCATCATCATCATTATCATCATTTGCATCATCATTAGAAACACCCTGAGATAGCCTCTAGTGCAGGGATGGCGAACATTTTTGAGCTTGAGTGCCATTATTTACAAAATATTGAATTTTCTCTGTCCAGGCGTCCCAAATTCTCAAAAAGGCCCATTTAAAGTGAAACAAAAATTTGATTATAGTTTTTTGAATAATAATTATGATTTGCGGTGGACAAATTGCCAGTTTATCAGTTTGCTTTAATAGTATAATTGGTGAACGTTCCACTATGAAGGATTTGGGGCAAAACCCCACCGGAGGCGAAATTTTCGTACCCAAAATTCTCTAAATACCTTTGAAGTGTGATCAATTTCATTCTGATTCAATATATTGTACCCATTGTGCGTGCCAGCCGAAAAGTCGCCGCGTCCCACTTGATGGTTTTCGCGAATCCATCTAGACATTTCACTCGCGTCATAGGAGACATACAACAGCGTCATGGCAACAGCTGAACTGTTTAGTGACGAGAAACAATAAAAACACAACGTTCCGAGTGTTTGTCAAGTACCAACCTACGTCATAGGCTGTTGTTGTGTGTATGACGTCATTGCACTGGCTATGATAGTTTATAAGGCAGCTTAATTGTGTTCCATATCGGTACAGACAGGAGGCTTTAGCTTGTTGACGCTGCCACTACAGCTAGTGCTCAATCTAAATCTCATGTCACGCCAATCGCAGTTAGTACAACTACAGGGTCACGCACATTTCAATTGGTACATTCTAATCCATATTTATTTATTTATTTTATTTATTAATTAATTTATTTAATGTCTATCCTGTTCAGTTATAAAAACTGATTTACAAAGGAAAACCTTCAATAAAACTTAGCTTTGCAAACAATTAATGATAATGAAATCATAAATAACAATAACAACAAAAACAAAACAAACTACTGTGCTATAAAAAACAAATAAGAACAAGAAAAAAAACACAAATTTTACAACATACCATCGTAACAAAACATACCAATTCTGATCTCGCTAATTGCATTTGGTTCTATCATGTTACGGTAATCGTTTTCGATAAAATACGAGTCACGCCAATCGAGCCATATTTTGGTAAAATCGCATTCATACCAATCGCAGTTGGTGCTTTCATGAGACACTTCACCCAGTTTAGCTTATATTAGGTTTCTTGAGGTTGGTACAATCACAGTTACCCCTACTATTCTCGGTCGTACAGTTGGTCACGGCACGCAAGGCATTGTTAGACAACTGCATCCCAATTGCAATACTTTCTGTCGATTGTATTCTTTTGGTACACACTTTGGATTTTGAATTATTTGTTGTTTACCGACGCACTCGACAGCTTAGGTCAATTTGACTTCAGCCTGATCACGTCCATTACGCATTGCCGGGGTCGTCATTAGAAGAGTCCATTTAGGGTGTAGGTTTGGTGGATATTGTGGTCGCAAATAGGACCGTCACGGATTAAGAAAAATAGTTTGAAAGACGGAAAATAAGAGATGAGGTAAAGACTGACCAAAGATGTGCATGAGAGCCTTCTTTGCGGGCACCGGTTAAGGTCGGTTTACACACATATTTAAGGTGTAAGGGTTAAAAAAATCATTTACACACTTTCCTAAGGTTTAACATTTAAGGAAACCATAGCAACGTTAGCTCTTATACATAAAATTCTTAGTCCAGCCAATGAGAGGCGACGTTTTATAAATCCGGCCAATGGTAGCGATCCTAAGTAAAACAGTTAGGAAAATATGTGTGTAAACCGAACTTTAGAGCTCTAGACAATAGCTCTGTTCTCCGCTGTAGTCAAGTATATCTGCTGGTGTCACGGTTATGGGCGGCGGTGGGGGCATGGTAGAACGATCTTACTGTGGGTGGGGGGTGGGTTAGCTTGTCTAAACGGCGGGACTTGTAAAGCGTGGCCACTCTGACTCCTCAGATGCTTATACAGGATATGACGTCACGCGATCAGGTACTTCCGTTGCACCCCCCCCCCCCCCCCACATGTGTGTCAACATCCTCTGTATAGGGGGGACCTTGGGCAGGTACCATGCTGTGTGTCAGGGACCGTTTATTACATTTCTTGGCATGTAGATTGTAAATGATTTATAATGGCATTTTCCTATGGGCTGCACTCAGTGCGCACTAGTGCGTTTGTCCTATTGTTGTGCATTGTTGTTATAATTGTTGAAGGCGCACTCAGTGTGGTCCAGTGCAGCAATTCTATATATTCACGTGACGTCACTGACATTGTTGGCGGCCATATTCCCGTACATGAGGTGTTGCAGTTCCTACACATAGCGGCCACCATCCCGTAGTCACTGTTGTAGGCAAACAAATTACTGTATTGCATACCAAGAATAGATGATTTTTAGAATTGGTCTAGAAAGCCGTGATTTGCTCTATCTAAGGGTCCTTGATAGTTATGTTAAGACGGATTTTTCACTGTTGTGTATTGTTGTCATTGAAGATCTAGATGCCCGTAATTAGCTCTATCTAAGGGTTTTAGATCAATTCTGAAAAGGTCTATTGGAAAACGCCATTACATGTATATCACTACGCCCGTACGAAAATAGCCGTAACTTTTTTTTATGAGTAAACAATTATTTGTTGTCATAATAGTGTTGAAAATAGGCTTTTCCATTAATTAAAACAAGATGTCAAATTGAACGTAGAACGTACATGTTTAGATAAAACTATTTTGTGCTGTCTGTTATTTTTGACAGTCATTTCATCCAGAGGTGAAGAAATACCTCAACTCTATAATTTTCGAATTGACTCGAGCATTGCATTGTTTTGAACCTAATATAAATATTCCAGTTCAGTTCACCTCACTAAACTATTTAACAAATTAATTTCTCGTAATAAATTTAAAGGAGTGGCTGCCATATGTTGCACGAACTCAAAAGTCACCATCTTAAGTCATTCTATAGCTATAAAAAAATAAATTTCATTTCAATTTTATATTTTTTAAAATTTCCGACTGTTACTCCCGTGTTTAATATTAATTCATTTCACTCAAATTATGTCTGGCTGGGGTTTGCAGATATCCTTCATTCACATGATGTAGAAACGAATTCTTTTGGTTTCAGTAGTGTCAAGGTTATTAAAATAAACGCTCAGTTTTACCGCTATAAACGAGGAAAATTGCGCACGTGAACTGGCTTTTCCCACTACAGCCCAGTGGCAACAAGGTAGGCGGGCGTCTATTTCAAGCCAGGCTGACTGAGGTGGATGAGGAAACATTACAGGAAGCCGGAGTGGAGGAAGGAAAGCCACTCAACACCTTGTTCGCTGTGTAAACAGACAAACACAGGAATGTCTCTGAAAACCTAGTTTTGTGTGTACACTCGCTTTCTTGCGCGTGGATAGTCGGTTTCGTATGAATAGGGTCCCTGGAATGAGCGGAGGTACGTTGTTTTGATAGAAATGTCAGCAGATCTGAATTTTATCAAATTACTTGTACAATAATAATCATATATTCTGGGTTCCGGCTAGAATTGGCCCAGGATAGCTCTGCCTGTCGTTAGAGCCGATTAAAACGACGGTCGTATGACCTAACGGTTGAGTTTGTCGTTAACACAATAATAAATTAATATCAGTAATTAATTAATTAGTTTGTTTATGTTTATGAATTTTACCCCGGGTCAGTCCCTCCCTGACCCTTTGAATACGTCCTCATATTTCCTCCACATACTGACTTTTACTTATACTCGCACCTTTCTAAGCACTTGTTTCGTTGAAATATGGAACGGTGACTTTCAAATTTCATCAACACAAGTTCAAACCGACTGATAGTAAGGCTTGGCTTGTGTATAGAGACATTCCGAACGTTTTTCAAGAGAAAAACATTTTTATTGCGTGCGAGAGAAATCTTCTGCGTTTGATTTGAGCTTCTATATTGGTTTTCTGTGCCATCAAGATGGATGGAGACGTTTGCTTTCCATTCCGACTTCTTTGATTCGCTTATCATCAAATACAACCGAGGTATTATTGAAATGTAAAGTGATGTGTTACTTAGTTTAAATTCCTGTGTGATATAGAGTTTGCCTTGACTGGATCTCGAACTCAGACTTGTCATGCGTTCTTAAGTCCTTTAGGCTGGAGTTCATAGTCGTCCCCTATACCTAGGGGCGCCCGTTGTTACCAAGGTAACAATTGTTTGCATGTATTTCCCATACAGAAAACAAATCCATAGCAACAATGGGTGTCCCTAGATGCCGGCGGAAGCGTATGCTTCTGGTAAAGCCACCCTAGCCGGACAGCTCGAGGTGGAGAAGCCAGACGAGAGACAGTCCACGTCCTCCCTTTTCCCTTTCCTCCCCCTTACGTCCTACTTGTCCCTTTCACGACTGACGTCATATGACTAATTCAGGGTGAAATAGTCGTTCCTCACGTGCTCCTCAACCCAGCCTTTCCTCAGACTCGCCCAACCACCAATCACAGAGCAGCATTACCATAATGTGCATTATCGGGTTCAAATCCCGCTTCAGGCAGAATTGTTTTAACATTTAATGGAACAACGAAGCACTCAATAAATTCAAAGTTGTTCCGAATCGGCCTTGTTGATTCTGGCATTTGTCCGCAGGTGTTCGCATTGTCCAATCACTAATTCATATGTTTCGTATTTGAAATATCGATCTTTGATTGGTTATCGCTCACTCGTCGATGGTGTTCAAAGCCTACAGGGTTGGTTTAGTCACTTCAAATTAAAGTCCCCCACTGCAAATCAGTTTAGTTACTGAGTGGGTAGACTCTAAATGTGAATGTATTTATTTCTTTTATGGACTGCTCTGTGATTGGTGGTTGAGGAACGACTATGCATTTGCCCCTAGTTGTCGCGCTTAGCCTCGTTGCTGCTACACAAGCCCGTCGCTCATCATGAGTGATCACCGCGCCCTCCTCATTAGATCCAGTCAGAATAATGAATGGGTTCATTGTGGTCGACAATTGACAGTCTCGCTCTCGTGTGGGAGTGTTGTGTATCGGTGGCGGTGTGGCCGGTCCACTGACCCACATGCCGCTAGGATGGTCGGCGGTGGACGGATGGTTTCTCTTGCCTGCATGCAAAGCGCTGCATGGTGATAAGTAGGACTAACTATCGGCACGATTGATTTCTATTCGTCGTTGATGTGTGACGTAGGCTGGCTACCGAAATGTGACGACGGTGACGACGAAAGGGAAACGGTTTGACGATACCTTGACTGTCCCAAATAGAGCATTTCAAAAACGACCCTTTGTATGAGTATCATCACGGTCTTCTAAATCTTCAATGACAACGATACACAACAATTAAAAATCAGTTTTCAAATGTTATTTCAAGGTTCATTAATGCACACAAGATCATCTTCTACTTACCTTGATTTTATGTTTTAAATTGTTGTGTATTGTTGCTAATAAAGATTTAGAGGACCCTGATGATAATCATACATAGGGTCCTAGATAGTTTTTGAAATTTTCTATTGTTTATCCAGCTTCTTGAATAGATAATTTTAACAATATACCCAACAATTCAAAAGCTTACATTGTTAATTGTTGTGTGTAGTGTTGTACGTGAAGGTTTAGTGGACCGTGATAATGATTATACAAAAGGTGGTAGATTGTTTTTAATTGGTTATTTGGTGTTAAACCATTAAATACCATATGACCCTTTTTATGATTTTGATCACTGTTCTCTCCTATACAGTTCTACACAACAATTGAAGTTCAAGGTTAATAGATACGATCTTGTTTGCATCAATGAACCTTGAGATAAAATTTTAAAATCAAATTTTAATTAATGTGTATTGTTAAGTTGTTGGAGGCTTTCACGACCCGTAGATGGGAACAAATTGATGTTTTCTTCTGGGTTGTTTCGTCGTGTCGGTACAGAGTTTTCACTCGACGTTTCGCCACCCATGTTGGTGGCTTTTTTTGACCAGTCTAGAAAAAGCCACCAACATGGGTGGCGAAACGTCGAGTGAAAACTCTGTACCGACACGACGAAACAACCCAGAAGAAAACATCAATTTGTTCCCAATGTGTATTGTTGTTCTTGAATATTTAGAGGACCGTGATGGGAATCATATAAAAGGTTCTAAAAATGTTCTAAAATTGAGGTGTTTCAAAACTTCAAACCTCAAGTAGATGTTAGGAACTAGAGTAGAACAAAATTAAGTTGGTACTATATTGAACAACTCGGCTTTGTCGTCGGGATGTGACTTTATAAGGGATGAATAGAGCATTTTATAATACTTCCCATCTCGATCAATGAATCGAACCTGGTACCTCCTGCATGGGGACCCACCAGACCGTCCAATCATGATAATACACCGCCCTCTCTCCCGCTCACCGCCCACTAACCAAGGAAGCCGTGATTGTCTACTCGCTCATAATGGCCTTTCATGAACTCGGCTCCCACGATACCACCCATTGAAGCCGCGGTCCATTCAGGTCAGCCGTGTAGTGACCGCTACACGCACAGAGGGCTCTCTCTACACTCAAGGGCCACATGCACAGTCAAGTGTCAAGTGAAGCACAGAATTTGTTTGCTATGGAATTGTTTTATTACATGCTATTTTCCGTAAGAAGAACAAACTCCATAGCAACAACAAACAAATCATATAGGGGCCTACATACTTCACTCGACTGCAATAAATTCATATTTATAGTCTACCCACTCAGTAACATGACTGGTTTTCAGTGGGGGACTTTAATTTAAAGCGTTTTAGTCAATCCAGTATAGGCTCCAAACATTATTGACGAGTGAGCGATAACCACAACCAAATATCGATATTTCAAATATGAAATATGTGTTTTAGTGGTTGGACAGTGCGAACACCCGCGGACAAATGTCAGAATAAACAAGGTTGATGCAGAACAATTTTTGAATTTGCATTATTGTAGACAAACAAATGATCATATTGTATACCAGGAAAGGTCCTTAAGGCCCATCCTCAATGAAAACTAACAGTAACAGTAAGGTTTTGACCGATTATATTGTTTGATGAGATCCCCCCCCCATTATTGGTCATCAGCCAATACGATTGGCTAAAACGTTACTGTTACTGTTAAGTTTCATTGTAGATTGGCCCTAAAAAATGCGCGTCTGCTGTAAATGGCCCAGTCAGCGATAAGACACAACGTAATTAAAATCATTACTTCCTCCGCTGCAGATCTGTGTGTGTTTTTTCGCGCACGTCCCATCAAGGAGATAAACTTTGAGCCGTTGTCTGTCGCAAGGTTTTTGTGGCGTCGCTCATTTTACGCCCGACAGAGATTTGGAAAGATTTCCGCCAAGTTGATTAAATTACGGCTCAGTTGGGCCGTGACTTGGCCGACTGGTCGGGTCGTCGTGAGGCAGTGATTAAGAAGGAGGGGGGCACACCCCCTTTCGTATACCCCCCCCCCCCCCCGCCCCTTTCCAACTAAGCCTATTAGCGTATAGTTATTTTGAATATTAAATCGATAATTAGAAATAAAAAACATACTGATTTTATAATGTAAGACAACTTAGAGCATTCAGTATGTATAGGGCTTACCAAACCACATTGCGCTGTTGATTCAGATTTTCGATTTCGAAACCCATTCTTGAGATCTAATTTAAGAATGAAGATTTTTGGGGGTTTCTGACGTAGATAAGTATCCTTTCCTGTTAATGTCGTCCTTAATGTTGTGATTGAGAGTGTAAAGGATGTAATCTGTGTCGGTGTTTTAGGCCGCGGGTAAACCTAATTGAACCAACCGCTGGCCCAGTTCACACGTTACTTATATAGCTAACGTTGCGCGCGCAATTGTTGTGATTACATTATGTACTAGTTACTAATTTAGTAGGGCGGTCTCTTCGCCGTCGTTGTCGAGGGAAAAAGATTTAAATACATATCTAAATGTACCTAATCTCTATCTTATAAATATCAAAAAATGTCTATTGCTACTATTTTCATTTTCATCAACTCTAATTTATTGAATTAATTTCTAGAATAAAAATAGTTACAATCACACCTTTTGAATGTTCCCAAATTGATTGTTTAACTGATACAAAACTAAAGTCCTCGTAGAAATTACATTTTCATTATTTAGAAGCGTCCTCAAGATATCAATAAAACATAGTGGTTTAATGTTGCAAGGCGCCCATTGTTGTCAACTGATCCTTGTGTGTCTGAGAGTTCACTTAGATTCACCGTGTTTGAAGGGTAATTACTAATTAGTCCGTCTATAGTTCACACTTCACATGTCTGGTGTGTTTCAAGCGGGTTGCCGAGTACACGGCGGGGTTATAATCAAGTTAGGGGATGAAACTGGGGCGCGAGTTGGAAGTTTGAAACGTGAAGTGAGGGGGGGGGGGGGAATGGGGGGGGGGGAGGGGATAATATACTGACACGTGTGCACTGACGCTTTGTTGCTACACGTTTAATCCGTTTAACGATAAAGTTACACAAGTTTTGCTCAGCGGTAATTAACGCGAGACTCCATCCGGGAGGTCGCTGGTTCGATTCCGGCCACCGCCAGTTCTGATGGAAGATTTTTAGCTGAGGTTTTCCTCGGTCGTAAAGACGATGCTGGCACTGAGTCATATTATCAGCCCTCTCGTCTCGATAGCCCTTGTCCACGCCACGCACCACAACCTTCCCTCCTGGGCCCCCGTCTGTTCGCCTCCAGTTTCAACCATCAAGCGAGTGGAAAGTTACAATTGCCTCTTGTTGCATCTTATTACATTACAGACTGTCCCGCACTTTATGAATATGACCTTGGCACCATGTCCCCCTGACGTAACTCCATGTATTATACACACGACGTGAGCTAGGTACAGTCTAACACAAAAGTTTCAATCTTGTTTACCGAACTGAACAAGTGTTTTCCGTCAAAAATGCCAATTTTTGTGATATATTTTTATATCATCTTCTTTGCATTCTTGATTTACATCAATGTTTTAACAATGTTTATATGGTGAAAATGGTTTAATTAAATCTTGTCACTCCTATTCGATTCAATTCATGTTTCGAGAACCGAAAGCAGAAGTTGAATTTTATCCCTCATCGTTTCGAAAATCAAACCACGTTTATAATTTGTTCTTTGGAGAGAAAATAGTAAATGTTATACTTAATATACATGTTATATTGTATAACTAGATGTATTTTACTTTATCACGATGTCTAGACTCTTATATGTGTAGTGAAATGTTTCACAGTTGTCTTTTAGACACAAAACATGTTCTTTCAATTTGTCTTCTCTTTGTTGCAGGTAAGCGAAAGATATAAACTAGCCACTCTGCAATACGAAGTTTACTTGGAGATTTGGTGAGTTATTGATTCTACGATTAAAAGTGGTGAAGCTATCTATGACCAGAGTGTTTTTGATTAAAATCAAATAATTTATTTTAAAGTCTACTTTTATTTATATTTTTCATTCATGTCTAAAATGCACTTTTAAATAATCTTAAATGATTCAATTTTATTTTGTTAGAAATAGCTATTCATGTAGCACAACGTGATTTATTATTATTTCTGAATGAAAATAAGTAAATACAGCTTAGTCTTAAGAAATATTTATGAAAAATTGAGTCCACAAACTGAATTTCTCCGCCAGTATTGCCAGTCTTTCATCCCCGAGTAGACAAAGTGCGATTGTCTACCAGTCTGTCTCTCAAACATGAAACCACCCTGATTGTCTGAAAGCTTCTGATGCAAGTTACTAACATCCCCCTCCTCCCCCCCCCTCACTTACCCCTCCAGTCTCCACGCGGGGATGTCAATTAAAAGTTACTTCTTCATTGTTTCCCCCGATATTAATTATTCGCGACGGGACGAGACTAAGCAATACCAACTTGACGATAATATTGTTCAACGTTAGAGCAATGCCAACTTGACGATATTGTTCATGAAGTGTTTGTTCATTGTATTACGTTCAGTCTTTGTAGACGCCCCAGTGGCGTGCAGACTGCGAAAACACTTTACATGTTGCTTTGATAGTAATAGTAACAATATTGGTTCGTAAAATTGTTCCACAGGAACCTTGGGGATGCTGACGTCATAGATAAGTGAAGCATCGGCCAACCAAATCTCAGGATGAAAACGATAGTTCTATTTCGCGGGCAAAAAATGATTTAAATAATAATCACGCCTTTATTTTGTCTCAATTTGATTTGATATTTTTCACGATCATAATTTGTAATAACACATCCTTAATCCGATCGAATAACCCGATATGGTAAACATGCAGTAAACTCACTATATAGCTACCCAATATCCGTGTCACGTGATATGTGAACACCTGCTGGTGTGTGCTACATCGATTTATTCTATACAACCATCTCATTGCATTGCAAATGTATTCATTCAGTCAAGAGAAAACATTAATCACTTTCGCAACCTTTTCGCATGACCCATGACAATTCTTCCGTGATTGAGAGGCCAATGTGCATTTTGTTTGATATTTATTGTTATGCCATGAAGTTATTATCAAATTTTGATTAACTTAACATAGATTCAGCATTCACTTTAATATTATATTGACTTTCTCTCGGTCGGCGCCCTGGGCTAGCGGCCTACTTGTATCGACCCGCGATTTGTCCGCCACTGGCTCGGATGGATAATGGGACGAGGAGGGCTTTTATCAACGTGCGTTAATTAAGTTCACGTTGGTGATTATGATCAGGGTTGACGGGTGTCACTAGGAGTTTGTGTTTAAGTGGGGGTAGAGGTGGTACCCCTGGCCCTGTGTGAGTGCTACCTATATACAGAAACCTAGAACGGCACTGTGCCATTCTTGATTTTTAAAACCGAGTTTTAAAAATTACCCGGTTTTGAGTCCCAACCTAGGACTGCACCTTGATGAAAAATTGTAATATTTTAGTTGTTTTTAAGACAGTTTAGCGTTATGTTTCTTATTTTGGCAACGATATTAATCAAGAGGATGTTTGATTGAGCGATATTTAAGTGGGGGTTTGGAGCTTCAAGTCGGGTTAAAGTATAAAAATATCCTACTTGGATTTCATTTAATTTTTTTCATATTAGCTTACGTTTGGGCGACGTACGGTATAATCATTTTTCTAATAAATACATCTTCTAAACAACTGTTATAAATTAAGGATTAACGTATAAATACGATAAGACATAACATACTATATCAAAAGTAAATTAATACAATATTACTAAAAACTATGAAAATAAATAATAAAATGTATGTTTCGGTAAGTTCTCTCCTCGAGCCTAAGCTTGTTTACACTGAGCATTCTGTGTGACTTGAAGCCACGCCCACGTCAACTCCCACTCGACGGCGGCGGTGGCGACGGCAGCAGCGACGCTCGACGCGACGTCACCCTGCAATGACGTCACGCGGCGTCGTCTGCGCCTGCGCCGGCGCCGTCCGCGACAGTTACGGCAGGGGGTGTGGCCGTCCGTGTAGTCCCAGCCACTGTAGTTGTTGTACTCGTCGCCTAGGCCTAGCTTTCCAAAGAACTTGTTGAGGCGTTGGTCAAGGGTTTTGTCTCTGGCTTCTTGTTTGATGGCCTGAAAGTTGCAAACAACTTAAAAACTTCAACTCAAGCTTGGGAGGGTGAACGCTTGGGCCTAGGCAGCTAGGCCTAGCTTCTCAAAGAACTTGTTGAGGCGTTGGTCAAGGGTTTTGTCTCTGGCTTCTTGTTTGATGGCCTGAAAGTTGCAAACAACTTAAAAACTTCAGCTCAAGCTTGGGAGGGTGAACGCTTGGGCCTAGGCAGCTAGGCCTAGCTTTTCAAAGAACTTGTTGAGGCGTTGGTGGAGGGTTTTGTCTCTGGCTTCTTGTTTGATGGCCTGAAAGTTGTAAACAACTTGACATCTTTAACTCAAACTTAGTAATATTAATATGAGGGTGAAAGCTTTTGCCTAGGCAACTAGGCCTAGCTTTCCAAAGAACTTGTCAAGACGTTGGTCTAAGGTTTTGTCTCTGGCTTTTTGTTTGATAGCCTGTAATAAATTATTTCAAACAACTTGAAAAACTTGAATGGAAGCTTAGTAATATCATAGACTTATAATAGTAACTGCGGAGTTACTATTATAAGTCCATGGTATAATATGAGGGTGAATGATTGGGCCTAGTCAACTGGGCCTAGCTTTTTAAAGAACATGTCAAGACGTGGTTGAAGGGTTTTTCTTTTACTTCTTGTTTGATGGCCTGTAAGTTGCAAACAACTAAAATACTTCAGTAAGAGATCAACACTCAACAATACAAACAAACACGAGCTAGCCGAATGCTTGTTTAAATCACTCTCGCAGTGAAGAGTAGCTATTATTTTAGCTACATTTGACGCTCTGCTTTCCAAGATGAAAACTGAAACGTACTCTGTGTCAAGAAAATCAACATTTCTGGCGTTCTTTCACACATTCGGAAAGGCGGCAGTAGTCTTCCGCTTAGTAGAGTGCTCAAGCTTCCTAGTCACTCCCGCTTTGTTAGGATTTTCCAGGTATTCAACCCAAGGGCATAAATTATCCTTCAAGTTGAATGGATGAAACTAGACAAGTAAACAATTATGTTGGCACTATTGAACTTCTCTATTTTGTAAGCAGCATGAGAATACTTAAGTTGGGAACTTTATATGAAGTTATTTATGTTTACATTATACATCACACAGCCGAGCATCTATATAGGAGGATCAAAGAGTTTAGTTTACACACATCTTCGATGTCGAGGTCCGAGATATCTTTCTTACGAATCTCATCACTGCGATGGGTCTTTATGAAGTCTTTCAGCACGTCGGTCGTGTTTATCTTGTCCTCGCCTAGTTTCAACAACGCCTCGAAGATGCACGCCTTCAGTAGAGCCGTTTTGGCAGTCAACGGCATTTCTAGCGGCCGGAGCGTTTTCAAGCGATTGACTATAGAAGAAAATAGAACGATATTCGAATTTCGATCACAAACCTCCACGCTACCTACGGTGTTGTTTCTATGGAATTATTTCCGGAAACAATCGTGTGTGTGCTCTGTAGAAAAGCGTGGACCGCGTAGAAAACAACATTGTTCGAAATTTCAAATCCGTTAGTTTTTTTTTAAAGAGTATTTCAGCATTGTAGTTCCTAGTGGGGTGCTAAATTTGTAATAATTATTATTTACCGTTCTGCATAAAATGGTGTGTTTTGTTTAAGTGTGAGTTTGATTAAAAGAGTAATTTCTTTATAAAATTAAATAGAGATATTGTTTAAAGAAACAGATGATTGTATAGTGAAATAAGAATCCATCCGCGATGGCTCATATGCGGATGGAGCGTAGATCGTACGCATGCAGTGGGTTCGAATCTCGCATAAGACATTTGCATTATTGTAAGTTGTCCTTCATCTTCGTGCATCACCCCTCATCGTCTCGATTAGCCCGATTGCAATGATAGAGACGTAAAGCAACTAGAATCATCATCGAACACGTTTCTTGTGCCAAGTTAGTTTGCGCCGCCTATAGCCCGGCCCTACAGCGAGAACGAGATATCCCAAAACCCACAAGTGTAGTTCTAAACGAGTATCGAACCGCGGACTCGAACGTAACGATGCCGCTTTGTTGGCTCAGCTGTTCCCTCCCCCGATATGTACAGTCGGTTCAACCAACATGCGACCCACACGGAAATGGAAGAGGTATTTGTAAAACGTTCGTTGTACGCGCAGCTTAACTACTGCCTTATATATGCTAGGCTTCCTCTCCACCGATTGGCGGACTTTCCGATACATTTGTAGCCTATGTAGCTATAGTTTTTTTAAGCCAATCAGTAACTATACTTTCGTTACACAGACGAAATAATTAGTAATTAACATCAGAAACAAAACAAACCCTTAGCAGTAGTGTAGTGATAAACCTAGACTCGCCACAGGAACAGAACATTTACAAAAATGTTTCCACTTTTTTTTTTATTATTTATGTTTACGAGTGTGTTTGCTGGTTACCGTATATGCTGTGTTTTA
Source organism: Isoperla grammatica (assembly GCA_945910005.1). Lineage (NCBI taxonomy): Eukaryota > Metazoa > Arthropoda > Insecta > Plecoptera > Perlodidae > Isoperla > Isoperla grammatica. The sequence goes on from OX246750.1 coordinate 4,746,437, forward strand.
TTTAAATATCATTAGCAATAGTATTTTGTGCACTTCAAAGTAGTTAGGAAATACTGTAACAAAACCTAGAATACTTCGGTTCAAATTCTTTGAAAAGATAGGCTGTGTGTGTACACTGTGCGTTTTGTAAATAGCGCTTCTGTCAGGAGGGAAATGTTCGAATGTGATTCATATTCAGCAGGAGTGTCAGTTCGATATCTTGCTTCCTCTCTCGACTTCACACGGCGCGTGATTCTGATGATGTCTGTGAATCATCAGAATGAGTCGTGTGCAAGTATTGGAACCGCCCGAAATAGTGACAACTGTTATTACCAGCTAACCTATCAGTGTGAGATTGTGCAGGTCAATACTATCATTGGTGATTGTGTAGTTGGAAGCCTTGGGTTCGAGTCCCAGCTGAGCCAACTGGCATGTAATGACTGTCTAAAGATAGAAAAAACGTTGTGACAAGCTAAGGATGTCCAAAACATGTCATAGTGACTGACCTATTTAAGACAGCCAGAGGATGTCGCAAGGATATCATTTAGTGTTGTCTTTTGGACGTCCGTTGGATGTCAATGTGCTCATTTTTGTTTCTCATTTTTACCACTCTATGTTTTTTCAAATTCTCATTTATTGAAAGTTGTCCCGTTATCGTTGCAATTGTTTTTAGCTTCATTATGCAATTTTATTATTTTGACAACTTGTTTGTCCATCACTTCAATAGATGATTTACATAATTGATCTAGAGGACCGTGATTACTTCTATCTAAGGGTCCTTGATAGATCAATGACAACAATGAAATGTTATGTTGAGATGCATGTTTCCCTGCTGTACATTGTTGTTTGTTGTCATTGAAGATTTAGTCGTTTCGATTAGCCTAGTTGCAAAAATATGAGACGTAAAGCCCAAATATCAATCAATCAATTCAAGATCTAGAGGACCGTGATTAATTCTATCTTATGGTCCTAAATTAATCATGAAAAAGGTATGTGACGTCAGTGGCGGGTTCCCCTCGAACCTTGACCCGAAGATGACCTATTGGCGATGATAGATAGGCCACGCCCCCTCAGTGTTTATGTCTATTCGACTGCAATGGAAAGTGGGGCCGTGTGAACTGTCCGGTGAAGATGGACCATCCACTCTCGCCTCCTAGACTGGCCTAACACAGCCTGTTCGCCCCAAGGCACAATTAACTCGCTGAATTACCTCTCTAAAAGGATCAATGGACTCAACACAGCTGGGACTGTCTGGATGTTTCGCGGAAACTGTTATCAGTATAATTACACACACCGCCCACACACAGCCTTCTAGATACATAGGTGTGATGATGTCACGGCCACCTAGATCGTTACACGTACAACAATGTAATAGACCATTTCAAAAACTATCTAGGACGCTTTGTATGATTATCATCACGGTCCTCTAAATCTTTATTAGCAACAATAGGGAACTAGCAACACCAAAAGACAACAATGAAACAAATGAATTGAATCGATGTACAAACAACAGGCTGTCAAAAAATAATGTTTTCTAATTTTGGAAAACAAAACAAACAAAACAAACAAATACACATACAAAATTTTCACTTAGTCGTTGTCTATCATTAAAAGTTTTAAATGGTGAGCAGTTACTATTGCTACACTTATTTTTATTTGTATGGTTGCAATTTTATTATTTTGGCAGCTGATTGTTTGTCCATCAGTTCAATTCATTTGTTCCATTATTGTCTTTCGGTGTTGCTAGTGCCCTATAAACTACAATTAAAAACATAAATTCAAAGTTAGTAGATGATGATCTTTTATGCATCAATGAACCTTGATATAACATTTGAAAACAGATGTTTTATTGTTGTGTATTGTTGTTGTTGAAGATTACGGAGACCGTGATGATACTCATAAAAAGAGTCCTAGATAGTTTTTGAAATGGTCTATATAAGGTCTCGAGATTAGGGGCGTTAAGCGGAGATTTGCTACAAACAAACAAGGTGACTGGTAAAAAGGCATCATGTATTTTGTTTGTATGTAATGTTTGTAGAAACTTTGGTAAACGATTTGAGTTTATGAAATCGATGAGTAACAGAAATTTGTTTGGCGAATTCGGACCTAGACCTATCCCTAGCTCTAAGGTTGTTGCAGCCAATTGTGAATCGGGACACTCCAGATTTTAGTAGTTCAAGAAACAAATTATTTCACCAAAAATAATAGTTACAGAATTAATTTTAATCTTTTGTTTGTACTATGATTACTTACATATCATTCTAAAGGAACTTTTCCGCTCTACGACCCCTCCGACTTAGCGAAATTAATTAAAATTTGACTAGATATTTGATTATTACGCCGACAATCATCAATGATAATGCAACATTAACTGCATGTAGATAAAAAAAACAAAAAAATAAAACTTTCCAATGAGATCTCAAGTTGTCTCATTTTTGGCATAACTGAATATATTGAGCATCATTTTTTTACAGATTATCTGTTGATCATGATCATATTTAGCTCCGCATGATTACAGAATATTGATTTTAAATGTAGTTTTGAAGATAAGAACAAAAACAGTTACATTCTAGTTTTCCGGCTATTATATTATGTCGACCAGTGCTTTCGCAAACCGAGGTGAATGGAACATAGTGTTCCACTCAGCCCCATTGTTTTTGTGTGCGTGCATGTCTTGCGTAGTGTCACGCGTTTCCTGCCGACACCTAAAGACTTACGTGGTAGCTTGCTTGCACCACGAGAGAATGTCCTGGGTCCCCGCGGGCTGTGAAGCGAGCGTACGACTCTCGAACGTGCAGTGAATCGTGTTCGAATGGGAGCGGTCGTTGTTTGACCGTCTAGTGGCGCCGCGATGCGGATGCTGGCGGTACTACGGCGACGCGGGATCGACTGCTGCTGCGATCTGGCGGCGGACGAGAGAGTTAGTTTAGCGTTACGAGTGTTCTGATGTCGGTATTGAAAGGAGCCCAGGAGGTAAACGATGAGAAATTGGACTGATAAATTGGAATGAAAGATAACGGGGATGTTCCTTTTACTGTTTCGGAGAGTTTGCGTCGTTTTTCTATCCTTGGATATTTAGCGGATTTTAGTCGATTATATGGTGGATGTGTGGCGTATTTCCAGTAGTACTGTTCACTTATAGTTGTCCATTTAACGTTTCAAAATTTTCCCTCTCAAGTTACGACTGTCTCTCTATAACTTGTGATTTGTTGTTGTAAGTTCCCAATCCGTAGATCACATGTTGATAAAGTTTATGGTGAGAGGGTGAGCCAAAGGGGGGGGGGGGGATGTCATTATTCAGCTTTATGTGTGACATCCCCCTGTGCCCCGAATTGACTTACTTTGTAGTTTGTTTCCATTAGCTATAGACATTTCTACTAAATAGTGAAGCACGTATATCTCATTTCTGCGCTATTTTAATATTTATTTGAGTTACAATTCTCACGGAGGGTCTTTTCTTTATCATTTACTTCGTCTCAATGTAGACCTCTTGCTTTGTTTTGCTACATAAAATACACAACATTTTTTGATCTGAAAATGAGAAAAAAAACAAATTAATTCATGATCAATGGGAAACATCACAGTTAGAAATATGGGGAGAATATTGTGATTCTGCTCCCTTTCTGATAAACAAGCCTATGATATTGTAAACGAGTGTACCGTACATTGGTTGAGCCGTTCCCACTAAGTGATTGATATATACATACGGGCTCTAGTGTTATGGTTATACATCCATATTGAACGCAACTGCACCCCACCATTGGGGTAGGTAGCCCCTTCAAGCCAAGCAGCCACCCTCACGTCTCCGCCCTCCCTTCCTGTGCGTCTGAGGGGGGACAAGTGTATTCGCAGCGAGAAAAGAAGATTGTCTCCATTGAAAGACGCTGAAGTAAGATGGAGCTACTGTTATTGCGGGGCTATAATATGGGTTCGTTGTTTGTCTGTATTGGAATACAATCAATTTGCTTGCCTAGAGTCGAGTCGGAGTAAGATGGAGCTACTGTTATTGCGGGGCTGTAATATGGGTTCGTTGTCTGTCTGTATTTGAATACAATCAATTTGCTTGCCTAGAGTCGATGTTGGAGTAAGATGGAGCTACGCTGTTATTGCGCGAGTACAACTCGGGTTGATTGTCTGTCTGTATTGGAATACAATCAATTTGCTTACCTAGAGAGTAGAGGAGGTGGGTTTATTTTCTAGTCAACTTCTTTGGTATTGCTGCAGTTTTTTTTATTGAACCCCTTTATTTAATACAGTATTACCTAGGCCAGTATTTAGACGGTTCAATCTTCCTTGAATTCAAAGACAAAAAAGCATCACATAAAGTAGAGTATTGTTGTGTTTTATTATCTATGTATATTTTGATGCTTTTTTGTCCTTGAATTCAAGGAACATTGAACGGTTTACCTCCTTTCAGCGCAATTGACGATTTAACAATGTAGCAACAATTAACAATTGACAGCTAAACTACTCGTCATAACAGTTCATTTTTTTGCCACTAGAATGCAACTAGTGTATTTTGAGTGGTCAATAGAAAGGCCTTCATAATGTAGGCTGGTGTATGAAGTTACCAAGGTTAATTGTGTTTGTGTGAGTAATGAAGATAGTGATAATTAATAGTCTATCTGTAATGTTTTTTCCTGTTACCCCAGGCCAATCACTGTGAATTTATATAATATTCAATTTCGACGCATTAGCATTCGACTACATATATATATATATATTTACGTCATGCCATCAGTCAATGGGAGTTTTTGTATATTCGTCTATTGTTTCTTGTCTCGAGCTCCAAGCGAATACAGTGACAGATGTTTTTTTCTGACGTGCCCGACAACATCACGCAATAAGTCTTCTTTGTTTTCAAGAAGTCAACAAAGATTGATATTTATAGAAATGATATATCAGAAAAAACTAACTGCTGTACACAATCTCTATCTTGAAGACAAGATGGTATAAAGAATATGTCTAAGGCAGCGAAATAATACGAAATGGGAAAGAAAGAAAAACGGAAAAGTAAAGAAAGGGAAATAGAAAAACACGGTAGAGGAAAAAAGTGGGAAGACAAAACTTATGTGGAAACGTAGCAAAACGAAGAAAAAAATATTGGAAGCGTTGTTTGTATTGCTAATACCGAGTGGTTTGATATATTATATTGTGGGTGATTCAATTAATATTGAATTGAACACGATCAAAGAATTGCATTATAAAAACTCGTGTTTGGACGCATTGTTTACACACGTTGGAAAATGCTTTAAAAAACTAAATTAGTGGGTGAATGACAGCTAAGCACAAATGTGGTGCCTTCAGCCTGTCCCAATGCTAGCCCCCCCCCCCCTGACAATCAGTTCTTGTAAATGTGGATATAGACAGGGGCGGACTGGGATGAAAAGGCCCGGGCCCGGGATGTTGGGTTTCAGGGGGGCCCGCACGAGGTGGCGTGGCGCAGCTGGGGTCTGGGGCGAAGTGTGTAGGTTGCATTGAATTTTATGGCCTAAAATGCGATTTTAGGGCGCGATTAACAGAGGTCATCCTTCCAGTAGCTCTTCCGGGCGTGTTATTCAAATTTTAAGAAAACGATATTCGTGGTAGGCCTACGGCCATTAGTGTTACTGACAAGTACTAGATATTGTCACTCGCAAAATGCCAAATATCATTATACGCGAGCGGATTTGACAAGGTTTTCTGGGCGACGGGGGGCCCTTAGTCACCAAGTTGCGGACACGCGGCGCGCGTTATTTCAAAATAATACTTATAGAGTGGGGTTAAATTTTTTTAGCAATATACAGAGAAGTATTTACATCATAGGAACTTTGTGGTGGCAGCCCGGGGGCCTGGACTGCAAAGGGCCCGGATTTGCCCAGGGGCCCGGGATGCGATCGCATCCCGGCATCCCTAGCCAGTCCGCGCCTGGATATATAGACAAAACACAAATTTATTTATGTATTTGTATAAAAACGTACTCCCCTCATAATTTGGGAGAAGGTGGGAGGGTCCCTGCTTCTCCCAAATTATGGTCGCCATTTAGGATATCCACTAATACAAAGATGTTGCATTTCTAAATAGTATACGAAAAATCCTCCCCCGCCACACTATGGACAATGTTTCTGTTTTGGGTCCGAATAGACTTTACTAGGCGATAGAGAGCGGATGCAACTGACGCCATCTATATCTCTTGCTCACACATCGTCGTAAATCAAGGGCGCGCGTTCACCCACCGCCTTGTAACGTGTTCTAGCTAGAGTCTAGGGGGCGGTGGGAGCTACTTGGCGCCATGTGGTCTCAGCTGAGCTGGTAGTAACCTGGGGGGGAGGTGTAGAGTGTAGAGAATAGAGTGTAGAGGGTGTCTCTTGGAAGAACTATACGATTGAGTCGTTCAACAGCAACTCTTAAAGAAGGCTGACGTCATGGATGTGTGAGTCGGAGGAAGGACCATTACAATATACCTATCGGCTACCCAAGACTCCCTTACACTTGCTTTCGTCACAGGCGAGGACAATTAGCGATCCGCCCGAGACAATAGCGCGCAAATACCGATCGCTGATTGGCTACGAATACCTCGCCTGTGACGAAAGCATATCTAAGGTAGTCTCGCGTTGCCTATACATGCTTACATGGGGTTCGAACCCCTGCACATGCAGATGCTTAATATTTGCGCCCCAATCAACTACCGTTTTACCGTGTATATTCTTTATGACAACCCAGAAAATAACGACTTCTTTGTATGGAAATATTGAATTCAGGCAGTGTTTATTTCTATGTATGTATAGAAACTTAAACTCTTTTGGGGTAGGGTATTGAATAGTTTATGAGTGGCTTTTTGTAAGACTATGATTCGCCTGACACTACCGAGTATAAACCTATATGACAATCCCGATTCCCTGTCGTGGGAATCAAACCTGCGTCCTCTAGAGTTGTGTAGAGAGTGTCGCGTGTGCTACCCCTGAAGGTTGCAATATATACCCCCCACCCCTCGTTCCACCCCCCGGCGGGCAGAGTTCACGCGCGGAAATGATTGTGTCAAGTAATCCTTCAGTAGATGGAAAACTAATGAGTTCTCCTGTTTGTTTTAATTTGAAACGAAATGAAAATGTAACTCGCTCCCCCCCCCCCCCCCCCCTCCACCGCCGACATCGGCAGAGGGTAAATGTCACGGTTGTAATATCAGTACACGAGTATAACACACAAGTGCCCCCGGCCGGCTCACCGCTTGTTATAAGGTATAATATACCTCATCGTAGCGTGCGTCTCTGCGCTGTTTTCTGGAGTCTATGAATTGGTTCGAAACACATTTCTATCCTCTCCTCTCTTATGGCGGTATTTCGTTTTTATGTGCCCATTAAAACACTTATTTTGGATTATCTGTTGCACATATTCCGCAGTCTTGGTCTGTATCTACTATTTTTCCCCCTCCACTTGTCCATTCTCATTCTATTCATTTGTGGCTAAGAAGAACTTTGCATCAACGTGATCCCTCAATTTCGTTTCCCTTTTCCCTTTCATCATAGTTTCATATTTTATTAATTTTGTCTCTTTTTCGATTCACAAGAAAGTGTGGTAAAAATATTGATTGTATACGAGTCACCTCACGCCTCTATTAGGCGTTAATAATATGTATACATTCAATTCAAATAAATGTAACACAAAGTATAATAACATGGTTGATAGGTTGCCCTTGCATCAAGCGGACTATACAATTGCTCTTATAGGTTACAGCGAATGTTGCACTTGCATCGAACACACTATACAACGCCCTGAGCTAACAGCAGCGAATGTTGCACTTGCATCGAACACACTATACAACGCCCTGAGCTTACAGCAGCAAATGTTGCACTAGCATCGAACACACTATACAACGCCCTGAGCTAACAGCAGCAAATGTTGCACTTGCATCGAACACACTATACAACGCCCTGAGCTTACAGCAGCAAATGTTGCACTTGCATCGAACACACTGTACAACGCCCTGAGCTTACAGCAGCAAATGTTGCACTTGCATCGAACACACTATACAACGCCCTGAGCTTACAGCGATTTCCACTCCCATCTCTCCCAGGCAAAGCTTTCATCCCTTAGATGTTGTCTGTAATAGCAAACATCACCTGGGCCCTGTCTAACGGGAGGAACTACCCCTCCAATCATTGGTGAGCCCCGATATTGCAGCAAGAGACTTTTAAACACGCTATTTTATGCAACAAACACGCCGATTTAAAAAAGGCAAAAAAATTAATAAATTTTTGTATTATTTTAATAATTGTATTGTGTTAGTGACTGCCGCTGCAGGAAGCATTTTTTAGAGAAAAACAAGTTTTTAGTCGATTGTCAGTCGAATACATTATATGCGACCTCAATTCTGCTATTTTTATTTTTTTTTAAATTTTTATGAATATTTAGAAGAAGGCAGAGAAACGGATCATTTCTTTTAATTACTGCAAATCAGCAAGAAGAAGAAAACTTACAATACTGATACTGATGATGAGGATGATAACGTTGTATTGTTGTATTCAAATCAAATAAATAAATACAAAAGAAAACCAGTTATTTTCATGTTTTTTTTTTTTTTAAAGAACTTTCCAACTATAGTTGCTGCAACAAGTAATTTTTTGTTATGGCTGCCGAATGCCAATTAATATCAAATATGGATACCGGTTTGTATCTCCATGGTTTACTATATTACAGGTCGTTGGTAAAACCAATGGTATGGTACTAAACTTCGTAGCAAAGCGTTTTACTTAATTATTGCTCTATACAGAAAAACGTGCCTCTGTACAGTTTATATAATTGTTAAATTCAGAGGTGGCTCAATCATTTTGGTGGCCACGGGGCGCTCTCATCGAGCTTAGCGTCAAACAACAGAACTAGCTGATTGGTTGATGGATTGAATGATTGATTGAGTGATGTTTGTTCGCTGGAGACTGTGAACAGTAACGGGTGATGATGAAACCCCGGAGGGGAGGGGTGGGGGGGGGGGGGGGGGGGTTGACCCACACCATAACGCAATCTATATTTTGATTTCCCATGGTATTCGCTGCATTCGTCCGCGCACGCGACTGTACATTGCGTTACGCCGTCCATGCATTGTGCAACTCTAACTTTAAAGGCCCCTGAGAATAGATTGAAAATTTATTTCCTACTTGTTTATAGAAATATTGTGGAGTCGAAGAGTGAAATCCCGATTTGTTGCACTCGTCCATACACGCGACTGTACATTGCGTTACACCGTCCATGCATTGTGCAACACTAACTTTAAAGCCCCTGAGAATAGATTGGAAATTTATTTCGTACTTGTTTATAGAGATATTGTGGAATCGAAGAGTGAAATACCGATTTGTTGCACTCATCCATACACGCGACTGTACATAGGTTGCGCTGGCCAAGCGTTGTGCAACATTTACTTTATCCCCCCGCGAGAGTAAACGGAAGTGGAGAACCAACTAGTATATGAAATGTTTATAGACAATGTTGTGGAATCGAAGAGTGAAATACTCCAGAGTCGAAGTCGAAGTCGAGTGACTGATCGATCGATTTCAACATGGCTTTATTCCACAGCCTTGTTAGTTTCTGGCGTGGATAGAAGCCGTGATTTGTAGGCTAAGAAACGAAGAAGACATTCAATATTCAACGCAGAATGGAAGATGGCAGAGTTTGAGCTTTACACTCGACAAGAGCTTGTTTGGCTCTGTTCCCCTTTCCCCTTTCCCCCAAGATGTATCCAGTTCCAAACGTTGTGTGACTTTATATAGTGCTCGATACTGGACGTGGTAGACTAGAGCAGAGGTTTGGAGCTTTTGTTCAAATAATATTACAAAAATGGAGAAATACTGTAGGAAAACTCCACAATGTGATCCGCGTTGACAGTTGAGCGACCAAATATTGTGTATTTAAGAAGATTTTATCCATATTTGATGATAACAGATTATTTTTAACCGAGTTCTTATTTAAACCTTATTTGTGTAGCAATTATTGCTTTTGTAGGTTGGCTTCTTGAAGGATTTTACTGTCCATGTTAACCGTATCTACATCAGTGGTCACAAATGTTGACTTAAAATTTCAGCCAAATCCGTTCAGCCGTTTGACCTGTGCGCGACGAACAAAATTTGAGCAAACGCATCGAAACCATTATTGAAAGATATACATAAACATACAAAAACCTTATCTAACAACATATTTTCATAGTCCCAATATCGTAAGATGCATCGATTGATTTATAAACTAGTTATTTCCAGGGCACTAGCAACACCAAAAGACAACAATCAAACAAAAGAATTGAATCGATGGACAAACAAACTGTCAAAAAATAACTTCTTCTGGTTTTGAAAAACACAACAAACAAATACACATACAAAACTGTCACGTAGTCGTTGTCCATCATTAAAAGTTTTAAATGGCGAGCAGTTACTATTGCTACACTTATTTTTATTTTTATGGTTGCAATTTTATTATTTTGACAGCTTTTTTGAATTTGTCCATCAGTTCAATTCATTTGTTCCATTGTTGTAGTCCTGATGTGACGTCAGTTGCGGGTTCCCTAGACACCACTAATGTCGAGTCATTAGTATTACAACAAAAAGCGCTATATTCACTTTATTCGAGGGTAGATTTTCAGATTTATCATAGAATACAACACACACTGTTGTTGATAGTGCGTGCGTAACTTCACACAACGCGTGCGTCCAATATACGCACCCACAATACGCATCTTCTGCAAGAGAACGTCTCAAGGGTGTGTGAATGCTTGCGTGTATTCCGCGCACGCACTTTACAATCGACGACCACGCATCGTGCGTGAGTCACTCACTCTTAATTCGATCCATCTATTTCGCGAGAGACTTCAATGTGCGCATATATTTTTATACAGTTGGTAGTTATGGGACCGGCCTAATAGTGGACGCTCCGTTGGCCCTATCCCATTAGGGGATGTATTGGTGAAATTGCATTAATGTTCCGTTGGGGTTGGTGGGGGGTAGGGGCGATGTTGTGGGTGATTGAGTGGTCGTGGGGGGGGGTTGGGGGAGGGGGTGACGAGGCTATTTCCAGACATAACGGTGCTCGTGCGCCATCTTGCGATTCAGAATCGAATCAATCCGCGCGTGACCTCGATTCGATTCGATTCGATTCGATTGGGGGATTCACGCGGAGTGAGTTGCGATGACCTTGGAGAATCGATTTAGTTGTTGACATGATTTGTTTTCGAGTGTGTTAACTTTGATCTGATTGAATCTGAGTAATTGAACTTAGTATGCATTGTCAGTGGCATTCGTTGAATGTAAATCGTGGCGAACAAAGCTACCTCGTATTTACATAGCAAATTTAACAATGTGGCATCTTTTTTTAAAATTTGTTTTGAAATTAAAACCTCCTTTCTGAACCCGCGGTAGAATTTTGCCCTGGTGACTCTGCCAATCGTAAGAGGCGATGGAATGAGGTCTATCCCGCCTTTTCAACCATTAACCCATATAAATATACTTCTTCTCCTACTTGTCCCTTTCCTGTATTGCTAGCTCCACCGACGCCATTTTATCACAAGTTGCCGAGAAAGTCTTTAAACACGAGATAATAATAATAAGTATTATCAAATTAAAGCTATCGCGATGACGGTTTATCCTAATGACTAATAACCATTATTATAAATGAGAAATTTCTTTATTGTCGCAAGAAATCGCAAAGTAAACCTTTTACTATACGAACTTAGGGAGTCCCGGTGACCTTCGACGATATTGATTCATCGAGACGATTCGATTTGATTACTCTGATAGAAGAATCTTGCCTCTCACATCTAGTGATGTATGTAATAGATACATGTATGTATACACATGCAAAAAAAATAATGTATCTGAAAGGTTTGTAGCTGCAGACACATTTTCTTTGACCGTAAAGGTTTCTTTCTAACTATTTATGTTCTTTGAACGTGGGTATGTATACACGTATTTTCTGTCCTCTTTGACAACCTGTGTTTGGAATGTCTTTAGCTTTGATGTTGTTTGCTCGAGGTGACACGACTTTATTTACCCGTAGTAATCTTTTTTCTCTACCTTGCATTAAAACACTTTGATGATGACTTGAGATGCTTCATGTTTCTCTTTTTGAATAGGGAGTATTCACGTGACGTCACATCGGCATAATGGCGGCCAGAATATGAGCTGACATGTATAGAAGACGATGTGTTTACCATGAAACATGAGAGTTTTGTAAATCCTTCTAAAAAATTTTACAAAAATGATCGTCGCGGTGTAAAGACCCCGACCCATCGTCGGGGTCGGGGTCTTTACACCGAAAAACCTTTGCATCGAATCTACTTTGCACCGAATCTACTTTGCACCGAATCTACTTTCGACCGAAAAATATTACTGAGTCGGACAGAGACTCGGACAGAAATCCTCTTTGGACATAATCTACTTTCGGCATAACATTTTCGGTCGAGTGTACCCCTCTGTAAGGACCATAGCATATAATTTCAAGTTTATACCTAAAGACCCGTACAGTAGGGTACATTTGACATAATCATTGACAACATGGGTCTTTAGGCCGAAATTATTTTGAAATAATTTCTTCATTTTGTGCTGGACTTAAACAATTTCACAAACATTCTCGGTCGAGGGGTACACTCGACCGAAAATGTTATACCGAAAGTAGATTATATCCAAAGAGGTTTTCTGTCCGAAATACTTAAAAATGTTCAGTAATATTTTTCGGTCGAAAGTAGATTCGGTGCAAAGTAGATTCGGTGCAAAGTAGATTCGGTGCAAAGGTTTTTCGGTGTAAAGACCCCGACCCCTTATGTTGAAGAACAGAACTTCAACCAAACCCAGTCTAAAATTAAAGGGGTTCTCACCCGCTACACCAAAAAAATATGTTTAACTAAGGCTGATTAGCTATGAAATTAGCGACCAAATGAAAAGAAATCGGGTTCACCATAACCCGGGGAAAAAATATCAAAGTTAGTGATTTTCGAGCTAGGTCCCATCGGCGAAAATCTCCCATAAGAAATAGCATTGGGACGACCTGTATGCCTTGGGACCTTGGAGGATTCTGCTCCAAAAAAAAATGATGTAATGCTTTTCGCTGCGTCTTTCTTTTCTGCGTATTTCGTATATTTTGGTTTTGTAATCGGGGCTTCCGTTCAGGTACAAAATAAAGATGTGTAATCGGGTGCTCCATTTCGTTTTGAGCGTTGCTGTGCGTTGCTGTGCACGTCGAGTCGGCGGGTGTCGACTGTCGAGTTGGTGTCAAGTAAGCCAAGCGAGAGAGAGAGAGAGAGAGAGAGAGAGAGAGAGAGAGAGAGAGAGAGAGAGAGAGAGAGAGAGAGAGAGAGAGAGAGAGAGAGAGTAGTAGTAGTAGTATTGGGAGGGGAAATAGTCAACGCATACACAATGAACGCGGTCTGCTATGCGGTGTCGAATGGAGTACACCAAGGCCGTCTAGATACATCGCTTCGAGTACACTCGCACCAAAAGCCGGCTGACACCAACAGTCGCCGCGGCAGTTAACCAGAAATTTCATTAATTAATAACAATTCACAGGTTTCAACTTACGATGTTTAATGGTTCATTATCGATTGGTGTGGTGCAGTAGATCATATGGTAAAAAATAAATCTAGCGGGTGAGAACCCCTTTAACAATAATAATAAGGGGAAAAGGATTAATTTCCATTACTTTGACTTTGTAGCCGTCCCAGCAACGAAGCACTCAGTAAATTCAAAGTTGTTCTAAATCGGCCTTGTTGATTCTGACATTTGTCCGCAGGTGTTCGCACTGTCCAATCACTGATTCATATGTTTCGTATATGAAATGTCGATCTTTGATTGGTTATCGCTCACTCGTCGATGGTGTTCGGAGCCTACAGGGTTGGTTTAGTCGCTTTAAATTAAAGTCCCCCACTGCAAATCAGTTTCGTTACTGAGATGGGTAGACTCTAAATGTGAGTTTATTTAATTTATTTATTTATGTCGCCATGCGCATTATGGAAGGAACTGTGTACCTTAATAAATAAATAAAGCAATATAAATTAAACGAATACAAACTCAACACTCGCGCACACTTGTTTTATGAGAATCCTATCATGTATTTCTTTACTTCCCTGCTGTGAAATACAATGTTATAATCTATCTTGTAATCGTGTAAAAAGTTATTTGTAGCCTCGTGTTTTGCAGAGGATTTCGGCGTCAGTTACCATGTTATCCCCCAAATCTATGAGTTATATGGAACGTATTTCCTATTAGGTTACGAACAAAGTATGGGTGTAGGTATAATTATGCTAAGTTGAGATGTTGGTTCTGTGAATATTGTAGGCGGTGCCCACTCACACAGGCTGTGATAATATGGAGTGGTGCATTGTGGGTAGACGGATATATATATGGGTGACAGGACTAGCTGCGTCGTTCGGCTTGGAAACTGCGATTATGAGATGATCGTTGTTTTTGTGTTTCACAATTTGATTATTTGTTGTTTAACGACGTACTCGACTACTAGGATCATAATGTGACGTTGGGGGTGTTTGGAGGATAGGGACAAGTAGGATGTAAAGAGGAGGGAAGAGAAAGGGGAGGACGTGGTATATTTTTCGTTTGGCTTTTCCACCGAGTAGGTATATTAAAAGGCAAAATGTTACTTCATTCAATACATCTACATATTATATTGAAAAATTAAATAAAAATGTATTCTTTTAATTAAAGTAAGACAATTTTAAATTTCGTTCATCGGTCGTCAAGTCGGAATTTAAATGGACAACAACAAAACACAGCTGAGTTGTTGGTAGTCTACTGTCAAGTTTTTAAAGCGCCAAATACAAAATAAAAAGTATACAGAAAGAACGATTTGATTTACACATCAAATACTCTAAATTCTCACTTGAATTTATTATTATGTATATGTTATGACTATATGTTATTGCATCACGTAGTAATTAATGAATGTAAGACCAGTACCTTTGAAAAAAAAAATACATGACTCGTTCAACTCATAAACTAAAATAACCCCCTTTGAAATATGACCACAAAGTTTGAGATCTCCTATGAATATAAAACCGCCGCTCGTTCGTAACTCGAGTGCATCTAAAACGGAAGTGGAATGAATGAAAAGCCCTTAGCTTAACTAAAATAACCGGAAGTAGCGGAAGTTACGTAACTACAAAGTTTGATTAGCTAATCACATCTCTGAGTTGTTCGTTCACTGTAGCTCTAATTAGCATGCTGTGTTACTGTGGGGGTCTCTGGTGGACCGACAGACTTGTGAATGAAATCACTGAGAAGTGTGTGGAGGAATCATTGCATGCTTACTTCTTGTCTTGGGAATAACTAAACGGTGACTTTCCAATGCAGAAGATCCCGGGTTCAAATCCCGGTTCAGGCAGAAGTTTTTAACTTCTAATGTGGATTCAGTTCCATTACTTCTTGTCTTAGGAATAAGTAAACGGTGACTTTGGAAACGTCCTAGCAACGAAGCACTCAATAAATTCAAAGTTGTTTTGAATCGGCCTTGTTGATTCTGACATTTGTCCGCAGGTGTCCGCACTGTCTAATCACTGATTCATATGTTTCGTATGTGAAATGTCGATCTTTGATTGGTTATCGTTCACACGTCGATGGTGTTCGGAGCTTTAATGGTTGGTTTAGTCGCTTTAAATTCAAGTACCCCACTGAAAATCAGTTTCGTTACCGAGTGGGTAGACCCTAAATGTGAATGTATTTATTTATTTATGCTTATCTATTAAAATACATACTTGTCCCATCGTAAAAGTCGCAAACTTACGTAATTATCTACGTAATCATTACGACATCATCTACTAACCCTTCCGTGCACGCTGATTCGCTGAAAATCAACAGTTTTCTTTCACACATTCGTTAATGTAGTCTTCCAAATGCACAAGCTCCATGTATAACCAGCCAAAGGTCGTAAATGATCCGTAATTGACCTGTTTTTAATTAGAGTCATTCAGTTGGTACCATTATATCTCCATGATTATTCATAAAGCTGGATTATGCTTAAAAACCTGTATGTAATCATTTATCAGAAATGAAATAAACACAAGTGTGAAAAAGAAAGATAACTTTTGTGTTTTCGTTATGACATCTCCAAATTGTCACCCCTTATGTAGTATTCTATTGACGGTTTTATGTTAATTTACAAAGCTTCGATACTTTGTTATTTTATCGAGACTTTGAATGAAAGACAACCTTTTGAATCGGGCCGTTATTCTATCGACTAATCGTCTCGAATAACAAAACTTTGTTGATCTTTTGCTGGGAGATTTTCCCATTTCTTTGTAATTATTTCCTTCCTCCCCTAATGACGACGGAAGCTCAATCTCATCTCGAGGCGATGCTTCGTCGTTGTTGCTGCTACTGAGAGACTCTTTAGAATGTAATTAATAAGACAACATTAATTACTTGTAGCGAAGTTGAGAGGAAGTGGCAACGTCGCAGACTTGAGATTCTCTTCGTTCTCGGCGTTATATCGCGAGAATAAGAAACAAATTCGTCGTTGAAAAGTGGAAATAATAACGGTGCGCATTTTTTTTTGTGTCGTTATTTCTCGAGCACCTCCTTCAATTACTGGGAAATTGTTAAATTGAACTTTTCGCTTCTTTCCTGTTTTTGTTCTTGTGTTTATAATATTATGTGAAGGCAAATTGCTGCACCCCTTTCACTAGGTACCTATACTTTACTTTGCAGCGAACTATCGAGTTATTGAACGCAAAAATGTTACCATTGTAACCGGAACATTGATTACATAATCAAGAATTATTGGGAATTCTCGTATAGTTTAGGATTAATATTTTACTGATATGTGATATCGAAGAAAGTAAACCATGTTCTACTTTATAGATGTACAACAGGTCTTACCACAGATATGTTCGGCTCTCGCTTGAGATTCTACGATTTTTCGACAAATTTAGCACCATACCTCCCCCCCTTCCCCCCCCCCCCCTTCGAAACTTTTAAAAGTTTCAACCAATTTATATTAAAATCCTAGTGTAAAACATCAATTAAAATGTATCTTATATTCGAGAACTACATTTAGATATCCTTTCATAAAACTGTATCAAGTAACAATATTTTTGTTGTAGTATTTGTAGTAGGGCCTACTGTACTTTTTTCTTGTAGAGCACAAGAAAAAAGTGTCATGTTTCTAGCTTTAAAAAAAGTGTATTATTATAATAATGATGTAAATCTAAACTCATTGAAAGTATCATCGAAATAATACGGCAGTCGTCTCGAGAGTGGGGTTGCACCACTAGCCGTCATCTCTTGACCTCTGTTAACGTTTTTAACAATCGAAATAAAGTGAACCTGCGAGCTAGGACTGAAGTGACTCTCTGACGTCACCGCGAGAGATCTCGGCGGTCACGTGACTTTTAATGATCCGAGCAACCAAGGTATGGAAGCCGAGCTTAGAGGAGCCGAGCCGGGTAAACGTGCTCGGCTGCGCTCGTTGAAACGGTGGCGAATTATGGAAAATGCTTTTTTTTCACTGCATGAACGATTAGCTCTATTGTCGAAATGTTCGGAATTAAGGGACATGGGTTCGAATCCGGCGCAAGACATGGGTTGTAGAGACCTTAATCTTGCTCTTGGTCCAATGTAGAGAAAGAAAAGTGTAAAAGAAAGTGTGAAAGAACGTTATTTATTTCGCATTGAAATTTAAATATAATTTAGCATTTACTTTTAGAAAATTATGTATTAGCCTAATTAGCATTCATACATAAATAAGTAAATAGGTTAATTTAACGCGTGGGTTTGAACCCCGTACAGGGTATGGATATTTTTAATCTTCCTTGAATCTTATCCATCACCACACGAAATGCAAAGAATATGACCACCATACATTTCATTCTAACTAAAATGCGCAGATCATTTTACATTTTGTACTGGTTGTATTTGATTTCTTTTTTTTAGTATTATTATTTATTTGTGTTTTGAGTTGTGCTGACTTTTGTCTTGTTGTTGTTTCAGGTAAGCACCAACCTCGATACGGATTAAACCGTTGTCAGCATCTTGAGGTGTGAGTTTGCGGGGGCAGTGGTGAGTCAGCCGTTGAGATGATTTTCAGAATTGATCTAGATTCTAGAGGGCCGTGATTACTTCTATCCAAGAATTCTTGATAGATCAATGACAACAATGCTCAACAATTATAACAACTAGTTTTCAAATGTTATGTTAAGGTGCATTTGTCACTGTTGTGTATTGTTTTCATTGCAGATCTAGAGGGCAATGATTAGCCCTATCTAAAGATCAATTCTGAAAAAGGTATATTCACCAACTTTTTTAAATCTTACAAACGAATTTTTCAAAAAATTAACACCGTAAACCCCTGTCTCTGAATGTGACAATTTTGGGTGGCAAAGTTAACGCACCCTCTACCAAGATATGACACACACATACGTCACAGTAACTACGGACGCTGTAAGAAGTATGACGCGTGGCTCTATGTGACGCGTGTAAGACTAGCCGGAAGGTTGTAAGAGATTTGTCAGAAGGGGAAGGAGAGGCTAAAATAAGCTTCACGCAAGCTGGGGGTGAGATAAACCAAGTCCTCCTTGATAATCCTGACGGGGTTCTGGTATTTCTCTCGCCTGTCCAGAGGAACTTAACTTCCTGTCGTGTCGTGACACAGTCATGGTTCAATTCCGACCGTGGGCAATACTCACTTGAAATAAAATAAAAATAAATAAAAAATAAAATTCATGTTTAGAGTCTACCCACTCAGTAACTAAACTGATTTGCAGTGGAGGACTTTAATTTAAAGTGACTAAACCAACCCTGTAGGCTTCGAGCACCATCGACGAGTGAGCGATAACCTATCAAAGATCGAGATTTTAAATAAGAAACTTATGAATCAGTGATCGGACAGTGCGAACACCTGCGGACAAATGCCAGAATCAACAAGGCCGATTCAGAACAACTTTGAATTTATTGAGTGCTTCGTTGCTAGGACGGCTCCAAAGTCACCGTTTACTTAATCCTAAGACAAGAAGTAATGGAAGGGTTTTGTCATGTGTGGTTTATAAGCTTGTTGGTCAAGCGATGCAGAAGAATCTGGGTTCTCTTCCCGGTTAGATGTTATAAATCCGCAAATTGTTTAAAATGAAATTATCCCAGAACATGATACTGTTATATTGTAAACGGTGGCTGGAGTCGTCGTAGCAATGAAACACATAATAAATGGTATAATATCCCCCACTGAAAAAATCAGGTCTTGTAACTGAGTAGGTAAACAATAAATAAAAACATTTATCCAAATTAGTGGGGACAGAAATACAATTGTTTACTTTTGACTAGAATTTATATGTAGGAATCTGTTTATACATACTCTAAGCAACGTATTTAGATCTAATAACTTTCAATTCAAAGTTTAATTTGTCCACCAACCTGTTTTCACGATAGTGACCACCAATCGGAGGCTTTGAAATCAAGTTTTCCTAGATATTTATTTGCACCGGGCATTTGTATACACAATTTTGCTTTTTGTGTATATCCTATTTGATTCAAATTATTACATTTGGTAATTAATTGCGTACCCGATCTTTAGTCCAAATCACCAAATGTAATCACCAAATGTAAACCAAGTAGTGTACCATATCTGAAGGATGAAAATAACTTTAGTGGAGAGTTTAAACTTTAATGATGAGGGAGGGAAGGGGGGATGGAAAAAAAAGTGTAGGTGTGCGTTGTTTGATCTATAATTATTGTGCTTTTCAATGTACTCATCTTGCTAATTCTTCGCTAATGAGTATAATCCATGTGCGCAGTTTTTACTCTTTCAAACCCAGCGGGGAGTCGTAATTAGTGTAGATGGTGTAGATAGGGTAGGTAGTGTAGGTTCGTAATTAGTGTAGTCGCGTAGATTTTAATTACTCCCCTTACTAGCTAACCATTATGCAACATAGTTTTATTTTTGTCTCTGGCTGGTTTTTACTCTATTCTATGTTGAAAAATTAACAAGTTTCCATTTATGCTTTGAAAATGTTACATTTTTACGGTGTTCCTCTAATTAATGCGATTATTCAAGAAAGGAAAAATAAAGTAGTGAACCGTATCTAAAGGACGCAAATAACTTTAGTGGAGAGTTTTAACTTTAATGATGAGGGAGGGAAGGGGGGATGGAAATGTGTGGATTCTAGAGACTTTCGTGTTACAAGCAGTTTAAAAAGTATGCGAATGAAATGTTTTTCTTTTTATGTCTTTCGAACGTTATGTACCTTTTTAAATCTCGGAATGATGTATAGAATATGGTTATCAAATTGTGTAGATAATCTTCAAAAGGAAGTATATATATGCACAATGTATTTTATAATTTATATTGAATAAATCAGGCAAATTAAACCAATTGTTTGATTTGTTCTGATTTAATTCACTTTTCAAAGCACTTATGATTGTTTCTTGTATTGCGACGGACCACTAAATATTTATCCCGCTTCTAGCTTAGATAGTTTTCTCCATGGCAACCACGGTTCTCATTGCTGATTTGCATTAAAAAAACAAGGCAGTTAGCGACAAGATAAATATTTACCGGTCAAATCATAATTAGTCTAGTTTTACAATATTATGTTTCATCTTTATTCTCTATCTGAGCCAAATTCTCTGCCCTAGTTTCTACCTCCAAGGCACGAAACATCCCGTTATGTGGTTACGGGTGGGAGAGGGGGGGGGAGGGTCAGGATGTCAGGAGAGAGGTGCCCGAAGGCGACACATTCAGGATGTAACTCCCACTAACTAGCAACACTGGCAAAGGTCGCCTCTTCGTTATAACAGCACAAACTAAAAATCCTCCCTTTGTCTCTACACCGTCGTAATTTCCTCATTGTTTAAAATTTATTCCCTTTCCCCATAGAAAAACTTTCACGTCTAAAATATTCACCCAAAAACCCCAACTTGTGGTGTTTTTCCACGCGTTCTTTATTTATGCCCCTAGTCAGCTCGGCTGTATAGAAACTTGGTTTTGGTTAATTAGTCGTTTCGTCTTCCTTGCCAAGTGCTTTGTTCTAGACTTGATTTTATTATGACCATACCCTCGCTCTTAATTAAGATCGTTTGCTAAGAGTAGTTGGTGCAGCTTTGCCCGTCCGTGAGTAACCGATGAACTATGTATATATATCTTGTGTAAAACTTTTTAATTGAGGCGTTTGAAGGCGGTTTATTAATTATATTCTCTAGGCGAGATAGATTAAATGGCGGTTTGTCTTGTTATATTATATTGCAAAGCGCGGTCGTCACATAAATCTAGCGTAATAGGGTATTGAAATAACTTTTGAGCTCCCCCGAGTGAGCGAGTAAGGGTGTAATAAGTTTACCGCGAACACTATCGTAAATCTGTGTGTATGTAAAGTTACAAGCTTGAACGTGGGTTGGGCATGGTAGAAGTGTTTTTTCGTTTAATAGTTTCGTGGATGTATATTTTGTTTTAAATGGGGATGCATTAGTTTGAATGATTTCCATGTGTTACGCGTATGTACAGAAGTGCGTTCGTAAATTTAAAATGTTTGTCATTCTTTAGTTTGGTTACGCGCAGCGTGTAAAAAGCTGTTTCAATTCAACGGAACTATAGTCTCATACGAACCTTGGATCATTAAAAAAATAGTTTGATAACCAAATATAGTCATAGATTTTACAATTTCTTATTTCCAAAGAAATTAAATATGTCGCTGGGAGCTTTGCTCATTTTCATCTTCTATATTATATATACTTGATGTGTGTATTTTTTGCCTCGCGAAACTAAATAAATAATTGAAATAAATGAAAGGTTCCGTGTCAGCATTGGCTTAACGCATCATTCTGTCGACGAGATGGGAAAAAAGAACCTTTCTGTTTGTCCCGACTTGTGAATAGATCGTACCGGATTATATATATGCTTGGTTTTGACATCCAACTGCACTGGGACGAATTATCGTGAGGCAAATGTATTCCAAATGATTTGACAGGAAACTGATTTGCATCAAGTAATCGCCCCCCCCCCCCCCCCCCCGTCCACCCCTTCAGATTTGCTTTACCCGGCTGAGCCGTCGGGACCCGAGCCGACTCGAATAATGGGATTTTTCACATGAGAAAATAAAATTATGTTTAACTCTCGAAAGAAAGAATCGCAAGGGTGGGCTTGGATTCTGGTGGTCGGCGGTGGAGAAGATGAAATTGAAATGAAATGAAAAAAATAAGGGTTGAATGAATTCTTTAAAAGGCAGTGAGTTCTTTCTGTTGTTGTTGAAGGTAGAACGTTGATGGGAGACGTAGTAGGAATGTCTGGCGGACGTTTTGCTTTGCATGGTTCGCTCGCCTTCTGTACTCAACGCCGAAATAAATTATCTCTGTGTACATAATATAATGATTTTCTGTAGAATATCTCTTAGATTCTTCTTGTACTAGTTTTTTTGTTCAACAACAGCCTATGACAAATTCATATTTGTACATAAATAAATAAATACATAACATATTATAGGCTACACCAATACGGGTTGACTTGAAATAAAAAAATAATCGTCGGCATGATATTTTGATTAATTTCTTTATGATGGTTGTTTATAACTCAAAAAACCTGAAAATTTAAAGTTTTTCTTGCAGGTGACATCATAAATTAACTGTTAAAAGTCTCTATGGTTACAAATTTTACTTTCATACAACAGCAATTCCTTATTTTGTTGACAACCTGTGGTGCTTGTCCACATTTGTTTCATTGTTGTCCTGCTGGCTTGCAAGAAGTCTATTGGCCACTCAAAATAGACTAGATGCATTCTACTGGCAGAAAATAAAACTATCATGAGGAGGAGTTTAGCTGTCAATAATTCATTGTTGTGTTATTGTTAAATCATCAATGGCGCAGATCAGGAGGTTGCTTATCAGCGCTATCTAAGCCTATTTGTTAGCTTTAGTCCCCAGTATTTAGAATTACATTTAGGTCCAGTCTTACAATGTCCCAATAACTACTTATTCGTCGAATAGCTTGTTTTCTCCATGGCACTGTCCTATCAAAACCCTTGAAATCCTCCAAATAACTTATTTGCTACAAATAAATTTCTTATTAGGAGATTGTAAGACCTGTTTGAATGATCGGCTAAGATATTTACTTATGCCAGTGAGTGTATCTGTTATACCGTGTATAACAAGCGATCCCGATACTCGATACACCCCCTACCTGATAATGTACCTCAGTGAGGGATGTATAGAGAGAGAGAGAAAGAAAGAGCGAATCTCTCAAGTAGTATAATAAGTTATACTTCCAAGGTTGGCGTCCATTAATCTAGCTCGGTAAACAGTGATTTGTTCGAGTTTGATGTACGATCGCTGGGTGGTTCTATAAGGGCCGGCGCTAACTCAATGCCTGTATCGGTGACCGGCTTCATCAATAAGACGTTGTATCTATCTCTACGTACACGCGCGAGAAACTCGCTTACAATTCTCGCGTGAAGCAAACTCGTCATTGGGCTGTTTTGGGGGGAATTTGGGCAAGTTTTCGTAGGAATAACTGTTATGTATATAGGCCTATGTCTGCAACAGGATCGAGGTCCCATAAGTGCAAATTTAATATACTTTAACTTACATGATGATTGATGAATGTTGATGAGGAAGGGAGGATGTTAAACCTAATACCAGCATGTAGTTTACTCTTGTTGAAAAGTATTAAGGGGACCATCCACCAGCTTTAAGTCCTATCCGAAAAAAATTGTTATACGGTGCACACCAGCTTTACCTGATGTGCCCCTCTTGTAAGTAACTATAGGTATGTTAGGGTGTTTGGATAGTTTGGAAGGAATGTCCCAAGGGCTGTTAGGAGGACTCGATCCAAGTATTCACCTTTACTCCTGAGGAAAACCTCGGAATAAACTTCAGTCAGGATTGCCGGTGTTCGGAAACGAAACTGCGGCCTCCCTCTCGCATGTTACCACTGCAGAGCACGAGTAAAAAAATGCCACGTTATTTTCGTTTGTAAAGCTTTTTTACACCGTCAAATTCTTGAATTCAAGGACAAAAGCACATCAAAAACATGCCAGATATAGTAAAATACGATAGCCATTTTTATTGACGCTTTTTTGTCCTTCAATTCAAGAAGTTGGATCTAAAAAATGTACCGTGTTTTACAGGCAAGTCAAGATAGCGAGAACTTGCCTGTGGTGTTACTCCGTGTATGTCTCGTGCGAGAGATGCTCCGTGTATCCCCACACGTGTGAGCCACGTGGGAGAGTGCGTGGCCGATAGACGGACTACCAACCAGGCCCCATCTCAACCCAAATATAGGAACGACTCACACACGTCTCGCACTCTCAACTATATAGGTTGTAAGCTATACACAAGGATAGCGATTAGTTGTGTTATTACGCCTTGATCCCTCTGTCGGCGTGACTGAATGTCTGTCTGTCTGTCTGTCTGTCTGTCTGTCTGTCTGTCTGTCTGTCTGTCTGTCTGTCTGCGTGTCTGTCTATCGGTCTTACCATTTATGTATGGCTACCCTCTGACGCTTACTGTCTCTCCTTTTAAGTCAAATTCTGTCTGCTAGTTTTTTTTTCCTTATATAATCGGCAGGCTTGCACATCTTCGTTATTTATATTTTTTGTTTTAACATATATTTATAATTTTCAACACATAAATATAATATCATACAAGTAATCCAAATTATCTAGCTCAGTAAAACTAAGGCCAGTCCATCAGTCTTACAATGTCCCAATAACTACTTAGGCCTATTCGTCGAATATAGCTTGTTTTCTCCATGGCAACCACCAATCAAAACTCTTGAAATCCTCCAAATTGCTTACTTGCTATACAAAACACATTCCTGTTTGTTGATTGTAATACCAGCCCTAAATGAAATAGCTTAGAATGTACGAAAATTAGAAAATACTGTAACTTTATTCATGACACGTGAAAAAATGTTAAATTTGTCTGTCATCTTTGCGCCATAAAGATTGGCTACTGGATCTGTCTCTTTTGCAATTGTGTTGCTGTCTCAAGCCGCCACAGAATTAGTTCCACGCAAACTAGTGAACACTCAATTAAATCTCTTTATTTCTGTTTTTGTGTTTTCGTAAGTTGGCAGACAGGGCGTTGATAATAACCCGTTACCACCCTTGACAGCCCGAACGAATCGTGGACTTGTGTGTGTGTGTGGGGGGGGGGGGGGGAGGGGGGGGGGGGGTCATCTGTCTTGCACTGACGTCACAACAAGAGATCGCGATTTGTTCTCTCGGACGTGGTTTGAGTTCGAATATAGGACGCACGCTTTAGTTTCTCGTTCCATTCCATCGTAGATCGATTATATTGCGATAGGCGGCCGGTCCAAAGACATCGACTTCGATAGTTGTACTTCTCGTTCCATTCCATCGTAGATCGATTATATTGCGATAGGCTGCCGGTCCAAAGACATCGATTTCGATAATTGTACTTCTCGTTCCATTCCATCGTAGACCGGTTATATTGCGATAGGCTGCCGGTCCAAAGACATCAACTTCGATAATTGTACGATTCCTCGTTTTTTTTTTTTCTTTTTGGCGTTGGTTTAAATAATGTTGAATTTGAAACTATTTAATTTATTATATTATTATTTTTTTATTTACATAAATACTTTCTAGAATACTCTTTTCATTGCGTCTGTGAATGGTTGAACTTATTATTTCACTATTGATAATAATGGTAGTAAAAAATAATGGTAGGTGGTGCTAGAAACTTTGTGTTACCTCTTTATTTTGTTGTGGAATCCATCGTATGTGCCCTAATTGAACCATAAAACTACAATGATAAATGTGACAAGACTCTAAAACACCTCCATTATATTTTCTTCTTAGAAATTTCCCTCAAGGTTTTCCTTCAACCAGTCGACGCAACAAAGTGCTAAATAATTACCGTACACAAAAAAAGTTAACAACGTTATTACATCTGGCAACGCCGCCTCTCGTCTCGGTCTTCACCGCCGCCAGCGCTAGCGTCGCTCCATCCACCGCCTGTTAAACCCGGGGGAACATTTCAGACACCTTATTTTCCTCCCCCATCAAGTTTTGTAAGTCGGGTCATCGCTTGAGATAGGTGTGATGAATAGAGAAGGAGGGGAAACGCCCTCCACCCCCCCCCCCCAACCCCTCCCTCACTCATCGTGAATGCGAATGAGCACATTGGATGTGTTTCCCGAGATTTTCCGGCTTATTGTGTGACATCTGATGGAAGGGAAAATTCCATCGTCCATTGTTGTACGTTTTCAACGTATTTCATTAGTGATTGTCGGATTTCTCCGTCTGTAAAGATTAAATTTATCGTATGCACGATTTGACATATACAGAGGCCATTTGCGAGCCCTATTGTTCTCTACATATGAGCTTTGATGAGCTTTGATGGAGTTCATCAAGGCTTGAGTGTACTACTTGTGCACACATAACACGCGCTATCCTTATTGCAGGGTAGGGTCGCGATTCGACACATTTATTGGCCGTATTTCCTCCTTGTAAGGGAAACACAATTAACTTTGTGGCGTTCCGAACGATTATTTCCTCCACTTCCAACTAATGGCTGGTTCACTGTTGAGCTGATGTACGTGCACGTTATAACTGGTCTATTATACGCTATAACTGGTATATTATACGTTATAAAGGGTCTATTATACGCTATAACTGGTCTATTATACGTTATAACTGGTCATTATACGTTATAACTGGTCTATTATACGTTATAACTGGTCTATTGTACGTTATAACTGGTCTATTATACGTTATAACTGGTATATTTTACGTTATAAAGGGTCTATTATACGCTATAACTGATCTATTATACGTTATAACTGGTCTATTATACGTTATAACTGGTTATTATACGTTATAACTGGTCTATTATACGTTATAACTGGTCTATTTTACGTTATAATTGGTATATTGTACGTTATAACTGGTATATTATACGTTGTAACTGGTCTATTATACTTTATAACTGATACAGAGCGAACGCTCATTTTGGTAAATAAAAATACTACTACTACTATAAAAAAATGTTACATTATGCTTATTTCTTTTTCTTTTTTCTTTTCTTTTCTTTTTCTTTTTTCTATATATATTTTTTACACATTTCGCTTTAATGTTCCTTCATATTTATATAATTTATATGTTTTATTTAATATAATATATTTTTACTTGATTTATTTTGATTTAATTCCTCAATTTCATTTTTATTGTTCTTGCTTTTTTTTTATATATAGTCCAATAGTTTGTTTTGTTTTTGTTATTCTTGCTTTTATCATTTCATTATTAATAATTGTTTGCATAGTTCTATTTATTCTCCTCCTTTGTAAATCAGTTCTTATCATTGAATAGGATAGACAATAAATAAACACTATAGTTCGGTGATAGAACGGGAACAAATGTCCCAAACATCCCTGTCTCCCACGACGCGCGGCGTAAGACTCCGTCTCAGCGCGCGGCGTTCTCCCTCCATCAACGCGCGTACACATCTCCCGCGAGCGCTCGACGCTCGACGCTCGCTCAAGCCTCAGTCTCGGCTCGACCTCCGTAGCGCGCGGACGTCGACGCTCGCGCGCTCTCGACTCACGACCACAACAACAACAACAACAACAACAACAACAACAACAACAACAACAGCTAGTAGGCGTCGCGACGCCCCGTTTTGCGTAGACAGATCGAGCGACAAGTGTTTTTTGACGTCATTGAAAAAGTGTTATTTTTTTTGTTTTTGTTTTATTTTAAAGAAAATGTGTTTGTGTTTTTATGAGTTTATTGTGTGTAGTGAGTATTTTAAAGAAATCTTCACGGCATATTGTTATGCTGTTTTTTTTTTTTAAATATACCGAGTGTCACCCAAATGTACCGTTTTTAAGTTACGGTATATTTGAGTGTTTGTTGTGAATTTAATCGTGTGTAGATTACGATTGGCAACATTGATTGCGACCATCGTGTGTTTTTGGATGTAATGGAAGTGATTGGATATACTTACCAGGGAAATTTGGATAATGTGATTTTTTGGGGGTGAAAGGTCAATGTTTTTTTTTTAAATGTGTATGGTTTTCGGTTAGGGAACGTTTATTTTATAGTTTGCCCGAGCAGTTTTAATTTTAGAATAGTTTATTTTGACTATTTACGTCAATATTTTGGGATGAGTATTAATTTTTTAAATGATCGCTATGACAAGTGGTATCTATAGGCTACCCATTAGATGCGGTGTATACATACTCACATATATCTATAACAATTAAAATCATAACCTATGGATATCGTAATTGATGGCTTTGCGTAATGTTAGGGCTACGTTTTAGTTATTAGGATGTCGATAAAACAACATTTACATCCCTTTGAAAGCAACGGTAAATAAAAGCTAATCACCACACAAATGTGCATGTTCGTAATGCCAACATTTCGTTATCCACTTTGAAATGAGTTCAACTAGGGATTGAGTTTATGTGATCTGTATTCCAATATAGTTTTTTAAAACACGTAATTATAATTCGTTTAAGAATGAATATCAATAGATTGACAAAGTTTCGTTCCTTGATTTGGCTATATTTATTTCACTTCAAACAACACAATCTTGCGTTAATTTTTAGATGCAAGTATCAATATGTTTTGGTCGCAAGGTCAAATTTTTATACGTATGCTGTTGGAATTGTAAAGAAAATTTATACTTGAATCGTTTGTTTATGCCTAGCAAAGGAAACAAGTAGATGGAAAATGGAATTGTATAGTTATTTCCGCTGAAAACATTAATTTCCACGTTTACATCAGTTTGGTAAAACACGACATTCAATTCACATTTGTCATTGTCTTCACAATCGATATAAGTTAGGTTTGCTTTAGTGAACGCGCGCTACATGTTAGGTTGGAATAACATGTTCAGGTCTAGTTTTCCCGCCATAGAGAGTTATTTGAGCACACACAGATCGCTTCTGAGATTCAACATACACAACTAGACAAAACTGAGCGAGCACACGTTTATATTCTTCAATGCAGAAGGTACAGGGTTTGATTCCCGGTTAGAGCTAGAGTTTTTTTTTTTTTAATTGGAATTTGACTTTGTCTGTATGACGCCTGCGTATTTTGGAGCCGTCATTTTCACAGCAACAACAAATTGGTATAATATCACCAAATGCAAATCATTTCCTGTATCCGTTTATATGTAAGGAGGCAATAATTACAAATTTATTTAATATTTACAAGATATGTCACGGTGAAAGGTATATGCCTACTTATGATTTAGAAGTTGTACACATTTATTTGTATTACACTGACTTAAGAATGTTCGAGAGCTGTTAGTGGGACTCAATCTCAGCAGTCGCCTTATTGTGGCTGAGTAAAACCGCTTATAAAACCTTGAGTCAAGATAGCCGGAATCGAACCTGTGTCCCGCCGAACTGCAGTCTCGCACGTTACCACCGAACCAGCTCTTGTTGCGTTGTGATCACGCAACAAGTCACTTTATCAACCGGTGTGTTTGAACCCGTGATGTCCTCGCCCGGTGTTCGAACCCACACTCTGCCGACTGTGTGTGGGGGGGGGGGGGGGGAGCGCTGGTCCGCGTCCAATCAACGCGTCGCGCGTTGGTGTGAACGCGCGCCACAGGTAGCCGGTTTGACGCGCCGCAAACAGTTGAAATGCCAACAATTCAACGCGCAAAAGGTCGTTTAGAACGTTTTGTTTGTTCGTTTTGACATTTGAATTAATACAACGCGCGGATTATTTTTTTTTCCTGGAATTAAATGAAATTCTTCGGGTCTTTGAGCGTTATTAAAATGCGCATTTTGTTGACAATCTACATCCAACACGCATATAAAGGAATTATTCTTTACAGTACATGAGAAGTTTACTTGAAGCCTCGTTTACGTTAAAGTTATATAGTCTGCAAAACTAAATACCAATTTCTCTTCAACCATGAAGATCCTTAATAGTGATTCTAAACGAAGATATAACCATATCTTTTAGTGATACTGGTATTATTTATAACTCGCCGATATTTGTAATGTATATTTGTAAAATGTGTTCTTTATAATATCCCCCGCGGATAACTAGTGAATGGGTCTGTCACTTACCCCTCCTTGCCCCTGACGTTTCGACGAAGTGTCATTCATCATCTTTAGCCCCCCCCCCCCCCCCAGGCTTCATTCACTAAGTTATTCCCCGGAGGATGCACCAATCAATCAATCATTGAATCAACAATCAGGGGAAGTGGAGTAATACATCACATCTGCCTGCGTCATAAACGTCCAAACAAATAGAAATAATGTAAACATATTTTCTTGTTTGTATTTACAATAATTGATTACACTTTTTTTATTTTTTTATTGTACAACTATAGGCAACATTGTCTACCCTTCAATAACAGCTATGTTCAGTTACATTTCTATGTCAATGCGTGTATGGAAAACTAATTCCTAGGTCTATATATTGTATTTATTTGTTCACGTTTCATACTTTATTTTTTGTATACTTTTATACAGGTATATTCATCTGCAATTAAGTAAAATTGAGCTAAACATGTCAATTTCTATATAATATATTAGGTAGTTCGTAAAGCCCAAACCAAAACCGTCGCATACCCCTCGCAATGCCATCTGTGCGCCCGCTATTAATACAACATATTTGGGAAGGGGGGGGGGGGGGGGGGGGGGGGGGGTTGTACACAACACGTGTTATTCAAGTGTGATCGTAACACTGTAGTCTGCATGTGGCTGCCGTGAGATGGACGATTAGTACCCAAAACTAGGCTATATATAGCTTAGGAAGCGAGCAGGCTGTGGTTCGAGACCCTTAGTGCCCACCACATGCACACATCTTGTTGTGTATATAGTGTTTCGTTTAGTTCTCGCAACAGTCTGTGGAGAAGCGAAAATACTTTAAATTGGAGACAACACAATTTTATATAATATACATTATGTGTACAGTATTTTTCCGGGACTTTTCGCCCTTTGTGTGAACAGAATATTGCGAAAAATAAATAAATAATAGACACATCCAATTCGTCAGCTAAAACGTTTGCACAGAAATAATATATCCTGCGGAGGAAAGTATAGGGGGGGGGGGGAGGTTCGAGGTCCCCATACTTTCCCCGCAAAACTTGTTATAGATTAATTCAGTTACTACTAATTATGTCATTATTTATGTAAATGATAACAATAATGAATATGCCGTGTTAGATATTATCAACGTCTATAGATTAAATAAAATACAATTATTATAACAAAAATGAATATACCTTGATAAATAAATATATCTTTACCTGGACAATTCGAAACTATTGATTTTAGCTGTAGTTGTAATTTGAAACTATTCAAAAAAATCAAAACTGGCCCGCGTGTCAAAAAGTCTGTTGCATCATCGCTTAAGCCCTTTTGCCTGACAATATCGGAATCGCAATCGTAATCCAAAAATCGTGAAAGCGTTAACTCACATGGTTCTTCACAACTAGATCGTAATGTCGTAATGATTTTTTTAAATTAGAAAATCTACGATTGCGATCCCGATTACGACGATTGTGGTTGTGGCTTCATAACCTCTAATAACTGTACACGACCCTCTTCTCAAACCTGTGTACATAAGACTATAAGACGCGGCCTAAGCCAAGTATAATGAGTATTGTCTCGATGCAAGTTTCAGCCTCCTGTGACGTCACGCAACGATTCAATTAGCCCCAGATGTTGAACTTGTGTGCGTCAACATGGGGGGCATGTTTTTTGTGACCAGACTGTACCCGGCTATTATTATTATTCTTGTGGTGTGAATGACATTGGAAAGGAAATGATACGAATGCTTGTATAAACAGGGTTTGATTTTTTTATTAACCGACTCGAAAGTTTTGGAATTATATGCTGGGCTTAATATTGTCCCACTCTTTGAAGAAACGTGTTCACAATTTTATTGCTTTAGGATGTTATCAAAAATTGTGTCACTACCAAAACGGAACAAAAATGCGTTGTTTTATATATTTTAATCGACCTTTTTCAGAATTGATTTAGATCTTCAATGACAACAATGCACAACAGTGAAAAATACACATATATAACATTTGAAAACTAGTTATTGTTGAACATTGTTGTCATTGATCTATGAAGGACCCTTAGATAGAATTAATCACTGCCCTCAAAATCAATTCAGAAAATCATCTATCTACCGTTAGACAGAATCTTGCTTTCCACTTTATAGTTTTGTTTTCGTTAGTTATTATAACGAACGTTTTCATATTCCCTGTGTTCAACACTTTTAAAACTATCATAAAATCCTTCAGAAACATCGGTATCATCAAGTGTTCCCTGAATGTTACAACATCAGACATTCTTACGAAATTTAAAACCAACACCGTAATTAGATCAGTTTGATAAGAGAACGTCTTATGAGTGAATGAATGACATATCTTATTTCACACGCGGTATGACTTATAATTGTTGTTAAAGGAGAAGGAAAGTAATATCACTGAAACGATTTCGAACAATAGCAAGTTTTACTTTCATATGTGTATCATACGGTGAGATAATAATCGTTGTAACAATTACCGCAATTAAAGTTTCTCTGGCTGGGCTTCGAACCAAGATGCTCTCATGCAGGACACGTTTACCTATAGAGCTGTCGAAGTGTGGCGCAAAGTAGTTAGCTATCTCTTTATTATTTCAATTATCATATTGAACAGAACTACTCTCGGGTCAATTTGAAAAAATCACATTATGTGGGATTTACAGGGAAGGATACCTCTACGTCAAAAACCACATACAAATTTTAATTTATAAATTATATCACAAGAATGGGCTTCGAAATCGAAACTTTGAACTGTGGTTTAGTAGGCCCTACATACTGAATGCTCTAAGTTGTGTCTTACATTGTAATCAGAAGTTTTTTTTATATATAATTAATTTTATTACTAATTATCGAATTAATCATCAAAATAACTACGGTAATTGTTATATTTCATTCAGTCTGTATGGCTAACCAAACACAGTGCTCTGTTGATTTAGATTTTTGATTTCTTGTTGTAATCTTGAGATATAATTAAACAATGAAGATTTTCTTTGACATAGAGACTACCCTTTGCTCTTAATGTAGAATCTATTAAATTATAACTCATTTACAAAAGAGGACAATAAATACAATATAGAATAAAATAACTACGATGAAAGAGTGAGACTATTGAAAATTGAAAAATTGTATAAATAAACTGGGGTATAATAGCATTTTCTTGTAATAGCCCATGTCCCTTCGTTAATTTGTCTGTAAACTTTTAAACTCGAAAGTCTTCGTTACCAACCGTCAATTTCAACTCTTCACACAATCACAGTATCTATCCGTAGGCGGGTATCGAACCAGCGACCTCTGGAACGAGACCATATCTCGTGCATTACCTTCGAGCCAAACACCTCGATGTGTGTACACGCGCACGTGCAAACACCCATTTCTATCGTGTCTTATGAAACTGTGCCGTGTACATTGTACATTGTGTACATTGTCGTCGCAACATCCAGCCGTGAAGATTATGGATAAAGTAGAGAACGAAACTCTATAGCCGACAACATTCTGTTATGTTTCGTCTCGGTTTGAGAGTTGCTTCCCCCTCGTGTGTGTGCGTGTGCGTGTGCGTGTGCGTGTTCGTGTGCGTGTGCGTGTGCGCGTGTGGGTAACCTGATCGCATGGAGATGTTGGTTGGGTAGACAACTGTCTCACTTCAAGTGAGACAGTCCACGTTGTAGTTTGTACGATCTGACTTATTATATTATGTGAGACAGGTATGATATTCGAAGCTCGGTTTGGTAACCAATAATGCTTTCAACATACGTTACGATAAAATGCAGCATCACCGTCGCCGAGTTTGTATAGAGAATCTGCGATTTCCGGGCAACTTTCGAGTCGATTTTGGGTAAAGAGTACTAAATTTCCTAAGATTTTTATTGATATCTTAAGAATGATTGAAGCGATTGAAAAAGTGGTTCTTACCCGGTTTTATATCGGCTAAAACAATGAATGCAACAATTGTAACCGTACGATTGTAATTTCAATCGTTATAATTAATTCTGAACTGATACA
Organism: Isoperla grammatica; assembly: GCA_945910005.1. Taxonomy (NCBI): domain Eukaryota; kingdom Metazoa; phylum Arthropoda; class Insecta; order Plecoptera; family Perlodidae; genus Isoperla; species Isoperla grammatica. The sequence continues at coordinate 4,780,383 of OX246750.1, forward strand.
AATCGTAACAATAACAATATAAGATAAAGTTCTTAGACCTTAAATACATTGGTGTCAGAAATAAAGAACCAGAGAGTCATCCATACACATTAGTATTAATGATAAATAAATAAATAAAATAAATTCACATCTAGAATCTACCCACTCAGTAACTAAACTGATTTGCAGTGGGGAACTTCAATTTAAAGCGACTTAACCAACCCTAGGCTCCGAACACCATCGACGAGTGAGCGATAACCAATCAAAGATCGATATTTCAAATACGAAACTATTTTGTATCGTTTTTGAATCTCCTTAAAAAAAAAATGAATGAAGGTGTTGATACCCCATCCTGCCCTATAATACAGTGTTTTAATGATTGACGTAGTGCGTAGTTCCGTAGTGCAGAACATAGCCGGCAATCTATAGCGACACATCAACCATAATTGCGCGCTTAATATTGCCATGTCGACCATAATTGTGCAATGTCGAATAACATGCGGTGTAAACACTTGTGCAATGTTCTGTTCCTCTTTGAAGATGGCCGCGACTCGTTTTTACTGCACACTTTCTTCAACTCACGTTACGCAGCACCATTTTCATTCGTGTTTCTCAATTGAGAATGCACTTGTCTAGAATCTAGCTAGATGATAGACGGGGTCTTTGTACCACGGTGTCCTCATTTACGTGGGGAAATGATGGATTCTACGTTTAAATTTTAAACGATTTGTTTGTTGTGTATGGCTACCTAGAACCTAACCAATATATCGAATCTCCTCCTTCTCGAATCGAATCGAATCGAATCGAATCGAATCGAATCGAATCGAATCGAATCGAATCGAATCGAATCGAATGTCCTCGTTTACGTGGGGAAATGATGTATTCTACGTTTAAATTTTAAACGATTTGTTTGTTGTATTTCCTACCTAAAATCTGTCCAATATAACGAATCTTATCAATAAAAGTTATATAGCTTCTGGCTCGACTTGAAAAGTGACTCTGCAGCGCCGAAGCACATCATCATAAATTGTATAAACAGAACAATCGATCTCAATAAAAATCACTTCTCGCAACTCACCATTTGTAAATAGTAACTTCTGTGTAACTTTTTTTTGTCCTGAGGTTTTAGTTCGTGAGCCTTCTTGGAATAAACATAAACCTGTTCAAAATTTTAAGGTATGTGTTTACAGGATAACGATCTAAAAGAAAAACAGATTTTTCTTCGGGGACGATGATGTATTTGGGTTTTACGTCTTATGTACTTTAGCAACGTCGCTAATCGAGACGATGAATGGGTGATTTATATGGAGATGAAAAACGCTACATGACATCCATGTTCAAGACATACCCCAATGAAAAAGTTACCTAAAGAAAGTCTAACATTTCTTTACAACTTCCTTAAAAACATACAGTGTTTGCAGCTTTAAAAAGTCACGTTAAAAAAAATTATAGCTTTTATTTCAACATACTAAAAAGCAAACCGCTCTCCTTGCCTGAATAATCTTGTGGTTTGTTTATATGTAAATAATACACACTATATAATCCGTGCCCTACAATGATATATTCGAACGTGTACAAACTTAATGAAACCTTACACTGTATAATATATTAAAGGGCCGCCATAGTTTTTATTTCGAGACAACATTAATTCTACATGTGGTTGTATAAAGAAGTTGATTGTTTTGAACCCTCCATGTTGGTTTCATCTGATCATGAACACACGCTACACCATTGTATTGTCGCCTACTAAAAGAAACATTCTTGTGTATGTGTGTATGTGTGTGTGTACGCAGTGTGACAACAAACGCGTGTTTTCCGCACTACTAATTATAGACATCTTGTTGTTGTATTGTTGAAACCACTTTCTTCTGGTTCGAGATGTAATGAAAACACGCGTAGGAACACACGCGACAATAGTTGTTATTACAGAATCGCAGAAAGAGTTTTTATTCAAGGGGGTGGGGGGGGGGGGGGGGTACAGTGCGCGTTGCGGCCATATTGTTTATTTTTTTTAACTACACTCGAGATACATTTACAGTGAAACTGAAAAGTAAGTTAATATTTCGATGTAGATATAGTTCTGATGTATAAAATACCCCTTTAGCTACTGTAGATTTGATGTACTAATGCAGACTCTACTAATTATAAACTGTATTTAACCTGGTTCTACATTATTGCCAATTATACCTTTTTCAGAATTGATCTAGGACCCTTAGATAGAGCTAATAACGGTCCTCTAGATCTTCAATGACAACAATGCACAACAGTGAAAAATACACCATAAATAACATTTGAAAACCAGTTGTTATTGTTGAGCATTGTTGTCATTGATCTGTCAAGGACCCTTAGATAGAAGTAATCATGGCTGTGTTTTAAACGAAAGATAGGAATGTTCTAATGTGTTTGTGACGAACATTCCGACTAAAACACGAAACAGTTCATTCAGTTAGTTGGTTATATAACTCCCCAAATCAAGGACCGCGCTTGTAAGTGTTCCCTACAAAGGTCTCGTTGTCAAGACCCGAATAACATATACGAGCACAGCACATAAAAGTTGTTTTAAGTTGGTTTTTACTATCGTGTTTACATGCGGCGTCGCTGGGAGCGCTAGTTGCGTCGATCTACTCTAAACACTAGTTGGTTCTATCGTAAAACCAGAAATAAAGGCTATTCAACTCAAGGATGGATGGATTTTGAAACCGTCGTGATAACAAATAATCCAACGACTATTTTTAGTGTTTTAGTCAATGTCACATTCTTGAGGAAGTCTTGAAATAGGAAAACTACTTGTTGAGATGACTTTTTGACCGAAACCTAGGCTAATAACATTATTAATGAATCTATAGAAACTACTGTTTAAGAGTTTATGATTTCTTGTAAAAATATAATTCAGTTTATATAAGTCAAGAGATCTATATAGGTAATAATCTTGAAGCTACATAGCTTTTCCGATTCTCCTGACTTAAAACTTCATCTTCGAAAACCTCAATTTATCAACAACAAAAACGAAAGGTGGCTGCACGTTATACTTAACGAATCTCCGGGCAGTGCAACCATTTTGAGTTTCTTTTGATTTATAACAAACTAACGTTTTACATAACCAATACAAATTAATAATGCATATATATAATAAATAACTTGATCCAGTAAGAAAATTGTATCAACTTGCCAACATTCTAAAAGGACTTACTACAAGATTATGACAGTCGTGAACGAAAGCTGGATTTTTAAAAGTAGTTTCTTTGTTATATTTGTCATTTTTTAACACTATTTTACCTGTACAACTAAAATATATATTCTGCTAATTTAAAAATATGAATTCTAAGAGAAATTTATACCCTTTACTCGCGTTACGATTATATCGCGAAAGTCTGTAGTTCCGCAGTATGCACGAGCAATTCCATGTAGGTACCTTTCCACTGTTGACAGGAAACTGCGGTCTTCCTGTCAGCCAAACTTTGCTCTATCGAGTAGCTAAGCCAAGCAAGCAAGTCGATGCCCGCTAATCACCTATTCTGTGGTTGTTCGCCCTATTTGTGTCCATGCATAGATCTGAGGGGGGCTACAGCCTTCGTCCTTGCAGTGTTGCTGATTACAGCCGCATATAACCCATTTCGCATGGGGCTTATCAACGCTGGATTATGACTAAATATAACTCTGAGAGTGATAGGACACTTTGAACCTATCTTGGTCACGTTATTTACAGCTGTAGGTCTATGCCCACACATTGCGGGGACATCTATAATGAACATAGTAACATATGCGTGCCCTTGAAGTGAATTGATCAACCATAAGGTCCAGTCTTAAAATGTATCAATAACTACTTATTCGTCGAATAGCTTGTTTTCTCCATGGCAACCACCGATCAGAACCCTTGAAATCCTCCAAATAGAATTGCTACAAATAACTTTCCTGTTAGGAGATTGTAAGGCCGGCCCAATGTATAATAATGACATTATTTAAATAATCACATAAATCATATACAGTACACGGAAGCTAATTGTTGCGAACTCTATTAGTATTCGAATTATGTCTTAATGTAACTGAAAATGAAATTAATGTACATAAATGAATTCCAGAGTTGATTGCTAAACAATCGTATACTCATGAAACAAGTTAAACAATATAAGACACAATGCAGTTACAACATTGTAATAGGTAACAAAAATACAAAGAAATAACTATGTGGTGGGACAAAGATCAGAGAACGGAAATATTAATTCACTCACAATTGTGGAAATTAATTAAATGTGAATTACAAAGGTAACAGCTGAGTTCAATATTTCTCGACTAGCTGCTGTAAGAACAGCTTGGTCGGTCGGTGCTTTGTCATATGAACAAAACATATTATTAGAAAACGTTGCAATCTAACAATCAATATTCATAACTACTTACTATTTAATAACATTCCATAACAGCTATTACAAAGAAATGATTTCTATTGATAGAAAGTTATCCTATAATAAAACAAATACAAAATATAGAAACGAAACATGTGGCCTATACAATTACTTCCATTACATTCAATGCACGTACTGTACTAAGCAACAAGATGTAGAAAGTAGAGATGCAATTATCGCAAAACTTTCGCGCGTCAGTGTTGTTGGTGCAACGAAGCCAATCGCGAAGTTCGTCTCGAGTGTAAAACATAATTTGTGTGGTGTTGTTTGCCTCTCTAGTGCATCGAAGTTCGAAGTGAATCGCGAAGAGTAAAGAAATGTGACTGCAATCATGTGACATGTGTGCCTACGTGATGTAGGAGAAATAAGTGGTGTGTAAACTATGAGCCTATTGGATATGGCCTAGTTTATTTGGTGTGGAGAAGAAGAAAAAGAAGAAATGCAAAAACACACAAATCATTGTATATCTCGCCCCACGATGCCCCCCCGTCCTAGTTCCTTCGATTGTGGCGAGGAGGCGCGCCCCACTAGACGCCCCCCCGTTCTCGAGCCGATCCGCCGCTGGAACTCTTTCCACACGCGTGACAAACGCACAGCGGCGAGCGTGAGTGTCGATCAGTTCCGCGCGCAGTTGAAGGAGAAGGGAGGGCATGTGAGTCAGACGGGTACCTTGCCGAGGGTTCTGGCGCTCAGGACAGAGTCGGAGTGTAGACTGCAGCCGCCCGCAGCGCCCACGCTGCCTCGCAGGAGGTTCTCAGTCTGGTGAGCCGTTCTTGAACTAACTATAGTTGTCCCAAGACTATCTTACACATGCTTTCGTCACAGGCGACTGGTTCGTAGCCAATCAGCGATCGGTATTGGCCCGGATGTGTCTAGGGCGGTTCGCTAGTTGGCTACGACTGTAAAGTAATCTTGGGTCTACTGTGTCTTCTGTTACAGCAAGCTTCGTGGCTCATCATATGCCCAGTGCAATCACCGATTTATGTCGGTTAGAATGGTTTGAAATTGCTTTAGAAGTGTCAAAAAGTACACCAATATATGACATCCCCGCAAAACCCCCGATTCTTTTTTTTTATGCTTTAGAAGTGTCGAAAAGTAAATAAAATTCTAATTCTAAAAAAAAAAAACTCTAGATCAATTCTGAAAATCATCTATTTGCAACAGGAACTGAACGCTATAAAATGGTTCGCGAAGTACACACATCGTTTGTTAAAGTGACGACCTGTAAATTGAATTGTGGAATCATTAAACCTAATGTGGAATACAATTCCCACTCAATCTCCGTTTACAGTGTAGTCTCGGACTACAGTGTACTACAGTGTAGTACACTATGTATGTATATATTCGTCGTACAACAACTTCGGTAATGCTTCCGTCACGGGTGGGTGAGCGGCAGCGAACCAGCGGCCGTGGCTAATTCAAATACCTGCTCGGGTTGGCCGAGACCGTAAACACGTCACTGATTAATGACCGAAAGCATTACCGAAGTTGAAGTACGACGACTTCATGAATGGATGGCGAGGTAAACGGAAGTGAACTGACAGGAAGACCCGAGCAGCATAAAACCTCGCCGGTATTATAATCATAATTCGTTCATAACGCAAAGAAACGTGTCGTAGCATGCACAGAGCTTAATGTACCGGATGTGGAAACACCTTTCCTTCCTCCCCTCCCCCCCCCAAAAAAAAACCTCCAGTGCTCTGCAGCGTTGAACATGCTAGCACGGAAAAACTGGTTTTGCTGCACTATCTAGGACTATATAATTCATGAAGTATAGACCTATACATAGTTAAATGCACCAATAGTGGTGCGCCCAGAATTTCATCTTCTCTCTTCAATCAAGTAAGGGGGTAGAAAGGTAGAACCCCATGTTGTTCTGAATCGACCTTGTTGATTCTGGCATTTGTCCGCAAGTGTTCGCACTGTCCAATCACTGATTCATATGTTTCAAATTTGAAATATCGATCTTTGATTGGTTATCGCTCACTCGTCGATGGTGGTCGGAGCCTACATTGTTTGTTTAGTCGCTTTAAATTAGAGTCCCCCACTGCAAATCAGTTTAGTTACTGAGTGGGTATAGACTCTAAATGTGAATTTATTTATTTATTTTTTATTTGTCGCCATATGCGAAGTCGGTGACATCGCATAAGACCTATCTGCCGAATACGGGATAAAACAAAATATGATGATAATAATAATAATAATACGAAGACAAAATGTGACCTGACTATGTCTATAAAAACAAGAAGCCATTATTGCATCCTACCCTAGAATTCTCCAATATCCTCGCAAGCTTCACCCTAGAGATGGGGCTCGCTTTGTTTGTGTCTATTGACAGCGATTTTATATATCCGGCCCGGAATCTAATGCCGAATTATCCGATATGAGAAAATTCTGAATTCCAATCTCGTGAATAGTTGAAATATTTTCTCTGGTTCGTTTGGTCGTACCAAAGGGCGAAATAATATTGTTTCTCCATTTTGGTCTCGCTGAAAATCTTGTTTAGTTTATTAGATTTATTCTCTCTCTCTCTGGGTGATAAGCTGAATTACATTTATGATGGATCCTTTGTGAAATGTTATAATTTTATTCCGCTTCCCCCCCCCCCCCTCCACCACGCGCGCTTCTTTGTTGTACGAGTGGAGGGGAAATAGGGGAGGGAGATAGGGGGAGGTAAACCGATTAACCTTGGGCTCATAAAAAAATACTCCCTTCTCGAGACGATTCCCGTAGAAATGTTTGCGAATGTATTTTTTTTTATATATTTATATCGGAAAAAATAAAAATGTGCTTGAAAAATGTAATATGTTTGTTTCTTGAAATCTTGTCTAACAGATTTACCCGAGAAAGTTGATGTAAATTGAAATGTTCGCCTTTCCAATATCGGTTCCGAATTTATTAGTATTCCTGTGAGATTTTGAAAGGCTAAGTCACGGTTTGGTAAATTCCGTTTGCGAGATTAAATTCTAGAAAGAAGATACGTTGCTACTTGCGGATAGTAATGTCGTTGACTTCAAATATCTTTACGGAGAAGCAGTAGCAGAGGATAGGAGATGAAAGGAAGAGTGAACGGTCGATTTGCCCTTACAATAGGGTCATTCCATGGAAGTTCAACCAATGCAGGTTGCCGACTTATTTCTGATATTTTTCCAAGTTGGATCATTGATAACTAGTTACTTGCAGATAGGAAATCAATTTTTTTTATTTTTTTCTGATGAACGGTTTAGAAGTTACGGGCCTTGAAAGTTCAGTCCGCGTCGCGAAAATGGCAAATTTAAGGGTTTGCGTTTAATAGTGCCACACCTAAAGGGGTGAAGCTTTTGGTTTGATGTTTCCTTTCTAGGACCATAATTGAATAGTTCTACTAGAATATGTTTTCAGAAATGAGATACTTAACATGCAAGTAGTCCAAACTGAAGGTCAAAGTCATCATATTAATTTGTCGTTTTTGCAGATTTTGCGGTGTAATAACTCTGAGGGGGTTGAAGATAACTATCCAATTCTTTTTGCATAATATACTCTTTAGCCTTGTGTAATAGTAAAAAAATACATTTTTTTGTTTTTCTGTACCCTTCATACCCAAAAATATTCCCAAAATGTAGCAAAAGTCAAATTTGGACATTTTCAAGGTCAAGTTACAGAAAAGGGGTAACTTCAAAAAAATTGCAAATTTGGTGTTTTGTTTAACTATCTGCAGAGAACAAAACTGCCAAATATTTATGTGTTACTCAATCTGGTTTAGGAGTTACAGCCCCTCTAAAAAGGCAGTAATTCGCCCACTTTACCAATAGGCGTACAGTGTGATTCTCAAATATAAAACACTATTTAGGCCAATATTTTACCAAATTACCTTTAAAAATAAATAAACATGTCTTTTCCATGTCCCGAAAATCCAGTTTAGGGGGGTGGAAAAAGGGGGTGATTTTTTGTGAGGACACCAGTATCTCAAAAACTGAAGATGTTACAGACGTGAAAATTGGTGGTTAGATTCTCCTTCAAAAATAAGGGAATACATGTTTTACAATTTTCCTAACATGTGGTGCAGTGGTGCTCATACTAAAATTCACCCCCACGTTTTCACTCCTCAACTGGATTTTCAGAAAATGGTAAAACTAGTGTCTTTTAATTCTAAACTGAATTATCTATCTTTGAATTATCTAATCTAAACTAAATGCTGAGTTTCTCGTCTAACATTTTCAGTTTTTGAAATAAAATATTCACCCCCTCCTTTTTAACCCCGTTTTCCCTTGTCTTAAATTGATTTCAGAAAATTTGTAAAACAAGGGTTTATTTAATCTTAAAGAAGAATCTAAATACCAATTTTCACATCTGCAACATCATCCGTTTTCGAAATATACTTATGCTCAAAAAATAATTCACCCCCTCTTGTAACTCCCGCCCCTCTTACTGGATTTTCGAAAAATTGTAAATCAATTGTTTACATATTTTTAAATGAGTATGTAAACAGTAAAACCAAATTTCACGGCTATAACATGTTCCGTTTTTTAGTTTTAAAAAATCACCCCGTGTTTTCACCCCCTTAACTGGATTTGCAAAAAATATTCAAATACTTTTTTCTTTATGTTTCAAGAAATATTTATACAAATTTTCAAGCCTGTAGCGTTTACGGTTACCGTTAACGATTTTGGAGGTACAGGAATCTTAAAAAAAAAAACACCCCTGCTTCTCACCCCCATTAACGAGATTTTCAGAAAATGGTATCACACGTGTACTACTGTACTTTGTTTTTTTAAGGTAAATCTAAATATCAATTTTTCATGGCTTTAACAGTGTCGGTTTGTAAGATACCGGTACAGGTATCCTTATTTTAAAAAACTACCCCCCTTTTCACCACCATTTACTAGATTTTTGAAAAATGGTAAAATACGTGTTACTTTATGAAGAAGAATCTTAGTACCAATTTTCACATCTCGAATATCTTAGAGATAAAAAAAATTCACCCCCTATACTGCACCACCCCTTTTCATCCTTCTTAACAGGATTTTAGGAAAATGGTGAAACATGTAGCCTACCATTCCTTTATTTTTGTAGGAGAATCTAACCACCAATTTTCACGTCTGTAACATCTTCGGTTTTTGAGATATTGGTGACCTCATAAAAAAGCACCCCCTTTTTCCACCCCCCGTAAACTGGATTCTCGGGACATAGTAAAGACATGTTTAATTATTTATAAAGGTAATTTGGTAAAATATTGGCCTAAATAGTGTTTTATATTTGAGTATCACACTGTACGCCTACTGGTAAAGTGGGCAAATTACTGCTTTTTTAGAGGGGCTGTAACTCCTAAACCAGAATGAGTAACACATAAATATTTGGCAGTTTTGCTCTTTGCATATAGTTAAACAAAACCCCAAACTGTCAATTTTTTTGAAGTTACCCCTTTTCTGTAATTTGACCTTGAAAATGTCCAAATTTGACTTTTGCTACATTTTGGGATTATTTTTGGGTTGGAAGGGTTCAGAAAAACAAAAAAATGTATTTTTTTCCTATTACACAAGGCTAAAGAGTATATTACGCAAAAAGAATTGGATGTTTATCTTCAACCCCCTCAGAGTTATTACACCCCAAAATCTGCAAAAACGACAAATTAATATGATGACTTTGACCTTCAGTTTGGACTACTTGCATGTTAAGTATCACATTTCTGAAAACATATTCTAGTAGAACTATTCAATTATGGTCCTAGAAAGGAAAAATCAAACCAAAAGCTTCACCCCTTTAGGTGTGGCACTATTAAACGCAAACCCTTAAATTTGCCATTTTCGCGACGCGGACTGAACTTTCAAGGCCCGTAACTTCTAAACCGTTCATCCGAAAAAAATAAAAAAAATTGTGTTATTATCTGCAAGTAAGTAGTTATCAATGAGTTTAATTTGAAAAATATCCCAAACATGTCAGCAACAAATTAATTCCAAATTGGTTGATTTTTCATGGAATGACCCAATAGTGAAGTGCTATTGCTGGGTTCCATTATGCCAATGAGTTTCAGCTTTAAGGCGAGGATCTAGTGAGCTGTAACTTGATGCCACACCGATAGATCGCAGCACGAGTACATTATTGGCGGCAAAATTGAATGTGTGAGATAATCATTGTTTCGTCAGACATATATACTTTGTTTCGGAATACAATAGGTATCCAATCCAATCCATATATTTAATATTAATATGCTGTGATATACGTAAACAATTTGGTCAAGATTGAGCATTAACTATTCTTATAAATTACATTGTTGCTTCATAATGCACATGGGGATTAAAATAGGTTCTGTTGTGGAGTGCTTTTTTATGTAAACATAGCTCCGTTTCAATGACTTACTAGATTACTACGTATATAGGTAATACTGTGCAGGTACTTGGTCCGTCAACGTTTACCTCGCATCCAAATATTGCTCCACTTCTAAATATGGAGACGGTCAATGTTTTTCGCTTTGTTTTACCGTCTGAAAGTGAACGACCTTGTTTGTGGGCACGCATCGGCAGAGAAGACATCGTCTTGTGCGTCCTCATGCATGCCGGGAACAGAAGACAAGACCGCATTGCATGCTGGGTACTGTTAAGAGGACGCTTCACTTTGCACGGTCGAACGAATTATTTCTGATTCGAGACTTGCTAAGATGTTATTGGATTCAAAGAACATAATTGTTAGGGTTGTTGTTGTGAAGGGTAATTGCTTGTTTCACTTTCTGTAAATATGAATTTCTAACGTGTTTGTAGTAGTTATGGATGTGCTGTACTGAATTTTTTGTTACATTAGTACAATTTTGTCAACAAGGGAAATTAATATCACTCTCTTTTACAATTTTATGGAATTTATGATGAGTCAGACTTGTTTATTTTTTATCGTTTTGTGCAAAATTAATTTCCTAAAATGTTAGTAAAATTTACACACTTGCAACATGTTATGTGTCTATTATTTCTGATGTTGTTGTCCTTTTGTTACTGAATTCTGTAGACTTACTTGAGATTCAGTTAATCTTCCTTAATTTTATAAGTTTCGATTCGTTTCAGGTTACATTTTCAATTCGTTTAAATCAAGAATTCATTTTACAATCGCGATTCAGGTTGTTTTCCTTACTCGAGTCAAGATTGATCGTAGTATTGTATATTATTTATTGTAAATTGTAAATCTGTGTTTTTAATTGAAGTCAACACACAGTAATTATATTTAGCTCTAGGTCGTTGTTGCTCCCCACACATTCATCGAAGCAATTTAATATAAGCGATACACGCCTAAAATTCTACGAAGCTGTTTTGCATAAACGTGTGGTGCTACGAGAAATGGCGAACTATCGCGAAGGTCTTCCTTGTTATTTTGCCCGAGTACCCACATGTAGAAATGTGCTAGATTTGACACATGATACTTGTCGTCTTCCCACAATGCATTTAAATCTCGCTAGACAAAATAGGGTTGATTTTAAAGCACTCCACACTCGAAAATTCGCATATCAAATTTAATGACGCCAGTTATTTAGCATACATGTTTTATATTTGCAATTAATCTATTCACTTATTGTATTACACTACTAAACATCTTGTTATTTGTTTAGCAACAAATGTAAATGTATATTTCAAAGCACTTACATAAATAATAAAAATATGCCTGTTGATCTACGTGATTTCTAAAACCATGTAAGTGCCGTAATAGTGGCGGCCTTCACTACAGCATTACCAGTATACATACGGCAGTACTTTTCCAAGATCTTTGCTTTTTACACTGTCTACCTCAGTCAAGTGTGAACTATCAACCAAGCAGTATCAACTATTTGAATTTGTAAATTGGACAAATCTGTAAATTTGTAATTTATTTACTGTTTTGAAGAACTAGATTTATATTTGCTGATAAATTATTGACAACTTCTGATACTTGTTCACCACAACAGTGTGTGGACGCATAAGTGAATTGTAGGAAGGCTAATAAATAAATAAAAATAAATAAAACACGAGTTATTGTACGTAAAACAACAGCGCTCAATATAATGGAAATCCATTATATTCTTCCCGCGTATTTCACGCACCTATTTTACAATTTTCGAGGGCGATCGTCAAATCTTTCTCCGGTTTTATTTCTTGCCTCAAGTTCGGCAAAAAATGTCCGTCAACAACCACTGTGAGTGACGTCATTTGCCGTCATGATTTCCTCAGAGACGCAACTTTAATCTCGGAGAATTTCTTGCGCCAGTAGCTTTTCATTCTCTCTTTCTCTCGCTCTTGTCTAATGTGAAGAGATCGGGTGCTGTGTTTACATTATGCTGTGACGTCACAGGCTTATCTGTGCTCACAGCTGTGTCGTATGCCTTGTGCTCACAAGGCTTGATTAATTGGATGGACGGAGAAGGTTTTGGTGTATTCTAGCGACAAAACGGACCAATCGGCTGCCTGGTTTCACTTAGGCGCTTTGCTTCTTATTGACTCGTTGGGTGTAACATTGGCCACTGATTGGGTTTTTATTAGCGCTTTAGTAACCTTGTTAGCAACCTGCCTAGCTTTAGCCACCTTCCTAGCTTTAGCAACCTTCTTTCTTAGTAACCTTCCTAGCTTTAGCAACCTTCTTTATTAGCAACCTTCCTAGCTTTAGTAACCTTCTTAGCAAACTTCTTTTGTAGCAACCTTCCTAGCTTTAGCAACGTTCTTAGCAATCTTCTTAGCTTTAGCAACCTTCTTAGCAACCTTCTTAGCTTTAGCAACCTTCTTTCTTAGCAACCTTCCTAGCTTTAGCAACCTTCTTAGCAACGTTCTTAGCAACCCTCCTAGCTTTCGCAACCTTCTTAGCAACGTTCTTAGCAACCTTCCTAGCTTTAGCAACCTTCTTTCTTAGCAACCTTCCTAGTTTTAGCAACCTTCTTAGACACCTTCTTTTCGTTATTGTTTACAAACGTGAACATTTCAGAGTATTGGTTACTCCTGAAAGTTATCACGGGGTCAATACTCCCTTTAAGTGATATCTACGTGGCTATCACTTGCTATTGGCTTAATGAGTGTTTTCCACGCGGTCCGCCACAGCAATCTGCCAATAGAAAGTGTGATAACCACGTAGATATCACTTGCTATTGGCTGAGTGAGTGTTTTCCAAGCGGTCCGCCACAGCAATCAGCCAATAGAAAGTGTGATAACCACGTAGATATCACTTGCTATTGGCTGAGTGAGTGTTTTCCACGCGGTCCGCCACAGCAATCAGCCAATAGCAAGTGATGACCACGTAGATATCGCTTAAAGTGAGTATTGTCAACTTTCAGGAATAGCCCCAATGGATAATACGTACACCAATGAACTCTTTAGCGACTGATAATAAGTTAATACAAATTATGATAATAAGATTACTACAATAATAATAAAGGCAAGTTCATCGCATAAGGGAAAATATAAAATAGGTTAATGTGAGTCAAGTGGTAATATCATAGACAGTGTATTCACCTTGGTCTTCGCCATACAATGTAACTAACTACCGGCTATAGAGGAAGACACTGGTTGCGGTTAGAAACCGCAACAGACGGTTGGACGCGGTTGTGGATCAACTCGAAACAACCATTTTACAGACATACACAGTTCAAAGTTCGATATTTTAAAATTGTGATTACAAAATAAGTTTGTGTTCAGTCATTGCATTGTTTTCTGCAACATATTATTGTGGTGTGGTTCAGTGTTAGTCGATCAGTTCTGCCAACAGGAAGAGAGATCTATGTCTATTCTGGGAGCGATTCTGCAGAGCGAAACTTGACATCAGTCGTGGTTGCATTTTGACGGGTTGTCAGTTGGTTTGGGGGATTGTTTGTGACGGATGAGCTAAGTCATGATTTCACTAATGGATTTTGGCAATCAACTCGTTTGTAAGTGGTTTCGTTGTGATGGGGTTATAAAGTGAAACAAGGGAAACGATATACTTGCATAAATAAATTCACACCAAGTGTTTCTCTTAAAGTTATATTATATGAAATTCTTTACAATAATCTGTTTTGACCATAATAATATCATATTACTCAAGATTACCGATTATAAAGATTAACGGTTATGTGTTTCGAACACATTGGTGTAACGAAAACTATCTAGACGATGTTAGCTTATGTACAACCCTCTCGTTAGTAACCCCCTCCCCTCCCCCCCCCCCTTCTAGTTTAACCCGCCAAGTTTTCTCTTAGTGGTCGCGTAGAAACTAGAACACACTAATGGACACGGGAACATCATAGTTTTTCCTGTCCTATACAAGCTCGCGCTTTTCTCGTGTCAGTAAAAACATTTTCCCGAGTTGGAAACTTAGTTTTCTGCCACTTTTCCCCCCTTGGCTTTCACGTCTTGTCCCCACGTTGTTAGTTGGTGGTGCGTTGTGCTGCTCACGGGGGGAAGTAAAAGAGACACACGAGAGACGAGTCCAGCTATGTTCTATCCTACTTTGTACACTCGCGGACATGAGTAAAAACTCAAGAGTAGGACAGAAAATGTATTTACTCTCCCACATATAAACTTATTATTTGTTGGCTTGATCTAAAAAGGCAACATACTTTGACAAGAAATACAATTTTTAACTCAATCGGATAAAAAATATTATCAGTGCAGAAGAGTTGTTGGGATTTAGGTCCAGTCTTACAATGTCCCAATAACTACTTATTCGTCGAATAGCTTGTTTTCTCCATGGCAACGACCAATCAAAACTCTTGAAATCCTTCAAATAGCTTAATTGCTACAAATAACTTTCCTATTAGGAGATTGTAAGACCGGCCCTAAATACGTGTGTGTTCACGTAACCTTGGATTTACTTATGTCACATACCGTACGTGGTACCGGAAATTAAGGGCGAGATGTAGAGTCAAGTTAAGTTTAGGATTTGTTTATGGTTGCTATGGAGTTTGTTTGTTCTTATGGAAAATAGTATGATTGTAATAAAACAATTCCATAGCAATAGATTATGTACTTAACTTGACACTTGGCTATGCATATGGCCCTAAGTATACTTCAACCCGAAAAGTTAGTCCGTGAACCCGACTGGAAAGTGTAGCAATATAATATGTCCCACACTTACCGAAAATATGTCTCTCTAGTCAATCTTGCATTTTGTTATCATTCCAATTGCGCGATTGAAGTATTATAGAGAAACACACGACCAAACCGGTGATCGAACCGGTGGCCTAATGCATTGAAGGTTGCCGTGAACGGGGGTTGTGTGTCTACAACCAGACCAGTGATCGAAGGAGCTGCGTAGTTCGTCCACTCACCGCGAGCTGTTGGCAGCGCTAGTGAGGACGTGTTAGCTCTGAAACCATTGTTCGCTCAAGTGCTTCGTTATCACATTTATAATCCACACAGAGAGGGGGGGGGGAGGGGGGGGGTAATACTCTTCAGAGCCCATTGAAACACCCCCCCACGCGTTTCCCTCAATATGCGAGGATTAAGAGCTTCTTTTGCACGCGATATTCCTGTTCCTGTGTAAAAAGTAATGTTTTTAATAAATCTACAACAAATATTCAACTTTCTAAACCAAATGATTCGTATTGACGTTCAATAACCATATTTTGGAATGGTGTAGAGCAAGATATCTAGATGTATGGATATCCTAAAAAAATATGTAGAATTGATTGTTTCGATAAATTATTTGATGATTCCAATAATATCATCTTGTATTGACGTACTTGATCCAAACGTAACACTTCCTTCATTATTGTTTTAGGATATCTGTATATCATGATGATATTTAAACTTGCATCATTTCAAAATTTTGATTTAGATTGTAGGTTTCAAAATAAGATAAAAGTTCGTTAAATTTTCACGACTTTCGAAATAAGCGTGTCAAACAATTTGACACCAATGACGGGAAATAAAATAAGTTATGTCAATAGACATTATGTCCACACTAAGCAACTATAAGTAAACCAGTAAATTAGTTGTTAGAGGAATGCCAATACATCTATGTTCTAGAGTGTAGAACAACTCGTCCCGCCCGGAGACTAATTCAGTTTAGAACAGTTGAAATTAAACAAGGGTAATTTATTGTTGTATACGACGCAAACAAATAGACGTTCGCGTTAAGATCTATTTGCTATGTGGACTCAATTGAGTTTGATTTGCACCAATTAGTTTGTCTTCGCAGTAAGAAGTATGATACAGTGTTGCCAGGCGTCGATGCAATATTCTATAGTCCCTTTAAGTCTGGTCTGTAAAGTTAGAACTTGGAAATGTGTGATTCGGAAAGTGGTATTATCACATAAGAGCGTTCAAGCGGTCATTTGTGACTTGTGATGTAGAGAGATATCCACGAATCAAGTGAATGTCAAGAGTAAAGTCAAAATAAAAGCACGGTTTCTATGCTCGATAGAATGATGGCGATGCATTTACCATCAAAGTTTCATCTTCGTTGAAGCTCTTTAGTTCTTTGATTTAAAATATGGACTACATTAAGAACTTTGAATATGTGACTTTCGATTTGGTGGTTATCTGTAAAAAAGAAAATGTGATTTTTGGCTAGCAGATTTCCTTGTGGCAACCAACATGAGCTAAAAAAACCCAAACGCTAAACTAGAGCATTCACATTAAATACAATTGAGTCTCAGATCTACCTTGTTCTTGTTTCATAAATATGTATATATGGGTATGAAAGCGTACATACCTAAAAATAATATAAAATAATTGTTTTTCGAATGAACTACATGGGTAGGCCTATGGTTGCATTTGTTTTGAGTACTACTGTCCATGCGTGCTGTCTGTATGGTCAAGAAAAATGCAAGCGGCTTTACCAATCATAGACCTAAATCAGGTTAAATTTTGAATTTATGTTTCTCCCGTTGTAAGGACCCATGATGAGGTTTGTCGCAAGTTTGTGGAAAAATGTTTTTCTACGATGATTTTCTTTTTTAGTTGTTTGCCTGCCTGAATATCCCTTTAAGCCAATTAGGGGGAGGTTTACACTCCACCGCTGGATTCCCAAAAGTTCCCAACTACTAAGCCCTTCTAACAACGTGAATCTGGCGCGATGTCATCCCTTTATCATGTAGGGCTTTCATATACCCTACATGTAGTCAGATACTGAAACTTCGCAATCCAATGAATATATACACCAAATTACGATCTAAACAAATACAAGCAGGATTATACCACAGGGTGATCCGGGGCAAAAACGGGAGACTTTTCCTTTAAAAAGTGGTTTTTAGCATATATCAAGTGATTTTTTGTTGTACCTGGTGTATTTTGGATTGATCTTACCAAATTAGCAGGAGTTACCTCAAAAAATGGTTTTTATTTGGGTAAAATATGATATTTACTGTCACCAATTTTAGCCCCGTCAATAGGGCTAAAACGGGACACACTTAGGCTAAATCAGGACAGCACTCTATCTATCTTGTTGTGTATCAGATAAAAGTTTATGGGGCTATTGTACAACACAGTGGTGCTAAGGTAATGTTCAATTTTTTCAGATTGTTCAGATATGATTTACTATTCAAAAACATTTATATTTTCTAAGTTAATAGTTGATAAAATGTACCGAACAACCCGTTTCTTTTAACATTACAAACCTGCAACCATTTACACAAATATTTAGCTACTTGTTCTTACTAGCAATTATTCTTACTTCTATATTCTTACTGACATAAGCCTCCATTTATATAATAGTAAAGTGTTTTTATTTTAAACAACTTTAGGCCCTAATCTACAACGAGAGAAAAGAGGAACCACCTGACCCCTTCCACCCATTAGCGTTTTTAAATATATTCCTTCAATATTGTCCCATTCCTCTAACGTCATCTCCCGTATGGCCCCTGAAAAGAATCGGTCCCAGTTGATAATATTTAAAACTAAAAGTCGAAAAAACAAGATCTGTACTTCTAGCGAGCCGGGCCCCCCTCCATAGCGGCCCCCCCGCTTCGATTCCCTTCCAGTGTAATGTATCGCGATACCAATACAGTGTACATATTGTACACGGTCCCACACATGCAGCTGGTGCAATACACTTGCTACTACGGTATAACTAAATATAGTCAAGGGGAGAAGAACTCATCATGGTTCATTGATGCATTCTCGTCAACACTAATGTACGTATATGCACACAAAACACAAGACAAACATGGAGGCGAAGAAGAGGTGGAGTAAAAACCGCTAATCACCGAACAAACACATGTTTTCTACTCTGTGTGTTGTGTGTGTCTCGTTTAGGATGTAAGAACTGTAGACTTATAAGTGATGAAGACGGCTTGTTGGGGTTTCTTGCATTGCCGCTGTTTGGTGGTTTAAAGGCTGCAACGCAGTCTGTAAACGTACAACACATATTGTACAACATCTTGCGTAGTTTTAAGATGTGTAAATGATAGTACATTAGAAATGTTCCCTTTTTTAAATCAATGTGTACGCATAAGAACAAATAATATTGATTAGTTCAAGTTATATATTTAACTAGAATATGTATATATTATTTTAAGACGTTATTTAACTTTTCTCTAATATTTGAAACACGTTAAAGAATAATTAGGGGCAGGTTGTAGAGAACCTTTTTGAATAACTTAGAGTAAGAATTCATTTCACAATGAAAATATAATAAATTTGTTACTGATTAAATTAATGCAGTAGATAATAAATAAATACACATTTTTAATATAAACTTTCATTAGGTTTTCCCCTTTTGAACCTTTTGAATAACTTAAAACAAGCTTAACTTCACAATGAAAATATAATTAACTTGTTGTTGATTGCATAGTGCTATAGATAATAAATAAATAAATAAATACACATTTTTAATTTTAACTTTTATTAGGTTTTCTGCTCCGTCATTGACAACTGCGGATTTAAAATACGTAATATTATACCGTGGGTTGGCTTTCTACCGCCGATATTGGTGACGTCACTAACCTGTGATGTGTTTGTCTGTGTTTCAGCTTCGGGAAAAGGACAGGAGGTTCAGCGCGACGACCAAATGAATGTTTCATCCTCGAGCCTTCTGAAATGATCGTGGTGAGTAGTTTTATGATTTATTCTTGTTTTAACATTGAGGAGAACCCAGGTTTTACGATTTTCCAGGAAAAAATAGGTAAATATAAAAAGAAAATCGGTATTTTTTTTTTTAAAGAATTCGGTCGGTAATTTTCGAAAGAAATTTTTTTTTCACTTGAAACTAGATTTTCACATTATGTTCTTCATATAATAGAGGAAGCTAATAATTACTCACGGTCTCAAGTAGTCTATCATGTCATGATGCATATAAGTACCCTATTAGTATCTACTATAGCTACAGTGGAGTTCCGCGGGAGTTTACACCAACCTTTTAGGTAGTTTTCTTGGTACACCCCTAGTGCAAAGTCCAGTCGAGCAATTATGTCCATTAAACTCGAGCAAAGGACGAGGAATTCAGATGACTGAATACTTTCATCACATTCTTCAAGGCGATGAGGTCCGATCGTTCCAGTGAAACAAGGAATCCCGGGGTAGCTTATCTTTCAACGTATCTATATTTCTATGGGTGTACAAAACGGGGGGGAAATGGTGTGGCCATGGTGTAAACTCCCGCGGAACTCGACAGGCCCACACTACATATTTTTCATTCACGATGTGAACTGCTCTTGAAGTAACTATTTATAGATGTAAAAACAACTCACATTCTCCGTTGAAGCACAACATTTCTAGGTAACACAACAGATACCTAATTGAAGAGTTTCGTGTAAATGACGAAAGTGTTCAATTTTGAAGACAATTTGAAGAGTTTTTTCATAAACTCTTCGTATGTACTAAAAAATGAGTCCGAATTTTGTTACCTTTTTGCCGCAAACAATATTTTTCCCGGCCCTTGAAAAAAAAAAGAAAATTTACTTCTTTCCCAATCTTTCCGCGAGTTTGCCAACCCCCAGTGGTGAGCAAAGTAACCAATCACACGTGTAACCACTGCGCACACGTGTTCTGCGCATCATCGTCCAAATAATCAAACACACCGGCCAATTAGGGTCACTCTGATTGGTCAATTGGTCGCCCGTCCTTGCCTACGTCATCACTCAACTGCTCACATGCACAACAGAGAACATTAATTATTATCCATCCGATCCGTTGCGCGTTCGAATACCATCAGGGTATCGTGACCGCACTCGCAGTCACTGATTTATGGGATTTGCAAATCTATTTATTGATGTCATTGGTCCATAAAGAATGTAAAATGGGTTTGGTATTGATTTTATATTAATTCGTTTGAATCCACACGCTGAGGTTTTAGTGTGTTGTCGTGCATACATTCACCCTCAGAGTAATTCAATTTAATTTCTCATATTTTATTCCCATTTACCAATAATATATCGGCCTAGGTCCGCAACAAAATAAAAAATATAATTTTAATAACTAGCACAATTCACTCTCATTGATATTACTAATTTTGGGTGAAATTTCTAAGTACAGTAAAAACTGTCAAAGGTACATTTTCTGCCCAAACTTTGATTGTTTTTTAAAATATGCCTCAAGACAATTTTTATTTGCCAGGATCGATCAGCATAGAGGTGGCTCAGTGGTATAAGTCGCGATACTCTAATTCGGGAGGTCACCGGTTCGATTCCGGCCACCGGTAGTCCTGACAGAAGGTTTTTTCCTAGGTTTTCCTCAGTCGTAAAGGCGAATGCTGGGAATTCCTTCCCAACTATCCAAACACCCGAATATACCTGTAGCTAGTCCCCTGAAGAGGGGCACATGAGGTATTGCTAATAACAGGGATTCCAACGAAAAATGATTATTTAGTGAATAAATTGCAGAGTGTTGTGCTAGTTTTATCAATCAGTAAGGTGTAGGATGCGTGTAATAGTATTAGGAAGCGCTCCGTCCTTGGATAGTCTAATTGTAACTACCGTTTGGCCTAGTCTGCAGCCAGAAGGCCACACATGCACTCAGCCACTCGTGTTTATACGCCGGTGTAAACTCCTCATCCGCAACCGATGCTACATAACATGCAGATAACGGTTGGTTAGACCTACTTCTTTCACTACACTACCCGATTGAAATTAATTAGAAATTGTAAAACGCTGAGTTTGCTTTTTGAGTTGGCCTTTGCGTTGTGTTTTATGAAAGTTTAATAAATACGTGCGGGTGAATTGTCGATAAAAAGTTATGCTGTAAAGTTGGGGGTTGTAAAATGATTATTACACGAGATATTCAAATTACCGTTTTGTAGTTTAATCTACATAGTATGGAAAAAGAGAAAACACACCACCCTATGGCTTCGCCAATCACTGAATTCTAAATCAGTGGACTTGATATTTAGATTGTTAATTATGGATTTAGTAAACAAACAACAAAAACAAATAACGCTACTAATTACGATTTTAGAAGCATGTATCATACATGATTCAGTTGTTAGAAAACCTCATTCATTATGCATACCTGTTACGCATGTAACAAATGAATAAATGCTATTTACTTTGTGGTATTCTCCATTTACACATATTTAGGAATTTGCTTTTTTTAAGTTTTATAGACTTTAAATTAGCCAGGGCTAAAGTTAGAGCACGTTTAGCGAAGCCAATAATGTATTCCTGCTAATTTTACTATCCTCTCCACGTAGGAGCAACTATTTAAAAGTATCAATGGGCAAACGATAACTAAACCTACAACGGACACATTGAATAAATAAATAAATACATTCACATTTAGAGTCTACCCACTCAATAACGAAACTGATTTTCAGTGGGAGACTTTACTACCAACCCTGTAGGCTCCGAACACCATCGACGAGTGAGCGATAACCAATCAAAAATCGATATTTCAAATACGAAACATTCAAATCAAAATCAGTGATTGGACAGTGCGAACACCTGCGGACAGATGCCATAATCAACAAGGCCGCTTCAGAACAACTTTGAATTTATTGAGTGCTTCGTGGCTAGGACGGCTCTAAAGTCACCGTTTACTTATTCCTTAGACAAGAAGTAATGGATCTCCTCATTGCTAAGTTCACTCAACCAGAAATTCACGAACTTACCCGAAGATATGATAAAGAAGGTGTCTGTTCTGTCAGTACCCTTATTATTTCTTTATGCCACGAGTGTACAATGCCGGGATATGACCAGAATAACAAATTGAATGAAATACTTTGCTATTGTCGGCGCTTCCGACTTCGCAAGATGGACAATTATTTCTAATTGTGGATCCGAAATGATGACAAAGGGGGACATCCAAATTGCGTTCCATTCAGCCATGTCCCCCTTTGCAAGAGTGACAGAACCTTTCAATCGTGATGACTGTTTACACTGTTAACATGTTTGGATAGGGTGCCACGGCCATTTTGTGTGCGAAAACTGCGGGTTTGTTTACTTTCAATGGTCAATTCATGTTACATAATGGGACGCTCGGTTGAATTTCGCTATACTACTCGCTACAGTAGGCTAGTAATTGCTAATATTACGAAAATCTAAAAAGCAACACAATTCAATTCAATTATTTTTCTGCAATAGTTCATTCATTGCCTCACAAGTGCAATATAATAAAATCGGAATAATAAATAATTATAAAAAATACACTGAATTAAAACCACGAACATATTCTACATTGATTGATTGATATTTGATTGATTGATATTTAGGCTTAACGTCTTGTATGTTTGCAACTTGGCTAATCAAGACGATGAGTGGGGGATAATGAAGATGAAATTGGGGGTTCTTTGGAGGAAAGGGGCAAGTAGGAGGACGCGTGAGGAAAGAGGAAAGGGGAGAGGGGATTGGGGTGTGGACTGCACTTCGTCTGACTTCTCCTCCTTGACCAGCCCTACCAGAAGCATACGCTTCCGCCGGCATAGCTTTCGGGATCAACAAAGCACGCAAACCTGCCCACCACGATAAGGTAGCATCCCTGGGCAGGCTGAAATCTTAAAATCAACATAATTCAATTCATTTATTTATCTGCAACAGGACATTCATTGCCTCACAAGTGCAAAATTATAATAAGATTAGAATATAATAAATAATTAGAAAAAATACACAAAATTAAAACCACGACTATATATAGTCTACATAAAACTCACTATGACACTAAAAGTGTCACTTTAGGTTACACTATTACGGTACCAACCTGACAAAAGAAACGGTCTCTTGTCTCGTAGACTTCTTTTCACGTTTACAATGTCACAAGTAACAATTTCGGTAACTTTATTGTGGGATATAGAAGGTGTTACTCTCATATTTCGGGGTATAAGATAAGAAAATTCGTCTTTTATTGACAGCTCGAATGTCAACATACGTGTTGACGTCCATTAGGGCCGATGTGACGTCACGTGAATACTCCCTATAGACTGGGTTAGATTAGGTTACAGAGTAGAGCCAGGGGAGGCATCACTTTCTCTCATCCATTGTGGCCATCGACGTGATGTGACAATAGACGGGCAAGATAAATAAAACAGACCCCTCTTCAAACGACCTCTGGAACAGCAACTGACCTTTGCGAATGTTAAGTTCATTTCCCCTGGTTAAAACCAAAAATGGAAATGGAAATATAATAATTATTAGTTATTGTAAAGCGACACAATTGGAAACACCACAATCAGCGAGTTAATTCGGACATGATCAGTTAAAATTGAGCTTAAGTTACTTATTTAGCATGTTAAATAACTAATTTAAGACTTTTAAATATTGTTGTTTTTGTTTCACTTAAAGGCCTATTTTCACATACAAGTAAGTATTTTTTGTTTTTAAATAGACATTAAAAAAATAAGAAAACCGCAGTTTATGGCAACTTTGGACGAGGCCTACTCCCCCTACAATGATTTGTTTTGACGCGCGCCTCAGGGCATGTGACGTTGTTGGATGCGGGCTGAGCGGCTGGGCGAGGCGCGACTCGGGTAGGAACACCCGTTGCGTAGTGCAGTAAGGGGCTGACACTTGACAGTCTGTATGGATGGTTGTTTCTCAGATTTGCTTCAAGAGATGTCTAATGAATAGTTTTATTAATAACTAATGTGAGTGCTAATATCCAGCAGTTTATTAAGAGAGTGCACGGACAAGTGGATTGTGTAGAGTACGTCTTTAGGTTCTAGTTGATTATTTGTAATTGTAGTTTCATTATGCTTGTCGTGGAGGCATTAAGCATAACGGGCATTGTAAGTGTCAAAACTGTTATGTTATTATTGTAAATGGCCATATAGACTATAGTGTACGTATCGTACCAGGACCAGCTATATTAATAAGTAGTCATGGTATTAAATTGTTGTGCGTACGGATGCAAAACAGTAAGTCCGATCGACATGCCGTTTCACCGTTTTCCAAACAGGGACAAATCTCCAGTGCCTTTGGGTTTTTAGCCAGTGCGACATAAAAACTGGCTATCAAAAATTAATAGTAAGAACTCTGTAGGCCTACCAAGCAAATACACTCGTGTATGTTCCGAACATTTTATTAAAGACGACTATGTAACTACCAATAGTTTGAAAATGGAAAATGAATCTAATGAGAAAAAAAAATCGAAACGTGTGTTAAAAAAATGAGCAGTTCCGTCTGTCAAATTGAGAGGCAGCATTGATACCCCTTTAAAAACAGAGCGAAGTACATGTTACCTTGCCGCTCGAAACAAAGCATCGTCCGTTATTGAAAACATTTAAACCCAAAGTGTCCAAAGTACATCTCCACATCACGCTGTACTACTCTACGATTAATGTTTATGTAATGACGACTCACTAAATCACGAAACATTTCAGAATAAACCTAAAGAGATAGAAATAAAATTTGAGCTTGATATTGAAACACTAATAAGAGCTAACCAGTTTGCGGAGGGGGTGACGGGTGCAAGTTCGGAAAGTAAAACCGATGAAATGAACGACCACGACGTATCGTTTGAAACAGAAGATTTTGACGAATGTGAATCTATCAATGATAGTGAGAGTGATCACACCGATGACAATCAATTCAATACGATGACAATACAAGTTCCTTCAAGCCAAACATACGGCATCTCGAACATACACCCATCAACTGTCCGATAGAGGTCGGGGGCGGTGGGGCGCGCCACGGATGGCCAGCAGCGAAGATGAGTGAGCGCGGCACAGCTCGCATCCAACTACGTCACGCGTGTGACGTCACCCAATGAATATTCTTGATGAAAATTGCTCATAACTTGTTTAAATACGGACCGATTTCTTTCATTTTTGTTCCTAAATTCTTTAAATAATTCAAGGTCTGACATAGTTGAACTACAACGCTAGATGACAATATGCCTTTAATAAAATAATAGATTGGTCCATTAAATATCTCACAAAACATAACAAATGTCATTATTGGATCATTGTGTTGTCAATTGGTACCTTACCAGCTGTGGTGTTATTATGCGGCAAGTGTATAAGCCTACTTACAGCCTATAACGTTAAGGTGTCGGCTGCTAATGGCAGAAACAAGTTGATACTCGTGTAATTGCATCACAATGCGCAAGCTCATAGGACGCACTGATTGGGCCGTGCGTAGATTATATATCTCGCGAAACAGATCCGAGGACCCTTAAGCCGGATTATTAGTTTGCTGACGTGATCGCAAAATGCTGACTTCAGCTGCTGCTTTAGCTGTAGAATGGGGATTTGCTATAAAATTGGACGATTTGATTTTGTTATTGCCTCTGTCTGATTTTATACTGGCTTAATTAATTCTTTTTTGAGAACATTTGCAGGCTTGATATGATGTATCCTATCATAATCTTAATATTTATATTATTGATTGGTGTTTTAATAATATACAAACAAAAAACCTTATATTCTTACACAGTACACTTTTAGAGATATACGTGTTGAACACTCGTATGATTTAGAAAGTGCGTTCTATATGATGTGTGATGAATGAATGAATGAATGAATGAATGAATAAATGAATGAATGAGTTTCTGATGAACACTATATTATCCTGTAATGTAGAGATGGGTAATTCAAAGCAAATAGCGCGTTGAAACCTGCAATACGAGAACACTGTTCATATATAACACCCCCCCAGCCTAGATCGAGGCAGCTCGATCGGGGGTGAAAGTGACGAAGTGGAGTCACCATGGTGATTGAATGAGAGGGGGAGGTGGGGAATTAGGGGTTGCGAGGGGCTATTATTTACATTGCGCCCTTTTAGTTCGTCGGTGAGCTATGCTATATATAGTACTGTGTCTATTACTTAAAGCTTTCGGTACAGCTTTAGCGTAACGTATATAGGGTACCAAACAAAAATGCTAAAAAAATTGCAAAAAACGGCCAAGCTTGAAACGTAGAAGATCAATCGTGAAAAATCAAAAAAGGGCACACTTACAAAAACACCCATTTCAAAAGAGGCTCAACGTTTTCAAGTGGTGATATCTAAAATTGTGACTAAGTAAATCAGGGGTAAATAAGAACAAGTTTCTTAACCACTCTTCTGCACTCATTTTTACCCGTTATGGTTACTGAGTATTATTTCTCAAGTTACCTTTATGGTCACTACACTTTTGTTACACCGTACAAGAGTAAAGGTTAAACACACTTTCAGCGATCCAATTTTCACAGTTTCAAAGAGAAAATAGAAAATATTTATTTTCACCTTCTTTCAAATATAAATATTGGTTTTGTTTCTGCCTATCTACCATCTTGGCTTGAGCTATTTCATCAACTCCCCACCCCACTCCCACCATCTACCGTAGAAGCCTTTCACCTGAACCGTAACTCACTAATCAGATTATAAATACACAAAGTTTTAGTTCCAGCTTGTGTTTATAGACATGGCAGTGATGTGATAAGTATTTACTTGATTGAATAGAAGCTGTCTATATGGCCTTCAGCGTAGACGCTTAAGTTTCAACTTAGTTAAAGTTAGGTAGGCTACATACACTATCTGCTGAGGGCTGACCGCTGTAGCTAATTAGCCCCCCAATGACCTAGCGTTCCTCATAGCGTGTTACTATGGTTACTAAGAGAAGGGAACTAACACATCATGGCGTCACAACGACCAAAATGGAGGCAAAAAGTATGTTTACATTTGAGCTGTCAAAAGATGACGAAAATGGTTACGACGAAACATTTAACACATATACCCACAGACAGTTTATGAAAATGAGCGTCCCAGACAATTGAAAGTTACTTTATGTTGCTAAGCAATCGAAGTTCAACCAAGCGCTATTTTAAAATGTGTCAACAATGAGCCACCCCCATCGGAATTAAGTAAACGTGTTTTGGAACCCAAAATGGTCACCACAAAAGAGGTGAATCGATAAAGAAGGTTATTGTACTACCCTTAATGCATATGACGGCGAGTATTCATACAATAGATGATTTTCCGAATTGATCAAGGACCCTTAGATAAAAGTAATCACGGCCCTCCAGATCTTCAATGACAACAATGCACAACAGTGAAAAATACACCTTGACATAACATTTGAAAACTAGTTGTTATTGTTGAGTATTGATGTCATTGATCTATCAAGGACCCTTAGATAGAAGTAATAACTGCCCTCTAGATCACTTTTGAAAATCATCTATTGAGAAGGAAAGACATAAAAGGGCGGTGATCTTTACATATGTGCACGAACCGTGTGTGTATTCACCGAACTAGATAAATAGATTAATTTCCCAGTGAGTTCGAATATACATACGCACCGTACCAATTATCATCTGCACACGACGCACGGCTAATATAATTCGCAGTTCGTACAACGAAACGAGCCGTAGGCAGTTTCGATAATCGGTTTATACATCGTTTCCCCATTTCGATTCGTAGAGCGTTTAATTGGTTCCGTAACATCACGTGACCTTTGAAACGCTGCCGACTAAAACAAACACTGGACGCGGCGAAAAACACATCCACAGACAACACTACTTGTGAGTATTCAGTCGGGACGCAAGTGTTTCAAAATGTCATGAAATTGTTTTGTTTTTTTTCAGCAGTCAAACAAGGGAATGTGCATGAATTTTCTACAGCTCTGAAAGAACGTGGAATATATTGTTATTCATCTGAAGACATCAGAAACCTAATTTAAAAGTTTTAAAATTTACTCATTATACTTCTATCAATGTTCAAAGATTTTGATTATCTGTTTCCCGCACTATTATTTTTAAACGGTATGTGACGTCACAATCCTTCAAAATCACTGCTTATATGAATGACTTTGCATATAACCTCCTTGGACTTTTCCACCGCCTCCTAGACGAAACAATCAAATTTTCAAGGTCAGTCAACTAACCTTGTCAACATTTTTACTCAAGCCGTTGTCAAGTCTGCTTTATGAATAACAACACCCATAAAATAGGTTTGGTATTATTGTTTTTTATAGTAATTGGGCTTCAAAATTAATTATTAGGCGTACTAGACATTCATTCGATTTAATATGATTTTGGATATGATAATTTCCAAATAAGCGTTATTTTATTTATCATTATATGATTGGTTGATTGCTGGTACAGGGAAAGTGACGTATGCCCCGTTTTTCCCGCCATAAATATGTGTGAAACTTTCAGCTCGTTTTTATAAATGAAACTTTTGTCTATGTCATCAAAATAAAATATATTTGTATTCAGGAAGTTAATCCTAATCTAGTAAAATGGTAAAAAAAGATGACGCATATTCCCTATTGTAAAGTGCCGTCTGGAAGCCCAGGGTATATGTTCAGGGTAGCTCTGTCTATCGTACGGGACGTGAAAAAGACGTGCTATAGTTGTCCCATAGACGACCAAGGAAACTTTTGTCACAGGCGAGGGAATCGTAGCCAATCAGCGATCGGTATTTGCGCGGGCGGTTCGCTGATTGGCTACGAGTGAGGCACTCGGCCTGTGACGAAAGTATCTGTAAGGTAGTCTTGGGTCAAGTATATCATAGTCGATAATATGGACAAGAAATCTTATCTCTTTCCTTTCCAAAACACAAGTTGTTCGAGTTTTGAAACGTTTCTTACAAATAAAACACAAAAATCCAACTAAAATTCAATTTTTTATTTCAATCGATCGTTCTACAATTACGATTTCAGATCGATTTCAATTTTCCTTTCCGAAACACAAGTTATTCGAGTTTTGAAACGTTTCTTACAAATAAAACACAAAAATCATACTCAGATTCAATTTTTTATTTCAATCGATCGTTCTTCAATTACGATTTCAGATCGATTTCAATTTTCCTTTCCGAAACACAAGTTATTCGAGTTTTGAAACGTTTCTTACAAATAAAACACAAAAATCATACTCAGATTCAATTTTTTATTTCAATCGATCGTTCTTCAATTACGATTTCAGATCGATTTCAATATCGACACACTTAAGTTTCCACGAGAATCAACGTTGTCTTACTACATGACTGTACAGATAATCCTACCCGAGCAACTTACCCGGATCACGATGGCTTTCAGCATAACAATGTAATAAATAACCACCGCCGCATCCCTTCAGCAACGCGAAGTACTCTTAATTAATTAGAGGGGGGGACCCCGTGGGAAGTGGCATGCGGTGGGGGGGGGGGGGGGAGGGGGGGGGGAAGGCACACAGCCCTGTATACATGGCATTGCGGTCAACGTGACAAATACTGCTGCCGCGCAACGGAGACCGCACTTGAGGCAAGGGTAGGAAGCATATCCTCGTGGAATGAATGAGCATTCCGTTGTTGTAAGAAAAGGGATACTGGGGACAAAAACCCTTCCGTTAAAATGGAATGGTGTGAAAGTCTAAATCCACGCCGAGCATAATTTCTAATGCCTAAAATCATCCCTTAAGTCCATTCCATCTGTAAAAAAAAACCTATAAAAACAGAAACCGAATCGATTTAAATAAGTTAATTTGGAGAAATGAAAATATTTATTGGAAAAGAGATTAATTTATGAGAAAAGGTAGAGGATGTTTGGGTTTACTTTTGGAGAATTTTAAAGCATTTTATAAAAGCAACTTTAATAGACAGAAATCGATAGAACATTGCTGTTGAAATTGTTCTGTCATCGGCATCGGTCTTTGTACAAAACTCATCCCCGTGTTATTAATTCAATTCTAGTAAATGTATCCCCCATTTAATAAGCTAACTAAGGTAATAACCGTCCCCCTCCCTCGGTTCTCACGCAATACTCAGTCCACGTGTGTGTGATGTACCACCCTTATCGTATTCAGCTACCATGACACCTACCCTTGTGGAAGACACGCTTTACAACCCCCATCGCTGGACATGCGATGAGGGTGAACCGATAGAGTCGCCTGCGGATGGGCCTAACAGCGTGGGCCTTGCAATCTCACAGTTTTCATTTACGGTTATAATATTATGCGACCTACCCCGCGCAACTCTTGATTTATGTCGGTTATTGCTTTAAAATACACTAAAATTGTCAAAAAGTCAACCAAAATATGGCATTTCTTAGAGAACTTAATGATCTTTCTTATAAACATTTCCGTTTTTTAAATTAACTTCCATTAAATTGTGAAAAGTGTGTTGCAACAACACGTTATAAAACTTAAATTAAAAAACGGAAGTATTTACTGAAATAAAGAAAAGATTTAAAGAAAGAACACTAAACTTTTTTGGGGATGACATATTTTAGTTAACATTCTAAAAATTATAAAAAAGCATTTTTCAACGACAGAAAACGGCAGTTATGTTGACTTTTTCACATATACCTACGAGCGAAACCCCTGAAAACTCTTTTAACACCTCGACTCTCTTTCATCCCCCAACGCATATTAACGATAATGCGGGCCTGGCTCCAATCAATACAGAAACACAACACGCCAATCACGGCGCAGACAATGTAAACTCATCACTCACCGGATGGCTAATCGCTCCATAGATCCTGATGACAGCCAATATCATACACAGTATATCAGCCCACACAATAGAATCTATACATCTCGGGTGAACTCAGTGTGTATAAGCTATAAACACAGTTTTAAACTGGCGTTATTTTGTAAGGGGATGACATGGAGAATAGTTTAATACATGTAAATTGACCACACATATATAACCTACAATGTTTTGCATTCATTTTGCGGGAGGTTGGAATTCATAGTCGTTCTTAGCCCTAGAGGCGCCTCTTGTTGCTATAATGATTTGTTTTATGTATGAAACGGTTACCTGGCAATAACGGGTGCCCCTAGGGGTAGGGGAAGCGCTCATATTGGAAATTTTTGGGAACTTTGAGAATTTGTTTTAGACTTTTTGGGGAACATTTACTCATTAGACATAAAACAGTCGTCTAGGCCCTACACTGATCGTCGGTAGGTGAACTGCCGGTCGTATGAGGTGACGGAATGAGGTCGCACCCTTTCTCTCCTTTGAATATAAGTCCTCCTTTTTGTTCCTTTTCTCCAATCACTCCCACACCCGACGGCGTATTATGACCTAACGCTCGAGAAACAACCTAAAATCCGTAATAAGTAGAAAATATGCAATTGTGGAAGTTTACTCACAACTCAGGATTCAAGATTGAGTATACAAAACTTGAACTGTACAATACACGCTTTACATCACTGCGAGTACAAAGCGCGACCTGTAAACAGTGTGCTCGCTACAACGAACGTACAGTGTACAAGAGATCTATATATACTTGAAGCTGTGAAAGAGTAACCGCATTAGCCCAAATCCTAGAGCGACCGTTTTGAGGTTAACATGTGTGCGAGAAGGGGTGAGAGGGTTTGAGGGTGGGGGTGGGGGGTACTTATGGCTGTTACGTATAATCCCCTCGAGACCTCTATAGGATAATTTCAAGTTTCCATTCAACATTTACGTAGGTAGGTGAAGCGAAGAGGATTACCGGAAGCGGAAACTGAAGGGCTAAGCGGCTCCGCGCGGGAAACACAACCCGAGCATTGAAACGAGATGTGTAATTAACGAATGACCTTTAACCTTTACATGTCCCACGTGATAAATATTGTGTTCAACAGTGTAATATACTATATAAGCCCTTTGAATATAAAGCCAGGGCTGTGTTTAGCAGTGTAATATACAACATAACCTTTCAGTATATAAACCTAGGCCAGAAATCCTAGGCTCCAACAAAACACTACAACTCATTACAGTACGTTACATGCAACCGGTTGCAACTTGCACCCGGGTTACGGAATAGGGGGCGTAACTTTACAACCGGCTACAACCCCCCAAAACTGATGAGGGTACATTCGTCGATTTTAACCAATCAAGGATAGACAAAACATAGTTTTACTTTATAGCAAGACTTAACAACTCTTCTGCGTATTATTTTACGGCTCAATCAAAGTTACGAATCATTATACACTTCAATCGTCGTATTTGCAATCAACTTCCCTAGGTCATTACATCAGTCCTGTCTTACGAGTAAAAATTATCTTTAATATACCTTTATCTGAATTGATCTAGGACACTTAGATAGAAGTAATCACGGCCCTCTATATCTTCAATGACAATGCACAACAATTACAAATGCACTTTAACATAACATTTGAAAACT
Source organism: Isoperla grammatica (assembly GCA_945910005.1). Taxonomy (NCBI): domain Eukaryota; kingdom Metazoa; phylum Arthropoda; class Insecta; order Plecoptera; family Perlodidae; genus Isoperla; species Isoperla grammatica. The sequence goes on from OX246750.1 coordinate 4,813,090, forward strand.
AGTTGTTATTTTTGAGTAATGTTGTAATTGATCTATCAAGGACCCTTAGATAGAAGTAATCACGGCCTTGTATAGATCAATTCTGAAGATCGTCTATTGTTCTATGAACTCTTTTAGATGTGTTTTGATGAATTCAACAAATTCCAAGTGCTGTAAACCATCTCTGCGTGCAAGGTATTCTGTCACCTGGCTATAGGTCCTAGGCCGTGAGCTCAAGTGATGCTGCAAGTATAGCCGTGCTGTAGTATTATACGGGTCCCGAGGACTGTTGTGCGAGGGAGGTTTAACCCCCCCCCTCCCCCCTCCCCCTCCCCCTCCCCCCCACTCAGATCGATAAACTCCCTCTCTCACTGGGACACTCGCTGGAGATGAGAGATGCTCCGTTATCAACGAGGTGGATCGAGACGATTGAAAAAACACCGATAGTCGATCTCATCTACCGTCGATCTTAATTCAAACCGTGCTTTATTTTAAGACAACAGAAAATATGGATAGTCTGTATAGTAAGTAGCTATTAAAGTATTTCTATATAGTAAGTATTGAAGCATCTATGTAAGTCGTTGTATTTGTTCGTAGTTGACTCATTACATATTGTACATTGTTTAATAGTCTTAATAGTTAAAAGATTAAAATAAATACGATCACTAAAGCTTAAAAGCCAACACATATGCAACATGTTTAGTGACTCAAATAATGAATACTTAGTTAAAGGAATAATGACTATTAGACTATTATCAATAGTAGGCTAATTATTTGTATTAACACAACGTGTCAGATTTCATAAAGATGTACACTGAAGAAAAATCTAAATTCATACCAGAATAATAATAACAAAACCGTTGGTATTGTAGAAGTACTTAAAGCAAAATAAACCCTCTGTGATCTCGAGTTTTCTACAATTGACTATACACAGCGCACGTTTATACCCGTTCGTTCTATAACAAAAAGCTATTATTGTTTACTTTTCTCACCGTTTGTAGAAAGTTATATTGGGTTTCCGCGAGGTAAATAAACGATGGAGCCACAACAGAACACCCCACGCAATTCAGACACGATTCCATTCTGCTGCACTAGAGTGATCCCAGCCATGCGATCGTCTTTATACGCGGTTTACAAAGAGAGCAAATGTTCGTGATGTTGGTTGTCTGAGTCGAGGTACTTGATCTCCGCCTAGCGGAGGCTCGTCGAACTTCCCAAGACAGTAGACGCAGTCCGTTCCACATGAATGTTAAACATCACATTTGAATGGGGGAAACGCGAGGGAAAACAAAGGAAGTGATCTGCAAGATGGCATAAAAAGACAAAAAAAAAACACAATATTATCATACTTTTAATCATTGAATTCTATTCAAGCGTCTCGTTTATGTGTTTTATTTAAGTATTATTTTACACGATCTGCGATATATATTCAATTCTAAACACTGCTTGTATGTATGCCATTTTGAAATATATCCGTTTATAACCTCGCCTCGCGTCTGAGGATAGCGACGGATGTTGCCGAAATATAACGCAGTGGGTGAGTAGTGCGTGAAATGTTTTAACCGTGTTTGTCCAAAATGTTTTACTTATTATATTATATCCGTTTATGCTTCAATCATACCAATATGGATTATCGGGCTGCGAAAATCCAACGAACATAAAATAAACGCCATCTAAATACAGCTTACCATCCGTTGAATCGCTCACTCAGGTCTCAGTATAAAGCTCGGTTATGTAACCATGGTTTCAACAAACATTACATTCAAAAAGTGTGTTTGTACAGAATCTCCGATTACCGGTTAATCGTAGTTTAAAAAGTGTGAAACCGGCCGTGCAACCAGTAATGAGTTGTGTGCGGCAAGTGTGTGGATATTGTTAGTAAACACAACATCCGCCTAGGTGATTGCAATTCAGCGCTGCAGTCGCGACACAGGTGGCGCGCTCTACGCTCTACGTAACATGAATAATGCTGGCGGTGTGTGTGTAGAGATACCTTACATCTTTGCGTATGGAGCTACTTACCTTGGGTAGGGGAACAACGCTAGTAACAGATTGTGTATCACCTCGTACGCAAGGTTTAATCTCCGCCTAGCGGAGGCTCGTCGAACTCCCAAGCTAGGTCGTCGCAAGGGAACCAAAATCACCATTTTGTATCCCACTAAAAAAACTGTTATAATAATTAAATATCCGTTGTAGATCATGCAATACACTACTTAAAACACCTAAAAAGGACATTTTGATAGAATATAATGATTGAAGATTATAAAATATGATGATTTTTCCTTTTTAGGAGGTAATTCTATTTGACAGATCACTTCATTTGTTTTCTTTCACGTTTCTCTCATTTGAATAACATGTGATTTTTAACATTGTGGAATGGACTGCGACGACCTAAGTTGGGAGTTCGACGAGCCTCCGCTAGGCGGAGATCAAATAGACCTTGCCTCGTACGCAATCAGCTGTTGGCGTTGGATGTGTCCTGCGGTTTTATACGCAAAGGTTGTACTTGTACAACGGCAGAGCCCTAATTTTTACACTCGCCGATCTTCGTAAGTCAACATAAGTAAAGATATCGATCGATTCGATACCTCTTCGGGTTCGTTCGTGAGTTCCAGATGTGTGAATTTAGCAATTAATAAAAAAACCATGTTTTTATTATTTTCACGAGAGGTAAGGTGGGTTATATGTTAACAACTTTCCATACTCTTAAAGTCTTTATTTAAATATTTTCTGAACACACAAAGTGTTTTTAAAAAGTGAAAAATGATACTGACAGAAATTTTCATCATAAATAATTCAAAAATAAAAGGATCAAACACGCAGTAAACATTATCTTAAATCACCCCATGCTATAATAGTATGCTACTTAGTTATAGTATTAAACTAAAGTCTCAGTGCGAAATGGTACTTAAATAATATTACTGTGGACGCTTTTTGCAAGAAGTGTTTCAGGATTTGGGTAGAGTAACACTTTATACGTTCATATGCTGCCGTTTATTACTGTAATACGTTTTATGTAACTCACCTCGTATTTTTGGCATCTTCGTTGCAATTCATGTATTTTAAAGTAAAAAGAGAGGTGGTTTTCTTTCCTCCTTCCGCACCACACACAGCCTTGTCGACAAAGGAATCTAGACTAATAATATTCACGAAGGCGGTGGTTTGAGGGTGAACGCATCAGTTATGCACCGAGATCTAAATTGAATTCCTCAGGGCGGCGCTGGGGCACACCACGTTATTTGCGCATAAACATGAATGCACGGATTGTTGAATAAATACTTCTCATGCGATAAACGAGACTATATTCGTCACGCTGTGGCCTTGAATTGATTGTTGCATATAACAGGCGTTGTTTGTTGCAGTTGAGAACAATCACCTGAATTTACAGGGACTAAATTGTGTTATAACCGATTTTATCTAGAATCAGTTTCTTGTTTCTAATAACGTTCCTCTAAATCTTCAAGAACAATTCAATATATACAACAATTGGAAGTGTAAAATCAAGGCTATTCATCAATGAAAGTTGTTATAACTTTGTAAGCTTATTTGTTATCGTTGTGTATTGTTGTATCAACTTGAAGATTTATGGGACTATGTGTTAAAGACAAGAAATGTAATCTAGAACAGAGTGAAATCAAAACCTATGTAAGAGTGTATTATTTTGTGTTTTACGCCAGATATTAACTGTGTTCTTTCATCAAGTAACCACCAATCAGACAGAACCTTTGAAATTAAGTTATGTGCCAGATAGATATTTAGTTGGTGTTCATAACTGGGGTTTTCTATTGTGTGCATTTCACGAGATACGATATTATGCAAGGACTTTTAAATTATTCACAGCCTTAAACCAAATTAGGTGAACTTTGAAGCAATTTTCTTGAATTGAGAAGTCTGTCGACTCTTTGTACGTATAATAGTTACATAATTGTATAGTTATGCAAAGTTCTACTAATTTCGTTAATAAGTAATAACCCATTCCAATAGTTTCATTTATGTTCTTTGGAATTTGATTTTTTTTTTACTCTCCAATTACTGAATATTAACATTGTCTATCGTTACTTTTTCTCTCTATCTACTGCAATATTTATGAATCATGTGTTTTTATAAAGAGCAGCAATGTTTGCTTAATACTCTCCGGTTAGTGGTCACAAGCTGCATACATTTCCATTCAATTTAAAAACTAATAAATAATTAACATTTATTCATCCGTTTCGAAACTCCGCTTCCGACTATTTTCGATAATATCGAGATAAATTCTCGAGGTTTTATCGAATGCTTTGAATGAAGTATGCAAACCGTGGTTCTGCCTCATCCATCTCTGAATCAGATTATCAGCTGTCACCATCGACGACATCAGCTGTCCGATATAAATAGCCTGGGGCTGTGTTGTTTATTAAACGTGATTTATTTGGACACGTGACTAAAGCTAACAGGTAAATAGTACACTCGGTGACGGTTGTTGATAAAAAGGGGACCCAATTCGAGAAGTTAACGGTTTTTATTGATACATTGAGAACATTTCAAGATAATTAAAAAGTGATTGTTACGAGGAATTTGGTTTTGTATGAGCTAAACGATGAATTCAAAAACTGTCGATTGTTGTAATAGATGATTTTCAAAATTGATCTAGGATCCTTAGACGCAGTTAATTACAGTCTTCCAAATCGTCAATGACAACAATGCACAACAATTACAAATGAATTTTGACATAACATTTGAAAACTAGTTGGTAATGTTGTACATTGTTTTCATTGACTATTCAACTAAGGGTCATAGATAGTTTTGAAAATTATCTATAGGGCACTAGCAACACCAAAAGACAACAATGAAACAAATGAATTGAATCGCTGGACAAACAACAAGCTGTCAAAAAATAATTTCGTCTGATTTTGGAAAACAAAACAAAAAACAAACAAATACACATACAAAACTTTCACTTAGTCGTTGTCTATCATTAAAAGTTTTAAATGGCGAGCAGTTACTATTGCTACACTTGTTTTTATTTCTTTGGTTGCAATTTTATTATTTTGACAGCTGATTGCTTGTCCATCAGTTCAATTCATTTGTTCCATTGTTGTCTGTTGGTGTTGCTAGTGTCCTATTGTGATGATTGTCATTTCAGTAATTAATTCTTAATCTGTGTTTTAGTAGAAATCTTTTAGAATCGTTATAAACAAGTTTCAAACCGTAAACATCGTTTAACGTTGACTTTGCTAACAACAACGCCAAATACTGCAATGTTGGTGACTTTTTCGTATGGGTGGTAACAGTGCGTTGGTTAGCGACGGTGCTGCGCCTCGCGGCAAATGTTTTCCCTCGTGCAACTCTCGAGTCTTGGGGATCCCCTAAATGGTGGAATCCCCGTAATATTATGCGGACAATGCAGCCATTATGCCCGGCCGGGCGTGGCCCAACATTGTTGAGTGCTTAGGGGTGGAGGGTGGGCGGGGGGAGGGGGTGGGGGTCTATTGAATATGTTCGCCTATATAGATCGTCATGATAAAATATGGTTTGAAGAATGTTAATATAATTAGGTTTGGGGTTCCGATTGTGGCTTACGGATATTGAAGGGGAGGATATATATATACACAAGCTGGAGTTATCCGATGTATTTTTGGGGTAATATTGTAATACCAAGGGGATAAAGAAGAAGAAGACGAAGAAGAAGAAGTTTATACTTCGCCGACGTTGAAAGAATGTCGGGTGTTTTCATATCATCCTCATCCAGGTTTCGGTTCGCTAAACTTTCTTGACGATAGTAAAATATTTATCTTGTTTTTTTTTTTTTTTTATCCCAAGAGATCTGAGTCGTGTTTTCATAAGTTTGTTTCCAAGTTTTAAATTTAATCCACGAATAGGTGAAGCTATTCGTTGTGATGAGATTTTGTGTCGGTACTGTGGAACATTGAGCACAGTTGTAAGTTAGGCGGCCGAAAGGGATGATGGGTTCAAAATGTAATCTTGTATTTTACAGTGTTGCCAGTATACAAAATAAATAAACTGAAATCAATGTCACTTGCGACTCGTATGGTATGGTTAGGCTTCCTGACTGGACTTAGCCTAATTTATATAATGTTATTATGAGAATATGCCTAGGCTACAAACGTGTTCCACAATAAATGTGTCCAATGTATCAATTTACTTAGAAAATCATGTTTACATGATTCCCCTCATCCGTGATACTCAAACCCACTCTTCATTTATCATTTCTTCTTGAGGAAAGTATAAGAAAGAAAAACATTTATTATTTTCTCATGTATTTGTTTTACAACCTCAAACTAAACAAAATCGCCGAAAAATAACTTTACTATCCACTGACAACAGAAAACAAATGCAAGAACGGTTCGACATGTTTACAAAAATATCTTACTCCCCTATAGTTACACGTTTTCCTTCTAGATAGTGCCCGTTTACAGTGTTGCCGCTTGTGAACGATATTGTGTATTTTACGACGTGCGACTATCCTGAAGCCCCGAAAGTTGGCAACCATGTATCCGTCAAGTGCCCATGCAACAAAATAACTCGTTTTCCTGCCGTCAACTACAGAGGCAAACCCCTCTATATCTCTACCATGCAGGATCTAGACGACCTAGAGTAATTTAATATCACTTTATGCATCCGCCAATAAAGAAGCCTCTTCATACTTTCACAAAGTAACCCCGCGCGTGGTTGCATAAACCGTGTTAAATAACTCAATTACCTAATCGCTAATTGAGTCTGTTACGCCAATTAAAGTGGCAGTTCAAACCCGACGTTATTATTACATTAGCAGAGTGTTTTGTCCAGATCCGTGAGCGGTAATGTTTCCTATAATTCGATATACCAACCCGAGAGATATGATATTAATAATTAGTTATACTCGGTTCGGTTGTTATGTAATTAGGTGGAAAGTCGTTCAATTAGGTGGGACAACAGATTGATCAGTTGTATCCGGGGGGGGGGGGGGGGGGGGGGGGATATACACTGTTATGGCAATTTTCTGCCGAATAGGTCGCTTAAAAAATGGTCGACTTGTCGTTTCTTGTTTCTCCCATGGCACGAATTTACCAAACTTGGTTCATGTTGGAATTAATAATCATGTTGGATCATGTTGGATCTAATAATCTAGTATTGGTTAACATGGTGTCTTATTATGGTGATTATGGTGATTATCAAATCACATATTTGTTTGGTGAAAATCTCCGATTCATGCTAATCTCGGGATTAAACGTTTGGAGAAGCCAATTAAATAGTTTAATTGGCTTCCATAATGACAATCGTATTGATTGCAATATTTGAAATTTTGTTATTCCTATTTTTAATTGTTACGAAACCACAATGGGGCCCCTCGTTTGTCACGTTTTCAATATTGTGTAGCGTTCTCAATACGTATAACTAAAGAAAAACGTTAATTTGGCGCTTGTTTCATAGTTATTCGAACCATGGCCGGCGAAACTACCGCCTTCTGTCGGTTAAACTTGCTTTGAAATTCCTTTAAATGGTCAAAAAGTAAACGAAAGTATTTCTTCCCCTACAAGAATTGTTTCTTTGTTAAAAAAAAAACAATCCCGTCTTTCAAATTAACTTATTTAACTTTTGTAATGTGTTATTGCTTCACACCCTTAACAGTTGAATAAGTTAATTTTGAAAAACGGAAATATTTCTTAAAACAGACGAGAAACGTTTATATAAGAAAGAGCATTGAATTCTCTATATAGGGGATGTGGTGTTTTTGGTTTACATTTTAATAATTGTATAGTAATTTTAACTGAGAGAAATAGGGACTTTCACATGGTAGGTAGGCCGACATGAATCCTGCGCGTTGGTTTTCAAACTGATGTGAAAACCGTCTTCTTCTAGAGATGGGGCTGGCAAGTCTGTTAGACGAGCGACCGACTGTCTGCAGTCTAAATAAACTCGGCTCTAGACTAAACTCTTGCCAAATTCAATACATTGTTTTTAACGACAAAGTTATTGTATATGTCTGTCACTATTACAAATTACGTTGCGGCCTCAGTAAAAACAAGAGCAAGTCGTTCAGTTTAAAAAAGATTGAGGATTTATCTTTAAAATCACATTCAGTATCAACATGTTTGAATGGTGCGTGGCTAGATATTGTAAAGATCTATACGGACGGTTATTCTCGAAAAAAGAATCAACAATCTATGCATCAATTAGACAGTTTGAGAAATTATTGAAATTTTTCAATTATTTCCAAACACAATCAATTTTGCATCCTTTTTTGAGAATATCTTTAGTTCTTGAAATTGCTAGCCTCGCGTAATTCCAAAATGATGATATTGTATGTAATGTTACAGGTAAGTCAAAACTTACTCTCTTCTAAAGCTATTTATGCTATTTTCATACTCAATAATCGCTCCACCACAAAGTTGGATGTGGTTGTGTTAGAACTAAAGACTATCACTATATTTTCAAAGTGGCTTTCGTTTGGGCTTCGGGTCGACTCTAAACTCATCTATTACACGTAGTTCCTGATATACCTCCTGGCTTCTAATATGGTCCACCCTGGACTTTGAGACGGGACAACGGTAGCAGCTTCGATCGCCCCGTTTTGCCGCCCTCGCCGGTTAGTTAGCCAACTACTATACTATATAACACACCGCCTGTTTTATCACTCAAGTGTCAGAATGAATTATGCCTTGTTGGTTTTACACACCATCCTCTTCCGACATCTCCTACGAAACCAAATTATACTGTTTAATTAATTTTGCGCGAAACGTTGTCTGGTTAAATCCATCGAGAATGGCTCAAACTCGACCATTAACCATTCCGCTCGCCAATCTTGTGGTCTATCCGGAAAATCTATTCCGTTTCCCGATTTTCACACTTTTCCTTCGGTTTAATTAGCTTTTGCCGACATTTAAATAACAAATCTTTTGGTGAGTTTGAATGTTTTCACGTTGGATAGTAGAGTTAATTATCCGGTCGGGCCCCGGGCTGATAAGGGTTGAATAATGCCGGGGGTGGGGGGGGGGGGGGGGGTGTAAATGTCGGAGGTCGGCTAGTTGGAAGCGACAATCATTTACTGTGGAATGCTGCTACTCTTGTGTTGCGCTAAATGGGTGCGGGTGGGTGTTGCAGTGTAACGTCCATGATTGGAATACAAAAGTTGTGATTAAGAAGTCGCGGGTGGAGAAAGGGTTGTTTTTTTAGGGAGGGGTGTTAAATTATCGCCACTTAACAAGGAGGGATGATTTAATATTAAAACCGCGGGGAATTAACTTTTAAGGGAATATCATGGGCACCACTTTAAACCCACCCCCCCCAAAAAAAGTGTACATACAGCTAGATACGACAAGTTGATTGGAAAAGTGTAGAACAATAATCGTAGTCTTTTTGCTTGTATTCCGTAATTAATAATGGAAATAACGACCGACTGATATTGGAAACTTGTTCTTGCGGCTATTTTATCACTTTTTTGTTGTTGTTTAGTGTCAACAAAATGTTATTGAAACAAGATTCGTTTTTATGTAAAACAGAAATTTAAAAAATTTGTGTAATATGCTGATCTACTTAATCTCTGAATTGTTCAAGCCATATTCAATTTGCAGTAATTTCAGCAGCGTCATTTCGAAGATCTTTGCTTCAAAGATATTAAAATAGTTTCCGAATATCTATTCGACAGATTCTCTCACGTCGCTCAGTTTATTGCCCCCTTCCCCCCTCTCCCCCTCATGTCGCCACGAACCGTGTCTGTAACGCCCCCCCCCCCCCCGGCTTATCGCCCCCCCCCCCCTTTAAGGTGCCTCTGTTGAACTGTCGCACCAACTTTAAGGATTTCTAACCGAGAAACAATTAAGCCCCCACACACACAAACTTTGCCCAACTTGTTGATCAACCCCCCCCCCTTCCCCCCCTTCGGCTTTGAACCGAGTTTACTTTACGAATCATATAATAATTAATAATAAACTTTCTATCATGGCGGTGTGAGTGTATCAATTACAATTAAGGAGGCTGTGATATCGCATATAGGGTATATTTGCAAACAGTGCACGTGGCTTGGGGTTTGGTGCGTTCAACGTTTGTACGAAACAAGACAAAGTATAATTACTATTTTTAGAATAATTATAATCATAGGTAAAGGAATAGTGGTTCCATCTATGGGACAGTGCAGGAAGCGTAGATTCGTGGTGGGTTTTGTATTTTCTAGTGGATGTATATTTTTTGTAAGTTATAGGGAACTTGCAACTGACGTCACAGCCGAACTACAACAATGGAAACTGATGGACAAACAACAAGCTGTCAAAATAATAATTTAGCAAATAATGAGGGAATAACAATTAGTTTTAACGATTTAAAATTTCTGTTCAATGATGGACAACAACGATCTGAAAGGCTGTTAACGTTTTGAACATTGAATTTTCCAACTTCAGAACATTTTATTTTTTGACGGCTTTTTGTTTGTCCATCGGTTCAATTCATTTGTTTCATTGTTGTGTTTTGGTGTTGTTCGTACCCTATGGGAATAAAGTGATTATGAATTGAATTGAATTGTGGACATGGTTGAAGGTGAAACAACATAGCCGATTGTTCTGTTGTATGTTGGCCATATTGGCGCTTTGCGCGCCATCTACATTCTCTTTTCGTCCCTACGATACGATGAGTGTGGTAACATTTCTATGTACGACCGGTAATGATGCCGAGAGCGAATAATATTACCTTTCAGTGTGATTACCATCCATTAGTGTACTGCACACTAACCAACCATTCGGCGATCAAAATGTAATGCATGTTTTTAATTATGAATAACATGGTTGGGTAATGTTTTGTTAATTGAGCTGTTTCCGCCGTTTAAATGCTACGTTGTCCTACATCGGTTGTAACTTCTAATGTGTTTGTACGTGTGGCCATTGGGTTACACCGAGTTATCTACGTAGCTACACCGAGATGCAATGTCAAGCTTGTATATTCCACACACTAAACTCTGTACCACATCAAGTTCCAACCTTGTGCATGGGTTAAACCCCCCCTAGTTATGCATTGTCCCTAACGCGGATCAGGATTAGAAGTTGATCTGGTATGAACTCTTATAAGTAATTCAGTAGTTTAAACGTTATTTTTAATGGTCTCATTTTGATTCTCACAGGCGATGCTGATTATTTTTATTATAGAAATGTGGTGGTTATCCTATAGTTGTAGAACTGATTCACAGATAATAACAATTAAATATGCAACCGTACATTGTACATAAAACATGTATTTGTATCATACAAATACAAAGGTAAGTTTAAATTTTGATGAAGAACAGAGCACAATTAAAATCCCCCACTGAAAATCAGTTTCGTTACTGAGTGGGTGAACTCTAAATGTGAATTTATTTATTTTTATTTAATTAATTTTCGCAATCAATGTTAAATTAATGAGAGAGTCACAGGAAAAGCAAACAATGTATATCGTTAACATAAGAACAAAAACAGTATGAAGTTTAATCATCATAAATTGTATAAAAACAAAACCTTTGTAACAAAAATTTACACAAATACCTACTTCAGATTTTCTTCCCTTTTCTCTTCTTAAAGATAAGCCAAAGACGTGAAACTGCCTACTTATTTCTCTCACCTTGGAAACAACCAAGAAAACAAGAAAATCCCCTGCTTCCCTTAAAACACGCCGTAAAGAATTCCCCCTCTTTATTTCGCCGGTTAAAACCTTCAAGCCGTTGTTAGAACGTCGCCCTTATTAAATTTTCATTTTATTTCCGTTCCCGAGTTTCACATATTTTACATTAATACTCGATGTCTTTCGTTTTGCGCGCTAAAGTTGAGCTAAACCCGTCTGCAGTGTTGCCAAATATCAAACACGATATAGGGCACTAGCAACACCGAAAGACAACAATGAAACAAATGAATTGAATCGATGGACAAACAACAAGCTGTCAAAAAATAATTTCTTCTGATTTTGGAAAACAAAACAAAAAACAAACAAATACACATACAAAACTTTCACTTAGTCGTTGTCTATCATTAAAAGTTTTAAATAGCGAGCAGTTACTATTGCTACACATGTTTTTATTTCTATGGTTGCAATTTTATTATTTTGACAGCTGATTGCTTGTCCATCAGTTCAGTTCATTTGTACCATTGTTGTCTTTGGTGTTGCTAGTGCCCTATTGTACAACCTAACAACATTATAGATTTACAAGTGGAATTATTGTAGGTACTCGAAACACTTGATACAAATTATTTGATATAATTATGTCAATCGACTTCTAAGAGCATTTCAATATGGACTAGTGGACTTTTTCAGAATAGATCTACGACTCTTAGATATAACTAATCACGACTCTCTATCTTTAATGACAACAATACACAACAGTGAAAAATGCACCTTAACATAACATTTGAAAACTAGTTGTTATTGTTGAGCATTGTTGTCATTGATCTATCAAGGACCCTTAGATAGAAGTAATTACGGCTCTCTAGATCAATTCTGAAAATCATCTATTGACCTCTTTGCATATTCCAGATGATATTAGTAGATTTGAAGCCGAGATCTGGCTGGTAAAAGAAAAAACATTTGTTTTGAAAATATCCAAAGGTTTTATTATTATATTACTCCCGCCCGCACGTGTAGTATATAATGACGCCAAGCCGAGCCTAGAGCTCATTCATAGTAATTACTAGCATTGTCTCCATGGCGCACTGAGCTCGCTTTATGTTTTAACTAAGGGGATTCCCCTGTTACGGTAATGCAATGTTGCCAGATCTACCACAATTAACAGAAAATGTATGTGTTGGGTTATGAAATGCGGCTGTTGTACGGTCCCAGGAATTACACAATACATACAATTGTTGTGTTTTATTTTGATTGTTTATTTAATTATTTGGACAATTTATTTATTTAATATTTACTTGCTTACGCCGCCTGAGGCACATACAAAACGCTACATGAGTGAGTTGAACACAAGTATCAACTTTCACTTCTTGAAACAAATACCAACCTACACTAGAAAATTATTCATTGCTTTGTTGTCATTGATATTGATGCCATCATTACAAACCAATTTCCCCCAAAACGCGTTTATCAATTACCGCCTAATATAGTCCTGCCGTAATTCAACTATAGGATAATTAACCACATGAGTACATGGATTGATTAGATAGTATTACACTACCATGCGTTGGTACTGATTGTTGTTTATTGTTGGTAGTAAATGCGCTGAGGGTTAACCAATAATATTGATGTGGCTATTTAGTCGAAATGTGATTGATTAGGAGTTGTGTGTTCAATCGTGGGGTGGGGGGGGGGGGGGGGGGGGAGGGGGGAGATAATGACAGAACGGGTTGAATGTCAGTATATTGTCATGATGGAGTGTTGTGTACTTAGGAATCGTTAATTATTCGCTTCAGTTTACATAAATAAGACCTAGTAATTGGACTGAACACTGTTCCTTGTCACATATAAAAACAGTTTAAAAACGCAATATTTCAAACCCCGATCAGAGCTCTTCAACAACAGGCGAAAACACACTGAACACACTTTGAACAGCATAGATGTGTAATGTATACCCTTGATTTACTAATGTCTACTAGTCTACACGTGGTGTTTCGTTCGTATACAGTAGAGTCAGTGAATCTCGTGGTGTGGAACTTTACGATGTGTTTGTACAGCATCTCAATACGACATAGTAGAGACGACCTAGACCTGGACCCCGCGGGAATCCCCCCCCCCCCTCCCCCCCCCCTATCTCCACGACCAGATCGATATTAGTATACAGAGACCATTGTTATACACGCGTCTTGTGCACCGCTCTCTTAAGTTACCCCAACAACTCATACTGACGAAATAGCAGAATTAATTGATCTAGAGGGCTGTGATTACTTCTATCTAAGGATCCTTGATAGATCAATGACAACAATGCTCAACAGTAACAACTAGTTTTCAGATGTTATAAGGTGCAATTGTAATTGTTGTGCACTGTTGTTGTCATTGACGATTTAGAGGGCGTTATTAGCTGCGTCTAAGGATCCTAGATCAATTCTGAAAATCATCTATCACAAAGTATTGATTTGACACATTTTTTTTACAAATTTATATACTGTTGTACTTGTATACACACAACACAATAGGTTTCAGATGAGAGTATTGCGTGCGTTGTTGCCACGGATAGCGTTTTGCTAATGACAACACTGTAACGACATCAGCTTTTGGAACCTATTTGTCGTTGCGTTGTTTTATTGAGTTATTTCCCTAACGGGGACGTGAAGGAAATTAGGTCAAGTGCATTTGAGTTTCTGAGGTACTTGAGTCTCGAGTGTATTCGAAACAATACCTTCACGCCTAGAATAGATAAGAGGGAGTTTGATGAAGCATTGCTGCACAATCTAAAGTGTGACTGACGTATTTACGTTCGCAGTGTTGTGTGATGATTACAATCGATATGTGAATCTAGTTTTAAATTAATTGTACAGTTCAGTTTAGAAATTTATTACTGAGATAGTAAAGTTATGAGTGAAACATTGATTTGAGACCTAAATTTGTGAAACAAAAATCGAATTAGATTAGGGTTTACGGGTAGAATTTTCGCAATGCTCAAATGCCAATTCTTTATAAAAGCGATTAAAATTTTGTGCAAAGGTTGGTGCAATTTACCAGTTGGAACTATATTATGGTTAAGATTAAGATTGATTCAGACTTACACTATTTTAGGTAAAACACACCAGACACTTAGTAATTTGAGTAGTTGTTTGTTTATGATTTGTTTAAGCAACGGAATTGTAAGTTCAACTATTTATAATTATAGTAATTTCAGAACTAGCAATCACAACAATTACAATATTTTAATGTTCTTAAGTTCATTCTTTAGCTGATACAAAAATAAAATCCGTTTTCAATACCTTGAAACTTTCTCAAGATATCAATTTAAAAAAGTTGAATTTAGCGACATGTCTCAACCCCTTTAAGTTTGGTCCTGAATTCTATTTTCACTTCCATTTATGTACTGTGACGACATGTACTTGTGTACTCGATGACACCAACACCACTGACCTAGACCCTATTAACACCCCCCACCCCCCCCCCCCCGCCCCCGCCCCCGCCCCCGTCCCCGAATCTCATCCCCCAACCTACCCCATCTGGAGTGAAATCAATACAACCATGGCTCCTCTTCGCTTTCTCGTAGAAACGACATTAATATCCGCAACCGAGTCGAGTCTGACGTCCAAACTTGGGTAACAAGTTTCATTTCGCTACAAACCGCAACATCTGGGAATGTAATTTAGAAACATACCCGCACAAAAAGACCCAGTCTTGAAAATACACTTTGAGTGGATGACTAGCAAAACGTAAAGTGCAACAAGTAATAATCTCGGAGTTGAACTCATATGGGAGAGGAGGGGGAGGGGAGGGGGATGTTTGAACGAATGAACTCATCAAGAAAATTGTTAGTTTCTTTTGAGTCTGGCTATATAAGAAACGAGACGTTTTTTTTATACAAAAGTGGGTTTAATTCTCCTGAGAGGTTTTCTATGTTGATTGATTGAAGCAACGTTCTCCACTTTTTCTCCCACTTTAATTCTACATCCCTTAAATTTCGTAATGGTTGTGTAATACAATACCCAACTCAGTCAAATGAAGAGTATGAGAACACACAACACATGTTCAGAAAAATAGTATGAAATGGTTTGTAAAAAAAAAAAGAAAAACATAAACATGATGTTGTTATATTTTTGTGTTGTTATTTATTATTTAAATTGAACATTATATTCGTACGAATGTCCCTCCTTTCGTTCCCGGTCACCACCTGTGGAGTAGCAAGTGTGAGTGGCGTAAATGTTAACTCTACACGAGGTGGTTGAATCTTCTTTTCCCTCTACATCCAAGGCGGGAATTTCCTAATTTCCTTGCGAGCAATTTCACAAGAAAACTGTTGTCATTTACTTAACTGACGTCGACAGCCACTTAGTAAATTCAAGAGCCAAGTAAAACACTTCAAGTCGCTTCCATTTCCAATTAGGATATTGTCTTTCAGTAGCGCCCACTCTTGTAACGAGACTAGGTTCGTATTATCGCTCATAGATCGCGTTCAGTACCGCCCACTCTTGTAACGAGACTAGGTTCGTATTATCGCTCATAGATCGCGCTCAGTACCGCCCACTCTTGTAACGAGACTAGGTTCGTATTATCGCTCATAGATCGCGTTCAGTACCACCCACTCTTGTAACGAGACTAGGTTCGTATTATCGCTCATAGATCGCGTTGCTAGAAGTGCCTATTTCACCTGTGTTATTTAGGGCTAAGCTTACCCACATTATACATAAATAACTACAGATCTATTTCTACTTGTTCAGGGATTTTTAATTTATTATATATCCAAAGCTAAGACTAAGACTACTTTTAAAAAATGACAAAATGGACTAGGGTAAAAGGTTATTTATGGATGATGTCTTGAACCATGTTGTTTGCAGTTAGTGAAATGAATTATAGGGAACCGAGATTGCCTTTGTAACAGGGTCTTACAGAAAATAGAGGAATACGTGGAAGTTACAGGAGAGACCGAATATATTCCTGAGGGGGAAACTGTAACCATGCAGGAGCAGATTGAAATGCTTCTATTCAACTATGAACATTATTTATTACAGTGGACAATGTATACAACTATACAACAACAAAACACATGTCTATAGAAAAGAGAATATTGAGTCATAAAAATTGTTGACGAACAAATTGTTATATCTCTAGATTTCCCCATTCTGTCACGCGAACAGTTTCATCCCTTCCCTGGGGGGTGAATTGTGCACTTGTGCGATATCACTCTGTACGTAGCCTAGTTTTACAAGCAGTCTCTCGTTGTAGGTATTGTATTGTACTACACACTCGCACGCCTGTCGTTGTATAGTTTTCTTTCAAAGACATCCGCTGGGAAATCTTGACTGAGTGGATAGAATATATATTTTACATAAACTATTTCATATTAGTGTTCAATTTTCTGACACAGGTGTTTTCATCCACTATGTATTTAGCTGTCGCCCACTCGAGTTACAACGAAGCCGCATCTGTTATTTGGGGATGGTAATCGTTATATGAAAACCGGGCGCGACGAAATTTACTTCTATTGTAGTAATTTCACAAGAATTGTACCTACAAAATTGGAAAAAATGTTTTTCACAAAAGTGGATGTTTTGAATATAAACCGATGGTAAGTAAAGATTTATTTTTTATCATCACCTTTTTGCCTTCGTTTTTCAGTTCATACGTGATTCTACTAACGGATTAGAGCCTTACGTATTTAAAACCATTGAATACTCATTATTTTATCAACATAACAACATTATTAGTTATCGTACTTTTATCACTGTATAGTGTATGTGCAGTGTTTAGTCTTACGAAACCAGATCGCGTTTATTCTACTTTTATAATTTTCTGTGTCGTTTTCTGGGGGAAAAAATTGAAAAAAAACGTTTTTTCCGCAGTTTTAATGTTGTACGTATTCTTTTACGTTTACGTTAGTGCGTAGATACGTATATACGCATTTGCCTTGTCAATCTAAAGGTCATACATGAGAAATAAGTGGCGTAAGCTTTTGTAACAGTCAGTTTTGTCATTAACAAACAGACGAGTTCAAAAAGTTTCCAACTCCCGTCAATAATAATTATTTATCGGAAGTTGGAGCTTCGTATTTTTCCTCTCTACTCTATGTTATTATATGAAAAGTTATATTCGTTCTGTGACAAGTTGACGTATTGACGTCCTACGTAATGTGAAAATGGCAAAGTGACATTTCCACTTTGGCGTTTTACATTTTGCATTTCGAAAAGCGACGTACAAAAGTATATACACGGAAATTACATTAGAAGGCCGGCCTACCCCGCGCATAAAAGATTGTAATTATCTCCTAAGTGACTTTGTTTTTATTTCATTTTTATTGGAAGAGAAGGAAAAAGCCACTTTAAGTTTTATATAGAAAGACAGAGTATCGGAAAAGTCTTTATATATAAGCTCTTTGCGCTAGCTAAACCCATCGAACCAACGTCTTTGGTCGCGCGAGAATGGATGGCAATAATTGAGTGGCATTTAATGAAGATGAATAGATTGAATTAAAGAGAAACGAAAATAAATTTCTCCTTCCGAACTTGATCGAGTTACATAGTTTAGTTTTCCGTCAGACATTCGGATCCTTCAGATAATGACTTTCAGACGTTTAAAACTTTATAATGACTTCCTACGTATTATTGTTTTAAAAGTTTTTAGTGTGTACAGTCTGTGCCAACATTCTAGGGCTCACCGAGTGTACTCTAATACTGCCCTTTACTTCCATGAGCGAAGATCAACCGCAAAGACGTTCCACAACAATTCTGTCGATACTGACGTCACATGAGTGTGTCATTGGCCAACCTAATGTCACTAATTAATAAGCCACCCATTGATTGGCTCCGACTCACTCATCTATGACGTCAGCATCCAAAATGTTGCCGTGGAACACTTAAGGCAAAAGGGGATACGCTCTTTCTTGTCCCATACTTACATCACACCTTTGAGTGTGCATAAAGCCCAGCTTTCTCCTTCCTCCCCGCTTGTAGCATAGTCTAGTTCCATTTCCTCCCATGGTTCAGCGTAGTTCCCTTTCCGCCGCGTCTCTTTAGCTCATTAGTGAGCTCTAGCGGTCTCCGTTGGGACTAGAGGCATCCACGTCGCGAGAGAAAACGCAAAGACGTTGTTCGTCTACTTCAGTTGGCGCCAAAACGTTTTGTGCTCCCTGTCGGTTAATTAGAGAACGTGCCCAAGTGTGCGGTGGTGGGGGGGGGGGGGGAGGGGGGGGGGTGCTTTAGTCGATCCAAGGGTCTTTGACTTATTCCAATCGGATGGATAATGTGAATAGCACATTACTTGATTTTGTGACTTCTGTTTGTTTGTTTTTTAATTCATGCTGTTGTACAAACCCACTAATGTTCTAGGTTAGGTCTAAACAATTGTGTCACAATCATGGCCGCTGTGACGTCACGTGGGAATACCCACCATGTTTTAGCTCCATTATGAACTCATACTTGCAATATCTATAACAGGTCGTGACCTTGCTTGATTAATCTAATCATTGGACCTAGGAGGATATAGAACATAATCACCTTGACATACAGTACAGTTCCGTCAATACTATCGGCTAGACAACCTAAATCAATGCATTTATTCTTAACGTTTCCATTTTCCCAATCATTGTGACCTGAATAATTGTGTACTGTATGCATTGCCCTACTCTGGGAGGCAATTACCCATATATGAAACGTTATGTTTTTATGATGCATATATACATTTCCTAAAAAAAAGTCGTCGATAATAGAAAGCAATTTCACATTTCTATCATATCTGATGAGATTTTTGTAGTCTAGGTTCGACCTTCAGACTGTGACGTCATTTATCATTCTAAAAATAGCGACACACACACACATCGTAGACGGTTGGTTCGTGGAATACCCGACAAGGGACCACGCCCATTTTATTATACGTTCTTACCGGGTTATATGTATGTATGGTTGAGTGAGGAGTCGTTGATTTCGACGTTTGTGTGATGGGATGGGTCGTTGTGAGGAGTCGTTACGTAGAGTGGACAAAAATTTAAGGCAATACATTTCTAATGCTCTGGTCTCCTACATTTCTTAACTTCAGATAAGGGAACTGAGTTTATTCCATCTGTTAAACACAAATAGCTTGTAAGCGTGAGGAGCTTGCTCGTTAACGTTTTTTTATGTCTTGAGAACACTTCAAGATGTTGAAAAAATTATTCCTACGTAGAATTTGTTTTGTATCGGCTAAACAATGCATTATTTAAAAAAAAAAAATGTAAATTATTTTAATTTTTACGAATGTCATTACAATCTCTGTGTATTTTTATTGATTATATGTGGGCTTTACATCTCATAGTTTGGCAGCGATGTCAATCGAGACGTCGAATGCAGAGTAATAACTTATATGAAGATGAAAAAAACATAATTATATTTCAAGTGCACGCCCCAACCACCCACCTACTTTGTTGCCAGATGTATTTTGAAATGCAATTTACATCGTTCTAACGCATTCTTGGGTTTTATTTGTTTATGAGTCTCGTTGCATTACTGCGAGTTTATGTGTCTCTTTAACTGCGTCAAGTACTCTTGTGTGCTATGCGGTGATGGTATTGTAATTATATTTACGTAGTTCGTGGGTAATTCTGGTACCCCCTTACAGAACCATTGTCTGTGGGCCACCGCCTTTACAACCTATTTCACTAATCACATGGTAGGCTGTGGCTTGTTAGCAAGGTAACTCTTTTACTTCTTTATCGATTCAGGTAGTGTTTTTGTTCTGTTTAGTGCACATTAATAGTTAAAAAGTGACTTTTGAAACAAAGTTCTTATAGTAACTTCTTGAAAAGTGTCAGCTGCAATAGTTTAACTTCAAAATGCGATAAATGTTTAAGAGCAGGTGTTCTTTTTCTAAACGGATGGAAATGTCGATAATCTAGTTCTCTCTTTTTTAAAGGGAGAACTTCTTTATTGGCTTTAGTTTGAATGTTTGACCATAAGCCTACTCGTGTTGCCACTCAAAAGATGCATTCTGTTATTGTTAAATCATAAACGATGCAGATAAGAAAGTTGAAGATTGTATTTTATAAAAATTTGCAGATATTCTCTTGAAAAGCTAAAGTTGATTGTGTTTGGATAAAATTATAGACCAATTTCACTATGAACCCAAACGTAATGCATTTTGAATACTTTATTTGTGAATATATGTAGAATATATGTAGAATATATGTATCTTGATTATATCAAGCTCCCCATCATCTCAAATTTTCATTCATTTTAATTCACGTGCTTGTTGAGTTATTTTTGTCGACTCATTAATTTCTTTGAAATGTCAATAGGTCTAGAATAGTTAAGGAAAAAATTACATTTTGCATCGAGATCTAAAAAAAGACTGTTACGAATTACATTTGCTTGACTCACAACAATCAGCCTTTAGAATTTGTTGGTATTATTAGAACTTTTTACTACAACTAGGCCTATATATATTATCATTATATCTACACAGGAAAATTCTATGCGTGTGTTGGGAGTATCCGGTGTTTTCCCGCACGTAGGCTGAAATGCGATGATAACACTTTTCTTTCCTATTCAGAATGTTTACAAAAAAAAAAACGTCATCGTGTTATTTATAGACCTGTATTTTTTCCAATATTCAACTTTAGTATTTCCGTTTTACATTAATCATGTGTTATTATTCTTATTCTCGCACATGATTTTATTATGGTCACATGTCAGCGCTACTGTAGAGTTGTAGAGGTAATCTCTATGAGTGACGTCACAGAATAGGTAGACGACTCTGAGTGTGACAAAACTAGAGGTTTGACTGAACATCTACATTCGCTGACATATAAAGCAGGGCCAAGATTCACAAAGGTGCCTAAGTGCAAATCACGCATATGTCGTTCTGCAATGTCATAAAGATAAATTATATTAAAATGACAACAATTTAACTAATAATATTTATTTTTGAATGTGTAGTAATACTCAGAGATAATTTATCTTGATTTATATCTAGCTAGGATTTGCCTAACTTAGGACAACTTAAAGAGTTAGACATCTTTGTGAATCCAGGCCCAGGTGTAGTAAAGATATCTCCTTTGTCAACACTTTTCAGGCTAGTTAGTGAATTCCTACATACTGAATGCTCTAAATACGTCTCCTGTTTTTTTTAATTTTTTTAAAGTTTGTTTTTAATTTTATTACTAATAATCGATTAATAATCAAAATAACTACGCTATGGTTATAATATTTCAGTCAGTACGTAGAGCTAACCAAAACATAGTGTGTTGTTGACTCAGATTTTCGATTTCGAGTAGCATTCTTGAGATATAATTAAAAAATGAAATTGTCCGTGGTTTTTGGCGTAAAGGTACCCTTCGCTCTTTAAGCCTTAAGTATTTCAATTTTTCAAACTATAAAAAACATGTTTTTTTAAGTTCTGGGCGAGATAAACTTAAGGGCTTAGAACAGGAATATTGGTGTATTAGTGCGTAAAGTCTCCCCCTTCCTCCCCAAAGGTGTGTCAAATCCCCATCCCTTATAAACGTGCGTTAAATCCACCTTTCCTCCTCCCCCTCGTCCCCAAAGGTGTGTTACCACATCCCTCCCCTGCAGTCTCGTAAAGTCCACCCTTAAGGTACGCCAAATCTCACCTCCCCCTCGTCCCCAAAGGTGTGTTACCACATCCCTCCCCTGCAGTCTCGTAAAGTCCACCCTTAAGGTACGCCAAATCTCACCTCCCCTCTATAAAGCGACGTAAATAAAATCCCCACCATCCTCCCCAAAGGTGTGTAAAATCCCCACGCCCTCCCCTGAAGGCGCGTAACCCCCCCCCCCTCCCCCCCCCCCCCCCTACCCTAGTGGCAATACCCGTAGGATGCCGTGGGCGAAGACAGAGAGGAAACACTCCCGCTTCCATGAGAGTGAGAGAGACAGACAGAGAGAGAGACACAAGTCTGGAGGAGGAAATCCCAGGAAATATGAGAGAGAGAGAGATAGAGATAGATTGCGATAAGAAGAATAAGAACGACTGACGTTAATCTTTTGTCTGTGAACCAACATTCACACTGTCGCTCGCGTCTTGAGTGTCGCTGACAAGTGTCGGTCCTCGCCGTGATGGTTGACGTTGCTCGGCCGTACTTCATTCAATAGTTATCGCATTGACACAGTGAACTAAATTACTCTACGACATACGGTCAAGTGTTGTGCCGGTAAAACAGCGTGTTTCTATTCCTAAACGAACCCCCGCAAGTTTTAACTTATTTACAAACTCTTGTGGCTACTATACAGTGCCGATAAAACAGCGTGTTTCTATTCCTAAACGAACCCCCGCAAGTCCTTACTTATTTACAAACGTCCGCCAACGAGATTTACAAACTCTTGTAGCTACTATACATTGCCGATAAAACAGCGTGTTGCTCTTCTTAAACGAATCCCCGCAAGTCGTTACTTATTTGCATACGTCCGCCAACGAGATTTACAAACTACGTGGCTACTATACGTTGCCGATAAAACAGTGTGTTGCTCTTCTTAAACGAACCCCCGCAAGTCGTTACCTATTTACAAACGTCCGCCAACGAGATTTACAAACTCTAGCTACTATACATTGCCGATAAAACAGTGTGTTGCTCTTCTTAAACGAACCCCCGCAAGTCTTAACTTATTTACAAACGTCCGCCAACGAGATTTACAAACTCTAGCTACTACACATTGCCGATAAAACAGTGTGTTGCTCTTCTCAAACGAACCCCCGCAAGTCTTAACTTATTTACAAACGTCCGCCAACGAGATTTACAAACTCTAGCTACTACACATTGCCGATAAAACAGTGTGTTGCTCTTCTTAAACGAACCCCCACAAGTCGTTATTTATTGACAAACGTCCGAGATTTTTCTCTCGAAGCTCTCTAGTGAAAACGAAACGGTTTTGGGGTTTTTATCGTTTTATTTCGCCGTGTGGTGGTACCGCCGGGATTATCCACACGTTGTTTTTTGTTGGTCCCATTGGTTTAGTGTTGTTATGTTTTTATTGCACGTGTGTGTGAGGTTTATTTGAAGCGTTTTATGTTGTTGTGTTTTGCATCTTTTAATGGCGTAGTCGCGGCGGTTTCTTTTGTGTCGGCAGATTGGTTATAGTGTTGGTGTGTTTAATGAGAGCGACGCAAGAGCTAGTGCAGCATCGACACAATGCAGTTGGTTGGCTACATCGTGCGGTTGTGTAGTGTACGACTAGGCATGAACTATTGAGTGATACGAAGAAATAACGCGACGTCATGACGTTGGAACTGAGAAAGTTTTTTCACAGCCTTTTAGATGTGAAATCGTTTACATGTCTAAACAAAATTCATCGTCGCCATCTTGGATTATTTCACGAAAGGGTTTTTGTTTTGTGAATATTGATAAATTATGTTTCAAACAAGATAACCAAAGTTTGTTGTGTTTATCGTGAAACGTTTAGTAATACATAATTACTATCCATTTTAAAAGTGTTTGTGTGTGATATACCTCCATTTTGAGCGTGTTTAAAAGTAACGACTCGATGCTGTTTGTCGGCGCCATCTTGAATCGCTGTATCATCCTCGTTTGAAGTTTGAAAACGGCCGTAGCTCAAGTGGTGTGAAACTAGCAGTGCGCGTGGCCGCCATGTTGAAATACGCCTACGAGCAGTGTACCCTGCGCAGAGGCAGTGCACTGGGGCGCAGAAGGGACAGGTTCCTGTCCCGGTCCTGGCCCGGAAGCTCCTCCGTAGACTCGGCGGATTGCTCAGAGGTAAATAACGCATCGACAACTTGGATGGTAAAAACCCAAAAAATGAAATATGTTGGCTTCCAATTTCGAAAATATGACTCTAACAATGTATTCAGATTCACTTT
Source organism: Isoperla grammatica (assembly GCA_945910005.1). Classification (NCBI taxonomy): domain Eukaryota; kingdom Metazoa; phylum Arthropoda; class Insecta; order Plecoptera; family Perlodidae; genus Isoperla; species Isoperla grammatica. Next base: position 4,837,435 of record OX246750.1, read on the forward strand.
TATGATATCACTAACCTAAAAAAAAAGTTTAATTTCGGGAGCCATGTATCGTAACTCATCGTCAGTCGCAATCTCTCTGACGATGAGAGCATTATACCGGTCTCGAAATACAAAAAAGTGTTTTTTTTTGTTTTACAACAGTTTCACTTTCAAATGCTGGTGTAATCCTATACAACGAGCTTTTAGTTCGTTGTGTGTCTTCTGTTTTTCTAATAGAAAGGAAAAAAGTTTTCCGTTTCATACACATTCTGTGTGTATAATGTATTATACAATACTTTTCAAATTATTAATAAGCTACAAGAACAAGTATTAGTTCTTGAAAGATGAGTGACGCATGTTTATATAAATAAATCTCTGGAAATGTTCCAATAGCCCTCATATATGTGACGATATTATAACAATGACGCATCTACTGACGACGCCGGTCATGAATAACGTCCGGACGACGCACGGGCCTGCGTCACGGCGACGTAAACACGCACAACAGACGCACACGCACACGCACTCGTTCTCTGGAAACCGACCGAGCCCCGGCCAGCGGAACTGCACGTCCGTTTGTGATAACGCAGCTATATTTAGTTGATAAGACGGCGAGCGAGTGTTGCACGTACGATGCCCATCTCTGTACACGCGCTGGCGATGTGTTGCATATTGAATGGCGCCGTTTATATGACAAACGCACGAGTTACTGGCAATATTTAGGTGTACTACTCTTACTTCCAATGCAGAAGGTCCCGGGTTCAAATCCCGCTTCAGGCAGAAGTTTTTTAACTTCTAATGTGGATTCAATTCCATTACTTCTTGGCTTAGGAATAAGTAAACGGTGACTTTGGAGCCGTCCTAGCAACGAAGCACTCAATAAATTCAAAGTTGTTCTGAATCGGCCTTGTTGATTCTGGCATCTGTCCGCAGGTGTTCGCACTGTCCAATCACTGATTCATCTGTTTCATATTTGAAATATCGATCTTTGATTGGTTATCGCTCACTCGTCGATGGTGTTCGAAGCCTACAGGGTTGGTTTAGTCACTTTAAATTAAAGTCCCCCACTGCAAATCAGTTTAATTACTGAGTGGGTAGAATCTAAATGTGAATTTATTTTATTTTATTTTATTTATTGGAGATTTTCTCCTAACTTACATGGCGCTTGTTGAAACCATGGTAAACATCCAAGATTATTGAATGAATCGTATAGATGGACAAAGTTTGGTGAATTCGTACCTTATTCATAAAACACTTGCTGATTTTAGTTCGTTTACTGGTGCAAAGATTTTATTTTATGAGGGCAGTTCCCATTATTTAAACCGTAAAAAAAAAATAAGGATGATATGATTGTTTTGGGCAAAAATTATTTATTAAATGAATGAATAAATCAAATCAGAACTAGTAGTTGGAAAACTTAATTCCCATATTCCCACCCCCGGGCCTCAGTTCTCCCGTCATTAGAAGTTGTCTTGTGGACACAAGACCCAATATAACACTTTTTATACGTGTTGTTAGGTTGGTGTTGATCAGATCAGAGAGAGAACAGAGTGTTGATTATCTGTGTAGTGTGTTTGTTGGTGTTTATCAGAGAGAAAGAGAGAGAGAACAGAGTGTTGATTGTCTGTGTTTTTGATCAGATCCGAGAGAGAACATAGTGTTGATTGTCTGTGTTTCTCGTTGTTTCAGATTGACTACCCGGAGGTTGGCAACGGCCGTGGGGGTCGCAACAACGTCAACATGGAGCACGGGGTCAACCTCGTCTTCGAGGGATCGGTAAGTTACAACCCCAATAATACCGACCATTTAATTATATAAGTTATAAGTTTTTATAACTGAATAGGATAGACATTAAATAAATAAATTACATCAAATTAAATAAAACTATAGGCCTACCTACGCACCCTTTTTTTTTTTTTTTTATCCCGGAAGTTAGTTTTATATCATCTAATCAATGGATTGAAATACTTTCAAATATTATAAAATTTATGCTTGTTCTTTCAGTTATTAATTCAATAATTTATGAATGACTCATAAATAGAAAACTAACCGTAAAGATAACTACATTTGTTAAAGTGGTTGTGTAGCTAAAACCACCCCAAATCCCGGGTAAGAATCACTTTTCAGTATATTGAATCGCTCTCAAGATATCAATAAAAACGTTATATTTGCGAGTTCGACTCTCCTTTACTTAATAATGTATTTATTAATGCCTATCCTAGTTATAAAACGTTATAGAATGGTGGACAATAAAGTATATAAGTAAACAATTCTTTATTATGTTATTGCTATAGTACATATATTCTTTGATTGATTGATTCTTTATTGATGATGAATACAATGATTAGAATTATATAACATCACTGACCTCCAGTGAGTATACTACTCGCAGGTAGGGGGTCTTCTACAATACAGTCTATACTATGACTTGACAGAGGTAGTAGAAATTTTTAGACATAGTAATATTCTCAAAACATAGTTAAAATTCAAAATAAACAATAATGCACTCCTGGATAAAACAGTCTTATACAACAGACAGTCTTGGCAGACTTGTCATACTCTGTCAGAACTGCGGTATGTCCATGTTGTACGTACGGACATAAGTGTTAGTAAATTTTTTTAAATAAAAAAAAAATTAAAAAAAAACAATTGCATTTTTTTTTTTTTATTTATTTTTAAATTGCTGTTGCAGTTGTCTCCGTGCCTGACGGGCCGGCCCGAGCTCTATGTCAAGTCGAACCGCTCGTCCCACTCGTCAGACACCAGCTCAGCGTACAGTGGCTCCGACACCATGGCCAGCGTTCAGAGCTCGCTGGAAGCCGACGAGCCCGATCTCACCGGACTCATGGAGTCCATCGTAGACTCGGACGAGGAGGAGGACCTGGCCGAGAGCATGGACGTGAGTTTGAGTTCAATCGAAAATCGAAATCGAAAAATAAATATTTTAAAAAAAAAATTGTATTTATTTTTTATTTTATTTTTATATCATTTATTATTTTATTATTAGATTTTTATTATTTATTATATTATTAGATTTATTTAATTTATTTTTTATTTCTTATTGTTTAGAAATTTGTTTAAGCATTATTTTATGTTCCTTGACAAAAATTAAAACGACATAAGAATTATTTCAACATTTTCAAACGTCCTACAATGTTTTTAAGTCATGTATCGCATAGTAAGTAAAGTGGTTCCACAGCAACCTTGTGGTTGCTGATGTCATAGATGAGTGAGTCGGAGCCAATCAGCTGGTGGCTTTTTGATATACTGATATTTGGTTGGTCGGTGCCTCACTCATCTATGATGACATCATCCAGAAGGTGGATGTGGAATTACCTTTAGAAACATACTCGAATTTTGTATTTTAACTTCGTAACATATTTTATTTCTATAAACTCTTGTTGAAGTTTATTGTATAGTTCAATTCCACTAACCCTTTTTATTGTATTGTGAAGTCCTCCTCATCACGTGAGTAGTCAGTTTGTGGCGTGACTGGTGGGTTTATGACACGAATGGTGGGTTTGTGACATGACTGGTGGGTTTGTGACTTGACTCGTGGGTTTGTGACGTGACTGGTGGGTTTGTGACATGAATGGTGGGTTTATGACATGGCTCGTGGGTTTGTGACATGACTGGTGGGTTTGTGACATGACTCGTTGGTTTGTGACGTGACTCGTTCGTTTGTGACATGACTAGTGGGGTTGTGACATGACTGGTGGGTTTATGACATGGCTCGTGGGTTTGTGACATGACTGGTGGGTTGTGACATGACTGGTTGGTTTGTGACGTGACTCGTTCGTTTGTGACGTGACTGATGGGTTTGTGACATGACTGGTGCGTTTGTGACGTGACTCGTTCGTTTGTGACATGACTAGTGGGGTTGTGACATGACTGGTGGGTTTATGACATGGCTTGTGGGTTTGTGACGTGACTGGTGGGTTTATGACATGGCTCGTGGGTTTGTGACATGACTAGTTGGTTTGTGACATGACTGGTGGGTTTGTGACGTGACTGGTGGGTTTCAGAGCCTGAACGTGCGTGACACTGTGCGCGAATGCCTCGAGAAGGATCCGTCTGAACGGAACGACGAGGACGTAGAAACTCTTCTCTCGTCCATCCAACACCTCAAGGCGTTCACCAACATGACGCTCGCCGTTCGGAGGGCGCTTTGCAGCGTCATGGTAAGACTAACTATTACTATAATTACTAAAACTAATGCCTACACGTATTCTTTATTACTTGAGCAAAGGGTAGCTTTACGTTAAATGCTACTCGAAATCGAAAACCTGAGTTAACAGCAAACTGGGGTTTTGTAAGCCCTACAGACCGAATAAATATTATAATCAGTAACAAAGGTAATTGAATTGATTATAAAATGCATAATTCGTGATAAAATTAATTGCAAATAACAACCATAATGATTATAATGTTTTTAGAGGATTCAGTCTGTAGAGCTTGAGAAACCACAGTCCGCTGTTGATTCAGATTCTTGAGTTGGAAGTCCATTCTTGAGTTATAACTAAAAAAAAAAGGTAAAATAGCCACCAATACAACACTCGAGGATCCTCCGAATTACAGCACAAATACTGCAAGCTGAGCTTGGCTTATCATGGGATTCTACAGTCAGGTCGTAGACTCTACAACAAGCTTCCAGACGAGATCAAAGACTCCCCAGATATACGAACATTCAAACGCAAAATAACCATGTTTCTGAAAGCGGAGCAATATGATGATGTAGCCGAGTTCATCGGTCAAGGCACCAAGCTATGAGCCATACAATGACTTCCAGGCCTATACGACCTTATGATGTAATATTTAACCGATTTTGACAATGTACATACAACCTTGTATTGTGGTTATACAGCTAAGAAATGAAATGAAATAAAAGTAAAATAAACGTAAAGCTACCATTTGCTCCTAAGCAAGGAGGAATGAGTGCACAGTTTGATACGATTTGATTGTGCAGGTGTTTGCGGTGGTGGAGAAGGCCGGCACCATCGTGATGAACGACGGAGAGGAGCTAGACTCTTGGTCTGTCCTCATCAACGGCCACGTGGAGGTGGAGCACGCCGACGGAGATTGTCAGCAACTCCACGTCGGCGACAGTTTTGGCATCGAGCCGACTATGGAGAAACTCTACCACCGCGGAGTGATGAGGACAAAGTGCGACGACTGTCAGTTCGTGTGCATCACGCAGACGGACTACTACAGGTGAGCGCTCGTTCGGTGGCTTCTGGCGCGTTGAATACTGCTGCAGTAGTAGCATTTTACCCCCCCCCCCCCCCCTACTTTGTAAAACCACCATTTCCGTTGGTTAACAATGCATTCAAATTGTGGTTAAAAAGTAATGCATGTCTGCAGATTTCGACGTAGCCCCACATGATTCCAAAATTTTGATATAGAATTTGATTTTAAAGATTCGAAGAAAACAACTTACATTCCCTCGCTTTTTAAGCCATGTGTCTTAAAACATATTTGATAGTAGTTGAAAATGTTATTTCTAAAACCACATTTATTTAATTATTCATTCATTCATTTATTCATTCATTCATTCATTTATTCATTCATTCATTCATTTATTCATTCATTCATTCATTCATTCATTCATTCATTCATTCATTCATTCATTCATTTATTCATTTATTCATTTATTCATTTATTCATTCATTCATTCATTCATTCATTCATTCATTCATTCATTCATTCATTCATTCATTCATTCATTCATTCATTCATTCATTCATTCATTCATTCATTCATTCATTCATTCATTCATTCATTCATTCATTCATTCATTCATTCATTCATTCATTCCTTCATTCATTCATTCATTCATTCATTCATTCATTCATTCATTCATTCATTCATTCATTCATTTATTCATTTATTTATTCACCATGTGCCTTGCACTGGTACCGTCTGTCTTGTGTTGCTTGTACACAACGCTCGCAACTAACCGAGCTCCGCGTCTGTCTAGGATACAACATCAGGGCGAGGAGAACACGAGGCGACACGAGGAGGGGGGGAAGCTTGTGATGATCACGGAACACAGAGGGGCGATGGATCCCGGCGCTCGGCGGGGTCACGTTGTGATAAGGGTGAGTCCGTTGTCTGCGTTATTGAGCGTTGTCTGATCCATTATTGATAGAAGTGTGATTTTTCAATGTTCCATAATAGGCTTAATCTCATGCCAGTTTTGAACTAATTTAATAATGGGGTGTAGTTAACTCAATAAAGTGAAGAGTACTACATAGTACGTAGTCGCTCATAGCATGATTAAGGTTGCCAGTTTATAAGAAAGATAATTGTGTTATGAACTCAAAATAAATGCTATAGGAATTTCTGTGATAATGAAAAACTGTCACTCATTTTGAGTTTTCATGACAATTTAATTTACTTTTTTTAATGATCTTTAATGGCGTTTCCATTCCACCCTCCCCACTCCCGTTGGATATGCCACTGTTGGCACATACCCAAGCGTTAAGCTCTTTGAAACGTTTGATGGTATGTTTGGATGCCGTCTCCACGTTTGTACCGTGAGCGTCTATTGTTCCAGGGTACTCCGGAGAGACTAATGGTCCAACTGATCGAGGAGAACTCCATCACGGACCCAACCTACGTCGAGGACTTCCTCCTGACTCATCGGACCTTCATCGAGAGTCCGTTACATGTTGCCGGGAAACTGCTAGAGTGGTCAGTACACTAGCTGTGTCAAACTGTTCTACCTGCTGTCTTGTGTGGGGTTATAATTTGTTGAAGATAAAAAGAATGTATGGTTGATTATTTTCATTCAAAATCAAATTCTATTCTTCGTGTTATGTATATATGTAGTGATACATTTTGTATAAATTCAGCATTAATTTTGTCTAAATTTAAAATTAAATTTGTCTAAATTTAAAATTAATTTTGTCTAAATTTAAAATTAATTTTGTCTAAATTTAGAATTAATTTTTGTCTAAATTTAGGATTAGTTTTGTCTTAATTTAGCATTAGTTTTGTCTAAATTTAGCATTAAATTTGTCTTAACTAAGCATTAATTTTGTCTAAATTTAGCATTAACTATCTCTTAATTTTGCATTTTGTAGAAGTTATCTTTTTGCTTTTCATAAAACCTTAAATTAGAAGTTTCCTAATCAAACAATTTTGTGAACAGCTTATGTTTTGTAAAATTAGCATTTTGTAGCAATTTCAAACAATAAGCCTACATTTTCTACATCTAAAACCTAAAACGCTAAGTACGCAAGACGTGATTGTGTCGCAGGTTTAACAACGAGTCAGTGGTCCGCGACCGCGTGACTCGCGTCGTCCTACTCTGGGTCAACAACCACTTCACAGACTTCGAGACGGACCCAGCGATGATGGACTTCCTGCAGACGTTCGAGTCGGGGCTGGAGCGCGAGAAGATGCAGGGCCAGCTGCGTCTGCTCAACATCGCGTGTGCGGCCAAGGCCAGGACAAGGAACATCACGCTCGCGAGGCCGTGTAGGGACGAGATACTTCACTTCTCAGTGCTGGGCGGGTACGAGAGGGGCTTCGGGATATTCATTGACAAGGTTCGTCTTTCCTTCTTGAACACACTATCGGCCCTCTTTTATTATTATTATTATTATTATTATTATTATTATTATTATTTAATTGTTGTAATACATGCAAACTCGGTCAAAACCGGCATAAACATTTTGTACGGACATAAATGTCAAGTATTTCCATGTGTTTACCTTATTAAAATCTTCTTAGAACTAATTAAGTATATCATTGTCCATGTTATTTTTTCCAAACCAAACTGTGGATGCTATGTACGGTTGTGGCCGATTATTATTATTATTTACTTTTATTATTTTTATTATTATTATTATTATTATTATTATTATTATTACTATTATTGCACCTATTTTATTATTATTTATTTTCGAGTCGTGGGAAGCCGGGAGGATGATAGAAAAAGGCATTATGCCCCATACACATAACTCTCTATCATTCTAACAAAACAGTAAATAACATAGAAAAGTACACAATATAATAATACAAGTACACAAATATTACCAAATATAAAACAAGTACAAAAATATTATGGAGATAAAATAAAAGTTATAATGAAATAGAGCATCTTTTAGCATTTGGTGTTTCTTTGAATTTTCTGCCGGATCGTGTAATCACTAGAAACATGTTATCACATCTTTTTGTAGGCTCACTTTCTTTACTATGTAAGTGTATATGACATAAATGAATGCATTACACAACTCGTCTTCCTTGTAGGTGGACAAACGCTCGAAGGCGGAAGACGTCGGCTTAAAACGAGGCGATCAGATCCTCGAAGTGAACGGACAGAGCTTCGAGCACGTCAGTCTGTCCAAAGCACTCGAGATACTCAGAGGAACCACTCACCTTAGCATCACTGTCAAATCAAACCTGCTGAGTAAGTATTATAGCCGTCGTGTATTTTATTTATACTGCCAACTTTGATAATAATGGTGATTGGTGCGAGTTCAACTGCTCTCTGACTTTGGTTTGCTATTATTACTTGAAAACAACATAAATAAACTCTTTGAGCTAGTTTATTCTTTTAATGTTACACAATAATCATTTTCGTAAACTTTATCGGGGGATATACGTGTTCAAAATCTCAAATTTCTCCGTAACATATATTCGTCTTCTATTGACAGCTAAAATGTAAACATACATTCCCAAAGATTTTGAAACCTGAAATAGTACTATAGGTGTCCAACAAAATGGCCGTTGTGCTTTCACGTGAATACCTTCCATAGTGCAGACATTAGATAAATGAATGAAAATATAGATGGATAGATCGATAGATATATATTTTTATACATCTTCAGTTTCATTACAGAGCGGTTAATACGTACATGTTAGCCAGTTATATGTACTAACATGTTGTGTTGTTTCGTTGCAGCGTTCAAGGAAATCCTGCAGACACCCGAGAACTCCCCGCGGCCCCGCGGTCGGAAGGTCTCCGAGATAGCTCGACTTCAGACAGACCCCCGTGCGAGACTGTCGGTGGTTGACGCTACGCTGACACATGGGGTGGGCCCCCCCGGCCCCTCGCACCCCCCCCTCCCCGCCACCGCACAAGGTGAGACACTGCATTGGCGTTTGTCAGCACAATCAATACCTACTCCCATGTATAATGGCAGGATATTGTCTTTAGTAGCATTAAAATTCAATATCTTGTTCATATTTTTTTTCTTAATTTGCATTAATTAGATGTGCAATGAAAAGCATTTATTTTAATGCACATTTTCGCGCGTTACTTGGTGTTTTACTAGATTACTCAACAACTTGCATTAAATTTTACGAAAAATTGTATTTTTTAAATTATTATCAGGTACAATCAGATTAAAAAACGAAATTAAATTCATGAAGCCACAAATTAGGCCTAGATTTTGTTTTATATATAAAAATGGGCAAAAACTACTATTTGAGCATTAATACCACTTTTTAGCAATTAATTGGCAAAAATGAAAGTTTTCAGATCTACACACAACATCGATAGTTTGACAAACTAACTCTTACACCCAATCTTAATAGTAAATACTTGGGACGATCTTATGACTTCCAACGAAATATCTGTCGGCTAAATTGTTTTCACCAAGTAAGGTATCTGTCAGTTAAGTATATAGTTGAGCTACATGATATAACGTGTGATTGTTCTTCCCAGTGACGATTGCCCCTCCCCCGCACGGCTCCCCTATCAAGGAGGGTAAGCGAGACAGCCACAAGGGCTTCCTGACTCTCGGGCCCAAAAGACGGTTGCAGAAGGCGCTTATGAAGATGTCAAACATGCTACCCAAGAACTCCATCAAGTAAGTATCCTACTGCACATTACAATATATTAGGCATGATAAATAATTATTGAGATCCATTAGCTTAGCGTCAAAGAGTGATGAAAGCCAACAAGTTTAGGAGGAACATTTAAAATAAGAAAACAATACTTGTTTAATCAAATTATAGTCAGTTTCCATTTCATGTCGAAGGTAAGCCGTAACAATTATACAGTGAAACTTCTTTATAACAAACTCTTGGGGGTTGGATTATTATTTTGTTATAAAGAACGTTTCTTTACAAATATAGTACCTAAACATGTATTAGTACCTTTTGGGACCTCAAAAACAGTTTGTTATATAGATCATTTTGTTATAAAAACGTTTGTTATATGGAAGTTTCACTGTAGTGTCATGGAAGATAAATAAATAAACATTGTACTTGAAGCATAGAATGCAATTCTTTACTAAATCCCTATAGGAATGGGAACACCGTATTTTTTGTAAGATTAGCATTTCGTAGCATTTAAAAAAATACGTGTTTACCGATTTAGCATCTAAATCCTAAAACACTAAGATTGAAATTAGCAACATACCTCTAACAACATAGTAACAACGTAGCAACATATCTCTACATTATATACAATAAGAAAGTGTACTTGTTTGTGTTGTAGTGAGGGCCTCCATTCTGCCGGCGACGACAGCTCCCTCCCCCCTCCCCCCTCGGGTCACACCACCCTCTACCAGAGTCACAGCCACCCGGATCTGGTCACGCTATGCTACGACGATATGAGGGGATCGGACTATCCCGAACACGTGTTGAAGGTCTACAAACCTGACCAGACCTGCAAGTACCTGCTAGTGCATAAGGTAAGTACACAATTCAATTCAGTTCAATTTTTATTTTATTCTTTTCAAAAAAATAATACAGGTACAAATAACACAAAATTCATTGACAATATATAAATGAAAAATACTGAAGAAGAATGAATGAAGAATAGTTCGGTTAACATGTTGGCAAAGGCGAGGTTTTTCTTGTTGAACTGCCAAGTCAGGTTGTCTCATCCATTTCCACAATGTAAAAAACTATTGGTTATTCAAACGAGAAAGTCATTCAGTAAAGTAAATCAGTTTTATCTGCTAAATCCAATTCTGGCTCAAAATGGCAAAATACCTATCTAAAATATTAAAATTATTTTTGTATTCTATCTACATTTTTACTGTAAATATTTCAAACTCAACTTTTACATTAGGAAGGTTCTTTAAACTTTTTTACACATGACTTTAATTACTCACCAATTTGCATTAATAAATTACTCACCAACTTGCATTAAATTTATGCAGAATTAACATCTTAAAAAATATCTTCAATATTTTATGAATATGTCTAATTTTAGTGGAAATTCTGTTTTAACATTTGTTATGCATTAAATTAGTAAATTGTATACTAATCAGATATGCAATATCTTTAATATGTTGATTGTTGATTATTTTGATTAAATCACTCTGAAACCGGATGTCTCGTATTCACCGTTTGTAGTACGGTTACACGAATGCACCTGTTGCCTGACGGCCGCCACGTTTGTTTGTCCCCAGGAAACGACGGCTCACGAAGTGGTGATGTTGTCGCTGCAAGAGTTCGGCATAACGGACCCGAGCTCTCACTTCTCTCTGTGTGAAGTGTCGGTCGCTGAGGGCGGCATCATCAAACAGAGACGGCTGCCCGATCAGATGCAGAACCTGGCTGAGAGGATAGGACTCAGCAGCCGGTAAGTCATTCCAGCATTTCACACACACTCTACGTTTTAAAGGTCTCTCACACCAAGAAGTAAGATAGTGTCAGGGGAGTCAAGACCGCCCACATTTAGCTTCCAACTTAACAAGTGCGAATCACTGACGTTTTTCCCGATTATCTAGTACAATTTGGTTTTGTTAAGTTTTTTGACGGAAACCTGCTTGCACGTTTTCTTGTACGTTACCGTCAAAAAACTTACCGCTTACAATTTGGTGGCGTTAAGTTTTTTGACGGAAACCTGCTTGCACCTTTTCTTGTACGTTACCGTCAAAAAACTTACCGCTACCAAATTGTACTAGATAAACGTTAAGTTTTTTGACGGAAACCTGCTTGCACGTTTTCTTGTACGTTACCGTCAAAAACTTACCGCTCTTAAATTGTACTAGATAATCGGGGAAAACGTTAGTGATTCGCGCTTGTTAAGTTGAAAACTAGATGTGGGCGGTCCTGATACTATCTTACTTCTTGCTGTGAGAACCCTATACAAAGTCTCTTTTTGAGATATTTCTTATTTTTTTATTACCTCACACCGTGCGTGTACCGTTGCCTATTCTCATGCCCTGGCTGTACTGTTGTGATACTCATGCCCTGACTGTACCATTGCAATTCTCATGCCCTGACTGTACTGTTGCAATTCTCATGCCCTGACTGTACTGTTACAATACTCATGCCCTGTATTATTGGATTGCAGCTACTACCTGAAGACCAACGGCTCCACGGAGACGCTGGTACCGGACGAAATGGCCCCGGAGTTGGTCCGGGAGAGTCAGGTCCACCTGTTGCAGCTGAATCCGGTGGAGGTTGCGATCCAGCTGACGTTGCAAGACTTCAGCATCTTCCGACAGATCGAGAGTACGGAGTACGTCGACGAACTGTTCGAACTCAAGAGCCGATACGGGGTCCCCATGCTAGCGCAGTTCGGAGAGGTAAATATCTGTTGAGCTGATTGTCACCGCTCTTTTATTTTTGCTAACTTATTGACTTTGTAACACTGTTACCTTTTTTGTGGTTAAGTATTATTTTTTTTTTATATCTGCTCCCTGTGTCCAACAATGAAGTTGGGGATAGGAAATTAATCCCATCATATTCTGGCCCCTTAATTTAAAAAATTGCTACATTTTTTAAATTTCATTTCTGAATTTAAAATTTAGCCTTTCAAGTATCCTACATGCTTATTACTTATTACTCATTTAATTATTATTTTTCAATGTCATTATCCATTTTTGCAATTTCTGGAGCTGAATTTCTTTCCTTAAAAAAAAAAAGTATTCAAAAAATAATTGATTTTGAGTATATATTGTAAAACAAATTTCATTGCAATTGTTTTCCATAATATGTAGCCTATACCTATGAAAACACAACATCAATTAAAATTATAACAAAGAATTGCATATGAATTGCCCAAGCTTTTTGGCACTCACCTATCAACACACATGGGTTGAAGTATACTAAAATATTTAATTCCGTTCAATTATAGCTGGTGAACCGTGAGATGTTCTGGGTGGTGACGGAAGTCTGCTCGGAGCACAATCTAGTCAGGAGGTTCAAGATCATCAAGCAGTTCATCAAGGTAGCGCGGCAGTGCAAAGAGTGCAAGAACTTCAACTCTATGTTCGCCATCATCTCAGGTCTGGGTCACGGAGCCGTCTCGAGGCTGAGGCTGTCGTGGGAGAAGCTGCCGAGCAAGTATCAGAAACTCTTCTCAGACCTTCAGGATCTGATGGACCCCTCGAGGAACATGTCCAAGTATCGACAGCTGGTCATGAGCAGTCAGGCGCCCATTGTGAGTAGACCACTGTTTTTTGTTTTTTTTTACGAGGTTCACCAACTAGGTCATATTTAGTAAAGCCCTGTAAATTTAGTTAAAACTATAAAATATGCTTAATGTGAGAAAGTTGGATTGATAGAGTTAATTTGTTCATGTTTTAAGGTGGTGTGTGTATCTGAGCATTTTCATTTTTGCTAATTGTTTGAAAGTGGCATTAATGCTAAAATGCGTTGTCTTTGCTAATTTCATCTAATTGTTACCAAGTTTTTATAATAATTGACATTTTAAATCTTATTGTGCAGTAAATAATTTAAAAAATTAAATTTTGCACAAATTCTGTAAGTATAAAGTATAAAGTAATTAAATGATTCATTAGTTTTTATTGCTAAAAAAAAAGCACGTGGGCAAGTGGTTTACTTTGATTTAAACCTTGTTTTAATCATTTTGCATCGTGTTGTGTTCAGATTCCCTTCTACCCCGTCGTGAAGAAAGATCTGACGTTTATTCACCTGGGCAACGATTCTCGCGTCGAGGCGTTGGTCAACTTCGAAAAGCTCCGGATGATCGCGAAGGAAGTCCGAGCTCTAACTAACATGTGAGTGAATCTGTTCCTTCCTTCAACACGTTTCGTCGATAGTTGCCAATCAGCTTGAATAGTCAAGCGTTGGAATGTGACTGATCAGCATTAAATGTATCTAAATTTGTCACACATAATTTCAAATTTAACATTTTCAGCATTTACTTTTTTCTTTGCATGAAATTTCTCTAAATTTAGCATTACTGGATTATTTTTTTTAAATTTAGCATTATGTAGCATTTACATTTTTCTCTTCATCAAAACCTTGAATATGAGGGGTTTTCTTACACTTTAAATCATCAATTACGTGCAAATATTAATTAGAAATGTGATTCTGAAATAAATCCTAAATGAATGGTAACACCATATTTTCTTTTATTGATTCTTTACCATTTTCAAGTATACTTGTTCACCGATTTAGCATCTAAACCCTAAAGAACATCTCTAATCGTGCAGTAGGCCTACGTATGGAAATGAAGTGGTCTGTGTGTTTTGCAGGTGTTCCTCCCCTTACGACCTCCTTACGATGCTGGAGCTCGGAGGTCAGCCACCCTCCAGCGCGATGGTCGCTCTCAACCAGATGACCACCGGAGGAACCGGTCTCAGCGGTCAGACCGGTCAGGCTACGGTCAAGCGGAGGAAGAAGTCGACAGCGCAGCCCAACCCCAAGAAGATGTTCGAAGAGGTGAGAGTCTCCGCTGGTCTCGGTTTCAAACCACGACCCTTTTGCTGCGCCATTAAGAACTCGCCTCATCATTTGGAAAATTACTCGAAAATTACCCAAAAATTAAATAACAATTGTTTTTGCAATAAATATTTGATCGGTTGTGCTTGGTAGGGGTAAAATTGATAGGGAACCCAACAGCTTACCTGGTTGGTGACTGCAGGGGTCTTGTAGTTAATAAATAGATACATAAAAAAGTAGTAAAAACACAAACAAAAACGTCGAAACGGTTTCGGCCGAACAGGGCCTTGTTCACTCGACGAGTGCAGAGAGGTGACTAGCTATGTACAGGTATATACAGTTATTTACAGGTCACGCCAGTGGCGCTGTTGGGTGTGGGTGGGGAGGAGAGCTAAGAGGGGAAGGGTGGCAATCAGGTAGTGGAGAGCAGGACCCTAACGGATGTTGAGATTAGGGGGGAGCCTGGAGTTGGTGATCCACTGATGTGCCAGTTCCCATCTTCTCAGCTCATGCTCATTGCAGCTGCAATGTTTTTGTTTGTGTTTTTACTACTTTTTTATGTATCTATTTATTAACTACAAGACCCCTGCAGTCACCAACCAGGTAAGCTGTTGGGTTCCCTATCAATTTTACCCCTACCAAGCATATCTAGCCGTTTGGCCTCTCCTATCACACACTATTTGATCGGTTGTAATGTTACAACTTACGCTACAATCAACAATTTAAGTTTTAAATTTTCAAACAATATTCTCATTGTTTTGATTTTTTAAAGTTGAATAACGACCTTACTGGGTTAGAATTAATTCTGAACTAAATCTCAACAGGAAAGGAAACACCTTATTTTTGTAAAATTAGCATTTTGTAGCCTTTTCAAAAAATATATGTCCAAAGATTTAAAACGTAAAAATTGAAATGCTAAAATAATATTTCTAGATACATACAATTGATTGGTAATAATAATATAGGCCTAATAATGATATCTTAAAAGATGTCATAAGATGTCGCAAGTGGGACATAGGAACATAACAACTTCATCTTTATGATATCTCATCCTTTCATTAAAGACAAATTAGGTAAAGATTATCTTTTTGTCCAAAAGCAATGTCTTTTTTCAATCTTTTTGACATCATTTTGTTAACTGTTAGGCAGCTATTGCGTTGTACTAAACCTGAACGTGTGCCTGATTTAGAGTCAGATGGTGCGTCGCGTGAAGGCCTACCTGAACAACATGCGCGTGATAACGGACGAAGACAAGCTACACAACCTCTCACTCGAGTGTGAACCGTCGGGCAGCGCACCCAACTCTGTCCCCGTACGCAAGAGACATCCGAGTCCGACTCTCTCCACCGCGAGCAGCACCAGCAGCGCCAGCGAGGGCAGACATCGTCAGGCCACCAAGTTTGGTGAGGACACGACATTCTTTGCTATTTTATTTCATTCTTTTATTTTAATTATTTATTTATTTATTTATGTATTTATTTATTTATTTATTTATTTATTTATTTATTTATTTATTTATTTATTTATTTATTTATTTATTTATTTATTTATTTATTTATTTATTTATTTATTTATTTATTTATTTATTTATTTATTTATTTATTATTTATTTATTTATTTATTTATTTATTTATTTATTTATTTATTTATTTATTTATTTATTTATTTATTTATTTATTTATTTATTTATTTATTTATTTATTTATTTATTTATTTATTTATTTATTTTTTTATTTTTTTATTTATTCATTCATCCATTTGTTCATTCATTCATTAATTTGTTCATTTAATTATTTATTTATTTATTCATTAAATCATTTATATATTAATTTTATATGGTTTATTCTTAGATACTTATTTATTTATTTATTTAATAAAGGTGGCTGCAATATGGTCGGAGGAGGCTCCCCATCGGAGTTAAGCAAGCTAAAAAGAAATGTTTTAGGTACAAGATTCTGTATCTCATAGTCAGTAATAATACGGATATATAGCATTCATAATTTGTTTTTATCAGTTTTATTTCCTGATATGAGTGGCGGCAATTTGGTCGGAGCAGCCTAACCAAAGAAGTTAAGCGAGCGAAATAGAAATGCTCTGTATGTACAAGGTTCTGTATTTCATAGTCAGTAATAATACGGGAATATAGCATTCATTATTTGTTTTTGTCACTATTATTTCCGCATATGAGTGGCGGCAATATGGTCGGTTCAGAAACCTCATTGGAAATAAGCGAGCGAAATAGAAATTTTATAGGTACGTGATTCTGTATCAATCAATGAGTAACAATACGGGAAAAAAACTTTCATAATAAGTTTTTATCAATATTATTTCCTGATATGAGTGGCGGCAATATGGTCAAGCAGCCTACCCAAAGAAGTTAAGCGATCGAAATAGAAATGC